>JBAMCE010000665.1:9968-1209968 GCA_037075305.1 Drosophila kanekoi
TATTCGGGTCCAGGCCAG
Organism: Drosophila kanekoi; assembly: GCA_037075305.1. Lineage (NCBI taxonomy): Eukaryota > Metazoa > Arthropoda > Insecta > Diptera > Drosophilidae > Drosophila > Drosophila kanekoi. Next base: position 9,987 of record JBAMCE010000665.1, read on the forward strand.
GTTCCTGTATTGCTAACTGAAAAAAGGTTGTCATGCTGCCAAGATGGGGCAACAAAATTGAGGCAGACGATGCCAAAGTCGATGGCAAAAAACAACAACTTAATACCCAGCTGATGCCTATTAAGCGCAGCATTTGTGGCACCCTCCTGCGCCCCGTCCACGCCCCCTTTACGGCAAACGTTGCGTGTGTTTTGTCTTGATTTTGAGGCTGTGATATTTTCATTTGCTTGATTTGTTTTGGCATAATTTTGCTGCCTTGACTTGACTTTGGTTCGCTTCGTCACATTCTATAGGGGATGCTTCGCTAAGTTATGGTGAATTCTATGTGTGTATCCTTGAGTGTGAGTGTGTCGGAGTGCGTGGGCGTTGGTGCGGCCGTGTGGTTGGCATTGGCAAACCGCAAATCAGCATTTTTTTGGCTTAGCCCAGAACAAGCTCTGAATAATGACCATACTTGCACGCATTAAGCATACGCCCCGTTTGCCACAAGCTCAGCCTCATGCTTGCCTCACGCAGCTCCGGCTGAATGCCCAGCAAGTGACGACGCACACGTAGCAACAATAATTTCAGCTAATTGCTCTCTGAACAGCTATTTCAATGCGAAATGAATTCTGTGCATCGCCTGCTGCCACAAACTGGGGCACAGCCGCAACGGAGCACCCCGAAAATAGTTGCTGCCCATTCATTTTGGTCTCTGCGACTGCAACAGCATCGACCGTTGGGCATAGGGCAGCTTGTATTGCTTGGGCAGTTGTAATAAAATTACGTATACGCACAATGTGCACCCACTAGCCCAGCTGCATACGAAAAGCGAATTGAGCCCACGCAGACAGAAAGCGGGGCCGTCGGGGTTAGACTAACGAGTGGTCTTTAATACAATAACAGACAGTCGGACAGTTGGATGGCCGGAATAGTTGGTCCGATGCTCGTCATATATGGCTGCTATGACTTTCATTGCCATTCATATCTAATCGCAGTCCATTTCACTCTGGCTCTCTCGAGCTGATGCTCCCCTCGCTGTCGCTGTCTGTCTACAAAAATTAAATTTGTCTCTTGACTGACAAATGTCCCCCGAGTGGGCAAAACCAGAAAAGTACTTGACGATACGTAAAAGTCAAGTCAAATTACAGACGAGACGGGGCTGGGCACTGCACGGAATGGATGAGTATCCAACCCGAGCCCAGCTCTTTCATAAGTCTGCTTGTAATACTGTTAAGCGGCCAAAGATACTGTCACTGTAGTGGGCGCACACTCATTCAGCTACACAGCTTTACTGCTTATATCTGTAGCTTTGTATCTCTGGCCAGGAGCAGCGCCCGGGCGCCCAAGCATGAGGCAGCGGATGGGGCCGGCCAGGGGGCAACTTCAACGTTAACGCCTTGTTGGGATAGGGAACAGGGACTCTGACTTGTGCTGGCTGAAGAGCAGCTGATGTTGATGATGATACACACTCAAGTGCGCTTTGGGTATAGTATTTGAGTATATATATATACACACGCACACATATACACATTGACGCACGCACGCACACACATGTGTACAAGGGCTATGCTGACAATAAAGCGAGCAAACTGAGGCCGCCGTTGCTCTTACTTATTTATGCCAATTTTGAGTGTATGTGTATTTCTCTCTCTCTCTCTCTCTCTCTCTTTCTCTTTTTCCCTGCGTGTGTCTGATTTGTGTATATGCCGTCTTTTATCAGATTTGTTGTTGTTGTTGCTGTTGATTTTTGGCGTATTCGCTTCTATTTAAACATTTAAAGCAAGCTGCTACGTGTGCCGCATGTCAAGACGCATCAACTACAGTGGGCAAAATTCAGTAGAATTGCGTCAAAAATGATGTGCCCCAAATAAATCTTGACTTAACCAAGTGAAAAGTTATAAACGAATCACAGCTCGGCTCCATGTTGCATTGACTTTGACTGATGCGGCTGCCACAAGTTAAGTAACGAAGCTGTAGAATGAAAAAAAAAGGTAAAGGAGGCGGTATGCGTTGAGTTCTAAGTGCCGTCTGCCGGCCAAGGCAAGGCAAGCAGCAGAGATGAACGCGCAACTCTGTAGATGGCTGTCTGCGTCGCAGTCACACGCGGATTGATTTTATTTCATTAGCTCTGCGCCAATTTAAATATTTAACGAGTATTTTTGAGTTGATAACATTTGCCGGCAGCTTTAAATTGACTAAAACGGGGAGCTGCTGCGGTACAGATTAAATTTCCGCTCTTATGAATGCGCGTAACTAATAGAAACGCCGACTGCGATGGCAGCGATAGCGACTGCATATATATGTACAGGTATATATGTGTGTTGTTTGCACATATATGTATATATTCTGGCATTAGGTTTGGTCCCAGCTTGCCATTGCCGGTTGATCCCGGACCGGCGTTCGTCAGTCTCAAATGCCCGAAAAAAAAGAAATCCAATTTGCCAGGCGCGAGCTTTGGCAATGCCCCGAGGACACGCGTTCATAAAAAAGTGGCTAGAAAAAAAAAAACGTTAAAAGCAAGGACCATGCATGGCGTACAAAAAACTGGCGACGGCTGCGAGACCAAACCATGGACCGTGGACCGTGGACCGTGGACCACGCCGGCCTGGCCGTGTCCAGCAACGTGTAGAAAATAAAAATTTCTATTTAAATGGCAAAAATCAACAAATGCAACGCAAAACAATCTAAAACACAAATCGAAATTAAATGACCGCACTTGCACACAAGAGCGCAATTCACACACACACACACACACACACACACACACTTGCATGGAACATGGCAAAAACAAGCCACTTACAAAAGGGAAAAAAAGAGAAGCGACTGACTGAAATAAAGTGCAGCAGCTGCGCAAACCCATAGGGAACAGCGGACAGTGCAGGATAAAGGGCAGCTGTTCGTCCTGGCGCGGATGTAGGCGTTACGGGCCAAGGGGAAGCCTGACAAATGCGGATGGCGTCGCGTCGCGTTGCGTCGCGTTGGAAGCGCAGCAATTTCAACATTTCATTCAGCAGCCGCGAACCGAGTTTTGAATTTGATTTCTGATTTTTTTTCTTTTTTTTGCCAGCCTTCCCGTTAGGTTATTGTTAGCATTTGTATTGTCTGTATTGTCCACCAACAACAATATAAGCACTGGCATTGAGTGGCCATTTGGCCATGTGCAAAAAGCGTGGCCCGCTGGGTGAACTACAAATTTTGCCCAGTAAGCATGAAATGCTTGCGACTTCGCCCACCGCTTCGATTTGGTTAAATGAAAACTATTGCCAAATATTTTGTTAGGTAAGAGGAAGAGAGAAATTTTAATACCGATAAAACACTCAATAAATTGTAAAAGAGTCGAAGACTGATCAGGTCCAAAACTGTTTGCTATTCGACATTGTTATTATAGTCGAAGGAGCCATTTGGCTGAAGGATCGCAAAAGTAGGAAGGTGTCGCTTGGGCGATACTTTTACGATAGATATACATATTTTCTGGCGCTGCCTTTTTATACCATATATCTGAAGCCTGGAAATTGGGTACAAAGGGTTTACTGTTTTGGTGCAAGGGTGCGTAACAGGCGGAAGTAAGCATATTTGCAACAAGGAAAAACTCGTCTAACGGACTCACCTATGAGGCAGATATCGCTTTGGGCGGACACCATTAATAATCAGACCTTACCTATTCGCTCTAGCCCTCGCTAGTAACAAGAATCTTTGTAAGGGTTGCTTTGTAAGGGGTATTTCCAAGTCCGACACTCCCGACAGGAGCAGTCTTAATTGTTACATATGGAAACAAATGCACTACGAATCAAGTACTGTGCCATTGCGATATTTCCGAAAAGAAAGTAGGAATTCTATTGTAGTACAAAGGCATATTTCTATTTCTATTAAAATAGAAGACACCTTTAATTCCTTGTTGAGTGCTTAGCTGATTTGCTACCATTTTTTATGTCCCAGCTGCTCGCATTTCAACACTACCCCACTCAACAGCATTCATTAGTCTTTTAGATCAAACGCACCAACACTTTTTTCTATTCTTATGGCCTGGCAACAAAATTAATTAACTGTGAATGTGCGAAACTAAATAAAGCCACTTTCAGTGCGGAGTTTGTTGGCAAAACCGTAAACCGCACCCACACATGGCAAACGCCAAACTCTTTACAATTAACAATCCAACGCGAGGCAACCCAGTTCGTAGTTCCAGACCCAGCTTGATTCCGGGTATACATAGCGACGCGTATGTACTAGTCATGTCATGACCCCGATAGCCCAAAAAAGATCGTAGCCGCCTTTTAGGCTAGGGTCTAGCGTGTGACTGAGCCAATAATGGCACTGAAACTAGTTATGTGTGCGTGTGTGTGTGTGTGTGTGTGTGAGTGTGGTAACATCAACACCTACGCTTACACACACTAAAAACTAGTGACACGACAGGAAAAAGGGAAAGGGAAAATGGATAGAAAAAAGGAAAAACTGAAGCGGTAACCGCAATTTGACCCAGGTTTTTACTTGCTTTGCCTTTCGTGGCGCCCAGCAAATATGCAGATTGCATGAATCGAGGAGCTGGGAGTTGGTTCACCTGCGTCGCGTTTACCTTTAACATGTGCTACCAGCAGCAACAACTGCAACAACAGCAACATACTCCGCCGGGCTGTTTGTCTGCGCAGCCCGTCAACCCCCAACCCGTTCGGTAAATGCGACAACAAACGGCGTTTAATGTTCATTGTTGTTAGTGGGGGGTTGAGCTCGAATGTGCGTGTGTGTATGTGTGGGTGGGTGGTTGGCTGGGCTTGTCAGTCTGTGGAGTGTGTTTTTCGTATAACTACCCGAAATCCAATGCAAATACATGGGTGGCAGGGGCGGCCACGACCCTGCAATACAGAATGCTTGTGCCCTTTTTTGTTTCGCTCCTCTAGTTGTTGTTGTTGCTGTGGTTCCAGTTAGGTGTTGGTTGTTGCTGCCCTTAAAAAGCAAACATACGCAATTTCCATTTCGTTTTCTATGTACTCAACAGTCAAGTGCGTGTGCCTATGTATGCGTGTGTGTGCGCGAGAGAGAGTGAGCGAATGTTCTTTCTAATTTATAAGGCAACATGTTCGATTGTACGCCAAGGGAGCACTTTAGTTCATTCGTTGGCCTCCTGGACTGCCTCTATTCGATTTCTCATACGCAAATTTGCCATTTCTTTCGCTTTCCGTCTTTGTCGTGCATGTTATGTGTGCCCGGCTGTGTGATGTGCGCTGCAGTGTCTTGTCCTGCGACGCTTTTTACACAATTGTCAACACACAGCAAATGCAAATGGCAGCCGACCCCTTTTCCTCGGCATCCTCTCGTCCTAGCCTATAAACAAACAAGCGCCTATGACTGGCATTTAAATGCGAAATTTGCACGCGAGCAGAAACCAGAATAGAACAGGCCTAAAAACCTTATCCTTACTCACACTCTACACTTTACATTCTGGACTGATTGCTTTATAAGCACATCCAACAATACACCTAATTTTTTCCATTCTATACACCCTTCCCCCACCCTTCCCCCACCCTGTCTCTCTCCCTCTCTCTCTCACTCACTGTACCTGTCTCTTTCCTTTTGTGTGCCAAATTTAAATCAAATTATTGACATTTGTTTAAAGGCAAAGCAGGCGACTTGCATATAAATGAGTTAAATTTTTGGTGCACGAGGACTTAAAGACAACGGCAGAATCAGCACAAAATGGACCCGAGCCGTAGGCAAAAGGGCGCTCCGATAAGAGTCTTAAGGGCGGGGGCCCGTGAAGACGAGACATTGCCTCTGGGGCAGCAACCCTTTGCCACAGTTGCTGCTGCTGAGTTTCTTGTTGTTGTTGTTGTTGTTGCCATTGCTTTTGCTTTTGCCTCTGCCATGTTTTGTTTTTAATAGTTACTGAATCTCATTAGAATTTAGATGAGTCTTAATGAGTCATTGTTTTACACGTTAGACGGTGGCGACGAGGACGAGGACGACGACGTCGACGACGCCGGTGGCAGCGGCAACGACAATAATAACAACAACAACTGGCTAAGAATAGTGCAACGTAGTCACTGAATAACCCAAAAAGTTTCTGCGGCAACGGCACGAAAAGGTAGCAAACCCCGATGTCAGCAACCCCACAGAAACGCGCCGCACACACACACATACACACGCACACGCAGACAGCTAGAGATTCATTTGCACACACATACAAGCCAACAAACAGCCACACAGCTTTTTGTATAAATGTTTAAGTGTATAAATGTATATTATTATAGAGCTTAGCGACGCGACGCGCACAATGTAGATGAAAATTTCATTTGATCTGCGCACCGCGACAACCTGATGACGATGCTCCAGCAGTTATCCTGTTTGTTTCGTTACAAAGAAACTCAACAACAGATACTTTCACAGCACCGAGAAAATTGTTGCCAAGGGCGACCAACTTTAAGCGTACGACAGAATTTCAATTTTCAATTGCTGAACTACGATTATTAGTCAAAACCCTTTAATAAAAAACAAGCTACTTTTCAAACGCACATCAGGTAAAACTGTTATGAGGTGTGTGCAACATTTTGATGAATACAAATTCCTTAGAAGTCGGTTGCATGGATCTAAAGCGTAAGGTCAAACGCGCTCAAGTCAAATAGATTGATAAAACGGGACTGCGCATGTTATTAAGCAACAAAGTTAAAATCACGGAGGCGACGTTTAATGCTGCTAATGTCAAAGACTGACTCGAACAGCTGAGTGTTGAGCGTTGAGAGTCCTTAAAGTGACTGCTGTTTCATTAAACAAACAACCGACAAGAAGAACAGACAGCAGGCAGCTGGCAAAGCAGTTGAGGCTAAATAAGTTGATTGGCTTTCAGTTTTGCAAACTGCTGCGGAAACTTGCTGCTTGCAACAGCGTGGCAGATGCACTTGCAACGGGCATTCAGCAGGCGGGCAGGCAGGCATTTACTTAGTTGCGAGTGCGCGTAATTAACTTGAAATTAAAGTATAAAGTTTGCTTTAAGTTGACGCCCGTCGCTATTCCCTGTTCGCTGTGCACGCTCGCTAAACGCTAATTAGATCTTTTAGTTTCATTTAGTATTCCCCCCAGCGCCCAGCCCTCAGCCCTCAGCCCCCAGCCCACTGGCCAACCCACCCACCATTCAGCTGGCCAAGCAGCCTGCAAATGAATGAAATTAAAAGCACATTATACTTTATAATGTTCGCTGATTTGAGTCGGCAAATTTAATTTAAAGATTTGCTGAGCCAAGTCGCTTATCATGCCCCCAAGCGCGCATCCACTCACTGAAGGCCCATCTCTCAACTGAAGTCAAATTGTGTGTCATATATCAAAGCGACATGGCAGTGAATGGGAGGGTAGAATGTAAACATGAACAGGCAGCATGTCCCTGTTCCTGTCTCTCAATTGCTGCCCTGTCTCTGTTCCTGTTCGTGGTCCTGGTTCTGATCCTGGTCCGTATCCTATTCCCAAAGATAACCGCAGTGCCAAATTGCGGGCATAAGTGACTCTCGAAGGCACATAAATGCGGCAAATGTAGAATGGACCAAATTGATTGGGTGCCCCGACATTGATCAAAGTCATAAGTCAGCGACGGCGGCGGGCAGCCGCCTGCAAATCTCCATGTAAATATCCTTTTGCAGTTGAGTTGTCCTTTTTGTGCGACCCAACACTGCACAGCATGTCTAAGCAACTGGATTATTAACATTTCAATATAATTTGTGGCTGTGCGGCTGAGCGGCATTCATATTTTTGTGTTGGGAGCCCAGCCGTATCGGACCCAACTGGGCACCGATTTACTTTTCTGCTGACGTTTGGGAAAATTAACGCGCCTCAGGACTTTGATCCTTTTTTTATATATGTATATGTGTATGTGTGTACCCGCATATACTTATCCAGTGTATTAGTATGTGTGGCAGCCCGCTGCGTGTTAGTCTTCGTTATTTGCTTACATATTCATCAATTTTTTGGGTTAAACTGTGGGCGGTTCGGGCTTTGGGGCTTTGTCGGTCCGCACGTTTTGCGGTTGTTAGCGTCAAATTGTTTACTCTTTTTGGGCTTTTATATGACAGCGGGCAGTCCCAGCAGTCGGTCAGCCGGTGGCTTTTCGACTAGCCACTAAACGCTTTTAGCTTTAATGCATTGCCATTTAGCCAGTGAGTACATAATTGCCATTACGATTAAGCATACGCCATGTGGTCAATGGCCGCATGGATTTTGAAAATGATTTTTGCATAAATTTTACTATGCATAATCGATAACATATATGCAAAGGTGACACACATATTTACCCTGGCAAGTCTATCGACTACCCTCGCCTTGCTGCATACAGCTAGCGATAAATCTGTGCCATTCCACTCGAGGGCTGCCTACACTTAGCTGTTGCCGGCGAGTCTCTGACTTTATGCGATTGCGTGTAATTAAGCGTTGCAGCTTATGTAAGACAAACAGGAAATAAGGTATAGCACAAACGCATAAATAACAATGGCAAATCAGCACACACACACACATACGCACACACTCACACACATCCAACGACTCAACACATAAATAAAGGCAGCACAAACAGGGGAAACGGATAACATACAATTTACAGCAACTCTGGCAACGCAAACTAAATAAAGCTGTAAGCACACATACATAGGCCGAGCTTCCGCCTGTGATGAAAAGGTAGAGAAGTGGGCGTGGCAGGCAGCGCACTACTGACACACTTCCAAGCCGCATGGCCAGTGTCCTGGGCTGCAGGTTGTTAGCGCTTTCAAGCCGGGGCAGACGCGTCCTCTGCAAATATACAAAACACTTGTAACAGCCGTGCGCCTGCCAAGGATTTTTAATTAATTTATGTGCACGTGTGTTGGTCTACACGATGATACAGTAGCTGAGCGAATGGTAGGACTACTTCCGCGATACCAAAAACTTAATTAACTCATTACATACGCACGGTTTTAATCAGGCAACGAGTTGACGAGCCGGCCTAAAGAAATGCTGGCAGCAACGAGTTGCCAATACAGCACCAGGTCGTCTTGGCTGCCTATGCGAGGTAAATTTAAAGCAGCCTTTGACTGCAATTAGCGTACACGGTTGTCTGTCTCACTCGAGCATCCTGTTCTCGCATTCTTTGCTCTCTCGCTCTCTCTGCCTGTGCGCAACGGCAATAAGAACTTTGCTTTTCGTTCCGGTTCATGAATATTACATTCGGTGGCTCCAATAAGCCAAAAGTCTGACTGCCAGCCAGTCAACCAGGCAGCCATCCAATGTGAAGTCATTCGCAAGTTGCGTGCATGCCTCAATTGTCGTTTCGCCTTTGAGCTGGCAACGGCAAGAACAGCAACAACAACGTCAACATACAATTGACTTACAATAATGACAACAACTCGAGCTGTGAGTCGCAATTTGACTGAGGGCCTGCTCCTGATCCTGCGCCAGTTCCTAGTCGAGTTACACTTCAATCACGGCTACGAAAAATGGCAACCAGCTAAGCCTTGCCGCCGACTGCTTTTACAATGGGCTCATTAATGGTGGCGTATACGCAATTTCCAATTAAATAAAAATGTGTGCACACTCACACGCACACATGTACACACAGCAGCGATTTACTCGTTACGGTTTGTTTTTAAAAGCCAACCTCACAGCCTTTTCGGCTCACTCACATTCTTGCTGCCACTCTCTCTCTCTCTCTCTCTCTCCTCTCTCTCTTTCCCTCACTCACTGCCATCATCGCCGTGTGGCTGTGGCTTGGCCTGGCGAATTGCTTTTAATATTTATTTAACACAAAAGCTTTCCGCATTACGTTTCTGCTGCCGTTAATTTTTCGCTTTGCTTTTCATTTTCGCAAAATTACCGGAAATGTTAATTTCTGCACGTGCTGCAGACGACGACTACGACGACGACGACGACGACGACAGCGACAACGATGACAAGGACACAGGACGCACGACACAGGACATGCTGCAGTCAAGCTGGCAGTCAAAGCCGCGCCCATCAACGTCGCCAACGTCGCCGTCGTCGTCGTCGCCCCAGTTGAATAGTGCTAATTATTTAGGGTAAGACTTCTGTCGCTGTGGCTGTGTGTGTGTGTGTGTGTGTGTGTGTGTGTGTGTGTGTGTGTGACGACCCCCAAAAACTCACTGCGCTGGCCCTTAACCCATTGCCACCCCATGCGCGTCGTTACTAACGTTGTTGTTGCTGTTGTTTTTGTATGCTGGTTGGTTTTACTCAGCCTTAGCGCTGTGAGCTTAGCTGACACAAAAGCGTACGAAGGACAACGGCAACCTCCTCCTGCTGCCACCTCTGCCTCTGTCAAGCAGCAGCAGCAGCAGCAGCCGCAGCACTCACGTCGACTGCGACTGCGACAGCGACGGCGACGGCGACAGCAGCAGCAGCAGCGACTGAAACGTTGCGACTTTTTCTGTGCCAAAGAGACAAAGCACACAAAAATAATAATAAATGATTGCGTTTTGAGTGTATGTGTGTGCTTGTGTATGCCTTTATGTGCTTAGCTGTTCTGTCTCTGTGTGAGTGTGCGTGTGTGTGTGTGTGTGCATTGTGCATCTTGCTCGTTGCATTTGTGTATGTGCAGCCTGCATGACAGCGAAAGCCTTTGAATTTGTGCACTCGCTGAATTTCGTGTACATAGCTTGTGTATATCTGTTATATATGTGCAGGGAGTATGTCCCCCGTCTGTGTACATAATGCTAGCCTGTCATTTGGCCTAATACAACACGATTTGAAAGGTGGGCGCATATGCCGAGTTTACTTGCAATTAGATTAGTTTAATTAGTCATAATGGCAGCACACAAACCACAGCAACTGTGCTTTACGAGTCAAGGAAATGGAAACATCAAATCCAATTAGAGATCTTTTGAGAAATCGATACGAGAACACTCTGCAACCAGTATTAACAAACGTCTGGATCTGGATCCCACTTGTAAGCACAGCATGAGTCAATTCAAGGCTTAAGCTTGTTGGGAAATGTCCTTGTGTTTGCATACAAAAATGTACTTTTTTTTCATTTCATATAAGCTTTATCAACAATAACGAAAATTTCAAAGAACAATTTCGCGTTGTCTTCTAGTGAAGAGCCCGCTAGTTATGTTTAAAGCCTTGTTTTATAATAAATGAACATTAAAATATAAATATTTATATATATTTATATAATTTGAGCCCAATACCAGAGTTTTGCTGCACACTTTTGCAATGCCGAACAGCTACTTTGTGAGGTTCCATTAGCTTTTGTAAAGTGTAATCCTTAGTTTCAACAGAAATGCATAATATTGTTGTACCAAACTTGAAATCTCTTGTAGACATAAGGTTTATGGTTTGCCAGATATATATGTGATTAGAATAGTAAAACTCGTAATTACTGGGGCTTGACTTGATTAGTATTTAATGGCTTATTTTCTCAAGTACATTGTTTTAATCCAATTTAACTCCTAACTCCTAAAACATCATTTGCTAGAAAACGTGGTGATGCCCATTATCCATCATATGTGGCCTACATTCCAAAATAATAGAGTATATAAAAAGTTGATTTCATAATCTGCACACCAATGCAAATATATACAATACATATACTATATATATATATATACACACATTTTTCAACAATATATCTTATTTTTGTATCTTTTGCAGAACAATTCCATATCTTTGTGGGTGACTTAAGTTCAGAAATTGAAACTCAGCAGTTGCGCGAAGCATTCACACCTTTCGGCGAAATCTCGTAAGTATTAAAATGCAAATTTTTCTTTTCACAGTTCACTTTCCGCTCCCGAGGTTGCCCACCCTTACGCATTTCTGACAATTTTTGGGAACGCGCTATTTATTGGCAGGCGCATGTGAAGTGGTTGCTGGGCCATCGCAGTAAGCCGCTTGGTGGCTCACATAAAAAATGCATAACTGCACGAAAAGTATATTTATGTTAATATCACTTAAGCGAACTCTTTTAGCGGCCACTGTGCTGAGCCTGCTGCTGCCAGCTGCTGTCAAAAGTAAACAAAAAGTGTCGCTTAAGTTAAATTGTTGCAACAATTCCGAGAAACAACAACGTCAAATATTTAAGTTGCTGTTTTTCGGCTTGAAAAGACTCAAGCGGCTAAAGCTGATGGTCAACAGCGACGACAACAAAAACAAAGCATAAAACTTGACTTAATTAACTGCTGTTTGGGGCGCAAAGTTTTGGCCCAAATGGCTGACAGAGGCTCTGTGGCATGTCCTGCCCGCCGGCGACTGGCATAAAATGTTGGCCAAAGTATTTGATTTTTGGATTACGCGCTTGTTTGTTTCATCAATGTGCCGACACCCGCCCCTCCCGGCAGCCCAGCCCTCCCGCTGCCCTTGTTATCGGGCACAGTTTCAAATGTTAATAATTTAAAACTCATTAAAATGATTAGGGCTTTGATTTGGCTGCGAGGCTTTTGGCCAGTCGCCTTTTAGAGCTCTTAAACGTGCTAATGAGCGGCGCATGTCTTCTAATAAAGCATTACTCAGTGCCTCTCAAGCCGTAAAAGCACCTCAAGTAAGTTGGCGTATCGATGGCTACGCGTTTAAGCAGCTGATTTGGTGGCTTATTGAGCAATCGATTGGCACCTTAGCGATACATATCTTGAATATCATATTCCCTGATATGATTGCTCACACATCAAGCAGCTGCCGGAGCAGCTCAGGCAACCGGAAACAGCCCAAGCCTCACATCTCCTCCCGACCATCTGAGTCCCAGAGTCTAAGTAAGAGTCTGAGTTCCTGCCTGTTGGCAACTGGGACTTCAATAACTTTCTTTTCATACGCTGCTGGCATTTGGCGTGAGATGAGTTCTGGTAGCCAACATGTCAAAACGCTTAATGCAAACAGCCGCGACGAACTTGGATACAGATATACCGTATCGGATACGGACTCATTCGTGCGTCGCACTGGGATCAGATGCCGCCACTTTCTTAGAACGGGGCCAACGACTTCTTTGTCAAAAGTTTTATGCGTGGTTGTTTGCCTCTTTTTTGTTTTCGGGTTTTATTTTAGTATTCTTTTTTGTTTTTTTTTTGTTTGCCTGAGGTTTTGGTACCTTTTTGTTGTTGCCTGGTTTTGGCATTATGTTTGGGGCCTTGGCGCATTTCTAGTTCCGTTTGGTTAAATGCGCAGCGCGTGTGAATATTTAATAAGCCGTCTGCCAGTCCGCTCGACGGCTCGACGGCTCAGCCGCCAGTTTACTTATAATAATCATAAAAAAAAGTTGCCGGCCACCATTGCCAACGTCCCTGGCACAGTGTTAACTAAACTGCCAGATCAGGGGTAATTGCCAAACTTTGCTGGCAGCTTAGCTTAGCTGTTGCCCTGGCAGCGGCAGGGCGGATGGCCCCAAGAATTTGTGGACTCCTTTGAATTGCTGTGGGAAATCAATTTGAAGCGCGGTCGCCGGGCAATCAACTAAATCGCTACTAAAGTGTTGAGATGAAACAGTTTTAATAAAACGAAGATAAATATAAATATTTTAAGTGGTCATATTTTGGCCCAACTGTTTTTCAATTGCTCGAAAGTTATACAGATTAAATATCCAATCATAATCATGTCTAGAAACGCCTCAGCTACTGCGGAATAAATTAAGTGTTTCAAGTCTGATTATTAAATTTCCGAAATATAATGTCCGGCTCAATGGCCTGGGAGAACGAGGCAAAAACATGCCTAGAGAATTGTAATTTGTGCCGAAATCCTGCTGTTAAAGACTTTTAAGTTCCTCAAAGAAGCTTATGCTGAATATTAATGTGAATTCTCTCTCACTTTTCTCTTTGCAGCGATTGCCGTGTGGTGCGCGATCCACAAACATTGAAATCGAAGGGCTATGGTTTTGTGTCCTTCATTAAGAAATCGGTAGGCACTGCGACCTTATTTAAATGCATGCTCATGCTTTATTACTTATTATCTATAACTGGCTTATTCTCTTGTTCTCATTCTTTTGCATCGCGCCACAGGAAGCTGAGAGCGCCATTACGGCCATGAACGGGCAGTGGCTTGGCTCGCGCTCAATTCGCACGAATTGGGCCACACGGAAACCGCCGGCGAGTAAAGGTAAGGAAATCATGACTGTCACCTGCCCTGGCCCCAGGCTTCCGGCCATGCGTACGAGTATGCGTACGCCGGCGACCCCGCCAAGCAGGCGGGTCAGCGAGCCAGGTGCCTTTGCTCTTGCAGCCATTGTTGTTGCTGTGTTGTTGTTTTTGCCGTTGTTGCCAGGAGTCGACGCATCGCTCTTATTACAGGAAATTATGGCCATGAATGCCAAAGGTATCAGTGGCATGATACTGGCCAAAGGTAAAGGAGAAAAGTAAGCCGGTGAAAAACCGACCCATCGACCCAGCGAGCCACCAACCCGCTGACCCGTCGACCCGTCTGCTATTTATAAACGTGTCGCAGCAAATTTTCTACCAGATTATGTTTTCTTAATATTTTTTGCTGCCTGGAAAACCGCACGCGCTTAATTTCCGTAATGGGCCGCGGTCCAAAAATTCGGTTTAAACTTTTTCAATTAGTCGACGGCGAAAGGTCCCAAAAATAAAAGTAATGCGACATATTCTATTAGGCACGGCGAATCAATTTTCATCCGGGCACGCCCGCGAACGCCCGCAGCTTGCTTCTAGCCACAAAACTAACTGTAACTAGCGTAATCATTATTAACAGTTAGCGAACAATCGCGACGGAGGGCGGTTCGTTTCATTTCGTCTTTGTCTCTCATAAATCAAAAGTTAATGCGTATTTGCATGTTTTAACATAATTTTTATTTGTTTGACGTACACACACACAGACACACACACACAAGCACACGGACAGAGACTTAAAGAGAAAGTGAGAGAGGGCGCAAATCAGATAAATAAATTTCGCCAACACGAAACTATTATCATAAAAGACAAACAAACACAGGCACACACATACTGAGAAACAGGATAGCAAAAATTTCATGGTTATAGAACAAACATTTGGCGCACACACACACACACACACACACACGGGCAGACACAGGCACACACACACACACAGCGTCAAGGTGGAATTTATCGTGCGAAGGAAGGTCTGACATGTTGAAGGGTTCCCATTTTTGGGCCAACAACAACTATGAGCATGAATTTTTGCTTTTGCATTTATATTGTTGTCATAAAAAACGCCTATGAAAGCCTAAGCGGATTTTTATTGGTCTCATTGTTTATTTGCCTTTGTCACGGCTTTGTCTGTGCTCCGGCCGAGCGGGAATTGTGCGGGGCCTAGCTATCGTAGTTGTTGCTGTAATACAAGTTATTATTAGCAATTTGGCTGTGAAATAATTTGGATATTTTGTTTGGTTGAGTAGCTGACTCAGCAGCCAGGACCCAAAATCGAAGACGCCGACAAAGATTTTACACAATTACGAGCTGTCGTTTAGTCGACGCTCTATAAAGGGTTTTCCATGATATGCTTGATATGTGTCCGTGTGTGTGTGTTGGAGTAGGTTGAGGACTTTATGGCCTTGTCTAGTTGCTGGGGGTGCCTGCTGGCAAGCAACTCTTACGATTTGTAGCACTCAACTCATTTCGCATTTCGCATTTCGCATTTGGGATTTGGCATTACTTGATGTTTTACGCTGGCACTTTGCTGCTGCTGTGCAGATGCTTTCGGCCAGTCTTGTTCTGGCATTTTTATGTTTTAAGCAGGCTGCACATTTTATGGCCGTGGCAATCAGTCCGCAGTTGCGGCGTTTAGTAAGCCACTTGCCAGCGAGTGTGTGCGTGTGTGCGCGTGTATTTCTTTGTGTGTCGCCTCCTTTTGTAGCTAAGATTTACGAGCCGACGCAATTGCGCATTTTACAGTTGTGACAATTTTGGCGTCGCTTTGTAATATTCCGCTTCCATTTTTATATTTTTTAGGTTCATGGCTTATAACAAACGCATTTGCCATTTTTTATTGTCGACAACAGCTCGTGGCAAAAGTTTTTGCCAAAGTTTTGCTTTTGTTAACCGGTTAAGGCCCCGACTGCGACTTCATTTCAATGCATGCCGTAAATAAAGGCCAAAATACTTACAAGCTCATTATGGTAATAACTTAATTAACCTGAAACAATATGCCGGTAACACAAAGCCCACGACAACGACGACAACGACGACAACGACGACGACGACGACGACAACGTCGACGACGATGTTGTATGACAAATTTCTGTGCCAAAACTATTTGACTTTTGACTGTTTTGCAATGGCAAACTGTCGACTGCTGAGTGCTCGTGGACTGAGAGAGACAGAGAGCGAGATGGAGAGAGAGAGCGAGTGAGTTGGGGAGCGACACAAACTTAAGGCAAATTATTTGACTGTGTGCGTGGGCCGCCTATTTACCTGGCAGTTGTAGTTGCTGCAATAAATCAACATTTTATGCAGAGTTGCGCACAATTAAGTAAAAGTTGAAATGCCTCAATGCGCTGCCCAAGTGCTGGTTACTGTTCTTGTAATCGTATACAGGAAAAGTTCCAGCTCGAAGTAAATTATGTGCCCGATTCCTATTCATATGCTGTAAATAAATTCAGCGAACAGCCTTGTGCTTAACCTATGACCTACTCGTGAAAGTTGATACTTAAGGAAGCATTTTGATAATGATTTTAGCATCAGACTGGGAGCATTATATGAAATTACTCTATGTACAGATATTAAAAGCGCAAAACTTGCATATATAGGAAATGCATGCATTCAATCCAAATAATCCGTTTCCCAATAATCATTTAACAACGTTTAATATTATTCAAATTAGAAAAGTAAAGTTTTAAGTATGATTTACCGAATATATTTGATCTAATTTCTCGACCGTTGAAGACCAAGTATAAGATACTCGAAACATAGCTCTCTCTCTCTGTCCCTCTCTCTCTCTGTCTCTCCCTCTCTCTCTCTCAATCTATTTGCTTCTAAGGCACGAAAATCAAACTTACATGGTCACACCCACCTAATGCATATTAATTAGTTGAAAATAAGCGAGGCTAATTTACAATCGTCTTGCCGCCAGGTTTTTGTGCTTATTGTTCTTGTATTTGGGTGTGACGTATGCATATAAGTTTGAATTATTTACGTTAATGATTGTGTGATTAATTTATCATTAAGTTCTACATGACACTAATTGCTCATTAAAATTGCAGCAATATAAAAGAAATAGAGAGAGAGAGACAGAGAGAGAGAGAGACAGAGCTATACGGAGAGTCAGTCAGACAGTTTGGCTTTGTTGTTATTCATGTAACCTGCCCGCGGGCCAGGGGCTTAGTTTTAACATGATAATTATGTCCACACTTGCAGTGAAAGCTACGGGCAGCTACGTCGCCAAGCACTTTAATTTGGTTCAGACATGAAATGAATTGTGGCAAGGGACAACGTTGACCCGCCCCAAAAGGTACAAGAACAACAGCAACTGCAAATCGCCTCAAGGCTAAGCACGTACGTGTGTATATGTGTGTGTGTGTGTCGCACCCCTACATATCCAAATTTAATTACACGTATTTAAAAGCGTAAAGAAAAATGAACGCAAAGAAATGAAACGATGGCAGAAGCACAAAGCAAAGTGCAAATTAGTGAAACATTGCGCTCAAAAGTATGCAATGCCGCTTGCATGAGCCCCTCACGCGCTGAAAGTACGTGAGGGCATCCATACACACATGCATGCATGCACGTGTGTGTGTGTTTGTGTGTGTGTGTGTGTTGGAGTGTGTAGCCGGCAAGTCGTATTCATTTGTGGCAAAAGCTTTCAAAAATATTTGCAAGCTTGTTAGTTTCTACGTTGCACCCTTGGCAGGGTCTTTGCATGTTGTTGTTGCCGCAGTTGTTAAGCTGGTGCGTGTGTGTGAGTGTTGGTGACCTGATGCGTGTGAGTGTGTGTTGTGTGCTGTGTGTAAGCGCAGGAATTGTCCTGTTGCATGCTATTGAGCCATATTTTTGTGTGTGATTGGGCCCGCTGCAGCAAGAAAGAAACAGGCTACCAGCGAGAGCGATATATTGAGTGGAAAAAGAGAGAGAGCGAGAGAGAGAGAGAGAGACAGGTATTGCTAGCTAAGGGTATGTAAAGGCATTTTATTGGCGGGGTAAATTGGTTGCATTACAGCGGCTAGGCTAATACGATTGGCGCAGGTGCGCTACGCTTTCTATTAAACTTATATGTTATTACTGAACTATTTGTTTTAAAAGAGATGCTTGCATTTTGAGAAGAGGTCAGCGTGAGGTTGATATATTGATCGCCTTATAGATGTATATTTATGTGATCAGTTGTACTTAAATTTACTGTGTATTGAATCGGTGTTAAGATGAATCTTACTTTACTTTAAAGTTAGTCTATCGTTTTCTGGAAACCGTTGGTCAACCAAATGTAACAAACTTAGAGCTTCGCCAAAGTCTGGTTCACAATGCCAGAAAATTGTTGAAAACTAAACAAAGACATAAACACGCAAACCTGACATTATTTTTAAAAGTGCAAATTTTGTTTTAACCTCAAAGGAAGTAATTAGTGTAACTTTTGCATAGAAATAAGTACGTGCACAAATGCCGTATACCAGTGCCACCAACAGAACCAACAGCAATAATGGCAACAAGAACCACAACAACACAGAAAGCCACAATATGGCGAACAATTTGGGTTGCCAACTCCCAATTACTGGCTCCCAGCTCTCAGTTGAATATGGGAAAAATACGAAAAAATACGAAAAAATACGAAAAAAAATACGAAAAATACGTAAAATATGTAAAATGTGTATACACCAAATACGTATAATAAAAAATGCAATAACAAGAGCAACAACTTTTAAAAGTGCAGCAACAACAATTGAAGTAACGGTAAATGCTGTCGCACAGCAGTCCATATACACCAGTCCATACACACACACACACACACGCACACATACTGAAACATTTTGACTAAGTGTATGCGGTTATTTTAATTACCAAAACCGTAGGCAACCGACGTTGTAGTCGTTGTTGCTGCGGGCAAAACCCTTAATTAATTTGCATATTAATCATGCAGTTCGCTGAAAACAAAGAAGAAAAATAACAACGGCAAAAACAACAACAACAACAACAACAACAGAAACAACAGAAACAACAAGAGACATAAAATATAAAAAAACGATGTCTGCACGACAGAGGCATAAAAACTGCAGTCATTAATTGTGGCTTGAGGGCAACATTTGCGAAATATCGAAATGAATTCACACTAATGGAAATCGTTGCCAATTTCTGTTCTCATATTTCATCCTTTAGAGAACATCAAGCCGTTGACTTTCGATGAGGTCTACAACCAGAGCAGTCCCTCCAATTGCACCGTTTATGTGGGCGGCGTTAACAGCGCCCTCACCGCACTCAGCGAGGAGGTGCTACAGAAGACATTTGCGCCCTACGGCGCGATACAGGAAATACGCGTCTTCAAGGACAAGGGTTACGCATTTGTGCGGTGAGTTGCGAGCAGACACATGCCACAGGTAACCAGATGCTCATCTGGCACATGCGACATCTTTTGCTTGCAGCTTCTCCACCAAGGAGGCCGCCACTCATGCCATCGTCGGTGTGCACAACACCGAAATCAATGCACAGCCGGTTAAGTGCTCCTGGGGCAAGGAGAGCGGCGACCCGAACAATTCCCAGACTATGGCCAGCCAGGCTTTGAACAGCGCCGCTGCCGCTGGCTTTCCGTATGGCGTGAGCGCTGCTGCTGCCGCCGCTGCCGCCTATGGGCAGCAGTTGGCCGCCACTGGGTGCTGGTATTCGCCGACGCCCACCTATCCGGCCTCGTCGGCCACCGCAGCCGCTGTAACACCTGCTGCAGCGGCCGCCAGCGCTGCGGCTGTACAGAATCAGTTCCTGCAGGGCATCCAAGGCTACCATTTCAGCCAGTACGGGGGCTATCAGCAGGGCTACATGGGGTAGGTAAACTCGATGCCGATGCCATCGATTTATGCATAATTATTTCATTAGCTGATGCGCCTGCGTTGCGTTTCCCCTGCCTTGCTCTGCGCTGCCCTGCCCTGCCCTGCCCTCAGCACAACTCAATGGTTCTTTACACAAAACGATTGAACCGCCACCGGGGATGGGCAGCGACAGTATGACGGATGAGTGAATTCATTTGCTAATTGCTAAAGTTTTCATTTGCGACTGCGGCGTATATGTACCTGGCGTACGTCATGCAATTCCACATGCTCCACTGTTAGCAGCTATTGCTAGCCGGAGTTGTTGGGTTTGTAAGTGCAGCTGCCATGTAGCCGTAGTCGTCTGTCTCGCCCGTGGTAATTGTCGCATACGGCAGGCGTCGGGGACACGCCGCGCAGGCAGATCTCGTCACACGAGCTCTGTGGCCATCATCAACCTTTGGCTTACACTCGTGCGCATGTTCTCGTTTTCGTTCCAATTGCAGAATGGGCGTGCAGATACCAGCCACTTGGCAAGGCGTCACCCAGGCCCAGATCTCGCCGGCCCAGCAGCTGGCAACGGGTGTTGCAGGCACTGCTATACCACAGGCCGCCGGCGTCGTTGCTTATCCGATACAGCAGTTCCAAGTGAGCCCACAGGTAGGTGCTAACTTATACCAGTGCATAAAGGCATAAACACTCACACACACACACGCACCACGACTCACACACACACACACTCACATGCAAAACCAACTCGCAATTGTAAATACATACACATACTCAATTTCTCGATGATTCTAGTATGTTCGGTGAATGCTTTGAATGCGTTCTCTATTTGATTCGTTCGATCCGCTTGTTTGCTATTTCGCTTATTTGTTTATTGATTATTTATATATGAGACATATTTACGTATGAATAGTATTCTTTGTCACATTTTCGATTTTTGGTTTTCTATTGTTGCTTGCTTTGCGAATTTTCAGCTTATATATTTTAAAATATTGCAAATATGGGAATAATATGCAATTGCGGTAAATAAAAAATATATTTTTATTTCAAATGTATGCATAATTATTAAGTCAATAATTCTACACTTTTTCAAACAAATAATTTTATGAAAAGAAAAGTTCTTGCCTCTGCATTTTTAAAGCCAAGGGACAACAACGAAGCGAAACTCACACTTAAGCCATAAAATATGAAAATATGTTTCAACGTTTTTGTCATTTACAATAATAATTAAGCATAAAAAACATTTTAATAAACCTTCTACCCGCATTTGTTCGATTTCAATGCATAATCCCCGCTTAAAGCATGCGCTTTGAATATCAACATATTTTGAAAGCATTATTTGATTGTTATATATTTTTTTTGTTAATCTCATGCGTTCGCTTAATACTCACGTAGATTGTACAACAAATCAAATTTATTTTACTGCTAGATACAAAGTATTTAATGCAACAATCATAATGAAATCTACACAAAGCTGCATAAAGTTTTCTCTGCATTATAAATAATTTTATTCCGTCTACTATTTTTTTCCAATTTTTACTAACACCCATATTATTTTTTAAGGTTTATCCTTTACTTTTGCAGGCACAGTAAACAACAGAAAAAAGATCAGAAACAAAAGAAACTATCCAAATTTTTTAAGTACAGCAGAAGTTCTGAACAGAAACAAAACCAAAAATCAGCTGTAAATAAATGCGAAGCGCCGAGAAATTAACAATTGACGTCAATTTGGCGTCCGTCGAATGTTGAGTCCTGCACCCAAAAACCAAAAACCGAAAACAAAAAACCGAAAACCGAAAACCAAAGTAGAACCACAACAAAATATGCTAAAGCACAGACATCCATTTGCAATTGTTTATGAAGTATTTGGTTCATAAACACTTGTAAGCGGCCCTTGTATGAGCCTTAAACAAAAAAGTAAAAGAATATTACGAAAACCAAAGATAATTTCGAAATGAAAACAACATCTAATTGCTTATAATACACAGGCAGGTCGCAGACACAAACCGACACACATAAATAAATTTATGCTTTATATAAATGTGTTAAGCATGCTACGAATAGAAAGATTTATAATTAATTGAAGAGAAAATTATGATAATTACAACAGAAATATATTGCTTAAATAAGTAAAAGGCAATTTGATTAAAAAACGTAAGAAAAAACAAAAAAGAGAAGCCATAAATTATATATGCTGTTTTCTGTGTGTATTGTGCAAAGCAGCCTCGCTCATACAAATTGCGATCACATACACATACACACACCAGCAGTCACATGCGCGAGCGCGGAATTAAATGAAAGTAAACATAATTAAAAATGCGTTAAAATTAATTACGCGCACACACACGCACACACACCTTCATTTATTTATACAAATTTTAATGTCTGTATGTGCTGTGACATGCGTGCAAACAGGCCAGACGCAGACGCACCCAGGAGCCCCTTGGCACAGCCTCGACCCACGCCCACACACAGCTACACACACACAAACACATACTCATATTTAGCATTGCCTACTTTTGTGCTCAGCTTCTGATAGTCGCTTAGCAGCATTTACCACACACTCAAATGCATACACTATTTAATGCCACAATGATAATACACATAGCACTAGTGCCTGTTACTATCGTAGATCTAGACGCGAACGTCGCGCCACATTCTCGTATGTGAGCGCACACACATACATAGACAATTGCCAGGCCTAGCCAAGACAAGCCAGACAATTGGTGAACTCGACATTTCCTGCTATCATTTTCCTATAGTCTGCAACTAAATGTTACAAAGAATTGTTAGACCATTGCAACATACTAACGCACTAAAGCTCATATAACTAAATAGTACTTTATTTTGTGATTGCTCAGTAATTGAAAGACATGTTCCTACATACAGACACACACACACACACACACTCACTTGCAGACAGTCCCAGAACACATAGATACAACCACAAGCACTCGCAGTTAATAAGAAAGAGCTTATGATAAACTCGTAAATATCTATTATACGTTGATAAGCGCAACAAAGTCCAATGCAATCCAGCCACAAGCTAAACTCAAAAAAAAACTCGATCTTGGAATTCGAAGTGAAACCTCGTTAAATATGGCGTCAAGCTTACGTTTTATCTGTCACACCAG
This sequence comes from Drosophila kanekoi, assembly GCA_037075305.1. Taxonomy (NCBI): domain Eukaryota; kingdom Metazoa; phylum Arthropoda; class Insecta; order Diptera; family Drosophilidae; genus Drosophila; species Drosophila kanekoi. The sequence continues at coordinate 32,964 of JBAMCE010000665.1, forward strand.
CTTTGTAATTAATAGCAGCAAGATAAACACTTGATTTTTCTTTATATTTTACTCAGTTTGCAATAATTTCATTTTGAGTTGTATATCATTTTATAAGTTCACGCGATTTTGAAAAGAAATTCTTTCAAAAGACATGTACAAAGCAACATTACAAAACTTCCACATAAATATTTTGACATGCTTTTGCATTTTAATATCAACTGTTTGTACTAAATAAACGTATAAAATGTATATGTTTTTATTTCAGTTGCCAGAAGATGAATGGTTAGCTGCAAATTTATTGTGTTAGAACAAACAAAAGCATATAACATAAAGATACAAACTATGTAAAGATACATAGATGCAGATGAAGCCCGTGTGTTCCACAAGTCTATAGAACTTGTAATTTGCTATACTTCATACCTACAAACATTCCCTTATTTGTATTACGTAAAGCTCCGTTTTAGTCCAACTCCAGTTGATTTCATATCGAGTTCACAAATTGGTAGGGAATAGCAAATTGCGAGTGCAAATGGTCTGTGAAATGTATGGGAGAGGGTTTAGCTAACACAAGAGGAAACGCCACACAAGTACATGCATACCTACATAGTCGTACATATAATGAATACAATCAAAATATGCCATCGAATGATATTAATTGATATTAGCCATAATAAATGCAAAACTGTAATAAAATACGTATACATAGAAATTAAATGAGCGCATAACCAATTCGCTTCAGCTCTAAACAAACCAAAAATACAATAATGCAAATTCTGAAGATCCTGTTTAATTTTATGCATGTCCGACAATGCCCAACAATTACAACAGAAACAACAAAACAGCAATTAGCGCAAACCATACAAAACATCCAGACAGACACGAGGTGAACTAGTTGGTGAGCATAGGAACACACGCAACACACACGCACACACACACACACACACACACATTACTTAATACTTAGTTGAGATGCCCCCATAGAGAACTTGTCGTATAAGAACTAGCTGAGTCATCAGAGGGTCTAAAGAGGGTACCTTTAGAATGGCACCTGATGCGGCATCACCACGCCTCCAACTGGCCGCCCCCATCTCAGTGTACGTTCGTATGAAATGCATATAGAAATCGTAGTTCACTGAATGTCACACATACAAAGATACACACATGCATACAGCTAGAGTTATAACTGTTTATGTAGAAAACATTAAGAGAGAACGCGAATGTGCTTGTATTGCGTACATCAATACATACACATATTTAAAGGCATACATGCATACACATTTAGCATAGTAATCTAGTATACTTATACATATACATATATACATACAGACGAGTACAGTAAACTAGGTACGGGAACGCACGGCATATGATATTCTCGTGTGTGTCCTCCACATACATATACGTATATCTATGCACAAATGTGCGAGTATGTCTTGGATGATAAATTACAAATAAATGTTCAAAATAAAAACCAATTAAAATGATAAAAACAAAAAAAAAACAACATACGTATAACATGTAATAGATCAACTGAAAATAATTGCAGTTGAATTTTGCTGTTTAGAGGAAAGTTGTGGCACAAGCGGGGGGCGGGGTTTCGATTTGCATTTGGGCGCGCTTTATCTATATTATTTCGGCGTATCTTTATTTGGTGTGAGTGTGTGCGCAGTGCTTACAATATTTTGTGTACACACTGGCAAAAGTTGGTTGCATTTTTTCATACAGCCGGGAAGTGCAATGACGGTTAGCGGAGAGGAGGGAGAGGCATAAAGTAGTACTAGAGTTCAAAATACATAATTGAATGTTGTGTATGCATGTCTATAGCTAACCGAGCTCACGTACGCAGGATCGCAAAGTATAACCTTAACCTTAACCGTACCCGTAACCGTAACCGTAACCGTATTCGTAACCGTAACCGTAACCTTAACCGTAACCTTAACCGTAACCTAATCGAACCACGAAACAGACATAGCTTAAGAAACAAGCGAGTTGTAATGTACACTAAGATGTTTTTAGCACTAGAACTAACTACGAGTAGTTTGACTATGAGAGGCATTGCATGTTTGAACATGTCAAGAAACGATTTAGACGTAGATGTGATTTTAAACCGGAGCAAGGCAGAGCTTTCGATTCTCAGAGATTGAAGCTGATGCGTTAATTGCATTTTTGTGTTGTTATTTTGTTTATGAAAAAAAAGCGACAAAACAAGAAATGAAAAATGAAAATGAAGAAATGAAGATTTTTGTTAAGCAAGCGATAGCTTAGACAGATACAAATTTAAAGCATTGTTGACCAAACCAATAAAAGAAGTTTAAAAATTTGGCTATAAGAAAAAAAAGAACATTTATGAAAAAAGCAAAAAAAAACAAAATATATATAAAAGTATATACAAATATTATTGGTTTGTTTGTTAATGTTTGCACAACATATCAGTAAAGAGTTAAATATGTAGTTTCCATATAGAAGCTAGCCCAGAGTTGGAAACTGAATATAATAATAATAATAATAAAACAAAAACGTAAGGCATTAAGATATAGAAAAGTAATAAAGATTCAATAGAAGAGAAAAGTAAGGAAAAAAGCGAGAAAAAAAAGTATTAATGTTGTGCAACTAATGAATGTGCTAAGACATTTATATACGTCTACAAACATATACATATACAAAATATTTATATATATACAGTATCAAGAACAGCAACAAACGCAACAGTAAACAAAAACAAGTAAAATTAACAAAATATTTATGAGGACAACTACAGAATGTCGACCCAACAGACAAGGGAGGATTCTTTGCATAGATTAAGTATGTGAAATCGGACGCGGTAACTGAATATTCTCCAGAACTAGCTGGAGCCTCCAGTCGAAACTAAGTTTCCTACATCCTTTTATGATTTAACATGCGCCTTTCTTTTCTCGCAGTCAGGATATTAAAGTTCATAGCTCAATTGATCTGTTGGATTTCTCTACGATATATTTGCAACTCATTTAATATTACAATTGAAATTAAAGTAATTGTCGTTTTGGAGAGAACGAAACAAAAATGAACTAATTGTAGTCTATGATTGTGAACTGCAATTTCAATTTAGTCAATTTGGTGTGTAATTATTGAAAAGCTGAAACTGGAGCATTAGCTAAATTTTACGACACACACACACACACACACACACACACACATAAGCAAAACGAGAAGGAATATAGGTCCAGGATTCAGTCTGTAATTAAGGCACGTAGCATAAATTAAATGAAACGAAAATAAAAATCAAATTAAATTACAACAAAGCAAAAACCGAAAATCAATCAAATGAAAGTATTATTTAAGCAACAATACAATAAGAGTATAAACAATTACATAACTTAACATATTTACATAGGGCAGTACCCAAACCCATAGAACCCGAGCAATGCGGTTTGTTAGCCAACACGATGCAAATAAACGTAACACAAATTACATCCAACATAGATGACAGTTATGTAAATGGTTCTTTGCTTAATGACAAGGCAGACTTGCAACAATTAACAGAGCCAAAGGGCAACCCCTCGAAGAATCCCTTCAACCGACGGCCGAATGTTGTTTGTCGTCTCGTATACTTAGAACTACAAACATATGATATAAACCAGCCCAAATATTAAACGTTAAACTAGCAAACATAATATAATAGGAATGTAAGTACAGCTAGAAGAACCCTCCCTTATTGTATCAAATGCCAGCGAAAGGACATTTGAGGCAGTTGCGCGAGTCGCCGAAAGGAAGCGATTCACAATATATATTTGTGCAATATTCCAGAGGGCATATGCATGCATTTTATGCATTTAAAATCACAGTAAGATTGTAAACCGAGTACACAACAAATGTAGAAGAAATCAAAATGATGAGCAAATAACCAAAAGCTGCTAATAAAACAAATACAAAATACCAAAGACATGCATATGTAGGTTTTGGAAGCATCACACTAAGACGCAGACAAACTGTGCACACCAATACACCACACACCCACACACACACACTAACACACACTCACATATAAATAAATGTGTAGTCTATATATATATACATATAAATTGCATATATGTGTATTAACACATAAAATATGATAAGAGAATAGCAAATAAAATAAACAAAGTATAGATATCGACTGCAGTATTGCAAATATTTTGTAGAAATTTAAGAATGTTTGAGTGTGTTTTAGGACAAGGATTAGTAGACACAAACAAACCCCAAAAACAAGCAGGAAAAATATGAAATCAAAAAACAGAGAGAGCAAAAAATAATGGGAATAAGCTATGTTTTAAATATACTGCAAAACAATATATATATCTATATATATATATATATATATTTATGGCATCAAGCATAACTGCATAACTACACACTCACACATGACACACACACACACACACACATACACATCCATACATATATACAAAATGGCGTTTTCATAAGAAATCACAAGTGAAACAACGTAACGAATATTAAAAGGTTAATCAAATTAAGCATAGCAGCTCCCAAAATGAAAGGAAGAAAATATTTATAGTTAAAATGAAAACAAAACAAAAGAAAGAAAAACACAAAAATTTGGTCGCGTTTTTTGTATACCAACGCGCCAGAGTAAACCAAATTAAAAGCAAGCGAAATATACAAATTATATACAAAAACAAGAAAAACAAGAAAACAATGAAAATCGAAAATGCAGGCTTCTCACAATGAGGTTCGAATGTAATTATAAAGGGCCAGCACAGAAGTTAGGACCTAGTCGATGAGTTGCCAGCGAGAAGAAGCATTAAGAGAATATACAAAGCTAAACAAAAAAAAGAAAAACAACATGAAGAACAACTATTGCAACATAGAAATGATGAATAGAAGTAACACGTAATATAATATTTAAAATAAACGGCTAAAAACAAAAACTTATATTATGTATACATAAATATATTGAAGGAAAACAAATAAAACAAGCAAAAAAAAATTTTGTAAAAATAACAATGAAAATTGCGTTTCATTTCAAAGCTAATTGAATAACTTTGAGTGTATTCAGTCTGATTCGTGAATGTAAATATTATTGAAAATACATTGCCTCACATTATGCTCCAGCCGGATGTGTGTTGTTTTAGGTGTGTGTTCGCATAATTGACACCAAGCCAACAATTACTTCAGGTGAGTCTTATGTGGAAAGCCTAATGCTATGCGTGGCAAGTGTGTATGTGCATGTGATGTGCATACATATACATATGTATGTATGTGTGCATCTAGTATAAGTACGTATATACAACAACATGTTGCCATCCCCTCCTGATCTGGTTGAACGGCTCGGTTTCCCGCCTGGCATAAATTGTCATAACAAAGACAAAAGACAACACGTGCAACAATAACAAATCAAAAATTTACTAAAACAAGAATAAAAAAAAAGAAAAGACAACGCAATGAAAACACGCACAGTTAAGGCAATTGCTCGCCGCGGGGCCAAGCACTGCGCGGCCGGCATCGTACTGGGGGCCGGATGACTGCCGGTAACAGGAGCAACGAGCTGCGTGGAGCGAGGGGCGAGCGGCGAGCAACGCAAAAATGCAAAGTGAAGGAAAATGTATAAAACATATTTTTTGCTATTTTTTTCTGTGTTGTTTTGGTGCCACGGCTGTTGCCGTTTTTCTGTAGTTGTTATTTCGCGCTGCGCCGCAGGTTAAGACCAACTCGAACACACGCGCACACACTTCTACTCCCTGTGTGCGTTATTATCGCAATGGTTTCAAGCACAGCGGACAGACTGCCAGACAGATGTTCGCGGTCTTTGAAGCAACATATGCGCCGAGGTTTCACTTTTATTTCCACATATCGTGTACGTACGTGTGTGTGTGTGTGTGCGTGTGTGCGTGTGTGTGAAATAATGGCGCTATGTTTGATTTGCATTGCAAATCATGGCAATTTTGCAAAATGTCTTCCTATATAAGAAACAATATGTTTTATTTACTTACATTTCGACTTTGATTTCGCCGACCGTCTCTCCCCTTTAGGTTTTATGGGAACGTGCGGCTATAAGCTGCCCTTGCCTATGTTTCTTTTACGAGTGCGTAGTTGAAAAGCTTAAAGAAAAGTAAGAATTTCAAGTACATTTGTTAAATTTAACTCAAAGGCCTCTTAACTCTCTTTTACATTCATTTATGGTAATATATTTGATTGCATTTAAAGTTTTTCAATAATTATGCCAATGTTTGCATAACCGAAGCGTAGCCATGGCCAGATGGGGAGCTGTTTTGGGCATTGCCAGCTTAGCGGGGGCTCACAAATGGCATCAACTGAAAATATTGGCTAAAGCTTGCCACATAAAAAGTAACGATTGGTTTACCAGGGCTTGGGGCCATTGAGCTGGAGCTGAAGCTGAAGCTGGTGTTGTTGCTGGTGCTGAAGCTTTTCATACATATCAAGTCCCTGGGCGCACACATACACGCATAAACTGCGCAGGTGGGCGGGTACTTCAAACAATGCACACATCATAATATTTTTGCAGTCTTTATGGACGCCATCAACTGGGGCTCGAAGCGATGCTGCATTCTGGCATGCAGACGCCATAACGTGCATTACCTTAACGGTGTGGTGTCCTTGCTGCCGATGTCGGTGCTGCTGTTGGTGCTGATGCCGCCTGTTTAGTTAATAATTCCCATGCATGGAGCCATCGCCCGGTCGCCCATCGTCTAGCTGGAGCGACAATGTGCACGACAGTGGAATAAGAAGCATTTGGTGCATAGGAGGATATTTGCTGCATATAAAGAATGTATCTGTGGTGCCATGGGAATTGGTTGAAGACGTGCAACTGCAACGGAAACCGGAAATGCGCAAATAGCAAAGCACTAAAGATTTTGACGCTCAGCACGGCACGAACCGGCACAGCAAGCAAGGCCTGGCTGCTTTCACTGGCGACCACATGCTGTGCGCCAGCTCGAATAGCAGCTTCCCTCCTGAGTGGCTGCATATCCGACTTGCAGATAAGAGAACCTAAGCGCGTAGCAGTTGGTGGTAGGGGGTACGTAGTGCACAGTCGGTAGAGGGATATGTGTTCGGTTGACAAATGAATGCCGCCGGTGCGAAAAGGTAATTCTTCACTTGATTCGATAAAAGTGCAAGAAAAACTCTAATTGGGCAATTTAATCAATTGAATAAATAGTGCATCACAAGGATAAATCGCATAATGTGAACTTTTTTGGAGGCTGGCCCCCTGTTGTTCGCATTTTATGCTTGTGGGGCAAGTCGCGGCCAAGTAATGCCATATTGCCCAATGGCATATTAGCGGACGCTCATGTCCACTAACTGATACAGATGCCACCCCAAGGAGAACACGCGCCTTGGCAGTACAACCGAGCACAGCAGGGACATCCTGCAGTCCGCCAGTAACACAGACAAGCATTGTCGGGAGGCGGTGCGGAAAGCGGTGCATGTCTTGCTTTGGGGCTGTCCGGCTGCTCTACAAGTAGCCAAATATCCCCAGCTCGTAACATGGAGCAGAACAAATGTCCTTTACTGATAAAGCCTCATAATAAATGTCGACCTTTCGTTTTTCCATTTATATTATCAACTGCTGCTCGAGCCAGGGCTCAAGGCTCAGGGCTCACCTTACCTTGCTTGGCTTTGAGCAGAAAAAATGATGTTGTTTTTGTTGCTGTTTATGTTGTTGTAGATTCTCTGACAATGTGCCTCTTCCTCTAAATTGGTATACCTTACCTGTGCTCGTCGCCCCGCCTGCAACGCACCAACGTACATATATTAAAATTTATTATAAAATGTGCATTAAAATGAACAAGTTTTTTCCCCGGATACCCTTTAGTTCTGACAGGGCTGGCTAACTATGGGAGTAAGTTGAAGGCAAAGAAAATTCAATCAAGTCTGCATTCATTCAACATAAGACTGGTTGGGTTGCTATTCGCACAATACTTGGCGAAGAAATATTCAAATTCTGAAACATTTTCCTAAATTTATTCTCATTTTATCAGGTTTACATTTTAGTTTAGATAGAGCATACGGCCATCGTCGTGAACAGTCCGATAATTTCAACTTCAATGCTGGTTTTTTTTATTTTAATAGACCGGACCCAGGCGAATCAAAAGGACCTGGAAAAAGGCAGCGGCAAGTAAATTTATGTTATTTTCTTGTTGTTGGCATATCAGATAAGCTAATAAAAAATATTATAATTACATATCTGTATGGCAGCAGGACGCTGGCGATGCAGGCGGGCAGCGAGACATTGTGCGCAAATAGTTGGCTGCGTTGCGTTACACGCGCTTTTAATGTTGTCCCTTGATGTTGTTGGCTTCCTGCCCCAGAGAGCACCTGGCCGCAGCCGCAGCGCCTTGGGGTATGCTGTCAGTGTGTGTGCGTTTGTGTGTGTGTGTGTGTTTACAGTTGAAACGAAATAAGCCATAAGGACAATTTAGACTTTGAAGTGCCATTGCCATGCGAAATTATTTTAATTAGATGCGCACACATAAATGCTTAACGCGCTCGCCGCAGACCTTTTTTATGGGGCCCAGACTCGAAGGCCTCGAAAGACAATGCGACAGCGGCATAAAAACAGGTGGGCGTCAGGTGGGTCGGCCAACAGGCGCCACTGCGTGGTTGCTTAGCTGCGTGGCTGCTTGGCTGCTTGGCTGTGTGGCTGCTTGGCTGCTTGGGTGTCCGGGTATGTCGTGTAACACACATTAACCGATGCCATGCAATGCAGCCATAATAACAGCCGAGCACAAGTTTAATTAGTGCAGCCAACGAGGCCAGTGGAAGCAAGGCAGCCTGTGGCCAACGTTGCGTATGAGCAATGTGTGTTCGTGTGACAAAATGGCCACGCCACGTCAAGGTTGTGCCCGTGTGTGCCAGTGTGTGTACTTTTATTGCTATCATCCATCTGAGAACTAAAACTCTTATGGTCATAAAAACTCTAGAACGCATTGCGAGCGCAAAAACAAAGCGAAAACCCCCAATAGGATTCTCTAGAGCAGAAAAATGTCAGAGTGCTGAACTAATAATGGCACCTGTCAAAATTCGTTGAGACCGCAGGTGTTAGGGGACGTGCGCGGGCGCAAGACGGCCGACAACTTTGGTCGAATGACGAAACCCAAGTGACATTCATAGTGATTTCGCTTTGGCAGTTTTGTGTCATTTGTTGGATTTAACCGATGCCAGCACATATGGACTCAGGCCTTGGGCGTGCGGCACTCGGTCAGTTGATGTGGCTCCAAGGATAGATGCTGCTTAAAACTGGATGGGAAGTCAAAAAAAAAGGAAAAAATAGGAAAATAACGAGCTAAGTTGACGGCAAGACAGCAGTTGCGCCCACAAAATTTATTACTTGACAGCTAAACAGTTAATAGCCGCAAATCCGAAACGAAGCAAGGATTCTTTTTGGGTGCAAATATGACTAGCTAAGAAACCGGGCCCTGATGATATTCATAAAGCTCTAAAGCTTAACCACAGCACAAAATGCTGTCCACTATGTAAAACACTAATATAGACATGGACACCAACCAGCAGAAAACAACCTCAAAGAACCTATGTCCAGTGGCAGAAAGTGCAATCAGAGCTTGGTTGGGGCTTGTGCCGCACGCACAAGTCGCATGCCAATGTCCTTTGCAATACAAACAATATAAAAAACTTGGTCGGGTAACGCAATAATATACACATATATTTTAAACGAAACTATGCAACTATAAAGCAGCTGCCAAGACGACTGCTAACTGACACTGGGCCATGTGTGTGTGTCGATGTGTGTGTTTGCGGTACTTCCGGTGTCAATGTGCCATGGTCTCAGAGCAGCATGAGGCTAGGAAGTGACCCAGCCGGATGACGACTCTATGCCAATGGAAAGCACAAGTCAAAAGCCACTGAAAATATTCCATCTGTCTGCAATCGGGACACATATTTAATACATATAGCCATATACATATATATGTGTGAGTATGTGTGCATGTGTGTTGGGCTAATATAAGCAAAGGCAGCTGAAAGCGATTCCAAACAGTTGCCATGTTACAATATTTCAAATACATTTGAAAATTGCATTGCGTGGCAAAAAGGACATTCATCTCGTTCCTGGTCATGTGTCTGGTCGCCCGTCCTGTCAACTGTGCCTCCAGCTGCTGCGGCTGCCATATGATTTATGGTGATAGGATACGTGTATTTTAAAGCTCATAAACTAGTCGCTGTGCCGCGCAGGACCTGTCGGCAAACTGGCACTTGCCGAACGCCGCACCTCCCATTTCTGCAAGTTCTGCCCATTAGTCCTTTATAACAAGTGTACACTGTAATCCTACGCAAGTTTTTATTGGTCCGGATACGCATAATAAGCCCAATTTGAACGGCCCTTTGAGGGCTCTGCATCACGCGATTGGCTCTTGTCTTTACTGCCAGTCATTTGCCTTGACATTAATGAAGCCGCCCCGACAAATGCAACAATAAATTCAATTAATTGCATTTTATTTCGATTAGGCGAGGACGCCGGCTCGCCATAAATGTCAATTGTAGTCATTGAATGTTAGAGCAAAAGTTGGCGTTGGCAATAGATGTTTGGGATGGTCAGCCACGGCTCGTTGAGACTCTTTCGCATCTAATTTTATCATTAATTTCATGCAACATTTTTATGCATTGTCATAAAACTAATTTTACGATGTCGCACAAGCACACAATCACACACACACACATACATGCATATAGCTTGATGTTTGCCTAATTAGATTAGTTGGCTGTGCATTTCGCATTCTTTGTCTGCTTTGGTTGTGAATTGTTCAGCGCGTCGATTTTTTGCTTGTCATATAGCAAGACAACTCTCTTGCTCTCCACCCTTTAGCTCTTTCGCTCACTCTCTCTGTCTCTCTCTCTCTCTCTAGCACCTCTATCAATTTCGATTTCTTTTTGTTTCTTGCTTATAAGATGAGCTTGAACTGCGTTGAATGAAAGCATAATGGTTGTAAAAATGAAGTAATTGCTGTTAATATTTGCAATTTCCGCACTTTTTAACACAAGTCAAATTGGCAGTTCGTATATCATATAATGGAAATAACAGCATCTGTTTTGTGCAAATACTCGTGATAGTAGCTGCCCAAAAGCCATACGAAAGACTACTAAGCATTAAACACATGCTAAGCATAGGCACAGTTGGCGTAGACGGGTGCGGAGGTCTTTTTTCTTGCAATTTTCCCTTAAAACACAAACTGCATAGGAGGTAAATATGCCTGATTCCGTTTGGAAATTCTTAGTTGTAAAGCAATATTTAAACAAGAGGTACCCCTCACATACGCCGCTGCCTAAGCCACTGGCACTACCGTGAAGGAGATATATTAACTCCTGGCTTTTGCAAGTACACACGCATACATAAGCACATGCACACACACACTTGCATACTGAGCTATTGCCGAGAGTAAAAGCAGCAGATGTACAATGGACTAAAATGGTACGTTATCAGTGCGTATACTTGATTTTTATACGCACACTTAAGCAAATAACTGCAGGCATTATTTCAAAAATTCGAAAATTAAAAGCAAACAACATAGAACATAGGTATGGAGTGGGCAGGCCGGGCATGGCAGGTGGCCGTAAGAAAATACTCGGTCATGCCAGCACAGAGAAAGAGATCGAGAGAGAGACAGGAGTGGAGCGAGCGAGAGAAACGCAAAGTTTTAATGTAAAGTGATGTGAAATGTTTTCTTTGCGAATTTACCTTCAATTTATGCATTTATGAATATGTAAGCACATTCACGAGCAAGCTCATGGCTGTGTGAGCAGTCAAGTGGCAAACATGAATACAGAAATAAACACACACTCGCACACACACACACACACACACACACTCCTACCGAGGCACTCGGCAATACATTCATTAATAAAATGCTTCTGGCTAAGAAGTTTTGCCTTTGCCCATTCGCATTTCCACTTTTCATATCTGAGCCGTAAGGCAGCTTTTTGAAAAGAACATAAATAATTTATTGTTTAATGTTTTTCAGAATTTCACCGAAAGTGCCTCAGAATTTTCCAGATTGCAATCACATAACCTGTGGCAGAGAATTTAATTGAAATTTTCGTTAAACAAGCGCATACCAGGTGCTTACACATGTCCCTGCCAGGGGATTATCCAAAAAGGACACTCGCTGCACTGCAATTCCGAATCAAAGTTAATCAATTACGAACAGTCACAACTTGTCAGTCAAGTTATATGAAACATTTTATCCTTTTGCCTTGCCAACACGAAACATTTTGCATAATACCCCAAGTCAAAGCCGAAGCCACGCCCACACAATAGCCCTCAAAATCAATCAACAAAATGTCGACATGAAAAACAATTATCGTGATAGTTTCGGTGACAATTTGAAATGTTGCCACCTATGCGAGGTGTCGATTATTATTTGGCTTTTGTTATTTTCGCCCCGGGCAGACGCCCCGCTGCCAGACGGCACACGAATATTTGCGGCTATTAAATTGCGTATACAACATGAGGCCTCGCCCACTTTTTATTGATTTATTTAACCCTTTTTATTGTGCAATCGCTGCTAATGTACCTTCTTACATAAACGCATATATAGACATTTTAAGTGACTGTAAAATATTGATATTCTTCGTCGAATCTCCTATATTTCTGAGTGAGTTGTTGCTGCCGCCTTCTTTTAGCACATCCAATTTATGGCATTTTTTGATAGGCAAATGACACGCACTAATCGATGCGTCGTTCATATATTTCTCTTTACCTGGCCTACCCCCAGATGCTATAAATGACAAACTTCCGTTACGCATCGCTTGCCAAAGGCATTGGAGGCATGCTACAGTGCCTAATAGTCGTGGGCCACGACATGGAAACACGATTCGCGTTGCTTAAATTAAATGTGCATTGAGACAATTGGCGAAACAAGTCGAAAATGTTGACGATTTTTTGTTCCTATTTGAGCCGAGCCGAGCAGTGATATGAGCGCAGTAATAGGTTCGACACTTTATTGAGTGCAAACCTAATTTGGTAGTTTATTGGTATAACAAATGTGGGGAATACTGAATTGGTGATCACTTTAACGAATTGAATTTAACGATCAAATATATACTACAATTTGAGCTATTTTTGTAGAATAAGGAAAACCATTTGGAGGAAATGTCCGGAGTTCTATAATCAAACTGGATATTTTTGTATTCTAATCCGAAAAACATGTGTAAAGAAGACATAGTTAGGCAATCCATTTTAGCAAGCTAATATTTATAATACATAACCTAAAAAATTATTTAGGAAATGTAATTCGATGTTAGTGACCTGTTTAGAATGAAGTAAATTTGAAGATGGCTGACGCGAGTTCAATGTTAGACGAGCAACAACAACAAAGAATACGCACCAAGAGTGGGCGGGTTAAGGCATTTCGAGAACCTGTTAAAATGTCAGCTATGTCGCATGAGACATTAAGCTTAATAACAGAAACTGTGTATTTGGTTGTATTAGTGTGTATTAGCAAGAGAGGAACAGTTATTATAATTATAATAATAATATCGTTTATATTAGGTATGATTTCTGCATTAAATTTAGGAATTTGTCGTATTTCGGCGAGAGTGAACATGATTTTCTATCTATTTGCCATGGAATAGATTTATTGAGTTAACGTAGAATGTTATTTGTAGAATGTTCTTATATGAGAATGTATCTTAGGGGAAAGGGTTTCAGATATCCGAGTCCTTTGGGTTCGAAATGAGTGCAGGAATTACTTGAAAGTACTTTAAAGAACACTTAACAGGGCAAATAAACTAGAATATATATATAAACTAGAATATATATATATAAAGTATAAACTTTCAATAAATCTAGACTTTAATAACCAACCATTCATTTGTTGCAGTTTTTTGTTGCTTATTTTGAAGCCATCGAACTATCGATTGAATGTAGTATGGTTATATTGAAATACGTACGTGTGCATATTTAACTCCATTTAAAAGCCAGCCTGAGATCGGAATGGGTATGCTCTTTGGGTGCGTGCAGAGCATAACTAAACGTAGATTTTAACATAACTGGCTAAAAAACTATAACAGGCACATCTAAAAGCTAAGAGAGTGCTATAACTAAAACAATACAAACAACAACAAGAACAACAACTCGAGCAACAGCAACAAAAGTGGCAATAACAATAAAAACCAAAAGTACTTTTACACGCACTTCAAATACAAATAAAGCACTCGCCGCAACGGGTATATGTATATGTGTATGTGTGTGTGTGTGTGTGTGTGTGTAAGCGTGTTTATTAGCGCTTGTGTGTGCGCATTTTTGAGTGGACGATAAATAAATTAGAAAGTTGCAAACGCGAAAAACGCTGTCGCTATAGTTAAATTCTCGGCGTGGCAAAAGGCCCGCAACGCGCAACGCGCAACGCGGGACAGCTAGGGCGACGCACTGCGACATAATGGCGTCCACTTTGTGTTCTTATGCTTAATTTGCTTAAAAGGGTGCTGGAATATCGTACCCGATTGCACTGCTGCACACACACACACACGCACACACATGCACGCATAGTAAAACGGGCGCGCCACACTGGTACGAGTAGCCGGCGGTGGAGGAGGGGCGGCAATTGAACTGGCCATAGACATGGACACGCAATGCAAATGTGTATTTTACATTTCACGCACAATTTTCCATTTTCCACTGCACGCAATTTACCGCTTAACGCACAACTCCGGCACAGTCTTTGCCTCGCGCGCCAATTTAAAAGCAACCTCTCTCCCAGTTCCTTCCAACCAACAGCCACCGGCTCATAACACATGCAGAACGACATGTAGGCGACAGCTTAGCTAACGCTAAGCAAGTCCAAGTCCTGCCCCTGCTCAGTCGCATATTACATCACTCGCAGTGTGGTTCGACGCGCTCTTTTCAGCCATGTCACGTTGTTGTTAGCATTCTCTAAGTGGTGAGCAGGGGGAGCAGGAAGCAGGGAGCAGGGATGAGGGGTAGCGGATAGGGTGCATATGGCATGGGGCATACAACATGTGCGTGGCCAAATAGTTGAAATAGTTTGATGCACACTTTTCAGCGGCTATGACTTGGGCTTGGCCTTTGAACCCGCACTGGCTACAATCCCGTACCGCCACACCCCTGCATTAACCCCACAAATTTAGACCCTACGCATTGCTCGTTGAATTGTTAATATCATTTCGGTGGGAGGGCATACGCATTTAAATGAGGCGCACGTACGCGGACGATTTGTCACAAAATAATTTTTACGACTTTACGACTCCATTGCCAGTGACCAAACCCAATTCAAACGAAACCCACCCAACGAACTCGCGCATATAATTTTCATTCTCGCTGCTATTGTTGTTGTTATTGTTGTTGTTGTTGTCATTGTGATTTTTGTTGTCGTTGTCTCTGTCACCAACTGCGACAATAATGCTTCGATTTAGTGTAAGACGCGTCGCACACTTGACAGCGCTGCTGGTGATTGCCCTTGTCCGATTTACTTAAGTAGAGTCTGACTTAGCATTGGCTGGTACTTTTACGTATTTTAAATATACGAGCATATGCCCTCAGACCATTCAAAAAAGAGTAGTGTATAACTGAAGTAGAGATATGTTTGCTTCTTAAAGCAAGTTATCTGCCTTAGCTTTGCCTGATTTTGCCTTTATCATCCAAAGTCCCCGAAATTCGTAAAGTTCACAAAGCTTTAATCTAATAATCTTTGGGAGCCAGATAACTTTGATTTGATAATTACTTGTACGTGTTCTTGTATACCATTTACTTGTAAGTTTTTTCCTATGTGTCCTTTGCAAATGTGAACGCCTTATTCGATAACTAACGAGTGGAACTTTAGAAAGTGTTCAAGGCATAGAGTAGGTCTGTTGTTTGTGTCTTTTTCAGTTGATATGACGGTTGACCTTGTCACTGAATCAATAAAATGAAATGCGCTTTGCATTAACCGCAAGGCGTGTTGTTCAATAGCAGCCACCCGATCCAAATCTAATTAATTGTTTTGCTGTCGCCGCAGTTGATGACGCCCATACACACACACAAACACACACGCACACACAGACACTCACATACATATATTTGAAAAGAAACTGACAATTTTAAATTTAAATGACGTGCGAAAAAGAAGAATTTTATTTTCCACTCGTTTCTGCAACATGAAATTCACTTTCTGCGAGTACACTGCAAGAAACATTCCATAAAAGTTTAACTTATTCTGAAATTGAAATGTATATATCTTTCAAATATGGGAACTGCAACTGGAGCTCAGCAATAGTAGTGATAGATATTTGAATTCAGTTTACATATAAGAACATTTACTCAATAATTGAGGCATTGAAATCGAGTTGGTCCTAGAGCATTTTTCGATGTGCCTTTGTTTTGAGTGTGTCTTTCACTATTCAAGTTTCTTTACTTCGCAGCGAGCAGTTGATTTTTTGTTGGCGTCGCGAACTGGTTCGTAGTCCGCCTCAGAGTATTTGTGGTCGTACAGCAACTCACGCCGCTAGACATTTGGCAAAATGACAAATTTGCCGAGCATGCTGTCGCTCAAAACGGGCAGTGGGCGGGGCTGGACGCAGGCCATGCGCTGGCTCCGGTTCTGGGTGGGGTGGCTTGCAGCAGGACTACAGCCAATGGCACAGCGTTTGGTTTCAGTTTCAGTTGCCATCAGCCATCCGCCATCCGCCAGCCGCCAGCCGCCGCGTGACGCTGAATTTTGTGGCTGTTTGTCTGCCAAATGCGTTGCCTACTTTTAGGCTGGCATAATGAAATTCCAACTTTTGACTTATTGACGACAACGAGGACGACGGCGATGGCGACAACAACGAGCACAACGACAAGTTCACTTCTCAGCTTGCGAGCTAACAGCGCAGCTTGTTGTTGTTTTTGTCGTTGTTGTCTGTTGCTTGTTGCTGTTGTTACGGTTGCTGCTGCAGGCGACGCAGCGCCGCTTTGGCTTTTGTACTTCTTTTTTTCGAATTAATTTGTATTTGCATTTTGCCATTTACCCTAGAAGTACTTGATGCAAAATGAAATCGAAGCCAAATTGAAATTGTGTCAAGTCTTAAGTTTATCATCTGATTAAATAGATTTTATAATCATCTTCGCACATAATTTGTACTTTTATGCTCATATAGTCGCTGTGGCCAAACGGTGATCCACGTAGAAGGAAAACTCTGCCTAAGTTAGGCATGAGTAGGATTTCCATTACTATATGGAAAAGCTCAGATACTATCATGCTCTATACGTTAGATGAAAAAACTGGATGGAGAAGCAATGAACCGCGCAATGCGAGCTTTAATAAACCTTTGCAACCTCTAGCATATTTGATTACTTACAACATATTTGATGCGAGTATAAACGGAAATAGTTTAATCTATTTATAATAAACCTCTGCTAAACAATACGCTTAATGAAAAAGCAAAGAATTTCTTTGACATTAAAAGCTGCCAAAGTGCAAGCATTTAGAACAAAATTCCGAATTTCAGTTTTGTGTTAATTAAGAAAAGTTCTCGGAGCGGACTCTAGACTGCAGCAAATAGTTGATATATATATGTAATTTAATTTTGTATTTTAGCCAAATATTTGTATATAACAAAAAGCATAAATTAGTCTCTATTTATGTTTGCATTTGTTTACATTTTGTGTATGTGCTTGTCTGTGTGCTTATACATGTTTATTGGAATTGGGAATGCAGGAAAGTTCGGCTCAGCTTTGTTTTAATGAATATGCACTGAGCAGCGTGCATTCCTTGGCGCTGGCTAGCTGGCTATCTGCAGGCACAGGAAATTGCGCAATTTTCTAGATGCTTTCACACCGCAATAAGTTGGGATGAATTGAGAATATATTTAGTTTTTCTTTTTTGTCGCTTTTGTCTGGAACTGTTAAGCGGATGACAGGATTCACGCTCCACTGGGCTTGTCCTTTTAATGGAATTCGCACCTTTAAAGTAATATCCGCTGGGCTTTTGAAAATTAATTTGCGTTTTAATTGACTTTTACGAGAAGCAAGAATTTTCGGTGTTTGCTAGAGGCGAACTGCGTGGGCTTGTCAATATTTACATGCTACACATTAATTATATGTATGCAGCATACACATACACACACCCACTCACATCCACATACATATTTAAGCACAGGCATTAGGCACAACAATGGCCAATTTCCTGGCCGGTTCCACGAACGCGCCGCGGGCGAAATAACCGAACTGAGCAGCTTATTAGCAGGTCAGCACGCGAGAGCCGCAACAAACGCGGCCAATCAAAATTATCCCCCACCCAGCTTTCAGCTTTCAGCCCACGCAGCTGGCCAAAGCCATCGAACTTTTACGCATTGTTTATGTTAACAAAATGTAAATAAGTGTTGCGTACAAACGATGTTGACGATGACGAAAACAAAAGGCAATTAAATTTGTGGCCAAAATAAAGGCGCCGGCACACGCAAGTCGTTGGGAAGACTTGGGGCAACAACAGGTGTTCGGGCTTACAGGGTTGGCTTGCCAATCAAAACCAACAAAAAAAAAAAAACAAAAACGAAAAGCTAAAACACAAAAAAACCAAATAAATCAAATCGTGGGCAGACAGACGAAGCATAACAAAGCCCACAAGCACACATATTTATACAGAGAATTTCAGCTGGCCCCCAGGACATTGCATATCGAATAGTTTTATCGAAGTGGTCGCCATTTACGCAGCCAATTCGTCGCCGCCTGCTCTCTTGTCGACGCCGTTTGCTTAAGTGTGCTCGCGTGTTAATTGTCGTGGAATGTGCTTGCCACGGCGATAATATTGGACAGCCAGCTATCCAGCTGGGCAGCCTAACGTGCTCGCTGACAATTCAAAATTAACTACGAAATTGACCACAGTTACAAAAGTACGCAATAAAGTGGCGCATAGAACCTATAGAAACAAGCAATAAATTTGTATTCTCGATTGCACGATACCCTGGATCCCGATGGACAAGCTGTATATACATATGCAAGTTTTTACTTCAAGATGCAGACAAACTTCGTTTTGTGATCGATTTAGCTTGGATGTTAACTACATTTTGTTGGTGAAGGCCGTTGAAATAGTGCATCGAATTTAACCTTGGTATTGGCAATTTTTTTCTGAATGATAATGTATTTTATGACACTTTTGATTATATTGAGGTGCGATCGACAGATCAAATTTTTAACACGAGGCTGTATTACACGACTTTCACAATATGTAAGTATCTAGCGCTGACTATCGATAAACGCACTTATTGAAAACTTTTGAATGTTTTTTAGCAGAAGTCTACAACACATTTTTCAATATTGTACAACGGCGTACTTTCGAAAGAATACAAACTCTTAACAGTTGTCTAAGCAACACGAAGATGTAGTTTTGATGTCTCATAATTATTTCCAATAGATGACCCGCTTATTCTAGTTTGATCAACCCAACACTCAAGCTAACATAAGCAAATTTGCTATATGAGGTCAAAAATAATTGATTCTAAATACATCTTAAAAACTTTACCAAGCCCTATATTCTTATAATTAAAAATGACCTGGAGAAGTGCGATATTTACACACAGTCTTTGAGCTTAACTTGTGCTGTCTCAATACGAAATTAAGTTCAACGATTTATTAATATAAAACGCCTAAAATAGGTATATACGAGTTTTTGATATCAATTGTAAGGTCGTTAAATTGCTTTTGCTCCGTATCTAAGTATTCCGGTTCTGGCAGCCAAGGGGCAATCTTTCTTTAACGACTATTAAATGCTGGCTGCCGCCATTAAAGTCACTTCCGTTTATTTTTATCGTTTTTAATTGCTTTTTTTCGTCTATTCCGGTCGTGTGTTGTTGTCTCTTTTTTTTGTGGCTACCTCATTTGTCGCCGTGTGTGTTTGCTCGTTCATTTTATTTAGCAATTTATTTCACACGTAGCCCCCCAGAAGTGAAGTGTGCCTACTACAGTGTTTGGCCAGGGCCGTGTATCTGGTGACTGTTTTTAATTTTAGGCTATTATGAGCTGTCCAGTTGGCTGCTGGCCCCTGCCTTCAGCGGGAGCACGGGTATGTTGCCCATTTGCAGACCGGGCCAAAATTATGGCCACACATATAAATTGTCAAGCGGCCATTCGTCTTGCAGAATAAATGTTGCAATTTGTTGGCTTTGCGTTGCGCGCGAACTCTCTGAAAAGATGGCGCCCAAGATAGTCCACAACAGCTTCCGCTGCGCAAAAAAGTATGCTACGCTTTACGTACCATTTCCAACCCGCCTTTAAAGCGCCGGCGTGCACCTTCGCTGACCACTGACCGACCGAACAGGAACTGGAGTTAGAGCGGGCCGTGCTATAAATTCCATTGCAATGCATGCGACTCCATGTGCGACGCGAGACACAAATAACTCACAGTCTGCATGGCGCAGCGCCTTTCATTAGGAGCGGCCTTCGCTGACCACTGCCGGCATATATTTGCGCACAATTAATTATTATAAATGTCGTGGTCTCCACCCGGACATGGACCCGGTCCCGAGCCAGCATGCGGATGCGGTTACGGATGCGAATGCAAACGCGAACGCTTGCACAAAGTCGCACAAAACGTTCTCCGTTTGCCAGCAAGCGAAATTGTTTATGAAAATTTATGATTACAATATTTGTGTCGCACTGCATCTTTCCCTCGCTCTCGGCAAATAACTTCTATTTGCTCTATGTGGGCCGTTGGATTTTATTTATTTGAGTCGACACTCTGATGTGGCACGCAGAATGTTTGCAACCTGCAAGGCTTTTACTACATGCGCCACGACGCGTTGCCACTTCACGCGGTTTATGTGAAGAGAAAAGCTGATTATGATTATTGCCTTTTAATGCTACATCTACTTGCGCGTTAATGTATTACCAACACACATACACGAACGCGTACACTCACACACACGCATGCATACTCACACGTATGAGTTTGCATTTATATTGATACTTTACTCACAATTGATTTCACATGACTTCCTGCTTGTTTATTCAAAGAAAAACTTTTTAAGTACAATACATTGTGGCATGTTATAGTCAATCTTAAATCAGAAAAATCTTTCTTTCATTCATTCCTCAATGTTGTTTGACGCCTTTTCCATGCTTTGCTGTCCTGCTATCGATTCCTCTCATACTCTGAATCTTGCCAGCTTTTATTTGCTTAAATGATTTTTTATTTATTTTCTTAATGCCTATCGATTTACTTTGGTTGTAATGGATATGCGATTGTTTCAAATGTTGGCTGCTGACAGATGTTTGATATAAAACAATTAAATTTAAAATATGGACTTTTGAGGTTTATTTGTACTTGTACGTTATTCAAAACAAATACTTAATACTTTTATTTGGAACCGGGTTAGACTCTGAGTGTAATTGGACCCAAGAAAGTGAATTGCTTAAGCCAGGTATATCTTAAATTATAGGTACATATAAGAGTATTTGCCCCGAGTGAATAAGTGAAATTCCGAATGTTGATCAACGATTAAATTTTGGGTTGGCTGTGTTTAAAGACAATACAAAACTCTCGACAACGACATATAGTTGTGCTTTGCAAAGAGTTCTAAGCGTCGGACTGAAAGCGAGAGGTTGCCGGTTCTGATTTCAGTAGCAATTATATACAACTATATTTATATTAGTTTGATTAGTCAATTGATCTCTCTTGAACCTATACCCTTGCCCTTATTCCTACGCTCCCTGTATATATGCCGCTAATTCCTTTGCATTTGCAGCTGGTTCATTATTTTCGCATTCATCATTTGAGCATTTTTCGCTTGAGTGCCACTTTAGGCGCCTTGCCTGGATTTGGCAACCCTTGGAACCCTCCCATCGTCAAGCTGCAGCACCCTCTGCACCGCTGTGCGTTTGTTATCAGACTTCATGCAGCTAATTATGCGCTAAGTAGACACGGTACACACAACAGCAGCAGCAACAACAAAAGTAACAGTTACAACAACAAGAGCGGCACACCGGGACGCAGTGGCGAGCGGATAATTTATGGCCGCGATTGCAGCCAAAAATCCTTTGTCGAAAAGTTGCAAATACCTGGAACTTAATGTTGGACTTTGAACTGGCGAGCGACTCTGCGCCCAACCAAAATATGATAAATGTTGTACGGAAGTTGGCGACTGACACTGTGCCACGCCTCCTGCCACACGGCCCATCTCGTGCGGCCTTTGAGCCGCACACCCCGCCCGCTCTCTGGCAGCCAGGACAAGGTGCGCAAAAGGCCGTCAATTTGCGAATATGCGCGCCGTCGAAATTCCCGCAGACATAAGCATTGGCATTACGAGTAGTAGTCGCATTGCTATCTGGGCTGGCCAGTTGCATTGTGTGTGTGAATGTGTGGGTGAGGGCCAGTGTGTGTGTGTGTGTGAGAGAGGGTCGGTGTGTCTTCATTATGAGCATCCGTTTTGGGAATTACCCGGCCTTTGTGGTGGTCATTCTCTAATGCAGTAGATAAACACCGCCATGGAAGCCTTTAGCTATTTGTCACATGCAATAGGTATGTGTGTGTGTGTGAGTGTGTGTGAGTGGGAGAAGCTTAAGGCGCATGCTGCGTATACGTAATATTGTGCTGCTAGCAAAGGCCAAAGGGAAATTGAATTAAATCGCAAACTCAAATTGCAACGTATTTTCCATTTTCCATTTTCCATTTCACAATCTCAGCTCCCATACGAGACGTCGGCTCGAAATTAACGACAGTCATAACTTTTTCAACGCGACATTTTAGTTTTCGGCTGCTCGGCATTTCACACGCTGCCAAAACGTTTCCGCTTCCGCTTGCAGTCATAACTTTTTGCCTCTGTCATTTTTGTTATTTTTTTTTTGCTTTTTGTTGTTGGAAAGTTACGAGCATGCCAAAAACTGTGACACTCGGCGTGGCAGGCTTCAGCCAATGCAACTTTCGCTGCATTTGAACTTTGCCTTGCGCTGCAATAGGCAACAGCCAGCACCCGCAGGCAGCAGGACACCACAGCTAACAGCTAAGGTAAATAAGCCGGAAGCATGCGGCAACTGCGACGTGTGCGGCCACACGCATTGCCGCACCGTTTAATTCAGTTGTGTGCGCGGATTGGATGCTATTTGCCGCGCACTTTTAATGGGACTCAATGAAACCTTAATTGCTGCCTTAGAAAAACCTATTGCCGAAGCTCAAACTCAGCTTACGCTCTTAGTAGCTAACACACTTGCCTAAAACGGTTCAAAATCAACCATCCTTTTGACTCATTCTGATCCTGTGACAGGCTCTTGGCTATATTCGATCCAATTATCCAATCCTTTCCACTATATTTCCTGCAAGATATATTCGGGTTTTCTTCAGGTTTTTACTACTATTTCCAGCTTTAATAAATCTAATTGAAAGTTTGTATTCGAAATTTCGTTCATGATACCCATTTAAATATCATTAAATAAATGAGAAGCTAGAAAAAAAGTAATTAACTGTTAAAAGGTTGGAATATTTTGTCTTTTTAAGATCACAAAATGAGTCCCACCTGCCCCACTAGCCCATTAGATTGTTTCATTAGCTAATTGAGAAGAGATTCAGAAGGAAACATAAATAAAATTCTCGAGAATTTAATTTGTATATTTATAATTTATATAACTCTGTTTTAATTGTTTTTGCTCCTTTCAAGTCGTGTCACATTTCTTATTTTAATATTTAAGCCTTTGGCTTGACATACATTTCAAAAATTATATTGCGAATTAGAGGAGCCAAGAAGGAAAACGACGACCTGTTTCGGGGTCGTTCCGTTGGCCTCGAAACCCGTGTCGCATTTGCTCTGGTTGCTCTGGTGCTTAAGTTTCGAAACCGCGTACAAAATTTGCACTTAGCACGAACCTTTTGCTCATTTGGCCCCTTGGCCTGTGCTTGGAGATGGGCGCGTGCCGGATTTGTTTAAACAAAAGCACTGGAGTAGCTAAATACGCAAACAATATTCCGTTCAAGGATTGAAGTTTCCTTGGGAACATATCGTATCACATCAAGTATGCTCGTGTCACGAGGGCACGCGCCCATCACTGCCATCGATGGCCTCGCTGGCTGTTCGTCTGCTTTTCGAACTCATTTGGAATATTTTTTCTAATTACTTTAGGGATTAATTTAAAGAAGCAAATGAAGTGCGCATACATACAAGCACATTTATACAGACTGATTTACATACACACACACACAGACACACACACATACGCTCACACAGACACACACTCGAACATGCAACACGTTTCTTTACTTTTAATTTCAATTACTTTTATTATACCCAGCAAATGCGTTCAAATGAAGCTAACAAAAAGAGGTCATATATATAAGCCTACATGTATACTTATAGGTACAGACAGGAGTATGTATGTATGCTTACACATATTCATACGCACACAGTTACTCACGTAAATGTATGCACTTATATTATCCGCACGCTCTGAAGAAAGCCTGGGCGCAGAATGAAAGTCAACTTATTAATTTTCATAAGAGTAATTTTGTGTATTTTATGTTTGGCTTGCGCCTGAGTACTAGGAACGCATATATAAAGTATAAAAAAAAAAAAACAAAAACAACAACAAAACCATGCCACATCCAGGGTGCCAACAACAAATAGTAGCTCATGAGCGAGGCGGAGCTACGTTAAACGGTTAAGGACATGCAAAAAAGGGCGCGCTCTGATGAGTTGATGAAGTGTTCAACGCCTGGCTGGCCTGAAGAGACCCGAGAACGGTTGGGTCGCCGACGGGACGCGGACCGGGTGCCAGCTGAACTTTGGGGGCTGCCCGCTGCGCAAATAAAAAGTCAGGTTTTTAACTAAATGACTTTTTGTTGTTGTGCACACGCATTGCTACACATAAACGCACTCAGTGCGGTAACAACAAAAACGACAATAGCAAAAACAACAACAATGCTACACAAATACAGTACATGTGCATGCATGTCGACGTGTATCGTAATTATTTTGATGGCGGCAGCCTTTTTCTCCACACATATATCTACATATTTATGCATATATGGATGTGTGGCTGTGTGTGTGTGTGTTAGGTACCCAAATGCGTGGCAGCGTTAAGTAAAATTGCCAGGACCTCACCTTTTTTTGCGGCCTGTGTCTGTGTGTGTGTGTGTGTACTTGTGTGTTGGTGTAGGTGGGTTTCGGTGACTCTCTGTTCACCTCTTATGCGCTCTGGACGCCAGCGGCCCGAGTTGGTTTGTTGTCTCGTTGATTATGCGCTGATAACAAATTATTCACTTGGGAGCAGACTTCAAGCAATACAAATACAAACACACACAGACACGCGCGCATTTATGTGTGTCTGGCTTACATGAAAACATTAGACGCGAAAGGGGGCGTGTGTGTGTGCTCACGCCCCCAGTCTATATACGTTGTTGGGACTTGGGGTCTGCGTGTCCAAAATTAATGAAAAGCCGCCGACGCCGCAGTAAAGCCCCAGACTTTTTGCCCATTTGCTGTGTCACCTGCATTTTTGTATGTGCTTTATTATACGAGATTACAATCGCTAAACAGGCACTGACATTACACACAATATTACGCATACGCCGTGGTATACACTGGTATACACAATTATTCCAGGTCTTTTGTCCAAAGGTCAATTAAGTAGCGAACTCGAATATGCTATAAAATCCATGCATCGATTCCAAAAATACGTACGTCGTGACAGCCACTAAGTCATTCAGCAAAACGCCTTGAGTTTATTTCAGCTAAAAATCCATAATTATTTTATTTATAGATATAGACTACAAGTGCAGATTAGCTATATATATAGATGGAGTGGAATGTCAGTAACATAGACAGTCAGGATTGAATAGAAAAGACAACAAGTACAACACGGACAAGCGTTTTGTCCGTCTTGCGGACAAGCACAATGAGATAGATGTCTGAGTCCAGAATATTTTCGTGTTAGTTCTGTCTAAATCTAATGTCCATAATTCATGATGTGTCAGACTCTTGATTCGAGTTTTACTTTTTCTTTAAATATATATTAAAATGGTGTCCATTAATTAGTTTTTTATAGCGATTTGCTGCTTTAACCACGTCTAAGCCCACATACTTAGATACAATCTTTGTTTTCTGGTTCCCATCACCCGCCCTTGGGAAGGCGTCTTCATGCCATAATTAAAAGACGTCATTACTGAATCGCTGGGGAATTAGGCTCAACTTATTTATATTTTATCTATTGGCGAAATGCTATGTGAAGCGTCGCAACAAGCGGCCTGGGTAATAAAAATAGCAGTCCCAAATTCAAATGCTTGCGGAAATAGATAGCACAACTTCCGGTGAGCCAATAAAAATAAAAAAGGACACAACTGGCCAAATGCACCCCAGAGGCTGGACGAGCCGCCAGGCGGCCGACTGGATGTTGGTCCTTAATTCTTACATTTCTACTGCGACTGCTGCTGTGGAACAAAAGAACAAAACGGTGAATTTGTGTTTAAAAATAGCAACAATAACTACTACAGCAGCAGCAACAACAACAACAGCAACAACAAGAATGGAGGACATGCGATTGGAATCGATGGTAAGGATGTCTTCGCTGCTTCTGGGCAGCTGCTTCTCGGCGACAGTTGGCAGAGAATCGTTTGGTTCTGGGACGAGTCGCCATTTATCTTAATCTACCTTTTAACTTATCTCGTTGTTGTATTTGAACTTCTTATGGTTTCTTTTGCCCGATTCTCGTCTCTCATTTCTCTCCGGTCTGCGCCTTGCGCTATTGTTGCAACAAAAATCAATTAATTATTTATCACTTAAACTCTCCGCCACTTGTCATTATGTCATTGTTTACTCATTGCCCTGGAGGAGGAACAGCGAACGGCGGACGGCGGACGGCAGCAGCAAGCGAAAATGTTCTCTGCTTTCAACTTTATCAATACTCAATTGAGATGGCGCGGGTGTTGGGGCTTGGTCCCGGGGCAGCAGCATTAGCTGACCCCATTGATGTTTGTGCGCTTAACTTTGCGCCGGCAGTTTGTCTCGACGGGCCTGGGCCTGGGCTGGGGTGTGGAGTTAGTGGTTGGGGGTTGGGGGTTGCCCTTGCAATGCCTTCCAGCCGTTATTCTTCGTATTTTATTTAACTTAATACTTATGTTGGCATTTTTTCTTTCTGGCCACCTTCAATGCCGATGTCGTCGCTGTGGCCTTTTGCAACAATCGAAATCCCCAATTGACAAAAAGAAAACCAATTTAGCAGACAACGACAGTAGTCAAGGCACGCCAAGGCCAGGCGGGAGCAGAGCGGTTATTTCGTCTTGTGTCTTGTGACTCTGCTGCAAAACCACACGTTGTGATAAATTCATCAGGTGAATGCCAAAGCACCCGCTCTCCACAGCTCGAGCACCACGCCACCGTACAAATCCAGCTCCTTGATGCGGCTTGCTGTGTCGCCGCATCAAACGACAATTGAATTTGCTATGTTGAAAACTTGGACGGCCGCCTCAATATCGACAGATGGCTTGTTGCTTTTGGCTTTGCCGCTGGCCATTGGCAACACAACACGACCATGACCAGGAGCCGTGGCCATAGCTGTTGCCTCACATTCCAGTTGTCGTTGGTCGTATTTATTTAGTTGTGTTTGTCGTCGGCATGCCTTCAATTAATGTCAATTTGTTTTTAAGTAAGCTATCGATGGCAACTTGGAAGCGATTCCATTGACATTGGCTGGCCAAATGGTAGAGAGGCCAGTGCTGGAGGCACGGGGTCAGCCGGCGACAGGTCGCAGCTGACAAAACGCATCAAATGAAATTAAAACGTATGAGCGGGCAATTTGTTTATATTTGGATCCACAATCTAATATACCCAAAATGAAGCGAACGCTCAATGTTGGCCCCCTAACTGGGTCAGGTGATCAACCCGACGACAGCTGATGTGTGTGGATATAAACTTAATGTTAATGTCTTGTCCTCGTCCACGTTCTCGTCGTCGTCGTCGTCGTCGTCGTCGTTGACTCTGCGTCTAATAGAAGGCTACCAGAAATGTTTTCCATTATGTTAGAATGCAATAAATTACCTGTAAAGGCAACGACAAAAACCACATACACATAATGCTGGGGACGGGGCAGGCTTTGGATTCAGTACCAAAGGTGGGACGGGCAATTGGGCAAGGGGCTGGAACTGGGGCTGAGGTTGGGGCTGGGCACATGTATATGCACGCACATTAATTTACTTTTGTTGTCACTTTGCCAGTGGGCCACATTTGAAGTGCGCTGCCGGCAGGGATATAAAACAAATACAAATGACAAAGCATAGGCAATGACAGAGTGTGCGGCAAAAGAGTTTGAGTGTGTGAAGGGGGGGACTGGGGTAGTTGGACAGGCGACAGGAGACAGGAGACAGGAGACTACTCAACTCATACAGCTAGCTGCCAGCTTGATATGTAAATGCGTTTCGCACACATTTCGGGGCCGAGTGTAATGGAATTGTATGACATTACTTTTAATTAAAAGTGCTCGACATTTGGCCGGCAACCTGAGTGTTGGGTTCTCTTTCTTGTTTTCTGGTTTTTTGGCAGGTACTCGCCAGTGTTGAGTGTTTGTTCCCCTTTTGCCAGCTGTGAACAAAGGCTTAAGTCTCGCACTTAGCCAGCTGCCAAGTCATAAAGTTGCCCAAAAATCATTCGCATACAACAAGCGCAATTGTTTATCAGTTGTATTAAATCTAATGGCTACGAGAGGAAATTGCAAACAATTCAATTCCACACTTGACAGCAAACAATCAACTTAAGTACGAGCACAAGAAATGGGAAAATATTGCAAGCTTGCCAAGTGCGCCGATCCTCTCGAACAAGAAACAGCTCTAAAAATAATTTTCTTGACTGCTTCGGTACCCTGCACCGAACTAGTTTTATTGCATGGGCATGATGAGCTACCGCCATTTATTGGGAAGTGGCTTATAAAAGTGAAAGGGTCTAGATCCACATTTAGATCTTATTAAGTAAAGGTTAGTTTTCTGAAATGAATACCGAGCTTTGGATGAACTCTATAAAAGGCAGCCCGACTTTATTCAGTTTAGCCAGTCAGTTCTTATCTATCATCATGAATCCATCATAAGTATGTTATTCTGTTGCAGGCAGTCAGTAGAAAGCTGTTCTTTTTTGTAATGTTAAGGCAACCAAGTGCAGGGCAGAATGTCTCTTCTTAGATCGCAAACATTCGCATTGATTGTTCGTTTGATCTCACATATTACAAACGAATTAAATACAGGGTATATTAGGAAAAGCTTTAAAGCAGAGTGCGGCGTATGTTCTATTTTATCAAACAATGACCGCTTTGCTTTGCTATTGCAAAACCTTAACTTGAGAAGCAAAGGTTTCTTTGGAACTAACACGAAATGAGAAATACAATAAAAATGCATTGTCCTCTCTATGTGTTTAACAAATATGGTGAAAAACATTAGCAAATTCTTTAGTTTTTAAAGTTTTGAAAAATATTTCTTAGAAACGCAAGGAAATAATAACAATTTAGATGTCGCATATTGCGCTTTAGTTTCTGCAGAATTCTTACATTATGAAAATGCATCCCCCTGTTCAACAGGCCAACCCAAAAGCTCCACTAATTTATGACCAGCGCGTAAAAAACCAAAATTGCAAATAATGCGAATCACGTGGCGCATTTGTAGCTAGAGCTGTGACCCCTTCCCAGAGAAGCCACCAACAACAACCATAAATGAGAGATTGGATCTGAGGGGGGGCTAAGTATAGGTGCACACGAAGGAGCGCCCCCCAATCGTGCAATCAACCATTACGGAGCGCGATTCAAGTTGAGTGTTTCGATTTGCAGGCAAATCATAAAAACAAATGTATAAAATCAAATGGAAAATCAATGAAGCCAGCCATCAACTGTGTCGATGGCATCGCCCGCGGTTTGTATAAATTGGTTTATTGCCTAAATAACACAAAAGAGTTGTTATGGCCTGGCTTGCACTGACAGCCCTGGTAATTTTATTTAAAATATATATGTATACTATATTCATATTTTTTGCAGTTTAATGCAAAAATAACATCAAGCCGGAGCCGACTGCCTCCACAGCCTCCAGCCCTCGTTGATTATCAGCTACAACAATAATTTTCTGGCAGTGGTCCTCATATTGTATGGAGAAGAGCAGGGTGGGTAGGGATGGCGGATGGTTGTGGGGCGGGGGGGTTGAAATGTACACAATGGCTTCTTTGCATTCGACCGCCGAACCCAAAATAATTAAAAGTATTTGGCGTCTGTAAAGTAATTTTTAATTAAGTTGAAGTGCGCCGAAGTGGCGCGGCTGATGGCTTTTTTGGGAAAATGGCTGGGCGGTGGGTGGGGGGATGGTCGTGGGCGTGGCTCGATGAAATGGCTGCTGCCGGTTGCTTATTACCGTGCATAAACATAAACAATTTTAGAAATTAAATGATAATTTCTGAATATTTACATAATTTTATGCATTATCCCCAACGGCTGGTCCAAAAAGGCGCCCATCCCAACCAAGCCTCAGGACTTGCAATTGAGCGAGTTCTTGTTAGTATATTTATTGGCATTCATTTTTTCGCTGTATCAAATTAAGATACATGGATTGGTAATTTTCGTGTTTGCCTTTATATTTTGTTTTGGCAAATGTTTACCTTATGAAATTTCATTCGCTTTGGCTACAGCTCAATGTCGCGTTAATCTCAATCTCAAAGATAGCTATCAGCAGGCCCCAAATTGATTTTAGTTTAATTTACGTTTCCTGCTGTTCATTTTCGCCATCCTCATTGCATTTGGCAAACTCGCGCAACGCCGGCGCATAAATATTTATGACAAGCACAGGGTGCCGGGTGCGGGGTGCAGGGAGCGGGTCGCGGAACTCGGGGCACGGTACGTGGCACTAAGTGGCGGCCGGTAAGTCTGCCAGGCAGCCCAGCACAACTTTTGCTCTATTTTGGATGCCAGCCAAATGCAATGAAATTCTATTTGAGCATTTGCAATGCACCCGTTCAGTTTTTCAGTTCTGAGTGGAGCTTCATTTGGCGCGTCGATGCTTTTCTTTTTTTTTGCCCAGCTTAAAGTTTTAATTAAGTGCAAATTATAAAAAAATTTAAATTTATCTGCTTAAAAAGGAACCAAGCCAACGTTGACTGTGGCTGAGGGCAAGGCACGAGAAGAATGATTAACAAATTTGATTATAATTATCTTTATCCCTAAATATATAGATAAATTATTAAAATAATAACACATCGAATGCTCCACCGAGAAAGGAACATAATAGATGAATAATAAATGAATTGCGAATGGAATGCTTGAAGCATTCGGTTTTCTCTAGAACTCTGTTTTCTCTAGAAACCATTGCTTGCCGCTGCTTGGCAATTATTGAAATAATTTTGCCAGCTTTTTACAGAAATGGGTTGAGAAATGAAAACAACCACATGAAGTGAAAATACCCCCAGCCTGATGTCTAATGTGAGCTGCTAATGAGCGAGACAGACAAGCTTTAATGAAATGAAGAAGTTATGGAAATATCGGAGACTAAAGGGGTAGCGACGTTGTTATGAAACTCGGGCTATGCCTGAATATGAAAGGGGTGTAGCGAGGCGGTGCGGCATAAAGAAAGCATTAATATGCTGCATAATTATGCGATAACCATGGCATGTGGACCCACACTATGCCTTCACTCTTCCCAGCTTGAACAACGGGGAACATCATAGCTGAACATCATAATATAATGCTACATAACGTTAACGCTAATGATGCCAGCAAAAGCAGAGCCATAACCAACAACATTCAGCCGAACTACGCAACAACACAAAGGTGTGTGCCAGGTGAGTGGATGTATGTGTGTGTGTGTGTGTGTGCGTGTAAGTATTGGGTGTTACATGCTGCAAAGTACTCCCCAAAGTGCCCCTAAATGCAAGAAATGACAGTCATTTCATATTTGTTGTACTCAACGGACTGCGCTCTCTCGTTGTTGTTGCTGTTTGTCGTCGATGTAGTTGTTGTTGTTGTCGTTGTTGTTGTTGTTGCTACTGCTGCTAAGGATACGCACACAAGTGCACAACGTGTCATAAAATTAAATACTTCACTGGAGAATTAAATGCCGTAAAAAGTGGGCGTCGCCCGCACACAGCAAACAACAAAACACACCTCCATCAGGTACTACAAAATAGGAATCGTCCAAAGCCGAACTGGTGTGGGGCTTGGGAGGGTGCACTAGTTGCTATGAATGTCTGGGCGTTGCTTTCTCTAGCAGCAGCAAAACGTAGCTAATAACAAGTTTAAAGCTAAACGTGTTTTCATTATTATGACCATTATGAATTCCTCTCATTGTCCTCTGATGCGCTGTCCGACTTTCTGATACATATTTAAAACCCACACAAGCTTAACAGGTCGCGGAAGATTACACTGACTCACCCAATGCTTGAACACTTTCGACAGCTGCTTGACCCTCGGTTACACATTAAAGAATTGCTTAAGCTGCCATCTATAAAATATTGTAAAGGTGCATTAATACGCAGCTGCTAAAACAAAACTCGGGCGAGAGCTGACTGCAATACTGCTGACCAAATACTGACATATTAATGGGCCAAGTATCTTTGAAAGTATCTGTCAAAACGTCAGCCAATGGACTTAGTTATCGCTGTCTTGATGGGCCACCAACCGGGATTTGCCGTTTCACTTTAATTTTCTCACAGGACTTACTCACAGGAGTAGTGGTGGACGATCTTATTTTAAATAGTTATTTTTTAAAAGGTATTATACAATATTGGGATATGTATATAATAATATGTCAGACAAGCGGTATAGTTGAGATATCTGAGTGGAACACACAAAATGATTCGAGAAATATAAAATCAAATTCACATATAAGTACTTGAAAGTTTCATATATGTTATGTGTTTATATGCAGCTTCAGGACACAAAAGAACCTACGAGATACAGAACTACCTGTGATACAGAAGTATCTCTGAGATACAAGAAAACGAGCATCTAAATATATATTTTCGTATTGCTGTGACACTGAGTGCGCTTCTTAGAATTGTCCCATACGTTACTTATGATGAGCCCACAATAGGCATACGCGAATAATGTTCATATATTTTTCAAAGAACAAGCATCGCGAAATATAGATTGATACTGTCCTTCGTCTGATTGGCGCATTGAATGGAGCGAAGATTGGCCCGATTGCTATAATTAAAACAAACCAGCGCTGATTTTGCCCAGATCTTTTGCCTGCGTCTGGCTGAGGTCGCCGCCAAAGTTGACTGTCTTGAGCAGGCGGCGATGCGGTTTTGTTAAAATTACATTTGGCAAAGTTTTATCGCAGCTGCGGCGGGAGCGGCTGTAATTGCGACTGAGACTGCGGCAGTGGCATGATATCAGGACTGTAATTAATTGTGGCCGCTGCATTTCGGGGTGGCCATGGTAATTGTGGCGTGCAAATTAAAAGCCAGCAAGCAGAAAGAAAGCGTGTGGAAAAAGTTGCGGAAAACAAACAGAACATTTTGCAAGTGCGCGCAAAAATAAACCGAAACCAAAACAAGAGGAAAGCGCCAAGAAAAGCAGGGATAAAAAAAAACAACCGGGCAATGTAAACAGTGACAGCAGCAGGAACAGCAGCTGGAACAGGACCAAGCATCGATAGACAACAGAAAATAAAAATACACACAACCTATACATATATAGATCAAGCAGAGACAAAATTGAAAAACAATAATAAGAAAAAAACAGAAAACAAAAGCTAACCGCAAATTATCCCGCTGGCAATTTTCGGTTAGGAAAAGTGAAAAGCAACACTCAGCAAGTCGAAAGGGCTACCAAACAGTCTTCGATTTCAAAGTGTTTCATTCGGTTGTTGTTGCTGCTGCTGCTGCTGCAGCCGCTAATGGCAGCGGTTGGAGTGTTGCCGCTGACAACAACATGGACGGAGCATAAAGCAGCCTAAAAGTGTCGCAGCAAATTGAGTGAGAGGGCGGCAAATCACATCAAAAACATATTTGAATATTTGCCGTCACTTTGCTTTCAGCCATAGCTAACGGCAAAGGGAGTGGCAAGCGGCTTCGATGGTTGCCGGTGACGATGTCGCTGCCAGTGTTTGGCTAAGCGAAATGGTGGAAAACACTCCACTCAACCAAAGAGCATGCACATGAAAAAATGATATACTACTGCATGGAACTTGGCGTATTATAACTAAAACAATTTGTTCTACACAGAAATTCGCATGATTCAAGTCGGCCGTTTGACTGAAATTGAAAATAAAAGTAAATGAATATTGGAAATGCCTGCGAAATGCTCCCCGTTTCTCTCAATGAGTCATGTTATAACTACTGAAATCTCAACACTTTACACAGTCTGAGTTTGAGCACTTGTCCCTGCCACGACTCAGTCCCGTCTCTGGATTTTAATTCGGCGTGGTAAGTAAAGCTTAGCCGTTGCCTGCCACCTTGTGTACATAACGAAAAGGTACGGCACACAGTGGAGGAGAGTGCTCACCAGCCTACGCTATCACAGTTGGACAGAGTTGTGCATGGTTGTGTGTGTGTGTGCTGGCAGGCGTATTGTCAGTAAAATGCCTTAAGCAAAAGTGTGCATTACGAGGTTTTAAATTACGCGAAAATACGCGCACGCACACATAAACGCGGCATTCACATGCACGCAGGGGCTAGAGGCACACACATGTCTACATGACAGAAGCCACACTGAACAACGCTCAACCTCAACGTCCTCTTGTCGTCTTGTCATCTTGTGTGTTGTTGATTCTACTTACCCGAATGGAACTCGTAATGGAATGTGGTGGCAGGGGGAACCAAGTCGAGCAATCCTCGACGGCAACATTTGTGGGCACAATATCTAGTCCTTTATTGTATCGATGGCAACCCAAGCGTTGGGGACTGCACGTGTCAAAATTTGCGCAAAGGATATACAAAGTAACTCATGCTAATTTCACCATTGTTGCCCCATGACTAGGCACGAGCTGGGGAATTGCCAACTTCAGTAGAAGGCTACTGCTCGGGGTGGTGGTGGGTGGGAGGTCTCCCTTGTGTCTTTGACTTGAGCTACGATCGATTGCTGCTACCGAGCATAAAGTAAAGTCGTAAGCGCCAAATGAAATCTTACCATGGAAGTGTATAGAAATTGAGATAAGTGCTTATCGCACCAATTAAATTGGTTGTAATTATGTATGCAATTACTACGGCTTACATTTACTTGAAGTGTGTGTGTGTGTGTGTGTGTGCGTGTGTGCAGCTTAATTATAACCAAGAAATGATAAGCCGCTTAAAAGAGGGGAATAATAGTTTTGCTTGTTGCGAGGAAATCAGGATTTTGTCTTTACAGTCCTTGTACGTTATTTAATTAGGTAAATGGAGTTGCCAAACCTGATAAGATTTCATAACAATCTTCTTGTGAGGTATGTTATTTATTCAAAATCAGTTATCAAAGAAAATAGAATATCGAAAGCATTTCTGTTCCTAAAGATCGTGACCAAAATCAGCAATTACGAGCCTCACTTGTGTCCTCTATGGTCCTATGAGTAACAAGAGCATATTTTCACAAAATGATTTCCTTTCCGAATCTCTTTAAGTATATTTTATTTTCGTCCAAGCACGTGAAACTAAATTGTCATTTATGTAGTTGAAAATAATTGAAATTTAGAATGAAGCCTAATGACAATTTCACATTTTTTTTTGTATGGTCCACATCAGTTTAATATATCTGGATTCGAGTGACCCTTAGCCCTTTGTAGCAGCTTATAAGGTCAGATAATCTGCTATTGCAAATGCGAGTATATTGACCAGAGCTGCGAAAGGTAAACACAGTTGCCATTTGGCTCCCAAGCCCACTTGGCTTTCTCTTTAGTCGGCTTTACATATTTGCATGTAAATACAAGGCACATGCTAAGAGCAAGTCCCCGCCCCTACCCCTGATTGTGTACAAGTTGTACATGAGTAAATTGCAATTTTCGTTTTATTTTATCACATTTTAAGGGCAAAGGCAGACAGCAGGGCAAGCTTTTGGCTTCTAGTTACGGTGCAAGCAAATAGAAAGACAGCTGCTAATTGACTGGCCTATGTCGAGACCTTTGGCTTAGCTAAGCCAATGCCTAAGCCCTGCCCACGCAGCACGCTCAGTGCCATTAAGCAAATACAATTTGCGGCTGCAATTTGCCATTCTCGACTTAATTTGATGCACTTTAGGTTGCAAGTGGCAAGTTTTAGTAAAAGCAAAGCATTCAAGACGCTTCCCACTAATTGGCAATGGTCTGTCCTGATAACTTGGCCGCGACTGCTGCTGCTGCTGCTGCTTATAATTATTGGCCATCAAAGCGAATCGGCTTTTGGTTGCAGTGTCGTTTTCATTGCAATTTCACATGCTGGTGGCTGGTGCAAAGCATCAATTTGTGCGACCCTATGAAATGTTTTTTTGGGGGGAAAACAGCTGCCAACTGTGCCCCAATGCTAGCGCACAGCTGTAGCAGTAACAGTAGCTGACCCGACAGCCATTTGGCTTGGCAATTCATTTCCATTATCATCATCAAAACTTTGCTTCTATTCTGCTTGTTTTTATACCATTTTATATATCTGTGTGATTTGCGCTGAAATAAGGCGATGTGTGCGTGTCCAACTTAGAGAGCATCATAAGCAGCAGCAAGAGCAACAGCGGCATTTCTTTAAAAAGCAATTAAATTAAAAAGGGTATGGCAGCGGCAGCCTTTTTTTCGGGTTGTCTGCCTGCGCGCTCACGTTACGTATACTTAATCGGAATGCTTGCTTACGTGCCGCGCACACGACATTTTCCAGCGAGTGTGTGTCTCTTAAATGTTAATTAAATTGGATTTTTAGTGCGCGTCGTAAAAAATGCAAGGCGCCCATTTAATTCACCCGACAACAGCAACAACTGGGGAAACGGCCTTGTCCAGACGAAAACTTCATTTGCTTTTGGCTGCAACAGCAGGTGCTACAACACAAGGCACACGAGGCAGCCACCTTGGTCAGCTCAAGCACTTCAGTTCCTCGGAGTCATAAAAGTGAACGGGCCCTCGAGCAGTGGACGTCAGCTCTTGGCGTGGACTTCGATGCGATTTGAAATATTTTGCAATTTTATTGATTTTCGGCTTACTGATGCGCTGCATATTAAATGGGCAATGCACCAACTGCAGCAGCCAGCCACGCCACCTACTGAGCGGCGTATATTGCAGTTGTCATTATGTACGCCTGCTAAGTTTTTCAATTTGCAGGATTCGCAAAGGAGTGCGCGCGGTTCAGCTAAGTCTTT
The DNA here is from genome assembly GCA_037075305.1 of Drosophila kanekoi. Taxonomy (NCBI): domain Eukaryota; kingdom Metazoa; phylum Arthropoda; class Insecta; order Diptera; family Drosophilidae; genus Drosophila; species Drosophila kanekoi. The sequence continues at coordinate 70,090 of JBAMCE010000665.1, forward strand.
TTTACGGCAAATTGTGCTGCATTTTAAGCGGAAATGATGCGCGTCCTGCGGCGGCACATCCTGTCCACAAAATGGCCCTGCCCTTCCACCAGATTCAGCAGCGCTTTATTTGCTTGCCCCTACCGAAAATATTTGCATATTCATCTAAACAAAACACCAACTTCCCGCAGCAACAGACAAATGGCACAAAAAACAACTAAAAGACTCTAGTTGGGAGTTCCCGACTAGGGGATGCCCTGAACCCTCTCAAAGGTATTCTTATATAATTACTTTAAAGAAGTCTACTTTGGTGACTCCAGCTGAGGGGACACTAATAGGACCTCCGTTCCAAATTTCAAGTCTCTTCCTAATATTGGTTCTGACATAACTGCGTTCCGACATACGGACGGATGGACCGACAAACGGACATGGCTAGGTCGGCTTGGCTCTTGGTGCTGATCAAGAATATGTATACTCGATGGGCTCGGAGATGATTCCTTCTGCCTGGTATACCCCTTTTACCCATTTTTAATGGGTTCAGGGTATAAACAAAAAAATGGCAAAATTTAAAAACAGAAAAAAAAGGAAAAACATTTTAAAAGAAATTCGCGGGAGGACACAGGACGCTGCACAATGGCAGGCAGCAAAATTCTAATGGCCAAAATGACCGTGACCAGTGGTGGGTGTGCTTGGTGCAGCGATGCCGTGAGTTGCGGGCGTGGCAGCAAGTCATCTTCAGTGCAGGCTGGCCATTAGCTTGGTGACGTTCGCGTCGTCATGCCAGGATGCAGCATATTGGCAAAAAATCTAAATAATTGACATCACCAGCAGCAGCCACAGCTACAACAAGAACAGCAACGAGGTTCGTTTGTTTAGGTTTTTGTTGTAATTTCTGTTCTGTTTTTTAGCGCACCTGCGTTGGTCAAAGCTAGCGATTTTCTAATTGCCTTATCGCTTGCAGCACCAACAAGCGTTCAGGCATGAACGGGGAGTCCAAGTCCTTTGACGATGAATGTACACGTAGAAAAAACGCATATACACACCTACGTACAAGCATGTCAATTGCAATTTGTGTTTCGGTTTAGAACAACATCAAAGGTGATATTTGCACATGCAAATGGCTTTTTGCCTCACTGCTGATGATAACACGTCGAAATATTTCATAAGTGCTGACCAAAAGAAGCAATAAAGTGTGCAAGTGCAACCGCAACAGGAATCCCTCATGGACGGACACTCGATTCGGATCCAAAACGTCAGAACTGTGTCATTGATTGCAGGTTAGATTGACAATTAGGCAAAATTGGCGCACAGTTTGCCATCAAATTACATAGCGAGAAGCAGGAGAAGCTCGCATGCGTGTCAGCCAAACGCATATCAGGATATGACCTGAGTTGAATTGTTAGCTGCTTCAGCACCTGATACTTGGCTGAAAGCTGACACATGATGACGAGTGAAATAGGATAGGTTGGCTGAAATTGATGGACAGTCCTTCTATGTTCTATACCCTAACAGGTCATGAACATTTTACAGAGTATGTTGCATGAAAGAAAATTATTTGAATATAATATATATATACTCCATCGGGAGAATAAGGTGTTTAGACAGAGGTCAGTTTTGGTTTTGAGTATAATGCATTTGTGTAAATGTAACAGGCAGAAGGAAGAATCTGCAACTCCATAAAGTATGTCTGTCCGTATGTATGAACGCAAATATTTTAAATATTACTGCCAAGCAAATGAACTTGTAGCTCGACCTGCATTTGGGGTCAGTATCCAGTAGAAGACGGTTCAGAGTATCCCATAGTCGGTATTTTCCGACTGCAGGTCAAATAATCACTTTAAAGCCGATCGATGAAAGTGGACTTTATTTCTCTTTATGTTTGTCTAAGCCTACCGCTGTGTATTCTGCTTTTTGAATATATGCTATTTATAACCTCATATTTCAAGGGTATTAAGATTTCGAAAACGGAAACCTCTTTGCGTATGAAGTAGCTTGTGTATAGCCATAATGTGGTGGGAAAGGGTAGCAATGGACGGCTCATTTGTTTGTGGCATTTACCACAGAGTGTCAAAGTGTGGGGCAGCAGCAAATCTTCACTTTGTAAGTAACTTGTAGCTACCTACCGAGTGTGCTACTAAATAAAAATTTATGCCTTGCCAACTTTCCTTCAACACACACACACACAGACCCACACACGTCCATACACACACACACACAGGCAAAGTCAACTATTGCAAAGTACTTGACCACTTCCACTTATGCAATTATGAAATTGCCATAGAAAGTGACACTTTTATTCATCGCTCTGCTGCCATTGTCCCTTTGGTTAAGGCACTTTAGAAGTAGAGAGAGACAGAGAGAGAGAGAGAGAGGGAGAGATAGGAGAGGGAAATGGAGTCTAGATGTTTTGGGGAAGGGGAAAAACAAAACCCCTAGCCAAAATGAAGAAAATTGCGTTTCGAAAACTCTTAACAAAGTCATTTGGTCCAGATGCTGCCAGTTAAGTTAGTGAGCACTGGAAAGGCGTCGCTGGGCAGCATCAAGTCCTGGCCGACAAACAGGCACAAATAGTTGAGCTCTCGCTCAGACAGAGAAAAACACATGTGGTTGAGGCGTCTGGTTGGCTGCGAAGGGTTAAGGTGCCCAGGCAGCCAGGCAACGAGCCAACGGACCCGTGAGGGGTGTTAGATGTAGGCAAAATGTGCTACTTACTAGACGCATTTGCGAATGGGTCCTCAAGTTAGCCCGTTGCCTGGCAATTGGGTCAATTTCTGTGTGGCACATAGCATTTGGTCACTTACTCTAATTGTCTCTGTTTCAGCGACAAGTTTTGGGTTAGCTCAAATTAAGTGCAGACAGCGATTAGATCGAGGAGCTTGGGAAAAGACTTTGATAGAACATGTTGCAGGGTCAAGGCGCTCCAGTTGATGAACTTGCGGTGTAAGTGGCGTGGAAAGTAGGGTCAGGCTGAATCGAGTCGAGTCGAGTCGAGTCGGGTCGGGTCTGACGTCTTTCGCTGGGCTATCAACATAAGTTTGGCAAAATATGTGCCGTAAATTTACAATTTTATTGGTGGCACTTTATCTGTACGCCAGTTGGAGTGTATCTAGTTTGACACGTGTCGCATGCCATTCAAGGCAACAATGGCAGCTGTTTTTATACCCTTATCGATTATATTACAGTTTCGTCTTTAAGTTTAAAAATATATAATCAAAATATCAGACCGAGCAGAACATATAGTTTTGGAAAACGAATCGTCTTTTAAGGAAAACGTTTGTGGAAGCTTGTAAGCCTTAAGTGAACAAGGGTATTTATTCTTCGACGCGTCGTAGATAGCCGTGCCTTCCTGTTTCTTGTTCTTGCTGCTATCCGCCGGAGTCGCGGCCATTTATTTTGGCAGACTGTGTCAATGGTCATACACAGAAATTGGCTGGACTCTCTTTAGTGCTGCTTTTGTAGACGGCGGCAACTACTTTAAAGTTTATTTCGCTGCCCGTTTCCAACGAGTGCAATAAATTTTCACCCAGCTCACGCCTCAATTCTTGCCGTCAATTTGCTGCTTGCCAAGTTATTCGGTGGCTGATGGAAAAATTTTCATTGCTGTTTGCTGCTCAAAACTCTTCGACTGTTGCCTTTTTAAATGTCTTTATAGAAACTTAAAATTGAAAGAGGAGAGAGGCAGCGAAAGAATGTGAAGTTTGGAGAGAAGGTAAGTTCAAAAGTTCAATTTTTCCCAAATGTTAAATCAGTCCGAATTGAAGCGCGTCGTGAGATAAAACAGAAGGATCGTCGTTTCATTCTCATTAATTTTAATATTTGCTCTAGGTTGTTCTTGGATCAAGAGAATGATAAAATCCTTTGTCTGGATCATGGTTTATGTTAAGTAATTTAATAATTATATGCTTTCACTGGCTCAAAGACGGATCTTCATGGGCTTTGATTGGCGAAAATGTTAACCAAGCTCTCTAGTAAGAGTTGGGTTTATATATTTGTATTTTTTCTTTAAGGCGAATGTATTTCTCTCTATTTGATACAGCTGAATGTGGATAAGTAAATTGTTGTGATGCCCCTTTCCGTCGTGCGACCAGTGAGCTTCAGTTAGACAAACCGACACCCAGGCGAGCGGAAACTCACAAAATAAATGCAACATTTGGCAGCACATTTCATGGCAAACGGAAAAGTGGCTGCTGTGCACACGTATAGCTACTAGTGTGTGTGTGTCTGTGAGTGGGATAATGCCTGGGCTTAGCTTACGCACAGGAGTTGTTGCAAGAGGCACCCCGCTGTTGTCGCACTTGCAGCTCGCTGCCAGACTTGCAATTCGGCTCTTCATTCTGCAATTTCCACTTGCTGCTTGGTCACTTCTTTTATTTTTTGCCTCGTGCTTCAGCTCTTGCTTCGATGCTGTCTTTGTGTCTCTCTTTTGCTGGCTGCGTCTTTTATTGTTTCAAATTTTATTGCTGCATCATTTTGGGGTACACACACACACGGACACACACACGTACAAACTTTGGAAAGCAGAGCAGGCGCTGGTTTCCTTTTGCATTTTTCTTGATGCCCGTCCAAGTGGAGCATTTCTTGCGCTACTTTTTCACAGTTGTTGTTCCATTTTATTGCCTGCATTTCGAGCTTCAACCATATGTGTGTGTGTCTGTTTAAATGTGAGTTTGTGAGTGTGTTAGTGTGTTAGTGTGTGTGTGTGTGTATGTGTGTGTGTGTGTGTGTGTGTGGGTACTCTAGCCCGCCGGCAGTGTATAATCTCTTGATTATGTATGACATACGCATATGTAAGCTTATTTGAGTGGCCGCTGCCAACGTCAGCATCGCTGCTGCTGCTGCCCTGCGGCGTTATTTATGATCCTTTACCATTGCAGCGTCAATAAAAATTCTAAAATATTGTTATTGTTGCTGCTCAACAGCTGCGTCCCTGTTTCTGTCTCTCTCCGTGTCTGGGTCTGTGGCCAGCTTTGAAAATTACCCAGCACAATTTACGTTGGCTACGTGCAAAGGTCAGTCAGCTATATTGCAATTTTTGTTGTAGTTGCTATTACTATAAAAGTTGCAATTGTTGTTGTCGTTGCTTTTGTTGCGTTTGCTTCTCGCTTTTTTTTTTGGCTTTGGCTTTGGCTGCTGACGTTGGCGTTTCAACGCCGCGCCCTCAACTTTATTTGCGCTTGTTTCGTATGCACTTCACTTTCTCTGTGTCCTCTCACGACCACACATGTCTGTTGTTGTTGTTGTTGTTGTTGGTGTTGTTGTTGGTGTTGGCGTTGGCCCTCATGTTGATTTTCCTGTATGTTTGCACCGCTTACGCAGCGCCAGCGTCGAAGCTGACGTCCAGCTTGCACTTTGTGTTTGTCTTTCATTTGCATTTGCCGCCTTGGCGCATGCAACGTTTTTTTTTTGTTGTTGCCGCCTCTGTTTGGCGTACACAATGCTGGTAAGCGCTGCAATGGCGATTTAAGGTGGGCTTATAGCGCTCGACTTCACGCTATTTATTATAGACATAGCTGCCATTATGTTTACGTATTTGAGCTGCGTTTTTATTAAAAAACTGACAACCCAGTCGATTGTCCAAATAATTGCTTTACTTAGAAGAGCAAGCAACTGTCAGTATGAAGGCACGGTTGGCATGAACAAAATTTTATAGGATGTAAAAAAAAGTTATCAGCTTTCGATGTGACAGACTATTTGACTTAAAAACTGAATGACTAACGGTGATAATATAATATATAATAATATTCTCCACATTACCCAACGCATTTTATCACATTTTTCTATATTAAAACTGACTTGACATATTCATATATAAAGGAAGGAACAAAAAAATTTAAAAGTTTTCAAACAATATTTCCAGACAAGCCAAAGGAGCTCGAAAAAAAATTCAAGCAAATCAGACAATGTGTTCAGCTGATAATCGCCCGTAGGTTATATTTTGAATAATTTTTATCATTATGATTAGATGAATGAGTTTTATATATATGCTTGGAAGGAATGATCGCTTAGAATATTGAACTAAAAAAACTGACCATAATGCGTTGTGTACAGAAGTGTGCAGCAGGTTCGCAAAATACTTAATCTTTCTCTCTCTATCTCTATCTATCTATCTCTCTCTCTCTATTTAACCCACTACCTTTTCTCTCTCTTCTCTTTTTATCCTGGTCTCTTTCTCTCTCTCACTCTCTCTCTCTCCAGTTACATAAATATTTTAACTGCATTATAATAGCGAAAAGCAAAGTCAGATTCGACTCAAAAAAACAGAAACACAAGCACTAATTAAGCACGCTCCAAATGACGCTTTCATTGAACGGAAATACGGCCTGTGAGGCTGTGAGTCTTATTCAGCCTCTCATCTGGCCAGCTGGCATAATAAACGGCCGGTCGGAATGGTATTCATTCTATAACTATAGATTTTACGGATTTTGCTGTCGGCTACCTCACACACTACCTCGCTCTTTCAGGTTGGATTGAAAATCAATCCAAGCACTTAAACTTTTAAGCAGGTTTGAGTTGTGCAAAATGCAGTGTTGCATAAATACAAACACACACACACACATACACACACACACACACCCATACACAATCATCCTCACGCGAACGCAGCACACACACAATGCACACAATGCTTAACACAAGCAAAATGGCCGACAAAGCGACGTCAAACTTCCCTTTGCAATGTAAACTGAGAAGGAGAGCAGAGCAAAAGCTAAGGATATACATAAAAAAAAAACAAAACAGAAGAAAAATTGCATATTAATTATGTTTTACTGGCACAGTTACATGTGAGAGCGCGCGAGAGAGACAGAGAGAGAATGAGAGAACGAAAGCTGATGCGGCGAAATGTATTTTTTACTTTGAACTTATGTGCTTGTGTGTGCGTGCGTGTGTGTGTAGCAAGCAGGACCTGCCATTGCTCAAGTTTCTGTATTCAGGGCGCTCAAAGTGTTTTGTGTATGCCTGCGCCTGACTTTAATAAACCCCCCCACACACACACACACACAGTCACAGTCTCTCACACACGTACATGTGTGTATCCTTCAAAGGTGTTTGCGTTCAGCTGCAAACTGTTTGTTTACAGTTTTTGCACAGCTTTCACTACACTCGCACACTCACACACTCACACACATTCACATCCACTTAGATGCCTGCCATTATCTTACACGCCGCTCAGCTATCGCTGGCACAATTTTTCTGTGTGTGCGTGAGTGTGGGTTCTTTTTTTACCTTTCTGATGTAAACTCAAAATGGGAAATTGAACAACAACTTCTGCTCGCTTTGCTGCCCGAGCGAGCGGAAGCTGCAGCGGTCCCCTGCCCAACGCCTGCCTCCAGCCCGGGCCACGCAATGTTTTCCTTTGCCACCTGAACACAAGAGGGAGGCGACTGGAGGAGGGAGGTAGCTGCAGGTTGAGGCTGCTATCAAACTGCAAGGTTAACCATAATGAAAGTAAAATGATGAACAAAATGGTTGCCGCTTTTGGCCTACAATAAACAGCGACAGCAAACAGCAGAGCGGACGCAACGTCGCTGACAGTGCTCTGCAACCCCTTGATAAATGCAATTTTCTAGGGTCTTCACATGTGGGCAGCAGTTGTGTGTGTGTGTGTGTAAGGGGGTGCTAGTGTGGGGGCGTGGTGTGACTGTGAGCTAGGGGCTGCCAATCTGCCTGCAATTCATTCAGCTCTGTGCATCGTCCCACACAGCTGCTGATTTTATGGCAAGGATAATTGCAATAACATTGTCCCTTGTCCTCGCCACCCCTCTACCCCTCTGACCTGCTGCACCGCTTCACTGCCGCCAGTTAGGCCCGCTGCCGTTCTCTCTTCTGCTGCCAGCATTAATTGCACAAAAATATGCCTCAACATTTTCGGTCACATTTCTTTTGACTGTTATTTAATGTATACTTTTGGAACCAAACAGAAGGCTCGACCGTTTGCGAGGCTGCACTTGTACTCTACTTGTGTGTGCGTACGTGTGTACATGTATGTGCATACGTGTGCGTGCGTGTGCGTGCGTGTGTATTGTAATATGCTGTTGCCATTGCTTTATTTGCTCTTTTTCGTTTATCACTGGCCGAGCGACAGCAACAACAATTGTTTGTCTTTAATTATATTTGGGAGCGTTGCCATTTTTGCGTTTCACAGGACCTACTTATGAGCAATCACACACACACGCAGGCACGCACACAAATGTCGCTGCTCTGAGCCTGCCAAGATGCCCGAGATTCCCTTGGAGCTGAATACCCCGCCCATTGTGATGTTGCTGTTATTACTCGTCGGCGCCAGTGGCGAAAACAAAATTAAATGAAAACATTTCCTTTTCATTTGAGCACGCATATAATGCCCTGCGATTCGTTGAGCATCGCATCGAGCAGTCAGCCAGACGGGCTAACACTGCTGCTGCCTGCAATGGGTGCGGGGCTCCGGTGTGGGCGTGAACGTGTGGTGGCATTTTGCATATTCGAAACATGGAAGTGCCATATACTTGTATTTTAAATTAATTAAATGGGCGAACTGCAATATTGATTGAAGGCGCCGAGCCGGGCACTGCCGCAAGTTTCGGTTCGAGGACGTTGCCCAGGAAGGAGTCCGCTTGACGTGGCGTATGCGTAATTTTAATTGACAGTCCAAGTAGCAGCAGCAACATCGCAAAAATGTCCAGCACTTCATTTCAGCAGCCAAGCAAATGGACTTCGGCATCGCGGACCTGATCAAACGAGCGGCCGGGCGTGTTGCTGTTGTTACACAAGGGGAAAGGAAGGGGCCGTGGGGCTGCCGCCGCAACTGGACAGCTTCATTTCGCGACATTGCATGTCAAAGTGAAATATTGGCTGGAGACACGTAATAAATTTTAAAAAAATTTTTAAGTCCTGCACCAAGCGCGCCGAAAAAAATGAAAATAAAACAAGAGCAAAAATGCAAAAATGTGAAAGGGAATGGGTCTGATATAGGCTAGTGCTGCCTTTGCTGGTATTGGTGGTGGTGGGGCGACGCATTGCCGCCAAAGTGGTTTGCACGGCTGCCTGCGTGTCTGTCATGCGTGCATTGCCACATACTCGTCGCAATTGTCGTTGTTACTACTGCTGCTGCTGCCGCTGCTGTTTCAGTTGTTGTTGTTGTTGCTGTTGCTGTTGCTGCCATACGAATTCGGCGGCTCCTCAGTGTGGCGTGAATCGTAAATCAACGATTTAGGCGCATGCAGCGTACAAGCCGCCTTTTTTCATTTCATTTTGTGTTTTTTGCTTCTTTTTTTTTTTGGTTCATCTCGACTGCCATTTGACATTTTCAGATCCGAAAGGAAATAGACTCATTGAACTTTTTTATACCCTATTGAAAATAGTAAACATAATTTTATGTTTCGACGAATACAAATCCTTTTTTTTTGTCTTCAATTAAAAACTGTCTCTTGTTCCTACAGGCCATTGCTGATTGAAACGGGAATATAAATAATTAATTTATATAAGTAGACGTTATTTAACAGTTTTTGTAGCTCAAGTGAAAGTGTATGTAGCTCACATAAGCACTGACTATTTGGGAAATGGACGACGCTGCGTATACGCAATAACGCGTCATTTTCGTACACACACCCTGACGCATCTCGCATACCGTCAACACATCAGCGTGTTGCCCTTGTTGGTGTTGCTGTTTTTGCTGTTGTTGTTGTTGTTGTTGTTATTGTTGCCACAGCAGCAACGGCAACAACAGCAGCCGTCTCATGACATATTGATTTGATGCCCTGCTATGTCGAGAATTTCCATTAAATTGGCGCGGCAAGCGGAGACCCCGAAAAAATATCTACAGGCATTTGCCATTAGAAGGCAGACAATGAGCCCAATCGCGACCCCTGACCATATAGTCTCCCTTCCCCCGGGTCGGGCTCATGTCATGTTTCTGCAATTGGCAATCGCGCGAAAAACTGCGACACACATCAATCAGAGGCCCTGACGCGTCGAGTGGCATTGTAAAATATTAAATTGCCCTTTGTTGCGTAATTGAAAACATAATTAGCTTGAATTTATTAGCTAGAATCGCAACCGGCAACCGCCGCATTGAAACACTGCCCCTATAGCCCAAAGAGCCGATGCCGTAATATGTGTTTTGGAAAATCCACGGGAGAATCGCGACACTCAACAGCAAAGGGGGAGGGGAATGGATGCATGTTTGGTGCTCGAACTATTTCACATGCTTCTAATTTAATTAATACATGCAGGCGGCTGCCAAAGGCTAATTACACTAGGCAACAAGCGAATTTTAGAGACTCTTTGATATTAACTGCTAATTATAAATTCTTTTATATAATTATATCAATAGCACACAGACGTAATAGATCCCCGACATAATGATTGCTCAACTCCAGATGCAAGTGAAGTATTGTCACATTTTTCCATCAAAACGGTTGACATTTAAGAACAGATCATATAAGACCAAAAATGTGCTTATACGTAACAGTCAGATTTGCTTGTGTATTTTCATTGCTCAATCAAAAAGTTGTTATCTGAAACCAATCATATAAGCGCCAAAAAAATATACGTATACGTAATATTCTGATTTTGGCATTGGTTATACAATTTGAGATGTTACGAATCACCGGAATTTTGTTGCGCAGTGTTATGTAGCTGATGCTACTTTGGGATCTTTTGCTGTTGGTAATACCTTAACTAAATATATAATGTTGCAGCAGTCTCGTAAACCCGAGACCCGAGAACCTAGTGTCTGGGTGAACTTGTGTGAAGTTTGTCTGGCGCTGCTCGACAGCTTGTCCCTGCTGTCCTGCCCGTCCTCGCTGTCGCTTGCAGGCGCAGTTAGTTAATGTTGCACATTATTTCGACAGCGCGCACACAGCAAAATCACAAGCTGCAACAACAACAACAAGAGAAGCTACAAACGCCTTGGTTTTTTCGCTTGTTTGCCTGGCACTTTTCTTTGGCTTGCCCTCACCGCCTGCCGCCAGTCGCCCGCTGCTCCTGCCGGCAGGACTAACTACGTTTTTTGACAAGCTCATGCATGTGACTTTGTCGTTTATAACTGCCATCCGGTGTCTCACTGTATCTATATGATCGTAGCTCTATGTCTGTGTCTGTGTGAGTGTGTGTAAGTGTGTGTGCTGGCGCTTGTAAATGTCTGTTGGTGCAAAAGTCTTGTATCCTTTTTAGCTCCATTCGCCTCGACAGCCGTGCATTCATTTTAATTTTGAAACTTGTACGCCAGTTTTCCTTACATAAACACACATACGTACACAGACCCACACAGACTCGGGTACACGTTGATATGGGCTCAATTTGTGCCTGCGCTATATTACTTCCGCTGCACGTTACGTATACGCCGCATGTGCCGCACTGCTTGCTTCCGTTTCTTTTGCCGCCAACCCCTGCCACACAACTAATTATTTTTTCGCTTGACAATGAAAATGTTTAAGTTTAATTAAATGCAACTCTCGCTTGCGCGCTCTGCTTTCTTTTCAGCTCTGCATGCCGCCTGCCGCCTGACTGCAACTATTGTTGTTGATGTTCTTGCCGCACCTGATGCCGCTGCCGCTGCCACTGCATCTGCTGCTACAGTAGCTGTTGCTGCAGCTAAAGCTGGCATCTTGGCCGCGTCGTGTGACTGCAACTTTTGCTGTACTTGCCAACTATGTAGTCGTCGCTTTTGCTGGCCCCAAATTTATGTTGCTTGTTTTCATTCGGAAAGTGTTAAATGTGCTTTGGATTTTCCAGATTCTAGTCCTGCTACTGCTGCCGCTGCTACTGTTGGTGCCCAAAATTATTTGCTGGCGTTAAGATAAAGTTGCTTCGTTTGCAACGAATGAATTTCACAGCTAATTGCAGCAGTTCATTTTGGGCCCGGGCGCTATCAGTGGCAGATAAAAAGAGTTGCTCCACAGCAAATAAAATCCGCACTTAATGCAACTTGCCTAGAGATTCAGTGTTACAGTATAGTTATATAATGTAGTCTTTTTTATAGAAAGCCAAACATAATATTAAATATTTAAAATTTAAAAGAACTGTTTCTTGTCTAGCCACAATACAAGCAGGGATTTCTGCCAACCCAACCCAAACCCAACAGCGAATACTTATCTTTGAAATATAATCCCTGCTACAAGGGCACAGTAAGCCTTTTCCCATCTGACTACTTCGGCTGCCCTCTTTAGGGACTCAACTGCTTCTGTGGCATTTTTGCAATCTTTCCACGTCATTTGCTACAGTTACTTCGCGCCGCACGTTGTAGCTAGTGCTGTTGCCTATGCTTCCCTGCCCACCTGCTGGGCCTACTTGGCGTTTACATAACTCTGCCTTAGCGTGAAGCATGCGGCAGAAAATGCTTTGACAAACAAAACTATTTGTCTTTGGATGATTTCCGGCAAAACTTGTCGCTATGGCATTAGCAATCGATAATCGTAGAAATGCTTGCGGGCGCCAAATTATATTCTCCTTGAGGCGCCAGCGTTGGTGCTGACTGCGACGTCGACATTGACGTTGACGATGAAGATGACGCCCTGCGGTCACACTTGTCATGACGTTGATCAATTTTTAAGCAAGCACTAAACACTCTCTAAGCACAACTCATACAGTTTAAGCCTCAAAAGAATTTGCCACAGTCACACATACACAGACATACAAGCACATAAAAGAAGCAAGAAAAGAAAATTATTCAAAAACGCCTGCAAACAATTTACCCAGCAAAGAGGGCAGTGGCAAGAGGCGTGGCAGCTGCTGAGCAGTGCATATGGGTATGCGTATGTGTGTGTGTGTGTGCTACTATGTAGTCGTGCGTCTGTGTGTGTGTGTGTGTGTGTGTAAAGGGCTTGGTTCTGTTTGCCGACTTGCTGACTGGCTCTGTGATGCTTGTAGGGGTCTATCATTGCATACATTTGGGGTGCTCACGTTCCCCGCAACGGATGGGGTTAGCGTAGTTGGGGGATGGGCGGGCGCCCGCTTATGTTTGCCAACGCGTTTTTGGTCGCGTCCATGTTTGCGTGCTAATGTTTATAAATGCTTAGCAAGCTTAGAATCCGCACTGTGAGGAACAGCCTTTTGAATATTTTAATATGATTTAATATTAAACATCACTACGCGTGTGCAAGCGAGTGTCTGTGAGTGTGTGTGTGACCGAGAAGAGATCAAGATAACAAGGGATTACCAAATGCTTTCATTTGGCGCATGTGGGCGCCCAGTTACTTGGCTCCGAGTCACGACTCGGTATCCTCTGCTAGGCGCCGGCCCTCCGAGCGAATATTAAGCAAACGTTTTGAATAGTTTCCAAAGTTATTTGGGTTAAGATTTTTTCGCTACTCCAGCTTCAACCCCCATTTCAATTGGCAGAGTCGGTGTCGTTCCATTCGAAGCGTGCTAAAAGCCCAAATAAACGCATTTTAATTCAAAGTTTTTGGCAACTCGTCGGGCAGAAAGAGTGTATGTCTGCGTGTATGTATGTGTGTGTGTGAGCGCCATTTTGTGTGCGGTTGAGCGTGTTTGTTAAAAGCTTTGAAAAGATTTGCCTTGTAATCGCATGCACAAGAAGGACATGGGTTGGCAGTCAGGCAGTCAGGCAGGCAGGACATGAAGCACCAACATGTTAAATCTCTTTGATGACATTGTTAATTTGACATACTTGGTTTTCTCATTGTTGTCGTTGTTGTCGCGCACCGCTTGACTTGATGGCATAGGCCTTGATTGGCTCATAAATGGAATGTATACAATCTGAATAAAAAACTGTTGTAGTGCGCGCCACAAACATAATCATATAAGTTTGACAGCCTAAAGCTGTCCATAAAGAGAATATCAAAGGCGCATAATCGCTGCGTTTTACAAACTGAAATGACAAAGATAAGGTGAACACTGAAATGGTTTATCACATCCAAGAAGGCAACGTCTTAGGACAATATTGAATAAATATAATACAAAAATAATTTCATAATAATTTCAATGCTGATTATTTTTGTTGCAAATTATCTATTTGCCAATATGAAAAAATTATTGAATAATTGTTTTCTCTATTCCCATTTGCTCTATCAATTACTATATATCCATAATTACATTATAGGGTCCTCTAAGAAACTATTTTATTCATTACAGCACAAATTAAGTTGAAAAGTAAAGATATAATAATAGAATCATCCTCTGTTAAATAGGCTTTCAAATGTCTCACCTACATATTACTAGAGTAGCAACACCACCCGCATGTTTAACCAGAGATGTGTCTAATGCGTTAAGTAAGTGGAAAAAGTGTATGTAAAATCGGGCGAGCACACACAGAGAGAGGGAGAGAGAGAGAGAGTGAGTGAGAGAAGAATAGGGAGAGGGTGCACACTCAATGACAGAGACAAAGACTGCTGAGGATGCTTACAAGGCAGTTGGAGCTGCACATACACATATGACTACAGCTGCAGGCAGGAAGACAAGAAGCCTGGTAGACAGAAGACGAAATGTAGACAAGTTGTAGTCATGTTGCCGTTTGCAGTTTGCCGCTTTCCGTCGCCTGCTGCAGGTGACAACTCCGTGAGCAACGAGCAGCAGCAACAACAACAACAATAACAAGCCATCATACACTTGGCTGCTGTTTGAGTAACGCACACAGACAACCTTCGGCGTCCACAGGCTTTCACTTGTAGCCTTGTCTCTGGCTATGTATGCTCATTATGGCCAGCCCCTGCCCATCCTATGTGTGTGAGTGTGTGTGTGTGGGTGTGTAAAAGCTGCTGTTTATTCGGCAACAAGTTCCACTTTTGCTTGGCGTATACGCAGTTTCTTATTTTTTTTCTACTCGCATGTCCTCCAGCCGTCGAGGACTATGCTCGAGTGCAGTTCAGCTTTGGGGCGTTCGGTCTTTTGGCCAGTGGGCGTGTCAGCGATGGCGTTCGTGCGCTGAATTCTTCTTAATGAGCGACATCAAGTGTTGTATTAAATGTCAGTCTGTGTTTATATGCAGCTATCTGGTAGTGAGTGCGAGTATCTGTGACTGTACGAGTATCTGTATCTGTCCCTATCCCTATGAGTGTGCGGCGTGTACGTGTGTGCGTGTGTTGTATATATCTGCATCTGTGTGCTGGCAAGTATCTGTAATAAAATTTGTAATGAGTTGCAGGCACGAAAAAGGATTTTTGAGTGCAATTTATTTTATTTCAGTGCTTTTATTTTTATTTCCTCTTTCGCCTCGTTTGCTTTTGGAATATTTTTATGGCACACACACAGGCACAGATAAAAATAAAAAATACAACTATAAAGATTTGCAATGCCCGGCGATCCGCAATTTCATGCTCTCCGGCTATAACATGTTTATTTCTGTTTGTGTTTCATTTCTTATGATTTTTAATTACGCTGGCGCTTCGTATTTCACGCGCGCCATAAAACGTAGTATACTTTACAGCGCCCGCCGCTGCAGGGTTCAAACGGGTGGCGTTCTGAATTGGATTGTACACGAAGCGCAAGCTGCAGTTGCAGCTGCAGCTGCAGCAGCATCATAGAGTCGCAAATTTATCGAATGGCCAAAAAGACAATTCATTACGTGCTTAGCCATGACCACGCCCCCTTGGCCAGCCCCTTGTGCAGAGAGCAGAGCATTTGCATTTGAGATAATTGCCGCAGCGTTTTGTATGCATAGCCGCTGGCAGCTCCGGCAATGGCTGGACAAGTGCGTCACGAGCTGTGAGCTTCGAGGTGGCCCATAAATTTTGTAGGGTCCAGCATGTGCGACCCTGGCACCCCGCCCAAATCCCAATCGGAACGAAGCTGAGCCGAAGCTGAAGCGTTCACTGCCGTTCACTCTGTTTACAGTCATTGCTACGAATTGACAAATTCGCTGTTCCCTGTCATAGAGAGGGAAAAGAGCAGAGAGAGATAAAGAGAGAGAGAGAGATAGAGAGGGGGGAAGATAGGAAGGCAGGAAAGTGGACAATCCTTGCTAGGGGAAACGACCAGAAAACTGGGCTCGATGCGATACAATAGGAGCGACATATAGGAGCCAACCGGTCCGGGCGGCCGGGGCATAAATGATAACAGTGGCAAAGCGCTGATTCATTTACTAAATATTTGCATAGGCCTTGTCAGTGCTGGTGTTAAAGGACAAAGCGTCGCCGTCGGCCATTTTTTCAGCCAAGTCCCTTCACCCTTCACCCTTTATCCACCCAGCTGACTGCTTTGGGGCATTGCGCAAACATTGCTCAGATATGTTGGTCAAGATTTACGATTGGCGCATGTCAAAGGCTTAATGCGCGTCCAGTTCCCTCGCTCGCACGCACCCAGCCCAGCGTCCAGCTGTATCCTGGCATCCTATTTGCTCAGCCTTATTAAACTGCCCAACTGCCCAGCGGTTTCTTCATTAATTAAATGCATTGCCCATCGCAACGAATGTTGCTACTGCTTCGTATGCGTAGCGCTGACAAAAAGCATAAATATTGTAAAGCATAAAAATAAATAATAAACCGCCACAAGCACACATACACACACACACATGCACCCACAAACGTACATATGTACTCGAATGTGTCTGTTTGTTTTATGCATACAAATTTGTGAGCACATGTAGCTCATTGGAGAGTCCTGGCAAGGGACGGGCCACTTGCAGACTGATGTTAAATCAGAATTTCTTGCGGCTCTGTGAAATGTCTGTACTTAAATTTGATGGTATGCAAATTTATTTCTCTTTGTCTCTCGCTCAAGAATTATATAATTGAATTCTCATATTTACATTTGGGTGGGCGATTCAGCAACATAATTGCATTATATTCCTGTATGTGACGCTTAATTATGAAAGGAAATTAGTTATTTTCGTACGAAACACAAATATTTATGAACAACACATAGATGTGTATTTCTTAAATGTATTGTGAAAACGTGAATCGCTTTCTATCGTGTTCTTGTTTAAGCATACTGCAAAATTGTAAAGGATTTTGCCTTGATTTGATTGATATATACCATACCATACCAAACTAGATGAGTTGGTTAAAGAGGACTCCAAACTAAACCCAAATCGAACTACATTTTTATAGTTTTGCTTACACAATGCTATTTTGGTTATTAAAGATCATTGCGAGTTTTGTGAGTTATTGACATGTCGACTATGTTACTATCAATTATCTGATTTCGAAAAATGCACTCAATTTCAATGATTGGGAATGTAAAAATGTCGCATCGAAGGCTCGCAACCAAATCTTAATTCATGGATAAGAAAAGCTAGATTCAGGAACTCAACCAAAAGGCAAAGCTTAAGTTCAAATCGTCAACCGAATTAAAAAAACTCGGTCTTCCTTAGGCCTACAGTGTAATAATAATATCAATACTTTTCGCTTACGTGAAACAAGATCCATCAACGAATGCTCATTAAATTATATTCCATTCGCTGATAAATGGTGTAAAATGTTTGTAAGGTATTTGATTGCTATGATGAAAGGCTCGTTTAGAGACTTGAATATAATTTACATTTGCATTGATAGAGGCATGGCTGAAGCTTCAAGTTAATTAACAGATCAATCAAGCTTCTGAATGGCCCTAAAGATATTTCAAGTGATAACTGACTGAATCGCATGCATTTTACAAAGAAAGGCCCTTATAATAACAACTTCATTAAAACGTAAAAGTATTTCTCATACTATATGCTCTCACATATTGGCATAATTTCTGTACAGATTTCTGCTGCTTCAGGGCACACGCTTCAAATTTGAGCTCATTAAATGCTACAACCTTTGCCGCACACGCAAACATGTCAAAGGGCAGGAAAAAACGACGAAGAAGCGGCAGCAGCATAAAAGTGGCAAACGTTCTGAGGCAATTTTATTTTACCAACCAAAACATCGACCACCAACTCCCCGCAGTCGCTGATCACAGCAACAATGTAGCAAAATAGGGGGGAAAAATGAGTAAAAAAAGGAAAAGTTAACCATGTTGTCATGTTGCCATGCTTAAATTATAATGAAAAGGACTCTAGCTGCTCCTGGATGCTCCCTGCTGCTATTGCTGCTGCTGCTGATGCTGCCAGCCAGCCTTTAAGTCACACATACGCATACACACATGGCCCATGACAGGCGATGTTTTTTCCAGCTGTAGCCTTATTTTACCCAGGAGGTGCTGGGACTGTGCAGAGCGAATGCACAAGTCGATTCCATCTCATTGAAGGCTGCCAGTGTGTGCCTACACACACTTTGCTTCTGCTGGACTACTCTTGCAACTGTTGTTGTTGTTGTTGTCGTTGTTGTTGTTGTTGCTGGTCCTGTTGTGACTGACTGACTTTTGGCATCACTTACCGCTCGGAAATGGGATCATCAGCCTGCCATTTCCTTGCGCGCTGCTTCACTACACACAGCCTCAGATATTTCGGGGCCAAATGATTGTT
Organism: Drosophila kanekoi; assembly: GCA_037075305.1. Classification (NCBI taxonomy): domain Eukaryota; kingdom Metazoa; phylum Arthropoda; class Insecta; order Diptera; family Drosophilidae; genus Drosophila; species Drosophila kanekoi. Next base: position 88,391 of record JBAMCE010000665.1, read on the forward strand.
TATGTGCGACTACCACAGTGTGCGTGTGTGTGTGTTTGTGCCGTGCGGCCATACATATTTAATATTTCATATGTCTGCAATGATTTCGTAGGTCTCTTTTTGCTTTCGCTGTCCCTTGACTGTTCGCTCAGCGCGTCGCTGCGTATTACATTAAATCTAAAATGGAGCTGCTGATGACGACGAATTGTCCTCGTCCTGCCGCCCCACATATCCTCGTTTTGGGCTGCCGCTTTGCAGCTGTTTATTTGTCACTGCCTGGCCTAATGCGTCGTCTGCCGATTGCTGTTTGCCTTCTGTGTCCTGTTCCCGTTCATGTGTATTTCATTTTGTCTTTGCCAGTTCCGCTCGACTTGCTCGCCATGCTGACTGCAATTTGTACGGAGCACAGTCCTCACAGTCCTCACAGTCCACGTTTCGCTTGGTTAGGCTGCGCTCCGGCTCACGCTCAGGCGAAGGCCAAATCCGACTTATTCTTTAATATTTTTTCCATTTGGTTTTTGCAGAATTGCTTGAGAGAAAAACTGGTGCTTTAATGACATTTTAATTAGGCACAGTCCCAAAGGCAACAACATTTTTCAAATCTCTGACAAATTGATCGTTGACTGAGGCCATAAAGTCTTGCTGAAAGTCTGCAACTTTTACCCCAGACTCTGCTAGACTCGGGTTAAACGCACTTACTCAAACAAGACGCCATCCAAGGTGGCCACACGTTTCACAGAATATATGCACATGCACGAACCACCCACTCAGCCATCCACTTGCATCTTGCCCGTGCACCGACAGCAGAAGAGTCGGCCAAGTGGTTGCAGCTCAGTTAAGAAAAATATGTTGGCTTGCTGCCTGTCTGTTCGCCAGTTTGCGAAATCGGCCAAAACTTAAGCTAAAAGCCAACTAACTAAAGTCAAATGTATAACGTGCCACGCCCACAACCATAGGCCGCTTGCTTACCTTGACTCACGAGTAGTCCTGCCGGGTATAGGGGTGAGCGGGGGCAAGCAACAGCACTTATGAGTGGGGCAAGTGCACTTTGAACGTTGTCGTAAGCATTTTAGAAAATTTCATTGGTTTCGGCTACGCTTTGCAGTCCCCTCATAAATACTTGAACACTCGGACCACCCACTTGGTCGCCCAAAAGCCACTGCAGCAGCAGTGGGCGTGACATATGACATGGACTGCATAAAGTTTCTCACGGTTTAAATAGTTGGTCAAAAATTTGTCTGAGTAGGCGACGATGCTTAGTATGCAACTGTAAAAGATTCGTTTCAAACTTCTTTCCATCCAAGACGTACCTATGGGAAACTTGTGCGTAACGTGTCCAAAATGGGAGTAGCAGCAGGTCAGGCACTTAGCTGAAGTATGTTTTGGATGAACTTAACACTGGTATTTGTTCCATTTTTGAGCGTACATATATCATATATATATCACCCAGCTTTGCTCGTGACATGTTTTTACCGCAAATTTTAGAAAATACTATATTCTAGTTTACGTATATATTAAAAAAAAAGAAAGTGAAGTTACTCGGATGAAAAATAGAAAGTAGCTCTCCAAATTTTCCAGCACAACTAACGTAAACTCTAAACATGCTCGTTTTTTAATTATATAAGTAACCCTTAATCTCCATTTTTCGGAGAGGTAATGAACCGTAAGACACGTCTCAAATGAATTGTCACAAACAAACAGTTGCATGCAACCGTTTTCCGCAAGTTTTTATGTTCTTATCAATACTTGAGCTGAACGTAAACGGAATATTTTAGATATATAGTCCTCTAGACCTCAAGGTGTTCTTTATAGTTGTTCCTATTGATAAATAACTAAAAATCTATAGCTAATATTAGTAATAACAATGTTGATAATAAGAAATTATGTTTCAGAGGTTTTCATTTGGATTATGTTTTTTATCGAACCGAAAAACTTTATAATGAATGATAATGATAATGAATATAGTTAGGCTGAATATGCTGATGAGAAATTTTTGAATTACACTTGCTCCATCTGTATGATTCCAACCATACATAGCTTTCTTAAACACGTTTTACAGGGTAACACATAAGAACTTTGTGAAAAATACATGCAAACGAACCAGTTTAAGTTTTATTTATGTGAAAGCAAAAAGTATATTACTTTTTTGCTGAATGTGACGAATGCTGATGACTGTGCAAAAGAGCATTGGCTTTGAGACTATCCTATAATGGCAGAGCAGTATTTAATATGCGAAATGCAGAAATTAAACTGACATACTTAGATCTTCCGCACACACGCACACACCCACACACCAACTCGACTGACAGGCATATACACTCACATACATCGAGTGACTTCCGTTGTCCAAATCCTACAAGAGTTGTTGTTGCTTCGGGTGATGGGATTTTGACTGCTTGCCATTTGCTTAGGCCTGGGTCTGAGCCGGGACCACTAAAAAATTCCATTTGTGAACGGCAACCGCATTAAACCAAACTCATCTCCGGTTGTTAATGACTCGCTGAGTGCGAGAGAAAGAGCCTTAAGTACCCCAACAACCAAGCTGTCAGCCGGCAGGAGTCCCTTCAGACTTTAACCAGCTGCAAACAATTCACGCATTGGCTAACACTGAAACAAATGAAATCTGACTCAGCCGCTAACTGCTCGCAATGAGTGATGGAATTCCTCATGTGGGGCTCGCTAGTTGCGATTTGCAGGTTGTCGCTGCTTGTTGCAATTGTGGGTGAGCAGTGGCACAGATACCGCAAATTAGTGCTAAGTGCCCCCCACTCTTTGGTAAAACACCCAGTCCGCTGCCTCCCCCGGCCGTTGGCCAACGTGTGCCATTTGTTGTGGCAAGATTTGAAAGTTGATTAATGAATACAAAAACATAGAGAAAGCCTGCAGCAAGAGGAAGGAACAAGCATCGGTAGCTTACAACTCCGAGTCCGAGCTGACCAGACAAGATTTTATTCACTGAGAGAGCCAGCGTAAATAAATAAAGTGTGAATTTTTGTGTTTCCATTGCCATCTCGCTCTCTTTGTTTCTCCCTCTCTCTGTCTAGCCCTTAAGTCTCTGTTTGAAGAATGCAATTTTGTGATGAAGAAAAATTGATTGTCGTCGAGTGGAAGAACAAAAAATGAGAAAAAATATATATATATATAAAAACACCGCCGCAGTTATAAAATAAAAGAAAGTCCCAGACATTGCCGAGCAGATTCATGAATAAGGCAAGTCCTAGACCAACTTCGAAGGACGACAAACGGCAGCAGCTATTGCGAAATAGAAAAAAAAAAAAACTAAAAAAACGACTTAATATTTTTTCAAATTGCGGTAAAGAAATATCATTCATTGTAAAGTTCAATAGTGCATAAAATAAATTGTTTCCGTTTTTAATATGCCAGAGAGCGCGACACGAACAAAACCGAATTTCGCTTAAAGCAGAACATTCGGCATGTTATTTCGATTCAATTTAAAGGTCTCATGCCTTATGCAGCGACTGATAATCAATTTGTCACTTTGGCCCAGTGTTTTGCATACCAAAACTCAATTAAATCGAGCACACACAGACACGCACGTTAGCCCAAATGTATTTGAATGCATATAGATACAGATACAGTTACATTTAAATTTCCATTTACAGCTGCATTTAGAATGTTCCCGCTTGCTGCTGGCCGCTTGCCGCCCGCCGCCTGCAGCTGCGACCATCGCGGCTGCAACGCACAGATTTATGCGCCAATGTCCGTGTATATATACCCTATATATACATACATACATGTATATACTATATGTACTATACGCGTATATTCTACAATATTTTTGCATGAATTATGAATTGTGTAAATTGTGAGCACGCACACACACACACACACACATACTAATAAACTCACGCCTATACGATATTGAGCCGCTTCTCTGTACTTGCTTTCGGGGTGCTGGGTACGTAAGTTGTCGCCAGTGCTGCCAAGTGGCGTGTAGGCCAAACCGCCGCGCCAGCTGCGCGTTTTGCCAGAGTAACCCGAACGAGGGACACATAATTTTACAGTCGGAGCCTACAGAGTACAAAAATTTAAATCACTGCGTGGCCTCGAGTGCTTTTTGTTACAATTTACGCTTTATGGGTGACATTTTACAATTTACTTTGTCGCAAAAGCACTTTGGCAGTGTGTGTGTGTCTGTGCGTGCGTGTGTGTGCCTGTAAGAGTGTCTGACTCAAAGCGAAATGGCCAATATAAATTATACAGTTATGTGCAGTTACTGTGACACTGTCTATTGCCTTTGCCGCTGCAGTTCGTTATGTCTCCCCTCTCCCAGCTTGCCAAAATATTTCCAGTGCCATAAATTTGCCAACCAATTTCAAATCACTGAAAGTGAAAGATCAATTAAGGGGCCAGAAAAGGACTATGCAAATAGCAGCTAGCTTTAGGCGCCTATGAATAACAAAGCAACACAAGGAAGAAGAAAAATATTTACAAATTATTTAAATATTAATATATTAATATAAATACTAGCAGGTATTGCCCGGCACTAAGTACACGCCAGTGGAAAATTGAAATCTCACCATGATCTCCATTTCTACTATTTAAAGTGTGGAAATGAACAGCTTTCGCCCATGTTAGTCTTACGGTGCGAATCTTGAAGCTGTAGAATAAACTTTTTTTAATTGAACCTTTGAATTTATTAAGGAAGGAAGATTAAGCGTCAGAAGTCAACTGGAGTATGGCGGTCACCACGAACGAAGATCCCCCGCAGGGCAAACAACAGGAATTGTTTTTGCACAGATTCAATTCTGGCCTTATGCATAATATATTGTAGCGACAAGATACATGATGCATAGTCTAGTAAAGATCGTACCATATTTATCTGTGTCGTGTACGGATTTTCACACTCCTGTGACCATCGCTTGATCAAAAACCCAAAACAATTCTGGCCTTAATGACCACGGTCTCAGCATGAGAGTCGAATTTAAATTTATGATCAAGAATGACACCTAGATCATTAACTTCATTACAAGTACTGTTGAAACGCTCGAGCTGTAAGCTATCAAGGATGTAAGAAACCAAATCAGGATGGAATCTATAGAAAGTCATTACATGGTCGAAAACCGTTGATTGCAATGCTTGGTTCTTTATTCGATGCACTTAAAACATATTCTTAAATAGTAGTGGAGATCAAGAGTGGTAAATTTCAATTTCCTCGGGCGTGAAGGTAGTAGAAAGGTAATATCTAAAATGCTTAGCACAAAACGTTCCACTTGCAAGGATAGGGTATATTCGCTAGTTAGATAATATCTATACTGATTGGCTAAAACAGAGCTAAGAACCCATTCATATTTGAAGTATTTATATAATATATTCACACTTTATTGCTGGCAGCATAAACATCTATTACTTAAGCTGTCAAGAAACGATATATGGGATCCACGCCAGCGAGACTCTTTAGTCTATCTGTGTCATTTGAGTTATTCAAGTTATTTCGCGGTACATTAAATCGCAGCTAGAACGCGCTCATATTCGAATGCTATAATTCATTAAAAGCAATTGCCCAGCAGTGTCTACGATATTGAGTTTCATCATTATCCAGAGCAACAAATTTCAGCCGAAAAGGAAGGACGGTGTAAATTGATGAGCGTCTGTCTCTCTGCTGCGCCAACTGAATCCTTCATTTAAATTTGTAATGCGAAATAGCATTTTATTGTTAATCCGCTATTTGCTTTAGCGCATTTTATGCTGTTTATTTTTCCGACTGTTAACTGTGTGTGTGCGAATGTTTTCCTTTTTTTCACATTTACATAAGGTATTAAATTATCATCGGAAAATGTGTAATGCAGCGAAAAATATAATTGTGACTCCATAAAGTACGTTAATTCTAATTCAGAACTTTAAGCCGTACTCTCGATGCAGATAATATATGATTTTGAAATGAAAATTGATTGGGATTTTGGTTATATTTGGTTGTTTCTAAAGGCTACAAATGTAAAAATTTAACATTGCAGCATATTTTTAAATGTCAGGATCCAGTAAAATCGGATTAAGATGATATAAAGAAATCTAAAATAGCTAGATGCTTGAAATTTTGATCGTAGGTGCTTGCATGTGTGATAGAAGATGCTGCAGGGTATTTGCTAGTCGTGCACTCCTGACTACGTTTCACATCCTTGGTTTTTTTCCTAATTCGTATTGCTTTTAAAATATGTTCTTTTTTTAGTTTTTGCACGCAGATCATATTTTAATTAAGAAATATTTGGAATTAGCTAAGTGAAAACCTTAGACCCTAAAAACCTTGCACTACGCGTAGCAGGCGTGGTCGGGGCGGGCGGTTGTTAGCCCGGTCATATCTCTCTAATATTCATTAAAGGCGCATAAAAATACATAACGTCGGCGGCAGTTGCCAAACAAATTATCGTTAGCCAAGTTAAAAGCCAAATTGTGGCGGCCTGCTGGTAGCAACAACAAATGAAATTGTCGCACTGCAGCCTGAAGAAGACCGTCGAATAAAGACCGTGGACGAAAACAACACTAAAACGGGCCGCAGCCTGAAATGTTGGTCCAAACAATTTACAACAATCCCAAATGGCGGGCAGAGCACGGCAGCGGAGAGGGTGCGAGGCGAGTGGACTCGTGCTGCTCCATTTATATATGTATGTATATACTTGTGCTAAAGCTCATCAAGCAGCTGAACTCCCTGGTCGGGTACTTATGTACTCCCATTATCTGACACACCTATTTAAACATTTAAAGCGCCGAGTGTGACCCCCATTAGTCGGCACCCAACCAAGAGGCACTCGCCCCAGAATGCGCATAAATATTTCACTTATTTCGTTTTTACTGTATTGTGTGTTTGTGTGTGCAAACTTGTTGTTTGTGTTTTGGGTCGTCTTGAGCATGTGGACATCAATTTATTTAGTGCGACTCCGGAGGCAACCGAAAATTTGCACATTCCGGATATAACTGGTACATAACCGACCAACCGTGCTGTGCGCCATCGATATATGAAATTGTCTCGGGTGGCGCTTAAAACTGTCGCCCGAAAGGTGCTGCGGTGTTTCTGCTTAGAGCATTGTCATTAGGACCAGGTCCACTGTGCTGTCATCATTTGAGGGGGGGCGGAACGTCTTTTGTCTTGGACAGAAATAGACTTTTTGGGACCGTCTTCCAGGCGCAGTTGACTGTTTGGCTCTTTGGCACTTGCAAGTGGTTATGTTCGTTGGCCAGCCTCTTAGTCGTCCGTCCGGATTGTGTGTTTCCTTGATTGAACGCAGTTTAGGATCGGCTTTACTTATTGACCCGCAGCCTTAACCTGTCTAAAGAGAGTATGCTAACTGTTTTCTGCCAGTTACTTAAAAGAACAAGGTAAAAGACTAACTGCCATCTGTTGAGAGTATACTGTAAGGTACTCAAAATTGCGAAAGTGGTTCTGCTTGGCCAGCGCGTCTTGTCAGGCTCGTTGATTCTCTGCAGTGAAGGTATTAAGATGCATGCTTAAGCTATCTTCAATCTAATATCCTTGACCCATCCTTGAATGCTATCCACGGTTACCATGCACAGCTATTCACCGTCTCCCTGCCTCACCCGATTGGTCTCACACTCAACGAGTATTACTTATAAGCCACATATGCGCTTAATACTCTAATTGGCTTAAACAATGCCCTAATTTTCTACTTAGATGCGAGTAGAAACTCGCAGCCACAAGAACAACAGGAATAATAAACAATGCGCTATTGTTTTGTCTTCACACAAATAAACAGAAGTCCCACCCATGCATACACACACATGCACACACACACTTGCACTTAATTATGTGAAAATATTTTTAGACTCATTTTGGTTAAAGACGCTTAAGCACGTTATAACTTTACCCTCACCCAGTACTCTCGCCCACTGTGGTAAGGACTGCTATTGTTATTATTATTGTTGTTGTTATTGTTGGAGTTGTTGCTGCTGCTGCGTCTGACGCGGCCGCTGCAGAGTCCAATTTGACGCTGATTTACCTAACAAGCGCAGCGCAAGAAACAAAAGACAAAAGGCGCAGAAGGGCGGCAGGGAATTCACTTTTTGTTTTCATTTATAGTGATTTTAAAAATTCAAAGGGCAATTGTCGTGGCACACACGCATACACACACGCACGAGCGCACACACACACACACACATGCAAAGAAGCTGTCCTTATGGGCTGCAAAGAAAAATGGCCCTTGGCTCCTCTTTGCCTCGCGAGGGCTTGCATGGCTCTCATTGTTTACGTCACTTTTGTTATTATGCACACTTGTTGTTATTGTTTTTGTTGTTGCCGTTGCTGTTGCCGCTGCTGTTGCTGTCACCGCTCTGGCATTAAAACACATGCAACATGCAGCCAATGGACTCCTGGCTGCTTCACCCTTTTCAGCAAGTCTCCAGAAGCAGCTCCTGCCGTTCGCTTTTTCACATTTTCAAACAAGCTCGTGCACTTGCATGTGTTTGTATGCGTATGGGTGCTCTGATTCTTATGCTAACCAGAACAATGATAATGTCGCATGCTAAATTGCATGCAATTATGTAATTTTCCCTTTTTTTATGCTAACGCTTTTTCTTAACTACATGACGACCAATGCTTTCTGCAATTTGCTACCTTAACGCTCATTACCGCCGCCACCATCGTTGCCCCAATGCCAAAAGCACACTGACAACAACAATAACAACAAAAACAATAACAGAATGTGAGGGCTGTCATTGCGGTGTTCGTTTTGTGTTCTGTTCACCTTAGAAGCCCACACTCTGGCCCTGCTTCTCAGTAATTATGACCTCAAAATGCAGATAATGACTGGTGCTCACTTTTTGACTCGCAGGAGCGTGGTTGCCATGTTTCTATTTTTGCAACAGCTCGCTCAGCTCTGATTAGCATAAACACAAACAGCCACAGATGCATTCTGTAAACTGCACTCTTATTTGGCCAAATAAGCAAGGCCTTTCATTCGCCTATGTATTCTTCGAATTTCACATTCGCTGTCATTAAACTAAACAGGAATTTGCGTGATTTGTTCCCGATGCTCGTTAGTTGACCATAACAAAAGGCTGTTTTTAAAAAGTACGTCAATAGGTGAATAAGTTAGCATTCGGTATTTTGACAGAAAATGAACTGCATTCACTTGACGCGTTGAATAGCCGAGCTCTTAAGCTTGAGCTGCATACTTAACAAAAATTGTCATTGTTCGGCTAGGTTCGGTTCGCCATGATCTTCAACATCTATAAACACATGATTAACTCTACCGATTTGAAATTGTATAATTAAAGTTAAGTATTCCCATATTTTGACTCAAATCAGTAGCTTTTTATATACAGACAACGGAAACTATCCAACTTACTAGCCCAAAATCAAATTCTTTCAAATGTTGCAATATCATTCAAAATTAGGAAATGAACTAATGAACTATATAATGCGGTTCAGGCTTAAGCTTGCATCTTTCATATTCAACTACTCCACTTAAGGAGTCGAGTTTCGCTCAGTTTCATGTAAAATAAAACGTTAAAGGCAGAAGGAAGCCCAAAGTATATATATATTCTGGATTAGCATCAACAGCCTAGTTGATCTATGTAGCAATATCTGTTCCGCCGTTCTTCCGTCCATCTGATGAAGGGGCCTTTACCAAAATATTTAAAATTTTAAGCAAGAGTCCTCCAAGTGCCTGCGCACTACAATTTTATATTCTTTGCTCTAACAATTAAAACAATTTATTAAATTTTTACAAGGAATTTTCCAAGAATACATTTTGGCTTCAAATCTTTTTGATATGCTTAAATGTAGCTTGTGGATGTGCAGTATAACAGTTTGTAAAATTTGGACACAAAAATACTGGGAAATTCTTGTGTCTGGCCAGAGAACACTTTTCGATGATGCCTGAAAAGGTAAGTGCCGAACCGAAAAGAATATTATGCATTTAATAAATATATGTAATTATATGTATGTAATTATTGCAAATTATTCAAAATAATTTAAAATATTAATATGCAACCATATAAATAATGCTATTTATAGAAAAGAATTTCAAGATTTCAAATTTATGTCAACGTTTAAGTGGTTTTTGCGCTCAACTGGGCAGCGATTCGGCGCAGTGGGTCGAATCGATTTTGGACAGTGGAATTTGAGTGGCAAAAAGGACGAAGTAGCACAGACGAGCGATACACACACACACACGCACGCACACAGATAGAAACGGAATACTGTATAAGGCTTCGGAGCGCAACGGCAGGCACGAACGAGAACGAGAACGACGACGACAACGACGACGACAGCAATAGGAGCTGACGATGAGGAGAGAAGAGCAGCGCAGCTCGCGGCGGCACTGGTGAGAATGAGAGCGAGCAATTCGTGAATATTTTATGAACGAGCGCGATACACGGGGGCTCGCTCGCTTAGGCGATGCAAATAACGGGACTCTGGCAATTGGCAGCGTCGGTTCCTCATCCTCGTCCTCGTCCCCGTCTCCGTCCGCGTCCATATAGATTCCGCCGCAGCTCGTAACGCCTCGTCAGAGAGAAATGTAGGGAAACGCATCCCGTCGTCCTCGCTGCTGTCGTCCTCATCGTCGTCGTGCTCATCGGTGCCGTCGTTGCATCCACTGCCTACGCGGATCGTTCGCTGGCAGCGGTAGCAGCGGTTGTCCGCCTGGCATATCCTGGCCAGGATAGCGGCGCCGCCGCCGTCGTCGTCGTCGTCGTCGTCGTCGTCGTCGTCGTCGTCATTGTCGTCGTCGCAGCAGCGGCAGCGCTTTTCAATTTGGCCAATGCGTGTGCTGCTGGCGTTCAGTAAGAAAAGCGTCGCCCAACGGTCTAGAACGAACCCGAACCGTACGCTTTGAGTTGACTCTGTTCTTTGGAGTAGCCAGCGACGATATAGTCGTAAAGTCGAACAGTCGTATAGATATATAAAGAGTGTGTGTGCGTTGCGCTCGTCTCTTGATTCGTGCGTTACTCGAAACAGATCAGAGCAGCATTTAAAAGTAATGATAATTGATATTATTATAAGTATGATAGGACATTTGTCTTAGCCGGAAGTCTGTCTGTGAATTATTCAAGTTATATTTATATAAAAGCACCTACTGAATACTGAGCGAACTATACTTTATTGTTTATTCTCAAAGCGATCTGTGGCTCTGATCTATGATCTTCAATGCATTCAGTGTATTCACTTCCTTCGACCTTTCTTGAGTTTAGTAAGAGATTCCCAGTCTTAAGACAGACTCTAGACAATTTCACGCACTTGGGCGACATTCATTAAAGTTGAAGCGATGTTTGTTGATGTTATTTGCCGCTGCTTCGTTCTATTTTTGTTTGCAGTCACTGACATTCAGTGACTTCTAAAGTTCACTGCAAACTCATCAGAGCCAGCAGCCAGCAAAATAATTTGCAAACTGTGCGCAGTTGTTGTTGTTGCTCATGCTACTGGTAGAAACTTTACAAGCGACATTGAGCTGAGACTTGTCGGCTGCATAATGATTTGTTTTTTGTTATTGTTTGTTATGCGAAACATTGAAATTGAAGTAGTCTCCGTCTCTTTGGCTGTCTGGCACACATATGACAGCAATATTTATAATTTCCGCTGCTGCAGACAAAGCAACAAAAATAACAACAACAGCAATAGCAAAACGATAAGCAACGAGCAAAATAATTTGCGATTACTGCCAGGCAGGCAGGCAAATATATAAACCCATATCCCATATCCACAGTCGAATGTAACGTAACGAAAGACAAGAAGACGGCGGCAAGGACAGCCGAAAAAAAAAAAAAACAACAAAAAATATTACAAGCCAAGTGCGCTCGTGTTCGTGAATTTCCGGTTGAACAAACACATAAGCAAGAAGTAAAAGAAAAGCGAGCAAAAATTATAAAAATAATAAAAACAACACCCACAGCATCGAGTACATAAGCGAGGGGTCTTCCAGGGGCAAAGACGAAGCCACAGTACGAAAAGTGAAAATATACGGAGAAAAGTTGCACAGAGCGGCAAGCATATTTCATAAGTTTACACACTTACCGACACACAATCACACACACATACACACACCCGTACACCCATAGACACATACATACATAAAGAGCCATATAACATAGCCGGGAGCCAGTTAGAGCGAGTCCAAGTCATATATGTGAGACGAAGGCGGCGGCGACAAAGGCTAACGCACGACCTTTGGCACAGAGTTCAGCAACTGCAGCAAAGGACACGAACACGGACACAGGACACAGCGACGAGGTCAACAAATCAATAGAAACAAAGCGCACAGCGAGAAAACAATTGGCCAGAAGCATTGCCACAACAACAGCAGCTAGCAAACCACCAAAATTCACTCGCAAATTATGCTGGCCATGTCGACCCTAATGATGCCTGCCCCGACTATAGCCATGGGGGCACCGCAGATCACGATGGGCCCCCACAAGCCGCCAGAAACGAAACTGCTCGCCATACATCCCGCTGCAGCAGCAGCCGCTGCCGCTCAGCAACAGCAATCCGTGACAGCTGCCCATCTGCAGCACAATGGCCAGCAGCAACATGCCCAGCAACAGCAACAGCAGCTGCAGCAGCAACAGTCAAATGCACAGCAGCAACATCAACAGCAGATCGTTGGCAGCAACTCCAAGCCAGGTAAGTTATTATTCTTATTATTGTAAAAAATGTATTTATATAAGTACATTGTGTTTTTTATAAACTAACTGAAACTTAACAATTCTTGATCGCAACACAATAGAACTCAGCTTAATTCACATTAAGAATCAAATAGCTGGCAAATATCAATTCTTGTACGCATAACTTAATTTGCGTTTGGAATTTTTTTGAGATATACTGGGAAAACAAAAAAACACAAAACCTCAACCCGTCGTGTCTAAGACACTTTGGTATACTTCTCGCCAAAGTAACTTCTGTTGCAAACTTAATATAAACAGACAGATGGGCTCCACTTGCTCAAATCAAAAGTGTCTGCTTCAATTTGTTACATGTTCTGTGACAAAATTAGAATACCCGTCAAGGCGAGGCAGTAATAAAAAGTAATTTATAGGAAATTTGTATGCAACCAAGACAACCTCCGAGCAATGATTTGAAAGTTGAGGCAACCAAGCAACACATTCAATTACACTTTATGCCAGGGCCACAGGCATAGACGGAGTCGGAACAGGCTGAGACTGAGCTGAGAATATTCCAATAAGTCATAATTTTAACAGACACTTTCAGTTCTTATTGTGTTGTATTTTTGTGGAAATGTAATCCGAATGCGCAAATTTGTATTTCGTATATTCGTATATATGGCATGCCATGGAAATAACAAAAATTGCACACGCATTTCTCAAATGAATTATTGTGGACAGGCCACAGTCCGGAATACGGAATACGGAATACCGAGTACGGCATGGCAGACGGGCCTAAATGTCAAACGTTGGCATTACAAGCATAAATATCAGTTACAATTTTCATATTCCCAACCACAAATTTACAATTTAATACTCGCAGTGAGCAGGCTCAAGCCTCGAGCCTAGAGATGAATTATTTTTGGTGTCGAGTGTTGGGCAGGGGAAATTGCACAAAACGAGGAGATTTACAACTTAAAAACAACTTAAACCAAAACTTGGTAACAAAGAGCTGCAGAAGAGAGACAGAGTGAGTCAGAGATAGAGATTGAGATAGATATGGAGAGTAGGTGAGGGTGGCTTCAATTGCTTTGGCCAATTCCTGTTCCCTCGCCACGTCCTGACTGAGGTTGCTAATGGCAAAAACTATACGAGTATACAACTAGACACAGCTCAGGCACAAGACCGGAAACAACGGCTCAGGAAGCTGCATGAAAATGAAACGTTGGCAACGCCAGGCATGAGGAGTGGTGTGTGGGGGCCTGCAGGGCTGTGCTGTCGACTTAAGACTGTAATGAAAATGAAAAATGGAAAATGTATAGTTAAAATAGTGAAAAGCCTGTGTGTATTAGTAAGCTTGTCTCGCTCAGCTAAAAGCGAGGCGAAAGCAACTTGAAAATGAATTTAATTATGGCAAAAAAGAGAAAATTTCCACACTCGAGTCTGGGAAGTTTGCCTTTACGAAGGCGTTGTTGATGAGCTTGAAAAGTGTGAGAAAATTTGTTAGATAACACAAGGCATAAATAAGAAATGCAACTACTAAAAGCTATACAGGAAAGTGAAGTCTGATTGTGGAGGCCAAATCTATTATTGCCACAGAAAACGCACATCCTCCCGAGCGGACGACAATTGACTTTACAATGAGCCACACTTGAACGCTAATTAGCAGCACAGCAAAAACTCGACTGGCATTGATTAGCACTGCACAAGCGTCGGGTCCGAATGATTGCAAATTGAAAATTAAGCGTGCTGCACATTTCCAATTCAAATATGCTTGCCACCCCACCCAAAGCACAGGTCACAGCAGCCAAGCCAAGCCAAGCAGCTGCGAAACTGAAACTGTGGCCAACCCGCGCAAACAGACACGACCATTTAAATTTATACAAACACATGTACATGCATACAGTATGTACATATATGCGCCGCAGTATACGGTGCATGAACTTTCGAGCGGCACTTGCAAGCATACACACACACCCACACACACAGACACACACATACAGACACACACATACAGACACACACATACAGACACACACATTCACCCACACCCACACACCAACACTGTCAGACAGCAGTTACACCTATGGGACGCAGCAAAAACAAACTGCAAGATTTGAAGTGTTGCTGCTCCAAGCAGTGGCAGGTGGCAGGTGGCAGGTGGCAGATGGCAGCAGGAGCCAAGCCAAGCCAACAAGTGCCACCGTTGCTAAGTAAAGAAAGAGACACTAACCGACAAAAGCAACAACAACAATTCCAAAAACTAGAACGTACAGTAAAACACCTTAGAATCCACTCAATACTCATACGTCATGAAAATTTGTTCTCTCTTCGGTTTTGTAATATTTCATTTATGAGATTTTTGCATTTTTATTATATAATCTTCGTTTTACGTAATAATATTGAAAACGTTTTCTTGGCAATAAATATTTATTTCATAAAAGAAAGTTTAAGTTTGTTTGCTTTGTATAAGGTGAGGCAGACCTTCTTAGTCGTTGTTTACTGTAATCCGCAACAGCCTCGCATGCTGCGCGCTGCACTTGGTTGTGTTTCTTAGACAGCATGCGAAACGGCGTGAACAACTGAAGGGAAGGCTGGTGCTTCACTTTCGCTTTGCCGCTGGAGGCGGCGACAGCAAAACTTTTAAATTGGTTGGCAACACTTGTCTAACACACACACAGCCACACGCGAATACACGTACATACTTACATTCACAAACAGAATGACAGTCTTAACACACAGATGCATGTTTGATTTGGAAATGAATTTGGAAAATTTTGTGCTCTGCACTGCGCGAAAAGCGGGCAAGAAAAAGAGGAGCTGCAAAAAAAAAGACAGACTAAGTCAATTGAGGTAGGGGAAGCACCGAGCAGCACCTAAACGTAATTTGCCAGCAAATCATTGGCAAAGCGTTGAGAACAGCAAGGGGCAAAGCGAAATGGCAACAGCAGCCAAAAAGTATGCAATGGTAAATGTGATACATAACTACAGAAACACATATGCGCGTGTGTGCGTATGTGCGAGCGTGTATGTGTGAGTGAGTGGGTGTAAAAACCACTAAAGTGAAATGCATTTATCGACCGCAAAGCGTTCGAAATGAAATCTGTTTAAGGGATTTTAATACCCTGGCGAACGTGCTGCCTGTGTGTGACTGTCGAAATGGCGGGGGTGTTTGTGTGTGTGTGAAACTATGTATGTGTAGGGAAAGGACTGCCAGGCGAATACAAAAAGTCAATGAATTCGTTTGGCGAATTGAAAAATTAATTCAGTTGCCGTAGCTGGCATCGATAAGTAGAAGAAAAGGAAAACTTTACACGCTGGCGTTCAGTTCGTGTGTCTTTATCTTCTCTGTATGTGTGTGTGTGTATGTGTGTGTGTATTTAAGTGAGCGTGCGTTTGTGTGTAAAAGCTTTTTACTTACTAATGATTTCTCATTTCGCTTACGGTATTTCTCTGTTATTTGCGCTTTTTGTCTTACTCTGCGTTTTACAGCCAGCAACGAGCCAACAACTTCCCCACTCGTCCCGCCTTGTAAGTCATGGAACTGAGGCCAAATTACTCACTGCCGTTGTTGTGGATTTTCCTCATTTCGCTCGCTTTGCTCGGCAACAACAGCAACAACACGAACATTGGCGGCAGTGGCAACACAAATAGCAAACGAAGAGAAGGAAATTAAGCAAAAAGCGCAAAGATTTATTTCGCTTTGATCAAAATTAAATGAATTGATTTTAATACGCCCCGTGGGCAAGATATTTCCTACGTTGGCCAAATGAAAACGCATAAAAAAGGCGCTTGTGGGCTAGCGACGATATACTACTGCCATGGGCGTGGCAACAACCTTGGCTTGCCTTACACTCCCATCGAGCTGCACTGACTTTAGTATCCCGTGAGTGTATGTGTGTGTGTGTGTGTGTGTGAGGGTATTTAAAGCGGATGTTTTAGACCAGCTCTGCTTAAAGAAACACAATCAATTCTGGTCGAACTAAGCACTTGATGCAGAGTAAAGACTAGAGCTGATTGAGTTGCGATAAATGTTAACTAAAAGTTGCTGCTTGAAAGTAAATTGGTATTGCCCGAGATTCAAGGCTTAAGTAAGCTAGGATGACATATTAACATATTATATAAGGGGTCATTCATAACTTTATTCTCTCAGAGAAAGAAATCCAAGTTCTGATTTTGAACTCATTTTGATTGATCGAAAGTAAGAGTATTTAGATCTATTAACATTTATACATTGTGTTCATAGGAAAGAATTCTTTCTATTCAACTCTTATTTAACAGTTTTTTTCATAAAATTTTGTATTCATCATTAACATTTGCTTTAAAGTTGTGTTTTTTCTCTACTTACCACTAACTAACAGGCGAAAACAATTCCGTTCACATTTATCTCTATTGAATTCCGGCAAATAAAACGTAATTTGTCAGCGCTGCTTTTTTATTTTATATATTTTATAATATCTGTGCCTGACAAATGCCAACTGTTCGTTTTTTCTTTTTAGCAGATGAAAAGTTAACATTTTATTGTCCAATTCGGTTGACATTTGGCAATCGTATCGCATAGAAAATGAGGCTCAAAATCGCGCCACCGACATTTGGCTGGCTGCAAAATGTTTTTCACAGCCAACATGCGCTCGATTTTCAAAATTCCGACATTTGACAGCGGCGTCGCTGTATTCGTCGTTCTTTGTCTGTCGCTTAGCCTTGTGCCGCAGTTGGCCCCCAATAAAAGTGTCGATTTACAGATCTCTCGACTGCTGGGACCCCACCCACAAAAGAGCTCGCCTGCGAGCCTACCTAGTTGCTATGTCTATGGCTGTGTGTATTTGTGTCGGCCTGGTCAACACTTTGGCACAATTTAAATTTCATGCATTTTTCATTAACGCCAAAAAGGGTGACCACTTGAGTTGGGCATCCATTTCATGGCACAACAACGACACAACGACGTGCTCTGCATTGAATTGAGACCGGCTCGAGAGACAGGCCGGGCCATCTTAAATGGCCATCTCTTTTACTGCTGTCCATATAGCAAACATAACATTTGAGAGTTGGATTCCATTTACATTTTGTACTCTTACGTTGCCCGGCCAGCTCTCTACTTGGACTGTTTGTATCGATTTTGAGTGTCGCCTGCCATTCAAATGCCATTTATTTCGCATTTATGTGCAGCCCCAGACTAGTGCCCCTCGGTCCGATGCTTTTGCCGTTGACTTTGGCACGTTTTAATGCATCAGCCACAGCAGCAGCAGCAGCGGCGGCGACGGCGACGGCGGCGGTTACGTGTGCAGTTTCTTACTTAAACCTTTTTGTTTACATTTTTTTCTCGTTTGTGTTTTTATGCCTTTTCTTGGCTTTACCATAAAGTCATTTGACTCGCCCTGATGGAATTTTAGAGCAGTGGGCGTGCCCGATCACCCGATTGCATACGATAAAAAAAAAACCTGTTTAATCGTAAGCGGAATTTAATGGGCTGCTGTTACACTTTACAGCATCAACAAAACGCGCAACAGCCAGCAGAAATGCATACAACAATTTTATGCAAATAATAATTTATGAAAATCCAAATAGTTTCAGGAGGCAGCAACTCAGGCCCCATTCTAAATAAAGCAAACAGCAGCCAACAAAAACAAATAGGAAAATAAAATATAATTCGAAATAAAAACAGAGAGTAGGTAAATAAAACATGCAATATGGACGATAGACTACGGACTATGGACTACGGACTATGGACCATGGACCATGGACCGTGGACCATGGACCATGGACTATAGACTATGGACTATGGACTATGGTGTGTCCTGCCAGGGACGTGGACGCAGGCCATAAAAAGTGCTAAGTAAACACATGTGCGACTGCCCCAGCCCCCTGCCCAGCACATAGTGTAAACACATAAATTTATGCATTTTCAATGGAGAACTGTTAGCATAAATTTACGGCCCAAAAAAAAATAACCCAACATAGCTGAGACCGGGTGGTTGCGGGAATGACCTGCGACCGAGTCTGAGACTGAGGCTGATGCTGCCAAAGTCAGGCGAAACAAGAGAAGCCAAATGTACAAAAAAAAAATAGCGCTAAAGCAACGCAAAGCAAACAGTCCGAAGCTCGACAAAAAATAAAGTAAACAAACAAAAAACAAACACTGCAAAAAGGCAACTCACTGAAAAAACAAGAACAACCCATGGGTCAACAGGCCGAGCGGTTGGCGGAGGCGGCAACAGTGGCGTGGGCGTGGTCGGTGGCGTGGGCTTGGCCTGGCGAAGGGGGCTAGCGGGCAGCTGCAAAAACTACAAGTAAATGGCTGCAAATTTTGGTGCTTCAAAATGGTTCACACAAATCCAATCATTGAATCAATAAACAGCGACAAGTGTCTCAGTATTGGTGTGCGTGTGTGAGTGTGTATTGGGTGTGCTTGGTGTGTGCGGACGCTAACTGCTGCCAATTGCTTGCCTGCGAAAAGCACAATAATTGCATGACGAAAACTAGACCACATTTGGCGGGATGAGTATCCTGGTGTTGTTCCATTCGCTCGATAGTAGCTGAAAAAAGCGCGTTTCCATTGTTGTAACCATATAGCCGGTATTATATCTTTATTATGGCATATTTGAGGCGTAGTAGGAAACATTTCCAACCCATATTCTTGATCAGCATCAGCAGCCGACTTGTATGCAAAAATGACCTCAGCCTAAAAGCTTTACATCTTTCTGTTGCAGGCATTTATAAGCTTCACAACACTTCCCTCATATACGCAAAATCTTACGATCATCGGACTATATCCTATAGGTGTCAAAAAGTAAACTGTTCTATAAGATATTTTCTTATCTCTCAAGATGTCAATCCAATCTGGGCATTCATGAGTTATATCATGCTACATATATATAAGCCATATCATATCAACATCGGATTATGCTTTCATTTATCTCTAAAGATAAAATTTATTGATGAATAAAATTTTGTGAAAATGTTTGGCTTTTTAATATCTATACCAAAGAAATAGCAATAGTGAGCTTTACAATTCTTTTGCAGGGGTATATATTTCGGCTTGCCGATGATAGACTTCCTATTATGTTGTTATATATGCATTGGATGTCAGGCTGAGCAGATACACTTAATAATTGTGTTTTAAGTTGGAAAGATGATAAAAAACCCTAGTTTATAACTGGCCACTAGACTTACGCTTGAGCAAAAAGTAGATGTTCGCTTTAGGAGAAACCAAGCAGGAGACTGTCCCTACTTTGTAGAAATGTTTCCTTTTTTCTTATAAAGCACAAAAAGTTTTATATTAAGTCCCATGTTATCTGCTGTTCAGTTTATTTAATTCAGATTCTTTCATTAAACGGCAATTTACTTCTGTTCTTATGCAAACAAAATTCATGCGACTTATGTTACTTGTGTTCAAATGAGATGAACTTAATAGTTGAATTGAACTGTATTTCACAATGTTGCGCAGATAATGTTGCAAAGTAAATGTATAAATAATTATCTACCGAGTGCATTTCAATTCTGAGAATGTATGTCAAGGAGTATTATTATCATTTGATTTCGAATGGATCCATTCCCGCACAGCTCCCTTTCAATGAGCTTATCAATTGCAAAAGGGTTTTCCTTTGCAGCTTTTATTCGCTCTTTTACGGCAGAAACATGTAATTATAAACAGCAGAGCAGGGCTATCTCGATTTCTCGCTTAACAAGAATCAATTTTGAGCTTTGGTTCATGCCCAACGGGTGACACTTTCGATGCAAGCTTTTCAAGTACCCGATGCCATTCAAAGAGCAAATTTAACACAGCGGCAAAAACACTTGGCGACACACAGAAGAGTCGATGGAAGATAGATTTGTACTTGTGTCAATAGCTACGCAAAGGGAACTTATCAATTTTTGTACAGGGCGTGGCAGAGGTCGCCACCAGAAGGATACACAAACATTTGGACAAAGTCAAAACGTTGGCGGAAATGCCATTGGAAATAGTTTGAAATTGTGCTCCAAAAGGGAAATTGAGCTAAGCCAGCAACGCACAGCAGCTTACCAGAAGAACGTACGCAGCTATCTCGCTTCCACTCCCACTTAGTCACCCTCTCCCTTTCTCTCTTTCTCACTCTCTCATTCTCCCTCGATATATCTGTCTCGCTTTCCTTATGTACATTTGTATACCACATGCACTTCCTGCCTGGGCTTCTTTACACTTTCATTCCGTACGCTGCTGCCCTGGCTTGATTTTCTATTTGCCTTCGACTCACAGCTCGCTCGCTGTACGCTGTTGCCTGCCGCCTGCTTATGGAAATCCGCATGATGATTGCATATCCTTGGCTGCATGAAAACGGGGACGCTGGCATATCCCTAATTCCGTTGACGACGACGAGCGCCGAAACTTTGCGTTCATTTGGTTGGCTTGCCTTATTTTC
Source organism: Drosophila kanekoi (assembly GCA_037075305.1). Taxonomy (NCBI): domain Eukaryota; kingdom Metazoa; phylum Arthropoda; class Insecta; order Diptera; family Drosophilidae; genus Drosophila; species Drosophila kanekoi. The sequence goes on from JBAMCE010000665.1 coordinate 109,336, forward strand.
TTTCGTTATTTTTTTTTAGCTTTCAGCTGGCAAAAGTTTTACTTTGCTCGGTTTTTCCCATTTTCCATAGCGGCAGCGCAGGCGGCGTCCTGCCAAAGTGTTTCTCTTCTTGCATTTGAAGAGCTTTTTCTTAATGTCACTTATGCATAAGTTCCTATGAGTTTGCCCACACACACAAACGCACACCCGATCCAGGCGGGAGCTCTTGGTAGTGTTTGCTTGCGGATAAGTGCAACGAGCACGACACACGTCTCAGAGTGTGTGTGAGTGTGAGTGTGTGTGCCTGTGTGTCAGTGTATGTATGTGTGAGTGTGTGTGTGTGTGTGTGTGTGTGTGTTTGTGTTTGAGACTAACTTGACGGCACATCCTCTGTGGGGATTTACAAGTGCTTAGTTCTATGTCGCAAAAAATGCTTTAATATTATTATATTTTCTTTTCTATGCACTTGGATCCCTGTACGCTACTGGGGCTTTTCTTGCTTAGCTGCTTGTGCTTTTCCCTGCGTGTGCAGCAGAATGAAATTAAATTAAATGAAATATCTGCTCGCCTGTCAAAATAAGATATAAATACCCTCGAAATGCAAACGCGCGTCTCCGAATGGGCAATACAAATTGACTACAATGGCGCTGAAAGGACCTGCCCACCACAAGAATCATAAATAAACAGCAGGACGAAACCTACACCCGCACACACGCACATTCGCACACACCCTGGCTTGATGTATTACATGTGTTGGCATTATTTACTTAACTCTCTGCTCTATTTTTGCCGCTCCAAAAAGTCAAAGCATACTTTTGTGTGGCTGCCGCAGCTACTATTAGTGCAGCAGAGACGCGAACAGCCGGAATATAACAACAACAGCAAGAAGAAGATGAAGAAGAAAAACAGCAACCACATTGCCAGCAGAGCTAGAGACCATGAAGAAGACATTAAGACACAGCATGCGTTACTTACTGTAACCAAAACATACACACACACACACATACACATACTTGTATATATATTAATGTGCACGGACATGGCCATGGCAGACATTGGTGGGCGTTAAGAGAAAGAAATATAATGCCAACATAACATTTAATCCGAGAAATTCCATATCGTAGTCAGTAGGGAAGCAAAAACAACAAAAACGCACAGCCAAGAAAAAACGTGGCACCGTGGTATAGAATTGAACAAGAAATACAATCGGAGAAAGCTTAAATATAAGATACATTTGTGTTAGGCGTTGTTAAAACTAGGCAAATGCCTTACTCGTAGGCTAAATAATATTTTCGAGCTTTTAATTTTGTTACTGCCTGCTTTACTTATTAGAACTCCCCTGTGTACATTAACTCTCTGAAGTCTCTGGCAACCATTGTTCTTTATGTAACTACTTTAATAACAGTTCACAGTCAGCTTTTGAGTCAGGTGCTGTGCTCAGCCCGGCACAATGGGTCGCTCATTGCTAATGCTCGGTGGATCATTGCAATGGTCGCTGCTCAACGAACATAATGCTTATTTCCACTGTGCTTATCTGGTCTGAGCCAGCGTTGGGACAGAAGCTGTTTGGCTCTGGGCGCGGCTGCGGCTGCGGCTGAGGCAGGGACAGCGACAGCGGCGCACTTAAATTGCGCCCGAGAAAATAGAAAAGCGCACCAGAAACGGTGCTGCCAAATGCGCACACATACTTTAAGCAGCTGCGGCAGGGGCTGAGCGGGGCAGAGCAGCATAAAAGCCAGCGGAAGGAAGAAATAATCATAAAAATTATTTCAGCACACACACGAACACATATGTACATGTGTGTGGGTGTATGTGTGTGTTGATGTTGATCATAATGTTGCAAGAAGGCAGCGAACGAGGCGTCCGCTGGGGAATTTCTCTACTTTCGATGCCGTTGCAAGATTTTCATTTTAATGACCTGGCGCTGGCAGACTTTTTAATTTTCGTGCTTCATATTTTTCTATTTACCAAACACCAAGCGTTCTTTCTCTCTCTCTCTTCCTCTGTCTCTCTCTCACTGCAGTTCTCTCTGTGTCTGTTTATGGGAGAAAAGCAGGAGAAAATTGATATCCCGTCGTCAGTTTTAATGCCTCCTGAATGCGGTTAATGAAACCTTGTGTGCCTTGCTGTGCACAGCTATTTTTAAATAACATTTAATGTTTATTTTCTGCCCATTTTATTGCAGGTAAGCCCCTATCTTCTCTTTGTCTTGGCTTCAGCGTGAGTTTCATTTATATATATATAAATATATTTCAAAAATGTGTAATTATCTCGCACTTTGAAGTTGGCCACTGAACCATCATTTGCAAAGGCCGTGGGGTTACAGCCACAATTGGCTTTGGCGACATTGAGGATCTCATTAACAATTAATTAGACCATTTTCGTAATCGTAATGAAATGAACTTGTTAGCCGGCTGCGGATGCTTTGTGCCCTAATGCGCCGCGTTGGTCAAGCAAATTGTCATTGATTTTGTTGCTTAATCTGCTTAGCCAGGCCAAATGCCCGGCTGGCCAGTTTACCAGTTGGCCAGTTGGCCAGTTGGCTAGTTGCTTACCTTCGCCGTTGAGTGGAGCATAAAATCGAATTAATTTGAGGTGTTTACGTCGTCGCATCTTACTTTGGCTTTGTCTCTATTTGTGCTGACCCTCGCAGCCTCGACGCGCCTTTTCTGTGTTTTGCTTTCGGCCCGATTCGTTGGCCAACGAGTGGTCATTTGACATTTGTCGACAAACCGTTTACATTAAATGTTTTGGCATTTCTTTGCCTGTTTTGGTTCCGTTTCGCCTGCCATTTGTATTTCGTCCCATTTCCCATTTGCTCGTCCCGCCTGAATGTCTTCCCCTGTCCACGGCGACATTCTTGAAATTGTGCGCATTGCCCTGGCCATAGAAAGCACAGATATTGCTACAACGCCTGGTCGGTGTTGAGGGGAGCTTGATGCTCAAGTTGAGACATTTGCGTTGACAAGTGTTTCAGCTTCAGATTTACTCTTTGCCAGCCTTCCCATTGCATATTTCCACAATATGTCAAAATATAGGTTTCAGTTTCTTTCATTCGTTTTCTATATGACATAATGCGACTGTAGCTATGATCCTTTCTCTCGCAAGTGTAAGGTATTTGAACTGAGATCTTATCTAATGAAAATAAACACCAAAATCACAATATCGAACGTTATTTATATTTCCAGAGATGGTTTTCAGAAAATATACACTTGAGAGTTATTCAACATCTAGTTTAGGTTTTACTTGGCTTCGATTTAAATTTGCAACTAAAGTGAAACTATAAAAGAAGACAATTTCTTTACCCTTATTTCATTTCCGGCAATTCTCAATAGTGGAACGCATTTGCAATTTTCATTAGCTTTGTTAAACGAAACGTGATATTTTCATCAGACATTGCTGCTGCTGCTGTGGAAACTTCGTAGACCGCATTCTTTGGCAATTCTCAAAAGTTGGGCATTTGTCAAATGGAAGCAAGGAATTCAATTAAACACATCAGCTCGGGCACACACGTATCAAAAATCACTCAATTTACCATTTTTGTTCCGTAGAAAAACCACACGCTCCATTAAACGGCAAACAAATGTCAAAGACCGAGCCCGCCGCAGCCCACAAATGTTGCCAGCCTGATGTTTGTAAGCAAATTTTTTTAATTTATTGCATAAAATGTTGGGGTTTCTGCGCTGGCAAGCCACAAAAGCCAAAAGAAAAAAATTGTTTCAATTTGTCATGACAATTTCTTTGAAATGAACGCCCCCGTCTCTGGTGGCAGGCGGCAAGCGGCAAGCTTGGCAAAAGACGTGCTAAGGCAGCATAGCTGAATTCAATTTGGCCTTAGCCGTTGCTTCCTTTGCCAATTTCCAGGACTAAGTACGTAGGTCTATGTCGTTGACTGTTTACTTACTTTGATGTAATTTGCAATTTGCACCTTGCCACAGAATGAAAAGCAAACGAAACATTCGCAGGAAGGAAATTGTCGAATGCTAGGCCATTATCAGAAGCGGCAGACTGAGAGTTGACAAATCAGCTGTGCCTTCCAAATGACATTAAGGCCAGCGAGCGTCTTGGGTTTTGGCTCGTAATGCTTGGCTAATGCCAAGGACAATGGAGGGCGCAGACGGCAGCATTGCAATTTGGCAGAGTTTGCTGCTCCACTCGTAAATCTGATATTTCCCCATGGCAAAAATAAATAAGTAATAGCATTCGGCAGATTCGATCGCTATCTGAAACGGCTCTGCAAGTAATTGTGCCTATCCAGCTGTGGCTGGGATGGGGCAGGAGGCCAAATGGCAGTCGGTCCTCATGTAAATGGGACAAATTAATATTGCAGTAGGTACAAACAATTGTGGGTCGCCATTTAATTTGCTGAAGCGCAAGTCATGCTGCAGCAACATGCCACAGGACTGTTGCCTGTTGCTCTAACGCTTCACTTAATCCTTGACAACTTATGCTTAAATATTTTGACATGCAGCCGAAAAGTTCTGCTGGCGCTGAGCCAGCCACTCAGGTGGCTGCCTCCAAATTGAAAGCAGACAACACAGCTTATGCGCGACCTGGCAGGTGCTTAAGTGCAAGCAAGGAGCAAATGGAAAAGCGCTGAACAGGCCCCAGCTAAATGGCCAAAACAAAAACAACGCCTGCACAGGACAATAAATCGTCTGTTGTTGTTGCTGTTGCTGCTGCTGCCAGCGCCGGCATCGATAATACGGCCTTAAGCTGCTTAGTCGCCCCCACCCCCACAGTGCCACCTACCGCGTTTCTTGCCTTGTGATGCAATTTCCGCTGCGCCGTCAAAACGGGACGGGTCGGCTCTCATATTAGCCGCCTGTGCATGGCTGCAGACGACGGAAGCGTGGATAAGACAGCGACTGGCGGGAGGACCGCGCAACGGGCATCTGCAGTTGATGACTGGGCGCCGTTCGCGGATGTAACGATATGATTGGATTATTATTATTTTATTATTTATTGAGACGCTGCGCCAAGTGCCGGCAGACTCGATTAGGATCAAAAAAAACGCAAACTGCATTTGCCATACCCGGCCATTGCATGCCTTGGCTGGCTCAAATGGCGTCCAGACATGCAAGTGGCTTTAGAATCTTTACCAGCGCCTTGTAATTGGCGCTTTTATCTCGTTCACCGTTGCCCAATTAAAGTAAGTTTGCAAAGTAATTAGGACGATTATGTGGCGCTCAAGTATCAATAAACGGCAATTAAACGATTGCGATGCGAGCACCGATTGTCTTAGCTGTGTTTTACCACTTGAAAATTGTTCTTTAACCCATTTTTTTTGTGCCGGCTAAGTGATTGCTTTTGCAATCGAAAATTATAGACATAAACTGGAAACAAAGTAAAGGGTTTTTAAAAATGGAAATTGTTGAAAACAAGAAACTTATATCCGGGTACGAAATGTAGGCTAAGTTGTTGTTACTACCTGTATAGGTGTACACTGTTCGCACACTGTAAATTCTTTGCCTATATAGAAAAACAGTATATTTTGAAAGACATTTTGTCTTATCTTATCAGATACTTTGCATTTTATAATTCATGCTAGTCTCTGTCATCGCCAGGCTAGATAGTAAAACTGTTCTATTAATGGAATAGCATTGAAAGCTGCAAGCTTAGCGCTAAAATAAGCATTCAATATATGTTGGCAAGTTTGTTAACATACACATATTTGTTGGTCCATATAGCTTAATTAAATCCGCAGAGTTCCTTTCATATTTTGAAATTGAAAAGTAGCAACGAGAACAACAGCAACAATAAGAATCTTGCAGTCGGAGCACTGCATCAATCAACTAACTTTTGCCCCTTGCTAATGAACTTCAATGCGCATCCACTAATTTGAAAGTCACTCAGCTTAATCCGCAAAATTTAGCCACGCCCCGGACCTCGCTGCACATGTGTACACACGCACACACACACATCGAGCTAAGTAAGAGATGTCGGAGTTAAGTCCTGGCAGTGCCAAAAAGTTAAAATTTAATCTGTGTGGCAAAAGTTGATGAAGAAACTTGAACCGTTTTGAGTGTGCCACATGTTGATGTGAATGCACACACACACACAGAAGCATACATACATATGCACCCTTACACAATCACAGATCTAAGGTCCTGCATGCATTTTGCAACCCATAGCTCATTCGCTCACACACACTCACACACCACAGCTGCTGTGTTCGCTTGTTGGAAATGCGCTCGCATCATTGGGAAAAGTTACGCGCGTTTGATTCAACTGAACACCCTGCCCCTCATTCAATACCATTTTCACTATAACATACACACTAGAACCGTAAAAAAAGGAAAAAATAATAAATAAATCTTGGAGTTTTAGTGTGTAGCGTAAAATTATGGCTTTTTGGGTTGGGTGGGGGTCAATTGGGGGAGAATTGGTGCTAAAAAGCATTTGTTATCGCTGTAAGAACATAAATTCACTTTTGTAATTATTTCTCGCATTAGTTGCTGAGGTGGCGCTCCGAAAAGTCAGTCAGCAAATGCGCGCTGACCAAGCTCCATCATGGCCCCCTAAAGATGCTCGGAAATGAATGGACGCTGCTCGGGATTATTTGTTAAAGCACATAGCAGTCGACTGTTGTTTAAAAAGAGCACACTCACTCACACCTACACTCACACCCACGCAGGCATCCGCACACACATGGAGTCGCACACTCTTACACAACTTTAAAATTGAATCAATCATTCTCACTTTGATGCACATCAGCAACAGAAGCTGCCCCAACTGCTGCTGCAGTTTTAGCCAAAGAAAATGCTTTCTGCTCAATGTGTGTGTGTGTGTGTGTGTGTGTGTGTATTGGTGTAGGGGAGTACGGAGTGTTCGGGGCTGGTCTGCCTGGAAGCATAAGCTGTAACTATAAACAAGCAGCTTATGTGTTTTAGACGCTCGCTCTTTCGTCCCGAACGTCATTCGGTTGCTGTAGCTCCATCTTTGCACAGGGTGTTAATTTTTGTTGGTTTATGAAGTCGAATCGTTGTTGTTATTGCTGTTGTTGTTGTTGATGTTGTTGTTGTTGCTGGACGGTGGGCCCCTCTCGCTTAAACACTTCAGGCACAGCAGCTGTGCGCAGTTCTAACGAGCAAAAACTAATAAATCCCCACGAAAGCGGCTGCGGAAACGGAAGCCGTGTGTTGCGCTCTGTTTTTTTTTTCCTGAGTAACTAGAAATACGAGCCCAATCGCAAGTCTGGAGTCCCAGCTCAAACCCTATTCATGGAAAGGCCTGTCTACCCGTGTCTGTGATGTGTTTTCTTGCTTAATTCTTATTATTATCCCAGGCATTATTATTATTGTTGTTGTTGCTGTTAGCGACTGTTGCTGTCGTTTTTCACAGATTTTCCTTAGCTTTATACTCCAGTACATATGTATACACATATATATGTATGTATTATTTTTATTTTTTTATTTTTTTGGGAGCTTCTTTCATTCATTCGCTTGTTTTTCAGCACTTGTCTCTCGCCTGCTCTTTGTTGCCCGTGCACGTTCGTGTTGCTTATCGTTTGCTTGTATTATGATTGCCGTTGCCATTGTTCGGTGTCGTTCTCGTTGTCGTTCTCGTTGTCGTTGTCGTTGTTGTTGTTATTGTTGCCATGCAATAGTTCATTTTAATCTACAAACAGGATAATGCAAGAAGGATTTCGTAATGTGGCCCTAACGTTTTCTGCGCCTTCCCTAAGACATTTCCCTCACACCCACTGCTTCTTCCTTTTCATGCTTTGTCTTCTCTATCGCCTGCTTTTTATTAATACATAACTCAGCGATTTGCACCCTCCATTCTTGCCTGTTGTTTCCGCTCTTCCCGTTTCCGTTCCTGTCCTTATTCCCATTCCTATTCCCATTCCCGTTGCTGTTGATTGTGCAAACTTTGCTCTGAACTCTGAAGTCGTATAATAAATTTCATCACTGCTGATTGCTTAACATATTTCGAAGCTGGCTAAAAACTTTCGGCGCACTTAAAATAATAGTTTTTCACTTTCCTCCGCCTCCACGGTTGCTTACTAGGCCATCGTCGCTTATTGCTGGCTGTCTTTATTGTTCTTTTTGTAAATATTAGTAATAATAGGTTTATTAAACCATCTGCTTTTCAGCTTCCAGTTTGAAATTTCAGTTGCTTTGGCTTTAACTTTTTAAGCACCCTGTTTCATAAGCATATTGCCAGCACAAAAATTATTACAGGGGAAGAAGGCAACTTTGGGTCACGTCTGCTACAGCCACATTGTGGCTTCCTGTAGCTTCAGAATCCGAGCCGATGCGTGTTGCTAAAGTTCTTCCGAGAATTTTAATCCATCCATTCCAATTATTCTGTTAAGAACTGAAATTATCTACACATTAAGTTAAGTGAAGCTACATCAGGCAATTCAGTTTCAAAAAATTTAGCCTAACCATTATACTAACTATATGAGGGGCCCCATGGAATTCGCAGCAGACAGGTAAAATGCCACGGAGAGGAAACCGCAAAACAGCTCTACAGATGAACTTACAGAAAGCAAGCTGAGATGCCGTACAAAAAGCAATCAAACTTATTATAAATTGAGCCTGAGCCGATTTTATGTAACAGGCAGAAGGAAGAATTCTCCACAATTGGGTATATGTATATAGATATATATTATTCATTAGATGCCTTAATCATTCCCTTCTGTCTGCCCGTCTGTCTCTTATTAACTTTGTATTCATTTTTGATATCTTCTCCCATTTGCATTATGTCTATAAGTATCGATTCTTAGACTTCTTAAGCATTAGTAATAGTTATCATATTTAATATAGAGGGACGCATAGCATATACAGCTTATAAATACATTGATTGCATTGATTTCTAGTCGCTGTTTATAACGCAACTAACATTCAGTAGATTCTTGCAGGGTGAAAAATAAACAAAAAATATATAAAAGTTGAAAACTTTAGTTGCATGTGTGAGTGTTAAAGTGTGAGACAACAAAAGTCTAATTGCACACAAAATGAATTGATGTCGTTGCCAAGCGAAAATGAACGGTTGGCAAAGGGAATATGTATTGGGAATGGAAACAGGGGACAGACATCGAAGCAGACTACGCTGTTGAGGGCCCTTTTTGGGGATAGCATCTCGAGTGTTTTATTAAGCGCATGTATCCAATTTCGTAGCGGGGCTCAAGTGGCCAAAGCGGAACACTGCCGTCGGACGCGGGACGGGGGACGGGGGACGAGGAATGGTGGACGCAACTAATTTATGGAGCTCCATTAAAACTTGAGTTCAATTGCCAAAAATTTCATAAAAATTTTATTTAAAAAGCAAAGCAAAAAGCCAAATAGAATAAAAGAATACAAAAACAAAAGTAACAAGAATTTATATATTTATATATGTACATATATATGTGTGTGTGTGTGTGTGTGTGTGTGTGTGTGTGTGTGTGTGAGTACATAAGAGATGCGCAATCAAGTTTATTACGAACTCGGAAACGTCGCCCAAACGGCGCCAAAATGTTGACCCCCCTTCAAGCCTTTGCAAGGCTGCGCTTTGGCCATGTCCTGTAGTGCGCGCATTGCGCTGTTCATTTGTGCAAAAATGAAATAAATTTAAATATATTTTTAGTGCATTTCGCATAAAACAAAAAGATGCCTCACTGGGCTGCTCCTCCTGCTGCCAGCTGTCTGCCGCCTGCCGCCTGCTGGGCAGCTCTTGGGCGCTCGTTTGCTAAGCCTTGGGCTGGATGCTGTTTCTTTTATTTTCCGGCCGTTTGCCGTCTCAGCTTTACCAGCGCCTTTTATTGTTGTAGTTTTGTCGCAGCAGCCACCCAGCAGCGTCTCTGCCTTTGTCTCTGTTTACTTATTTACTTTTGCGCTTTATTATTCTCCATTAACTTGACAAAATGAGCAGAGCAGGAGAGGCGGGCATCTTTAGCTGCTGACCGCCCATTGGCCGGCTGTCCCGGCCTTCAGCTTCTTGTTGCCCATTTTCGCTCATATAAAATTCAAAAAAACTAAGGAAATAAATAGATAAAGCCCAGGACAAAGTCTCATTTAAGCGCAGTGCTATGTGGGCCACAATTTCAGAAAATGCAAAGCAGGCTCTACAAGGACCCAGGTACACTGGCCGGCCTAGTTAAAAAAAATCCTCATAAAAGGGACAATACTTCATACCTTATACATATGCTTCGTGTTTCTAGACTTTTCTGTCAATCAGTCGACTCACCGTTGGCTTAACTTTTCCTTCTGCTTTCACATAATATGAATTCAACCGCAATCACCTCGTCACACCAAGCAAAACAAATGCTCATTAGGGTCATTCAGTCAATTCAGGAACTTGCAATTTATTCTCAGGACATCTTTTGTGGCAAAAGGCTTAAGAACGAGCCAACAAAGTCCTCCCATTGGGGCTGTTGTTAAAATTGTTGTGAGCGCTTAGCGCCTTAACAGAGTTTCTGCTCTGATTGCATTAAATTTGAGTGTTGCCGCCTCTGCCTCTTTGGCTTTGTTAGAGGACGAAACACTTAAGCGAAAGCAAAGCTATGATAAATAAGCAAAACGGATTTTCCATTGAGCATATGCTAACTCTTATGACAAGTACGTTAGAACTGGGGCAATCTCAGAGATTAAACCAATTAGCCGCTGAGGCACTACGGTAGCTCTTCGCTTCTAACTATCGTCCTTGCGAGGCTCTCGTCTTAGTCCAATTGCCAATGTTACGTAAATACCACTCAGCGTCGAGTATGTGTGGGTGTGCGTATGCATGTGTGTGTGTGGCCAGCCTTTCAGGTTTAATTAGCTGACGGCTAGTTATCTTGGCCTCCACTTCAGAGTACCCCTGATCCCTCTTATCAAGCAGCCAAGTGCATTCCATTTCCATTCCGATCTCAGATCCACAATTTGCGCGCGCCTCGCATGTTATTTTGCCTGCATGCACCCAATTAAGAGGTTTGCCCTCCGCCACGCCCGCTTGTACGTTTTCTTTTTTGCTTGTTGTTTCGGTGTCGAGGAGGAAGGGGTGTAAGATTTTAAGTGAAAAATACTCAGCGCAATTTTACTTATTTAGTACGTAACTGCAATTTACGCCATGCATCTGCATATAAAATGCATTTTTTGCAGCCTTTTTTTTTTGGTGTTGCGGAGGGCGGCCCGCCCATTTTTTGCGCCAACTTTGCACACAGACCCACACAGCGTTATTATTTATATGTCTATGTATGTGTGGACCCCTTCTTTTTTTATGTACTGGCTACTAGCCTTGCCAAAAAAAAAAAAAATGGGAAAATGCAAATAGCATAAAATACAATGCTGAAGCGCCTCCTCAGGCTCCTCTCAGGCTCGACTCTCGTTTCGTCTCTCTGCTGCTCGAACCCCCCTTGGCTCGACCGCTTTTTCACTTAGCTCCTTGCTGCGGATTTTTGTATATTTAAATGCATTTTCAACACACACACACACACTCACACTCTCGTACCCCTGCCCAGCACATACCAGAGAACTTTGCATACTTTTGGGCCCACAAAAAATCTTGCCAAAAGGGTTCGCATTGGCTTTTTTTGGGGCCTGCGCTTCCTTAACATTTGATTAATGAGTGCAGAGCGCGTTGGCAGTTCATTTTTGGCGCACTCAGGACGGCTTAAGGGGATAGCTTCAGTCGCTGCGAATATTGCGCATACGCAGGATGGGCCCCGTCAGGCAAATTTTGCAATTACGCCATCATCGATTGAATGGAACTCAAATGACGGCAACTGACATTAAATATGATACCAAATGAACATAATTTGGGAGGAAGCAACAGTTCACCCAAGGCCTGGAAATTAATTTAAGCTCGACTTACCGGCAAGTTTAAGATAAGGAAAAGAAAGAAAAAGCAACTTCTGCCGGTTATTCATTATGCTAAGAGATTCGCAAAACAGCTTCAATGTGAATGATTAAGGCCACAAAGAGGCATACATGACGTTCTCGCTTTCTCCTGGCCGCCGTGTATTTCAATTCAAAGCGAATACTCGGAGAGAAGTAGACGGGAAGGCAAGCAGCGTTGTGGCCACAGTCAATGTCTGTTCAGAAATTGAATTGTAAGTAAGGCTAGAAATGCCGTCGCATAAATATGAAAGCAAATAAAAAACATAAACTATGACCCGCTCAGGCCACCGTCGACAAGGCAACGTCAACAGCAAAAGCACAGGCAACGCTGCCGAAGTCTGCGCCACGAGAACGAAACGAGGAAGCCCAACATCAATTCTGGGATTAAGGACACTGATTTGATATACTTTTTATTACCATTAAGTATAAGTTGACAAAATGCCGCCACAGCGACGATTTAATGGGAAGACCCACCAGGCATCAGGCGCCCAACCAAGAAAAATATCGAGCGTTGAAATTTAAAGCTTACTGTACATTGTACTCGCACTTTATGAAATAGAATCGGCTCTCTGCTCTCCAGTCATTAGCTGCGCACCATTAGCGCCGGCGACAGTCAAGCAAACCCTCCCCTCCCCGATCCGGCTTCAATCTTCGGCCCCACCCACAGCGCTCTGGCCCAAAATCGTGGCTCGTTATTATGGCTGATAACATTTTTACGATGCCGACAATGACATGACATGATTTTTTCTCTTTCTTCTTTTTTTTTTTTTTATTGTATGCCTTCTCTTTCGTACAGTAGGTTGTTTCTTTCTGTTCTCCTCTCGTTCTTGTGCTCTGCAGCTCTGATGTTCTCTGTCAGGGGACAAAACGATTTTTTATGCCAACAAAATGACTCAGTTTTATTGTGCCTCGGCCACTTTCCTTTACGTTTTTCCATGCGCTCAGATTTTCATTTTTAAATCATTAAAAATGGCTCATAAATTTATTGTTAAAGTAGCCAAAGCAGGCCCAACAAATGCCTCGTCGAAGCTTATGCTGCCAATGTCGGAATTGCCCAATAATATTAAAGTTTAGGGCTTGCTTGTAGTCACAACGGGAAAACATATTTTCCTAGTTGCTAGTTTTGAATGTTAAAGGACATAATGAAGAACAAAAACACTCTCCAACAAGAATAGTTTCAAATGCTCTGATATTCATTTTTGTTTTGAAGGCTTTTTCAATTATTCAATTGAGCATCTATCTTAATCGTATTAAAGGGGTTACTCGAAGCAGGGGCTTAATTTAATTGAGGTACTACTCAGCGAGCATATTGAAGTACTAACTAAAAACGTGGCTAATGCATAAATTAGCAACAAATCATTGTAGTAATAACAACGAAAGTAACTGTAAGTGCAAATAATCTGGCAAACGTCGTGGGGTGGGTAACATGTGTATTAAATATTATGTAATTAATTGGCATTAAAACCCAAACAATGCCCAAACAAAACCAGCAACAACGAAAGCCTCAAAATAAAACAAATAAAAGCAAGTTAATGTGCTGCAGTCGAGAGTGCTCGACTAGGAAATTCCCTGTGCCCAGCTCCGAGGTGCCGTACCACACGCAAGGTCGCCACAAGCTGAGCATTTTATATCCTTCAATAACTTCGTCGTCAGATCTTTATAAAATTAAGTTTATACACTAAGTATTGCGTTGTATACATAAACAAAAGCAATGTTCAAATACACAGTCTCTTCTCTTATCTGATATCAACACAGTCAACATCAACATCAGCATACGAACCGTTGCACTGACCAGCATGTCCAGATCAACCTTTTGTAGAAAATCGTTATACCCTTTTTACCTGTTTTCAATGGGCTCAGGGTATAAAAAATCCATACCAGCCACAATATTGAATATGCCACGAGTGGCGATTACCTCAGAATTATCGAGACCTGGCCCCACTAATTCTGAGTGCTTTCATGTTCGGCTTATGTTTTATTAATGAATGGGCGCTGGGGCATACGTGTGTGAGTGTGCCTGCTTAATAAATAATAAAAGAAGGCTTTGCTGCAATTATTTTAATTACGCGCACCAAATGGTCAAAGCAACCAGAACAACACGAGGTACCTCCAAGAATGTCTGAAGAAAAACTGATTGCATTGAAGAAATAAATAAAACAGCTGTTGTCGCAGCACGATAGCTGCATGCATTGCGATCAAATTATGCGACTAAAACAATGGGATTGTGTATTCATTCCTTAATCTATACATATGTACCACAACTGACTTTAACCTTCAAATAAGTCAAATAAGAAAGGAAAGCTGCAGTCCATGGCAATAAGTGCTTGGCAATTGCTTAACTTATCCAGTTAGGTTGAAGGCTGGTTTGTCACACTTAAGAAATTGAATTGATGAAATTTGAAAACTAATGCTATGCGTGCTTGCATTGCTCGACGTCCTGCATTTGGATTATTGAAATTAATTTTAAATTACTTAGGAAATTAGTTAACATATAAATGTCAAACCTCATTTTGCAATAAGCACAATTTTGGTCTTGGCCAAATGGTCACGTACTCGTCGTCTGTGACAACTGTCGACATCTTCAATCAAATGTCAGCGTCAGGCCAGTGGACGTCATGAAGTGGCTGGTAATTGCCAAACTAAACCACAAAAACTCACACATACCTCCGGCTATTGTGGGTCGATGGTGGGTAGGTTAAATGCGTCATCAAATCGCCTTTGCATGACTTTGAGCCACTTAATGTTATTTGCATCCCATTGCGGCTGGCGACAAGCGAAGGACATTGACGTCGCCAGTTACGACCCGTTGCATATGTCGGTCAGGCGACAGAGCGACCAAGCACCGACCCACCACTCAAGAGTCTGAAGCCTTGTCGGTCTGCACGTCATTATTATAATTTCTGTATTTGCACAAATGTCGCCCGGCGTCGCCAGCCCGTAAATTGCAATTGCCAACGATTATTGAATTTAGTTAAACAACGTTTGTCGTGGTCGACACTCGGCCCCGCCACGCCCCTGACCGAGACTGCACGCCAGTGCTCGAACGCAGCAGTCCGTAGTGCACCTAATCATCAGCTGCTGTATGCCTGTCAGTCGACGCCTGTCGCCAGGACATTCCGTCGAGCAGGACGTCGCCGGCTCATTGCAGCTGAGCTTCCGGTGCGCTTGCGTATCAAAGTCTGTCCGCTTGTCTGATTGACTTCCGTTGTCTACGTTTGTCAGTTTGGCCATTTTGGTTTTGACTCGACCCGGTCAGACACACTGACAGACCGATAGACAGACAGGACGAGCCGCAGCCATCATGAAAGTAAGAGCGAAACAGAAAAGCAAACAGTGAGAGAGAGCAAGAGAGAGACGGATTGATTGAGGCATCTGCTTCAGCTGGCTGGCTGCTTTATGCACTTATTTACACTTTAAGTGAATTGTTTGCTTGCGTTTTAACGCAAATGCAATTATGCGCAGGCAATATCGCATTCGACGTAGCCGCAGCTGCAGCTTTAGTTGTTGGTAGTGTAAATGCCCTTGTTGTTGTTAAAGTTGTTGCCACGCAAAATGTAGAGCATGTTCTTACTAATGTTTGACCATTAGTTATTGTTGTTGATGTTATTGAAGTTTCTCTAACAATCTCCCTGCTATTTGCCGAATGGCAATGCTGAAAATCAGGGCAAACCCAAATACTCAGCTGCTGCCATAGTCCATGCAA
Source organism: Drosophila kanekoi (assembly GCA_037075305.1). Taxonomy (NCBI): domain Eukaryota; kingdom Metazoa; phylum Arthropoda; class Insecta; order Diptera; family Drosophilidae; genus Drosophila; species Drosophila kanekoi. Next base: position 124,825 of record JBAMCE010000665.1, read on the forward strand.
TGTCTTTTGGTCAAGTGGCCAACTGAACTTCACACATCCATTCGATCGCCGAGCAAAGTCCAGTATGTTATCTGAAACTTGAAGATTGCATCTATGAATTGAAGATCTCTACCTCCAAATTATTAAACTATCATAAAGCCAAAGGTAATTGCTATTGCGGCCGCAATTATTTGAAGAGAATTTATCAATATGCAAATGCAAAAAAATGCAGACGCTTTTAGCAACTTTTAATTAACAGCGAGTAACCGCGACGTTAGCCAGGTGGTGAGCGAAGGGTCGGCTGTGTGCAGTATCCTAGACAGCCTGCAATTAGTGAGCAGCGTGCGTTGACCAACAGACGCTGTGGCAAACGCTCACAATTCAGCAACAGCAACAACAACAACTACAATGATAATAACAACAGCAACAAATGTAATAACCGAGAGTAAAGCACATGTATGAATAGTAAATTTAATTTAATCAGACCCGAGCGCAGGCATATTTGTTTTTGTACATATATATTGTTAAGTATTTATGTATATGCCTATACATATGTGTTCATGCATAACTCATAAGCCACGTTGTCCGAGCAAATATAGAAACCGTACAGCAGAGTCGGCTCAGGCTAAAGGTTGACTTGGCCATTTTCGCTTTGCCTATAATTTCTAACAATTCATGAAAATGTCAATCGGCAAAACTGTCTCCAGAGCTGCAGCAACAATACCACTCACACACGTACAGAAAGGCACAACATCGCAAAATGGTCTGCAGGGTCAGTCTAATTATATGAAGCCACTAGAGCACATAGAGTGGAGCTGTACGCACACCCACAACGAACACAAGCCAGCTGCCCATCGGGGCGTGCAATTTGAAGCTGACGTTGTCAGCGTGGTAATGAATGGCTGCAATTGGGGGCGGAGTCATATGCATACAAACAGATACAATTAACGGCTATTAAGGTCGCCTGAATAGCCACTACACTCGACATTTGAATGTGTATTTAATTAGTGAACTCTGTAAAAACAGAGGCTTCAACACATGCCCACATTGTTTCCAAGCGAAAGCCGATTTATCCAAAATGTTATAATATCCCCCAAGCCTCAAAATATGCATTCATATTCTATAAGAAAGTTCGTTGACATGCAAAGCATACACACTGCCACAACACAGACACACTTGCAAATTTTCAAAGTTCTTGCCATAAACTTATGGCATATCAATCAACACAAAGTGTGGTCATAAAGGCAGCAGGCAGCAGGCAGAAGGCAGCTAAGTGAATGGGGCAACCGGGTACAATACTGGCTGCAGCTGCTGCTCGGCACAAAACATGAATATTTACGAATAAAAAATGAGTACCCTTTCACGGTCTGCGTCTCGTGTCCGTCCTTTACCAATTTCAACTAATACCAAAGTTTAGCCCTGCTGTCGCTTTGTTAAACAATCACATTGATGACCCAAAGGTTGACTTCTTTGCATCCTTTTCTGAAGGATGTGTGTGCCAATGACCTTTACTTTATGATGGAGAACGTAAAGAGGCATAAAAACGAACTTAACCAAGTTATATGCAAAATTACATTTAATTGGCTATAGATGAAACGCAAACAAGTCAATACATTTCTTTAAGCCTCAATGAAATATGGCTACAACAGACTTAACAAAGTTAAGCAACTCCATCAATATTTTTCCCAAGCATCACGCTCACATATATTTCGATTTGAGAGATGTGGCAAGTGGAGGCTGCGTGAGGCGCGTTTATAAAATTGTTGTTACACATATTGAGCTGCGTCGTGCTAAATGCAAATTGAAAACTTTTGCAATAAAATTACATTAAAGAACAATTTGTTAACGCACAGGATCTGCCCAAGCCAGAGAGTGAGCGTGTGGGAGTGAGCGAGAGAGAGAGAGAAAGAGAGATAGAGAGAGATGGCTTAAGTGCTGCCACGCCCTGTCGGCATGTGGCTCCTGCCGATTCGAACTGAATCAATCAACTGCGGAAATTATGTTAACAGCAAGAAAAGTTTTTTCTTGCCTTTCTGCGGGACAAATGCGAACATGTGTGGAGCTCTGAGTTCAATTGTAATCGCAATTGTGTGCGTTCGTAATATATCATCGAGTGACCGCAAATGGATCTCAAGATGGTGCTTGGAGACAGCAAATGTGTTGCCCGAAAGTCAATTGGATGTGGTGGCACGTTTGCGGGCTGCAGGAATACATCAATGTCAGAGCCAGCGCAGGCCAGAACAGGAAAGGGCTTCAGAATGAAGCTTGTGGCGCAGGCTAATTATTTTAGATTAAATTAAATAATGATACATTTGCCAGAAAGGGGCGGCACGCAAAGAGTGAAAGAAAGAGCAAAAGGTACCATTGAGCGTCTCCGTCATCGTCAGCATAACCGTGCCACGCGGCTGCCAGTTGAGTTCGTGCAACGACAAAGAAATCATTGGGGCACGTGACGCAATTTGCATAAATTTTAAGCAGCCACAGCGAACGCCGAAACGGAAGCGAGCGCGTAATTTCAATTGCGGCTAAACAGCAGCCAAGTAGAAAAGTAGCAAAGTAGCAGAGTAGCAGAGTGGCAGGCGCCAGGACTGGGGAGCAACAGCCGAAACTAGTCAGGGCTGATGTCTAGGAGCTGCACGCTCGTCAAAGGCAAATGTAATGCGCACATTATTGAAAACGAAGACCCGTTATCGACATAAATGTCTCCGAACGTGTCCCTTAATGGCTCTTGAATTTATTGAAAAATTATGAAAAGGACACGCCGAGAACGGCCCCAGGTTAGGTGGCTGGACAGACGAACGACAAACAGGAAAAGCGGAAAGCGGCCAGTGTGAGATGGGGGTCTACAAGCTATTTCTGTTCGGATGGATACATCCTAAATAAACAATTTGTACGCTACGCCAAATGGTCGAAAAATATTTTCCTATTTGCTGTTAGATTTCTAATGAATTTTGGCCAGCTACGTCTCTCCTCTGTGGGAGAACTGCGGACTGCGGACTGCGGACTGCGCTGCTGTCAGTGTTTTGGTAGAGATAACGAAAGCCACTTGAAGTGTTTGCTTGCGACAAATTGATGTGTTTGCATTAGTCGAAAATAATAAATTAAGTTTTCTGTCTCGGCTCTCCGGCCCGCCTATTTAATAGTAAAAGTTTATCTTAGAATGGCATGGACAAAATCTGATTTCTAAAATATATCTTTCATAATATGCGATATTAATCGAGACAAGCAAACTATTGAATTTATTAAAACAATCTACTAGATAAGCTCTCTAATTAATTGTAACTTTCTTGTATTTGTTCTCAGGTAAGCACCGAACACCACGCAACAATCAAGAGCAACGTTGAACCCATTAGCGCGTTGGGCTCAAGGTGAGACTACATTTATGGTATACATATCATATGGCGCGCCCTTAAACCCGCCTTAGTCGCGTTTCGTTTTGGCAAACAGGCGGCAGCGGGCAGGCTAAACATTACTTCACAATTCCCGCTAAAGTAGCGTTTAATGCACAGTAAATCTCAAGCACAAGCTCGAGCAGCGGCCACACAGAAAACGGGGCTGAATTGTTCCAATATTTTCTAAAAATAAAAACAGACGCTACTCGCTTGCCTGCAGCTCGATGTGGCACGCTTCCACCAATATGCGGCAGCTAAACGTTTCCGTGCACGCGAAAAACTTGCAAGACTCTGACTCTGACTCCGATTCTTGCTGGGGCTACGTAGTGGCTGCTTTGCATTCTGGCTGGTTGGAAGCGGTGGGTTGCGGGAACCTGGGGAAATGCAGTTGGAAAGCATGCCAGGCCATTTCTTTACACTTTTCGTGTGCTTTCATATTTTCCTAACGTTAATGTGGCCACAAATTGAAAAAGAACAGTAAAAGAAGGGAACAAGCAGAGAATCTGAAGGGATAGACGCGGTTGCGGAGCGTAGGGCAGCGCACCTGAACTCAATAAAAGCTTCATTTTGGGTTGTTCAAGCAGCAGAAAAGTAGCAGCAGCAGCTAAGAAAACAAAAACCGAAAAAAATAAATTATTTAAGAAAAATATGTTTTACATAAACTTTCGAGAGTAAGGGTAAAAAAGTACGGTAGACGAACAAGAACAAGAACATGAAGCAGCAGCAGCAGCTACAACAACAACAACCCAAACCGAGTAAAAAATCAACAAAGAAAGCTAGAACAAATGGCATGTAGTTGGAGCGTTGAAAATTGCAAAAGTAAATAACTTGGTAGTGCTCAGAAGGTCCCAGGCAGGGGCTTTACTTGGAGGTTGAGTGCGACAGCCAGATGGGCGGGGTTGGCGAGTTTGGCCCCGCCAAGGAATGAAATCCGCGTTAAGGCAGCGCCAGCAGGCGAAACCGTTGCATAAAGTTATAAAAGTATTATGAAATTTCAAATAATAACTGCATCTACATAGCCATGGACAGTATCTATGGAGCCGCAGCTGCAACTAGCTAGTCGGAGGCCAGGGCATTGCAATTGCTGGCAAGTAAATAAGTTGAAATAAAGTAGTATGTAAGGTTTTTAGCTTGCTTTAGCCGCTGGCTGCTTTTTCTGACTGGCCGACTTAATAAAGTAAGTATCCATAAAAAGATATGACCACTATAAAAATGTGGCGGCTGTAAAAAAGGGAACAACAACAACAACAACAACAACAACAGCAGCAACTGCGGACAAAAACATCAAATAGAAAGGAGAAAAGCTGGACCGGAAATTGCGCCCTGCAAGCATGCAACAGTGTTTGCCAATGCGGCTCATTTGAATGCAACAGCTGAGCAGCCGGATCAGCTGAATCGGCAGCTAACCAAAAGCCCTTGAGGAGCCCAGATGCCAAACAGCCCCTGCTTATCAGCTTAAAGAAATTATCAAATGGTAGCGCTTAACAAATTGCCATAAAAGCTGCAAATTGCATTGCATTTATGCCTTTTGTGGTGGCAGTTACCGTTGCCGTTGCCGTTGCCATTGCCTCTGCCAGTGCAGCATCATCAATTGGGGTCAGTCGCAACAAAATTGCAGTGAACCATAAATGTTGCAAATGTCACAAATGTTAAGCCGCCAACACAAAACGGTCAGCGGTCGACCCGACAACGACAACAACAACAAGAGCTGCAACTGGACGCTGGCCTGCACCCTTTGTCCGAGAGCAGCGTTCACAAATAAATGCCACACATGTAAAATAAATAGAATTGAAATGAGCATCAGTACGAACATCATTGCATTGAAGTGAATCTCCGGAGGTCGTTGAACAGATAGTTGAAGTGCAGTTGCAGTTGCAGTTGCAATCAGTTGGCTGCCGCAAACGGGGCATGTGCCCAAAAGCACTCCAAATGTCATTCAAACCTTACTTGTAAATTCGTAATTTTGAAAGGGATCAATGCTAAAGCGTTTTATCATTTAATACATTTATGACATTTTATTTACGCAGGACTTAATTTATTAAACAGTTTAACTATATCAAGCCGCACTTTTTACTTCATGCTAAGATACATTTTCGTAAATATTTATCAGGAATATCATTATATAGAAACAAGTTCAACAACAAAAATACAAATATAAATTGAAAATATTCGAAAAAAATAATGCAAGCTTAAAATATCAAGTTGTTAGCAGGATTTCTTTCAATTCCCAGTATTTTGCAGCAAGAATTTGAATTGAATTTTGTGTATAAGTATATCGGACAAGTCGTGAATATAATATTTAATGGGCTTCACTCTCCAACACAGGACCTCTTACAAGCTCAATGATGAAGTCGTGATGCCCATTGCTGATAGTTTTTCGAACAATTTACAACCAACAGCCCACATACACACACACACACACCACACACACATAGTCGTAGTGGCTGACATTTTGTGCACATGTATCCGCCTCCAACGCTTTGTCCACTCAGCTGCGCCCCCACGGCGTTATGTGTAATAGCTGTGTAGTCGTCTTTGCGCTCATTTTGTTTTTGCCGCTGCATAAATTTAATATTTTGACATATGTAAGCGCAGCAACAACAACAATGGGGACAGTAGCGAGGCGGCGGGAGAGGCTACAAAAATGAGCACAAATAAATTTACATGCATGCATTTTGGTTAAACTGTCAGACCACAAATCAGAAATACACTAACACCATGACATCTGTCCCCAAGTCCCGCCATAGCTGGCTGTCTCTCTCCCTCTCTCTCTCTCGCTCGCGCTCTCTCTTTCTATATGTGGGTGTGTGTGTGTGTTTGTTTTACTTATATGAATAACTACTGTCAAGCGTGGCAACATGGCCGTGAGCATGCATGCCACGCCCCTCTTACACACCAAAAAGCGTTTTTGTTGTGGCACACACTCACACACTCACACACGCACACTCACACACACACACCCATACACATAAGAGATTTATGAACGGCAACGGTTTTTAGTTGACGCTCATCTCCCTTAGCTCAGCGTTGGTGCTTATCTGCATTTGTGCCAGGGCTGGTTGGATCTGGCCCGCACTCCACTTTATATTTAATGAATGCCATAATGACTGCAATGCAACGCATGAAATATTTATAGATGTGAATGGATACGACTCAGCCAGCCTCAGTCCCAGCCTCAGCACCAGCCCCAGCCCCTTCACCAGCCCCGATTTCAGCCCCAGTCCCAGCCCCAGCCCCGATTCCAGCCCCATTCTCTAGACAAACAGCAGCCCAGCTCTGCCCTGCACAAAATGTGTTCGCCTTAAAGTTGATTTCAGCGAATGTTATTCGTATTTGTGAATATAAATGTATTTAAGATATAATGATCACTTGTAATTCTGTTGCATTGTCAGTGCGGGCGTTAGTTTTGAATGCTGCTTCCTTTGATGTTCTTGTTGCTGTTGTTGTTGTTGTTGTTGTTGTTATTAATGCCGTGGTTGTTGCTGTGGCAAGGCAAGCGCATAAAAAATACGTAATTTCCTTTAATAAAGCCGCGCAAATTTAATTAACCGCCACGCAAATGCATTTACACCTTAATTATTAATTGAATTTAAATACATAAATACACAGCACAAATTGCGCCAGGACATCGTGTAACGCATCATCACACAAACAAACACCCTCACACACACACACACGCGTGCGCGAAGGCATATACTCGTTTATATAATATATATATGCAATATATTAATTCACTTCTCCCTTTATTATTTCACTCTGTCAAAATTGTCCTTTTCGCCGCGCAGTTTTTGTTCGCTTATTTTTAAACTTTATATATTTATAATGTCATTATGAGGAACAAAAAATTTTAAATTATGGCAGTCACAGGTCTGGTTTACTACTGCGTTTTTCTTCTCTTTCTTTCAATTTTATTTAACGTTAATAACTTTTCATTTATTTGCTCGTTTGCCAGTTCGCTTGTATATTGCCGCAGCACTTCACAAGGCGTTAAACTTGAATATGGCAAATCTTTTAGTTGGTCTATAAAAATTATTTCAATTTCTTGTATTTGTCTGCATTCAGGTATGATCATTTTAGGGACTTGAGCAATTGCATTTTACAGACTTTATAATATTAAATAACTAAAAATAGTTGACCTTGAGATAAGACAATTGCGTGGATATCGTATTGTCTTCATTTGCTTGGATAATTTGTCTGTTTTCAATACTACTGCAAGTGTGGAAAAAACGCGAAAATGATTTTTCGATTAACCTGAAGCTTGTTTTCAAAACTCTCTGTGCAAATTTTTTTAGGAGGTGCTTTACAGTTCACCCCTCTCTCCTGGAAATGGTAGCGAAAGAGGTGGGTGCAAATGTATTTGAGACTTGTTTCACACTTTCCGCGAGATGCAGGCCTTCCAGATGCAAAATTCGGATCAAAGGCTGTCTGAACGAAAGTTTATATTGTAACTCAAAGCCTCTCACCTCTTCTCACTTTGATTCCAACTTTTGGTTCTTAATTCGATAGACTTCAAACGCATTTTCAAATATGTATGTAAGATATATTTCAAGGAGTTCAAGATTAGGCAGGAAATGCTGAAAAAATTGATGTAGAAAACCGAAAAATATCAGATATTACAACCTTCAAGAAATATATAATCTCTATGCTTCTCCCTCTGCCACATACAACTGCGTTATTTCTGTTATTTCTCATGTTATTTCTCATGTTAATTCTCATGTTATTTCTCATGTTTAACCGTGAGTAACAAAAACAAATAGTAAATTTTGCTGTTTTACTTAAGTTTGTTTTCATTCCTTGCACAAACGGCACTGTAACACGCTTGCTATGCTTTGCGGCAATTATGTTTTAATGAGCATGTGAAGCGGTGAGAGGTTGCAGCCGCGAGGCATGCAACACCAAGATACGCAGACGACTGCAGTCAATCGCACCGGAATTCCGCTGTCAAGTGGGCGTGGCGCTGCGCAAATGTCATTATGTAACTGCGTATAATTAACCGAAAATCGTTTAAATGCCCAGTCCTGGGCGCCCCTGGAACGCCATCAGGGGCCAGTCGCTGACCGCAGAATACATATTAAAAACGCTGCAGTGTGCCTGGGAGCGTGGCTGTGCGTTTGTTTGCATACGATGAGCGAGGCAGAAGTTTGTGAAAGGGAAGTGAGTGAAGGGGGAGAGAGAGAGCTGCAGCTGAAACGACAGTTGTGCGATGTATGTTTACTTTGACATTAAATAAAGTTGTTTGGCCGAGCTGCGTTTTTAATTTGCAGCACAGATCAGGGTCGAATCCTTCAGGATGGGTGGACTGTTTGGTCAGTGGAGAGGGATGCTGCTTGGTCAGTGGGAAGGGATGGAGGGGAAGCGGTCCTGTTCGCATAAATAACAAATAAATCATTTATGGCCAGAGCGAAAACATTTATTGAGGTTCCCGCTCGCAACAGCACAGAGAGGGAAAGAGTGAGGAGGAGGGAGAAAGGACTTGTAAAAGGGTGAGGCGCGCGTTGAGCAAAAATAAATTAATTAAAAGTTCGAGTGCGTGGCGCTATCAAACTTTTCGCATGGCCAACGCGGCGTATGCGCAACGTTTGTCGATTTTAGTTGCGTCGCCAGGCAGGCGCCTTTTATAAAGATGTACACACAAGGACTCACACGCACACATGCGCAATTGTCAGAGCCAGGACAATGCTTCGATTGCTGCTCTGTCTGCCTGTCTGCCCGCGCGACTGGGCTGGCATAAATGTCAAATTGAGGACACGAGTTGGGCAGGATGTGCCTTGCAGGCGAACGGGCAGAACGCATAGCAATCAGCAGCCAAGTGCAAAGCTTTTCACTTGATGCGCTTTTCGTTCCACATTCGCAGCTGGCATTTTTAATTTGTCTTAACATTTTAATTGCAACAACGCGTTGCCAGCGCGCGAAACATTTTCATTTCTTATTGACATGTCAATGCACCGTTTGGCGTTGCGCTTAAATGTGCCTAAAAGCCAGACGAACATTCTATGGCAAGCTTGCGCCCAGGCGACGGACATGTGAATGAATGAAATATGCTCAACAGGCTTGCAGAAACTTTGCTCCAGCTGCTGATGCTGTTGTTGTTGCTTGCAATTTCAATGCATTTAAAAAATTCAAAAGCCAGGCAACAACAGCAACAACATAATGATGCAACCGACAACTTTTACACAGCTTGTTGCGGTTAGCGCAATTTTACCCGCCCACTGTCAGTGGCACGCCCATCAGTGCCTGGAAAGTTTGTTTGTTTCGTGCTTATTTTAGCATAGAACTTTTGACGTTTTCTCTACGCCAGATGCTTATCAATAATTTATTTATAAGCTTAACCTCAAAACACATGTTGTCAGGTATGCCACGTCACTCCCACTCGGCCCCTGTCCTCCCATCCCACCTACACCACACCCCTATGCTATGTTGCTGTCGCTGCTGCTTTCTGCTTTCTGCTTTATGAGTTGTTCTCACAGTAATAGTTGCGTTGGCAGTTTGGCTAACAAGCCACCACTGCCACTTGACACCTGCCAGCTCCCTCGCCTCACTCCATTTCCACTTCACACACAGGTGAAGAATATGCTGAACCGGCTTGGTTCTGCTTGGAGCTGCTGCTGGACCAGCCAGCTGCTGGCTGTGAGCTCACTCGACGCGTTTGCATAATTTATGATTGCAAAATGTGTTCATTTAGTTTTGCAAATTGTTGACATGAACAATCATTAGGGCCTAGCACAGATTTCAACACCATTTCTACCCCATACAAATTCATATGTGGCAGATAAGTTCCAGCCACTGAGTTGCTGACAAGTTGTGCAGTCAACAAATGAATTGGGCTAATGAATTTGCACAAGTCATGCATAGAAAATGTAGTGAAATGAATTCTAGTTCGAACCCGCAGGTCGGGCCTGAACCAAATTTAAATCGGAAAGCCAAATATTTGAAGATCGATATGCTTAAAGCTGTTAATGAACTGCGAACGAGCGAACGAACATTCTTACATTTTCTGATTATATATAGATTTACCTAAAGCATTTAGTAGAAGATGCAAGTGGAGTAGCAAATATTACTGTAATATCGTTTGCCTACAAAAAGTAGGCAATAGAAATAGAGCTTTCATTGTATATAACATATAAGCGGGTATTGCCCGGCCTTGCCCGTGGAACGTTATATGCTTAACTCTCACGCGCGTCGAATATTGATATCTGACGGTCTTGATCTCTACTTCCGATTTCTGCCAATTAACCGTTGTTGCGGATGAAACTTCCCAAATCACTCAAATACCCCTTCTATAGAGATATATATTGGGAAAAAAATGCAAACTTTTGGAGCTCAAATACGAATACGAGTAAGATTCAAAGAAGGTCTGTTTAGTAATAACGACGAAGAAGGGAATTCCAGTTCAGCTTTGTAATTTTGCACATTACAATTATTGCTTCTTTAATTTCGTTGCAAATTAGTACACATTTTTTATTTTTTTGTTTAGCAGCTGATTTTGACACGTGTAATTCTAATATTTGGTTGCCAAACCACTTAGGAAGTGAGAGAAAAATTAGCAAGTGTCAAAGATAAATAAGAGACTATGCCGGCCACACACGCACACACCCCTTTATTCCATATATCCACTGTTACCTTACACTGCCGTCTTCTGCTTTAGTTTTCAGGCTAAAGTATTTATTTGCCTGTAGAAATAGTGTCAGAGTGAGTGGCTCTTCACATACTCCAGGCCCCGTCACGGCCCCAAACGCAGCCCAAGCAAAACATGAATAACTATGCAAATAAGTGCGGCATGTGTGCCACGCCCATTTATAGCCAGCTCATCCCCTCCACTTAGAGACGGGGCGACAGTTGGCGCGCAGTTGGGTAAGTGCAGTTGGCAGAAATTAAGTAAGTTTGTAGCTGCAATTTTTGGCCAGAACTATGTCAAGTTTGGTTTTAGTTGCCAGCAAAGTTTTGCTTAAGAAAATGCCAGCAAGTATGTATAAGTATATCAAAAGGGGGTCGCAGGAGGAGAGGGAATGGCAAGCAGCAGGGAATGGGTAGACACTAAACAGCCTCGGCAAAACCTAATGAATTTCATGCATGACATGCAATTTTCGCGACGAGTCGCTTAATTAAAACCATTAGACGTGGCCCAAACTTTTTGGCCGAATAAAATTTGATGACCCCGGCTAACCCCGTCGCTCACTTCCCTACCTTACACAATAGTGGAAGCAACACAGCCAGCAGCAGCAGGAGCAGCAGCATCCAATTTACATAGTTTCTTTAATGTTTGCTGCATAATTTTCACATTTTTCAATGTCAAACTAAGGCGCTGCATTGTGTTCAGCTGGCTGCAGCCAAGAAATCTTTTGCATGTTTTGGTCATATTCTAAAAATAATAGCACCAGCTCTATATATATACATAAATATGTGAATATATATACACATACATACGTGCATATAACATGCATGCAGGCCTGGTCAAGCGACCCACTTTGCTGACCCGGTACCAAGATTTTTATGACTCTATGCCAGAGACAGGCGCACCAAGTGGGTAGCTGTGTGAAATTATAACATTTGCTAAAATAATGTCACTTGGCTGGAAGTGAAAGCGAAAGCTTAACAAATTTGCTGCATAGATTCAAAAAATAAACCCCAAAAAATTAAAATGTGACATAATTTACGTGCCGCATGGCGACAAAGAAAGAGATGGATGGAGAGTTAAAGCGGGAGCGAGAAAGAAGAGCTGATTAAATGTGCTTCTTTGGGGAAAACGTTGCAACTGACAAAATAATAACGCTTTCAAAAATGAACTTGTTTTCATTTTCAACACAAGCGCGCTGGGCTAACTTTTCTCTGCCCCTTTCTTTACCAATCTCCAGCTCTAAAGCTCTTGAACAAGATTGCAAAATTATAAGCCAAAGAGGCAGCGGCAAATGGCAAGCGGCACCGCAGGATACCAGCCACGTTCACTGCCCAAAGCAGCTGAGCTATGGCCAAGTCAAAAAGTTTAATTCAAAAACTTGTGCAAAAATGCACATTTAATGAAAATTTACTACCTGCAGTCGCGTCAAAGGCAGCAGCAGCAGCAGCCACAGAAACAAAATAAATACGCACACAAAAATTGCAGCAACAACATAACGAGTGCCACAAAGTTGCAGTTGCAGTTCGGCGAATAAGGGTGGTGGACGGGCTAAGCCAGCAACAGCAAAGTGTTAACGGTTTGTTTGCGCGCCAAATGGCAGCCGGGGAGAGTGCATGGGTTGGGGGGCAGAGGCAGAGGCAGAGGCAGGGATGCGCTATTTTCGGAGCGGCTGGCTCCTGCAGTTGTCTGTTGGCTGCGCTGCGACAAGCAGCAACCGGAAACGGAAATTGCGTAGCGCGTAGCGCCGTTGCATGGCCAGCCAGTCAGCTAGCCAACCCCCCGCACTCACTACCATCGTCATGACTATAACCATAACACATACCACCATGCCAGCCCACCGCAGCGCACCCGTGGTGGCCAGTGGAACGCAGATGGTGCTGGTTGTCCGCCATTAACGCGTACCAACAGCGTCAAAAGGAAGAGGTGTCAGAGGGGGATGGGCGCTGCAGCGAAAAGCGAGTGTTTTATAACCTGTTTGAAAATGTCAAGGTTATAGCGCTCGTAGGTCGCAGTTAAAGTGCATATAATGGCAAAATACGATGTTGTGTATTATCGGAGGGTTGGCTGCCTGCAGGAAGATCGGGCAAAGCAATCGGCCACTTGGCTGCCACATATGTATCTGAAGAGCTCATTTCAGAGCATCATTAAACAACATGGCCGGACGACTCAGACGATTTGAAGCTCCTATTCGAAGCGAAACAAATGGAAATGGCCAAAAACTTTTCATGTGCAACATGCTGGTCGCAATAAAAACCGCTGGCAGCGAAATGAAAATGGAGAGCTCCATTTACTGGCCAGCCTGTGGCTGTGCGTGCGTGTGTGTGTGTGAGTTATATTGTGCGGTATACTTGCTGCTCTAGAGCCAAACAAATAAGAAATTAGTTGTTGAGAAATTGTTGCAGCTGCAACCGTAAGAGGTAAGAGAAAAAGTAGCAACAGGAAAAAACTTTGCGCTAATGTCTTAATGCAAAAGTTTGTTAACATCGAAGCCCTATGATGATAAAAGAACGTGGGGGGTGGCTGGAGTTTGCGAAGCGCGCTTAAGTTACCTGGCTTAAAACTTGTGTTGGAACTTTTGGCTAGCACGTTTGATTGAAATTTGTGGCATATTGCCTGGAGCTCAGCTTGCGCCTGTGCAGCCTCTATGGGTGTGGCCGGGCATAATACCATGATCAAACAGCCATCAGCGAACTATCCAACTGAACAGTTATACTTACTGAAATGAGGCATAAAATCTTACACAACCAATGCATCGAGGTCTGCAGCCGGTGAATGCAGTTCGTATTGATATTGGCTTCATATAAAGGGCTCACCTAGAACCCAACGAAAAACCTTGGCAAACACTCGCACACACGCTCTTGCAGTTTTGCAATGCCAAACGGCAACGGCAGCAGCCAAACAAATTGTAAGCCATTACCAAGTGAAGGGTAATTTTTACTTTGCAGCTCTTACCAAGCGCTTTATTTGCCAGCCAAATTTGTACGAATTGCAACAGCAGTTGTAAGAACCAACAAAGCCATCAAAGAGCTGCAATAACAACAGCAACCAGCCAGAAGCTGCTTGTCGATTCCTAATAGGTGATTTGCCAAAAGGAAATTGAGACATCAATAAATGTGGCTTGCTCGATACAGAACGTGTGAGTGTGTGTGTGTGTGTGTGTGTGTGTGTGTGTGTGTGTGTGTGTGTGTGTGTGTGTGTGTGTGTGTGTGTGTGTGTGTGTGTGTGTGTGTGTGTGTGTGTGTGTGTGTGTGTGTGTGTGTGTGTGTGTGTATGCATTGCAATAGTTCAAGGGGCAATACACATCAACCGTATACAAGCAGGAGACAGAAATAGGGAGAGAAAGAAAGAGAGAGACAGACAAAGAGAGAGAGAGAGAGAGAGAGGGCGAGAGAGAGAGGGAGAGAGAGAGGGAGAGAGAGAGGGAGAGAGAAGAAGGGAAAGACTGAGCTTAAGACAAAAATAAAGCAGACCATATGCAAAATATGCGAACATTGCGTATACGACCCGTTGCTCGGTGTCATGCATATGTGTTCGTGTGGCTATGTGAGAGCACACTTTATTGCTATTCTTGTCATTGAATTCAAAGTCCTAGCCCACTAATTGACTTGAAATACTTTTGCAAAAATTCGTGCAGCTGCCTTGCCAAAGCCTTGTTCTCATCATTGGCCTCGTTTGCTGGCTAAAACGTTTTTGCTGAACCTTTTGCCATTGCTTTCGCATTTTTGTTTTTGTGGCATGTCTTTTGGCTCTCTCTGTGCAAACAAATCGAACGTTATTGCCTTGACTGTGCGCCGTGTCCTTATGAAATCAACGCGGCCCCTTTAGACATTAAGATTTGAGAGGCTGCTTTGACCAGACAGTGCACATGGTATCAGCAATTAATGCCACAGTATAGCTTGCTGTTCATTTGCAGACCAGAAGGCAAAGCCCGACCGTAAGCCGGCAGTGCTCATAGCATGTGATAGCCACACTTATGAAGTCAACAATCACACACAAATTGCCAATAAAAACACAGAACACACCGAGTCTGACTGTCTTCTGCGTGTTTGGATTCATTGTGCAACGAACAAAAACTGAGTGTGCCACGCATGTACTTCAATAGACCCACAGATGCACATATCAGCGAGTGCAATATGATACAGGTGCAGCTGCAGCTGAACACAAAACTAAGCGCCGGCTTGCAAAGCCTTGCCAAGTGGGAAGGGAGATGCTAGCGAATGAATTTAACTGTCATTGTATAGTCGGGATATGTTGCCCCACCGAAGCAGCTAAACTGTTGGAAATTATTACAACATATTCAAAGAGGTAACAACAATTATTCAAAAAACAACTTCAAAATTGCCTGGCATGAAATGAAAACAAGAATGTTATATGAGTAGAAAAATAAATAAATATAGCAGCAATAACATAATGAACAACAACTGCAACTGCCGCTGTGATAACAATAATAATTAAAGCACCAACCGCTGTCAGAGAATAAAAATGCTCGTAATATAGGCTAAGCTGCTTGCGGCACAATGCAAATATCGTCATCATTTGCACATCACACATGCAGCTGAATTAACACACATACGCAAACACACACCAACTGCAAATATCATAATCAGTGGCAATTTTGCGCCTAAAAGTTGGCTGCATTTTGTGAAATGCGCACAAATCGCAATGGAAAGCCCTGTCTGTGTGTGTGTGTGAGAGCTGCAAATATTTTTGTTTTTGCTGCTATATGCGACTGCTGCCGCTGCTGTAATATGTAAAATGTTCATATATAATTTAACATGCATAAATTTTGTCGCCTGGCGGGCAAGCCAGAAAATTTGGTTAACAATTTTCTAGGCCAACACAAAAGTGTTGCGTGTTTGAGTTTCCCAGCAGCCGAGCAGCAGGCAGCAGCAGTGAAAAGCTAACAATAGCACACAAGACAAACACACACAAAACTCGCATACACACACACTTTCACACACATATACAAAGAAACGTAGATGGAATGGCTTATATATTATTTGCAGTCAAATTAAATCTAACAGTTGTGCATTTTACATATGTGCGACCAGGCTAGAGCACCCTTTTATGTCCGACTCCGTCTAACCCTTTGTCTCTCACCCTCTCAGCTTCTCCCTCTCCCTCACTCTCACACTCGCATTCCCTCTCTTTTTTACAGCTTTTGAAAACAAATTTAGGCAAATATGAATTTTTAATACAATTTGGTGTATGTTGTTTTTGTTGGCTGCTCCTCAACTTTTGCGCATTGAAACTTTGCTGCAATATTTCTGCGTAATTAAGTATGCTAAAAGTGGACATGACAAGCGCCCACTCACACCAGCACACACTCACATATGCATGCAATCAGATGCGACACGCTGCGAATAATCAAATTAAATTATTTATATTAAATTGGACATTTCCCCAGCAACGGAAAAGATTGTTCCAAAGCGACCGCACAAAACGAATTCAGCAGACCGGCCACCCATGCCCCCGTCGCAACAATGCGATATCCGATTTAGTTGTCGTTCTAGAACCACTTGAACTAATAATTTACACAAATTGGCAATTTTGCTTGCCGAACAACGTCCGTCAGGAATCGGGCGGGACTGGCTCGTAAAATGCAAAATTCGGTCAAAAGTTTGTCTCAGGCATCTCGCAAACTTGTTCTCACTTTATCGCATCTTTATCGCCTCAGCTTCAGCTCGACAAACACGTCGAGAAATTCAAATGATAAGGCGCCGAATGGTCGAAGGGTGGGGCGGCTGTGGCTGCTGGGCATAGCGCGTTATGACAACATAAACGATATTTACTTTTTGGTTCGCTTTTGCTTGTCTTTTCTTTTTCTTTTTCATTTTCGTTTGCTTTTTTTCTTGCCTCAGCCGTTGCCAGCAATTTCTTTATTCCTCTCTATGGTTTTATGCGCGTTTTGCTGGCTTTTGGCATTTTACTCGAACTCGAACTCAACAGAACGCAAAACTTTTCGACTGTGTGCCATTTTCATTTTCCATTTTTTTTCTTTTATTTTCTTTTCGCTTTTCGTTTCAGTTTGTTTCTTTTTCACTTTTTGCTATTTGAAGTACTTCAAAGATTTTAGCATATTTTATTTGAATACTTTATTTCGCTGAAATGCGTTTGCCTCTGTCTCATTCAGTGTGTGTGTGTGTGGGTGTGTATGGTTGTGTGTGTGTGTGTGTGGAGGGGAAGATAAAAAAAGAGAGAGCGCCCAACTAGCCCAAGAACGACACGACTTTCAGCTTTGTTGACCTCGCCATCCACCCCTTTCCCTTCATCCAACTCTAACTAGTTTCTATGTCTTTGGCGCAAAGTTTTTCTTTGGACATTGTGAAATGAAATTTTTGAAAATTTTTCCGCGGGGAAATGAAAAAGTTTGCGCTGGCGGACACAATGCGGCTGGCCGCGTAACTCCCGGCCATCCTTCACCCGGTCCAGGATACTGCACCCGATTCGCGAACGCGGCAGTGTCATAGTTAATATTACGCATACGCCGCGTTGCCCTTTATGACTTTCGCTGGCCCAGACCAAACCGACTGAGTTCATGTCCTGCTTCTGCCATTTGCGTGCCAATGTGCAGAGCGCAGCTGTCGACGAAACCCAGAGCAGCAAGCACCGAGCGCCGAGCACCGAGCACCGAGCACCGAGCATGGAGTGTAGAGCGCAAAGAATGGGATAAGCAATAAAGGATAATGTCATTCAATGTTTTGTGTGTCGTGCACACAGAGCACCGACAACAACTACAACCACAACAGCAAAAGCAACACAACAACAAAAGCGGAAGCGCTTGCTATCATCAACGTCTTCCTCATCGCTGTCGTCCTTGTTGTCCTTGTCGTTGTCGTTGTCGCTGTCGTTGTCGTTGTCATTGGCAATAGTTTCGCACAGACTTTGTTGCTGTTTTGAGCTTTCTGCTGTTCGTATTGCCGCGCGGCAGACAATAGTCAAAAATGTCTTCATGCTCAACGCGATGCGCATAACGGAAATTCGCATTTGAAAAATACTTTCTTCATTTAACAACAATGTCACGGAGTGGATAGAGGGGGGCGCTGCAAATGCTTGGGTGGCAAAGTGTTGGCATTACTGCAAATCGCTTTCGTTTTACGTTTCATAATGATGAAGGCAGCAGCAGCGCTCACGCTGATTACAGTGGGCGCACACTGAAGAAATAGGTGTCAAAACTGACAAATCAACATTTTACACATTTTCATAGTTAATATTATATGCCAGAGTTAAGCATAAACAGGTTTTGCATAAAAGAAACGTTCTGGAAAGTCGACCAAAATAAAGGTCAACAGGCTTTACCGAGAACCTCGTCCCAATAGAAAAAAAATTAAGATCGTAAGAGTGAAAAGCTCCTCCGAAAATATCTTCTCCAAGCATGAAAATGATCTAGTTCTTAGTCATATTAAAGCTCAAAGAAAGTATTTGACCCTTCCAATCCAATTTAAGAAATAAAGGATCAAATTTGAAAGCACTCTTTTAGATTCAGTCCATTATTCAGCGCTCGTTGCTTTTAAGATGCGTCGACTTTCATTGAAAAACTTTTCACATAAGCGTAAATATGAAATCGAATTGATTTTGTTTTGCTAGAGCGGAGCAGGGCGCAGTGAGGTACGTGGAATCCACTTATATCCTCGCAACGATTGATAGAGTTTTTCCAATTACATTTAGCATCAGTTCCATGCTGTTTTTTGTCACGTTGTTTCAATGAAAGCTCAGTGTACAGTGAGCGTTAAAAAACGAATTTCTGAGCTGACTATTAACAAATGCAGGTTGCATTGAAAATATCCGTTTAATGCCAATTAAATCAGCTCAAGTGCTGAGCGAGTGTCTCATAGCCGGGGCAGCCATTTGATATATTTGTCATCTAACGACAGCTCACAGCCAGGACAACAGCTCAGTTTCATCAGCAGGACATGCGCTGACATTTCGCTAGCAGCTACAGCATAACGGAAGGCCTGTGGGTGCGCCATATTTAAATCTAATTTTGTCACTCTGCAAATAACGACACGTTTACGCGCCAAAGACACATGACGCCCCGCCCCGCCCCGCCGCCTCGACAGTTACCACTGCTGCACCTTGCTGGCTCTCCCAACCCTCATGTGTGGAGTGTGTGTGTGTCGTGTGTGAGGTGCTTTTGACTCGTTGTAATCGTGCTTTCCTGCGCAACAGACGGCGTCAGCATCAGACCATACACGGTCATGGTGGCGGCCTGGGTTGGAGCTAGAGATGGGGGAGGCTGTGCGGCAGTGGGGCCAAGCAGCTGGTGCTTTGGTTAGCTGGTTGGCATTGTTGTTGCTGCTGCCTTTGTTGGCGGCGTTAAAAATGTCACAGCGCATTGCATACTTATTGGCCCGTGTGTTAATGCACCGCCCACACCACAGCCACAGCCACACCCCCAGGCCACCCGGCCTTGTACCGCCTGCCAGCCATTCATGCCGCGGGCTAAATGTTATACGCTGTGTGCATTTGCGGCTGCTGAAATCCTTTTGATTTTATTGTTGTCGCTGTTGTTGCTCTTGCTGCATTGTGCTGCGCACCGCATTCGACGTTTGCATATTCACACACACACACACACACACAAACACATATATATATATATATATATCTCGTCAGTTTTTGCCACCTTTTGTGCCATGTGTTGGAATTAGCTTTCATCTGGTTGGCAGGAAAAGACCGCGACTGCTGGCAATTGCACAAAAGCTTATTAGTTTTTTTTTTTTCACCCCGCCTGCGTATGTGTGTGAGAAAGTAATACTTTTTACAACAAATAACTCGCTTTGAGGTCGCGGGCTTCATGTGCATCAATCCGCTGGCTGTTGTTCGTTTAGCTTTTAGCTTTTACTTTTCTTTGCTCTACACTTTTAATGGCAACTAAAAGGCATTTCTCTGCAGAAGCCCTGTACCTGGCTCAAAGATTCCTACATACACAAACTACATATTATATTTAATATGCAAATACGCCCTCTTTGCCCTACTTTCGACATACATTTTCGAATGGATAAGCTTAAATCGAATAGAATTTAAATAGCATGAGCACAGCAGTTACAAAGGCTGCATAATATAAAATAATGATATATAATGATAAATGATATAAATTAATAGGTATAATTTTGTTCTACTCACTTAATGCGTTTTTTTTAACAGGGGTTTCGCAATTCAATATGTTAAAGTTATGGGTAACTCTTATGCTGCCCTTGCAGTCGGGTCGATGTATGCCAATGTCGGGTCGATATGCCAAGCTTTGGACTATTTTCTTATACAACTGCAATGGAACAACTAATCGGGAATTAAGATTTTGCAAGTGTATCGATTCTTTGTCAGTTGAAAGAAAGATCTGCCTTCTTGTTTTCGTATTATCTTATCAGAATAATATATTAACTGTTTAAAGTCTTTCTGTTCAATTTACCACTAGCTGTAAGCCTTGTTGCAAACCTCACATCGTTTGGGCCATTCCGAAAACTGCAATAAGAACGTATCTTAAGGCCACTTCGACAACAATAACAGGCAAAACTGGCCAGTGATGTACCATCGTGTTGCCAATGGCAAAACATAATGTTGAATATATTTTGGAAGCACTTTCCGCTTGTTGTTGTTGTAGCTGTTTTTGTTGTTGTTGTTGTGGTTGTTGTTGTAGTTGTTGCTGTTAAGCATGAGCTTCATAGTGAGTATTTTCAGCATGAGTTGTTGTTGATTTAATTCAAGAGGCAATGCATTTTACAGTCGAGTGTTCATATGAAAAATGTACAGCAATTCCAGTCAGGACTTCTGCCCACTTATGCTTTTATCCTTTTTATCAGTGCCATTGTTGTTTTGGACGATGCTGTGAGGTTATTTGAGGGACGAGGCACTTGGACTAACAATGGACACTGATAGTCGCTGCTTTTATTGTAGCTGTTGTTGTTGTTGTTAGTGTCGGTGTTGGTGTTGGTGTTGGTGTTGGTATAAGGAGGTACAAGTGGCAGTGTAACATAATTTCCGTTGAAAATACATTAAATTGCGCCAACGTTGTAATCCTGCTTTGCATGTGTTTGTATTGCAGTCAGGACTCGGTGAGTGGCATACACACACGGGCAATCGGTGTGGTTAGTTAGCATCTGTGTTTATATTTGTATTTGTGTTTGCATTTGTTGCCACCACTCATACCAATACGCCGACTTTCATATAGTAGGAGGAGGCCGCACACACACACACATGTCCATCACATTTGGCTTTGGTATGTGCTTTAGTGTTTGTTGCCCACTCGGTAAAGTGTATACGTGTGTGCGTTTTAGGTTTTTTTTTTGCCAACGATTTGGCCTGGCACATTTGTGTTTGTTCAGCTACTTTTGCGGTTTGCCGCTTCGCGTACATTTCAACCACATTTATAGTCACTCCGGTTTCAGTTCGCGCATTGGACATATGCCAAAATATATGGCCCAGCACAGAAAGCGTGGAGGAGAATCGTGGAGGCTACAGAGGCTACCACAACATTCTATTACCACATGCTTCACTTGAGTTCACTTTACACTGACTGCGCCCAAATGAAGGTAAACACTTGCCGCAAAATTTATGCATACCAAGTGCAGCCTCTACCCCCATACAAATTCGACAGGCTCTTGTTATTTTTGGTAAATATGCAGAAGGTTGGAATGCACCTGCTCTTGTAACACATTACAGTTCCAGCTACACGCTTGTAAAAATAACTTAACTCATAAATGCTTGACTCACAAGTGATTTTAAGATGTTCCATTAATTCAATTTTACTAGATTTGTCAAAATCTAGTAGGGCATTACCTAATTACAAGCCATGATGGGGAGCATGACAACCTCTTACTAACGTCATCTCGTAAACAGTCACATTGGATTGAACGAATGGCTAACCGACGCGCAATGGCCAAAGTGCGATAATGGCAGCGAAATTAAAGCAAATTATGACAACAATTCGATGGATATTCACAAACACGGGGCGTATGCGCAATTTGATGATGTTCGCAATTCAATTACAGGCGACAATGTCCAATTTGGCAGGGGCCAAATTAAAGCTAAACCGAGAGAGCTACACTGGAATTTAATATAATAGGGACGTCGAGAGGCACGCCCACTGCCCACCAAGTCCCAGAGGGCAGACTGCAGCACGTATTTATTAGCTGAGTTGCATTGATGAAGGTCGCTCTCCTCCTTCTTATTGCTCACACACTACATTTCTATCTATTTGGCCTGCTCTCTCTCCCCCTCTCCCCATCACACTGTGTTGGTCCCAGGTCGCTGATTGACTCACGATTATGCAATAAAACAGCAGACGAGGACGAGCAAAGCAGCGGGAATGGTAACAGTGCCAATGCCCAGCAGGCTGCCTCGGCAATGGTATTTGCCTCTGGGTGTTTGTGCCTGTTGGTGTGTGTGTGTGTGTGCATCAGTATTTCGTTGGCTTCATTTCAACGCCAGCTTTTCAAAAAGCTAAAACTTTTTTATGTCCAACTCATTAAAAATGTGCGTCAATGGACTTTATGCAGACCCGCAGCGGCCACGCCCACAATGCCTTCGCTTTTGGGAATTTTGTTGGGATTTTGGTTCGTTTGCTGTTTTCCGAGGATTTCATGAATGGGCCAGGCGAAAGCCGCGCAAACAACCAAAACCAACAGCAGGAGCAGCAGCTAAATGCAATTTCCAAGTTTTTAATGTGCGAAATTTCTAATTTAAGATTTACGATATTTTTATGTTGAATTACATTTCCTACTCCAGAGCCACTCGCCGCTCTCCTAGTTTGATGTTCGCTCATTTTCGAATTCTGGTGTTTGGCTGCGAAGTCACTTCGCCTTGCTTTGTTTAGCTTTATGCCCTGTTTTGAAGCTTGGCCTGACTTTTTTATGTGCCCCACCTACCGCTCTTAAAATGTACGCAATGCGTTGTCCAGATTGCAGGCGATTAATTGTTGGTCCCCAAATATAAGGAAGCATAGGTCAGTGAACGCAGCTTAAATGCAGTTTTATGGCCTGGAACTTAATTGGCCAACATATCAGATATCATATCATGACCAAATCCTTTATATTTTTGGCTGCGCTGATTAAATTGTTTTCGGCTGACCAATTGACTAAATTCTGCGAAAAAAATTCGCTTCTGTTTGAATACGTTTCGGAGTTTATGGCCGGTTGTTTATGGTCGAGCTTGTTGTTGTGGGGCATGTTACGAGTTTTTCAGCTGCAGTTTATCTGCCTCGGGGCAATAAATTCTAGGCTGATACAGATTTAGTTGCAGAGAGAATGTCGGAGATACTGAGATTGCAGAAAATGAATTGGGCAACGATGGATGTGCATTTTTTCTATGATTAAATAAAGATAAATAAGCTAGCACAAAGTTAGAACCTAAATGCGGTAAGGCTGTTAACCTATTTATTTGCAATATTGGGATTCCGAAACTTTCTTTAAACTTAATGTACTTTTGTAAGCGAAGCCAGGTATAAGCAACTACAATAAGTCATTAAGTTTAAGTAGCCTTTAATCATCCCTCTGAATCATCGTGAAGCGTTAAGTTTCACAGATTTCAGAACATGACGTCGGACAGCAGAATTCAGACCAAACCACTTGTGCAAAGTGTCAGAGTTTCCACCCAAAAAGAAACCACAAAAACCGTATCTCAATTGCAATCACTCAAAACAACGGAAATGACGCTTAGCACAACTTCCTGCCGTTTAGCCGGACAAATGGACGAGCGCGTGCCGAGCCACGGGACAACGCGCAGCTTAAGCGTGGAGAAATCCAGCTGCAGACACGAAAAACCGAATTGCAAAAGGAAAAGGCAAGGGTAGGGGCATCAATGCCGTGGGAGCTGCTGCCTGGTCAACTCATGGCCCGTGGGGGAAGTACGTTTTTTGGCATATTTGTCAACGCTGTTTCCATTGCTCATGTTCACAGTGCAACACACAGAAATGAGTGCCACGCCCACCACTCCATTCATACACTTGCCGCTGTCGCTACCGCTGACTGACACATTCAAGTGCAATTTCCTTGTAATACGAAACTATGTCATTTTGGCACGGATGCGGGCCGAAAAGCCGGCAACAAGAACAACACAGGAGACGAGTGGACCAGCTGAGATAGAAGAGAGAATTGTTACATCTGCGAGCTCCTGCATACAAACATGACACGTCGCCACACTTGGGCGGCCCACCTGCGCCAGCCAAGAGTCCGCCCGCTGTTGGCACGTTGCAACCGAAGCGACAGCTCTTGTTGGACGTACGAGTATATATTCCTGTATCTGTGGCTGCCAGCTGGTTTGTCCAGAGTAGCCGAAGCAACAGCATCTCTTCTGAAGTGTCGACCAGAAATGCCGCTTGCCAAACGAGTAGACAACGCAACTAAGCCGGACGTTCGGATGTACGGTTGCAGGCGACGTTGGAAAGCGGAGAGTGCAGCCTGACAAACGCCATTTGGTAATGTAAGGCCCAAAATCAGCCACGAGGCGAGATCCAAAATCAACCCAGACAGTGCATGCACAATTGCAGGTAGCGATTTCAGCAACCGGCAACCGGCAACTATCAAGCGGCAACTGTTGCCGAGGATTCTCATGTGGGCCTCTTAAGTGTACGTCAAGTGTTTTACCCTTAGGCTTAAGCTGATGAGTTTTGGTTGCCAGCCGTTTAATTAGTTTTAGTTCAACTTGTGAGCGTTCTCCTTCTAATTGCCTTTGTATTTTGTCTCTTTTGTCATTGCAGAACAATTTCACATCTTTGTGGGCGATTTGAGTGCTGAAATTGAAACGCAACAGCTGAAAGATGCATTCACGCCATTCGGAGAAATATCGTAAGTTCAAATCTTCCAATAAAATAAAACTCATTTTAGATCGTGAGGCAAGAAGTCATACACAGTTATATGCTGAAGAGCTTTATATAAAACACAGTTGAGATAAATATGTTTGAGTAGTCATAACAAGGATAACTGAAGGATAATATTTTGAGCATATCAATAACATACATAACAATCTTAGAGGCCATTCGGATATGGCCAATACCAAAACGTTTCGTTTGCAAAAAGTTGCAAATATTTCATTGGCCACAAACTATATCGGAAAAGAAGCAAGAAATTGGCAAATGGGTTGGCTGTAAGCCCTGTTTATTTGATAAACATGGAAATTAATTTTATATTTCTATCGGCATTTACCGCTGTTAATTGCTGTTTCATTGCGACGGCGATTGGTGGATGTAAGTAGGCCAACAGCACAGTTTGGCCGTTTGGCTGTTGCGACAGCAGCCACGAATTGAATTTGGCCGAGCGCATTAACTTCAATCAAAGAACATTTTGCGGCACTTGTGCAAATTATTAAATAAATAAACAAGAGCCAAATGACGTGGCCCGGTCGAAGCTATTCCCCAGCAGCAACAGCAGCAACAGCAGAAGCAGCGGCCGCAGCCTATGCACGCTTTATTTATGAATAATTAGCAAGCCATGGGGGCCAGAGCTGTGGAAAGCCACAGAATGTGGCGCCACGGCAACGGGCAGGTTATTTTGGCATTTTTTCTGTTCTGGTTTTTCTTTTTGTTTATTCTTTTTATTTTTGGTCGAAAGGCATAAAAAGAAGAGCCAGCCATGGCAAGCGGAGCTGTGTCGGGGCTTCGAGCAACGGGCAATAAATTAATAATTTAATTTTCGACTTTTATGTTTGAGCCGACAACAACAAAATGCAGCGACCCCAATGCTGGCGAGATGAAAACCGCAAGCGGCGACGCGGCAGCAAACAAAGCGAGCCAAATGCACCCCAGAAAATGGGGCGAACATAATATTAGAGCAGAGCAAGTGAAAGCAAATAAAAACCTGATTTATTCGTTGAGCGAAAGGACTCGTGCCACGCCTACAGCCGCCTGCCGCCCACAGGTCACTGGCAAACGAGTATTTCGCACTGGCGACGCTGTCGTCACACTGGGAAGCCCCTTAATTTGAAGCGTGTTTTGCTGGCTTTTCATTTGCCACTTTCTTAATTAATGAGCAGCTGCCGGGCCGGGTCGGGCCGCGCTGTGCCACGCCGTGCCACGCCCCCTGTGCACCTGAGCCAAGCCCGCAAGTTGTATGCGCTAATTTCTTTGAGATTTTGCAAACGGCAGCTACAAAAGTTGCTCTCATTAGGTCCAATGCTCTGTCAGCCACTATTTATTTATTTAACATTTTATGGGCCTTTTTGCCTTTTTAAGTTTCTCCCGTTTGCCGCTTGCTTGCTTGCTCATTACGCTGCAAACAGCCCAGCAGCCCAGCGGCCCAGCTGCCCATCAGCCCGCCCGGACACGCCCCCTTTAGCTGAAGTGAGCCCTGAGGCTGTCAAATAGTTACATTTTCCGCGTGTTTATTTTTGTGAACGCAAATCTACGAAATAATTACATTTTTCATTTGCACCTGAAGTGGCTGCCCGGGGGCAAACGTTGGGTGTTTCGTTATTTGATTTTTAGCGTCTTGAAGGACGCTCGCGAGCTGCTTCATCAGAATCCTTGATGTCGTTGATGTCCTGCCCGTCTACGTTAGCGCCCTCGCGTCGTCCTCATCGTCGTTGTCGCACTTAGCCGTAGTCTCTGGCTTTAGCTTTTAATTTATTGCTCTTTATGTTTTGAGTGCCCGCGTGGGAAATAATCGCAAATGTGCTGGCGCTGCCAGCGTCGCAGTCGCCGTCGCTGTCGCCGTCACCGTCGCTGTTGCCTGTTCTGCTTACGGTTTTACCTACTTTTCATCAGGTTAACAACACTCATGGGTAGATTTTTCATTTAGTCGCGCATAAGGAGCAAAACTTATACAACAATTTTGCCCTGCTGCTGCTGCTGCTGCTGCTTCTTCTATTTTTTTTAATTAACTGAAAGTTTCTTTGCATACACTTTGTTCCCTGGCCAACAACAACAACAACAATAGCAACAGCCTTAATAAATATAGATGTGTGTATGTTTTGTATACGTGTGTGTGTGTTGCCGTGGTTTTAAATAATGACAGCACAAGTTCGTATGTAAATTTATAATGCCTTAAAGTTTTTGCGGGTTTCTGTTGCCATGAAAACTTCTCCAGAAGCTGGCTAAAATGTTAAATATAATTTCATAAAATCCAACTTCAATGTGGCTCAAATATAATCCTTTATTCCATTGATATGCATCGTTTCTGTTGTAGCACATTTAATCAGGCAAATTACTTGGCTCCCATCTATTTATTGGCCATAATGCGTTCTGTGCATTATTAGTTCAGCAGCAAAAACGGTCTGGTGCTAATTAAATAAGCTCAAGATATCGTTGGCTTAGATAAAATAGCAGTAATCAGAACTGTGTCTGTCCGATTGTCATTGGATATGGCAGATAATGGCCATAAAGCACATGGCCGAACCCTTGCACATAACTGCGCAGGCTCGATTCGCCGCAAAGCAGACGTCTCTCTGACATGGCTAATAAATAATTCGGCTATTCAATGAAATTCGAGTGGACCGCAACCTCATGAAACAAAGTCCAGGCCAGCAATTAGCCAGAACCAATCGAACCTACTTCTCGGGTGGGTGCAGCACAAAACTGAATTTTAATTACCCGCCCGCGGCGATCCTCTGATTACCGATGCTTGCTGAGCTGTTCGGATTGCTTGGGATAGATGCAACCGAGGAGCCGCACTTATCGAAAAGGGGGCTATCCGGCTGATTAATTACATGCAATATATTTATGACGTGGGGGTGGAGTGGGCCACTCATAAATGTGCCTATCATAAATAAGCAAGTCAGGCAAATGGGAGAGACGCACACACGTACGCAGAGACACACACACACACAGACAATGATAGCCTTGATTAGTCTCGGATTCTTATCAGCC
The DNA here is from genome assembly GCA_037075305.1 of Drosophila kanekoi. Taxonomy (NCBI): domain Eukaryota; kingdom Metazoa; phylum Arthropoda; class Insecta; order Diptera; family Drosophilidae; genus Drosophila; species Drosophila kanekoi. Next base: position 152,603 of record JBAMCE010000665.1, read on the forward strand.
AGTCACTCTAGTGTATTGTTAGCAGCATTATTAGTCACATTTCTATCGATGCTTATAACACGCTCTCATTTCTATGCATTGGCAGGGACTCATAATTGAATTACATTTTTCTGTAGCATACTTTTGTGCGCCCCACAATTGGCAGTCGTCACAATTGTTGCTGTCCTGTTTATTGTTGGCAACAAAAGGCTTAACTTGGTTTTGGGGCAAACTGCAACTATTCCAAATGCGGCAACAGCCAGAAACAGACACAACCAGAAACTTGCGGCTGCTACAACAAGGTGGGACAAGTACGTGCCACAACGCCAAAGAAAAGCAAATCAAACAAGATAATAGCTGAATAGAGGCTTCAGCAAATGGAAATAAAACTCGCTTGCTTGCGCTCTCCATTTTTTCGGTTAGTTTTAATGATACTTGAGAAAGTTTTGATTTTGGCCGTACAGCGTACCCCTAGCCGTATGCCTGGCGCTGCCGTTGACATCATTACGTTGATTTTTCTTGGCGAACGGACTTACATACAAGTAGCTGCTGCAGCTCGCCGGCGCTTAGGCAACAGCTCTGAATTGAGGCGATGCTGAAAATGAGCAAAACTTTCAACTTAATCTATTCAGAAAGTTGGCTTTGCAGCCGCCGCCACCGCCGCCATCGCCACCGGTTCGGCGGCTGCTGTTTCATAAACTTCAAAATGCGCTTGTGCACGGCGCGCAGAGTTGCAGAGTTCGACTTGCAGCTGTTGGCTGGAAACGGAAACCAATGATCGGCGACAAGTGGGCGCCAAGCGTCTGATGGAGCTGCTTCCACTCCTGGCTGCAGCAGCGGAAATGGAAATGGAAGAAAAAGTTGTGCTCGTCGCTCTAAGTAGGCGTCGGCTTTTGTCACGACGCGGCGAATGACAAATCAAAATCGCATTCAAATGCGACGCGGCGTGCAGCGGAAGTTAATGCGAAAAACTTTGGCCCTAGAGCCTGCACAATCAGTCAGTCAGTCAGTCAGTCAGTCGGGCGGGCAGGCAGGCAGGCAAGCAGGCGCTCGCTCTGGGTCCTGCGCCCGCCCAAATCTTTGCTGGGTGTGAAAAATGAGTCTTGCGACTTTTGTTGCAGCAGCGAACGCAGCAACCGCAAAAGCCTGACACTTTTTCACGCTGCCTGCAACAATTTATTTTTGTTGGCAAGTGTCAAAAGTTGTTCTATGCCAAGAAGCTGCATATACAGAAAGCGACCCTAGATATGTATTTGTATAGAAGTAGCCAAACTTCCGCTTTAAAAACGGCACTTCATTAAACGCAAATTAAAAGTATTGCCGAGTCCCAAAAGTGTCAGCATTTAAATTGAAATAGGCCAAACGGCTGCCGCATAATCTTTTTAATATAATTTTAATGGCCGCTCGTTGAAAAGTTTGGCCCCAAACAACCAGCCAGGCCAGGCCGAATCATTAAATTGCAAACAATTTTCAATTTGTACAGATTTTGTATCAATAGGAGAGCCAAGCGCTCTAATGCTTAGATAATAGACAACAGATCCGTTCAGCTTGGGGTCTGGCGGGGGCACAATATAAATTTATTTAATTTACTTTTGCCCGGCAGCAACTTTATGGCAACAACTTTTCACATAAAATACGCATTAATTCATTAAAATTGACAAAAAGGCTAAACACAAGTGCCAAACATGGTTGGCAGCCTCTAAGCAAGCACTGTGCCAACCTCTGCGCTTGGCAAGCGGCTAACTGATTGACTGACTGAATGACTGACTGACTGACTGACTGAATGACTGACTGACTGACTGACTGACTGACTGACTGCCTGACTGCGACAGACCTGGACAGGCTTTTACACCCATTGTCCTGCGACGGGGTCCAACTAAACGGCTCTCAGTTGGCAAGCCAAATAATTTGCAAGGCGCCGCCCCCAGCCCTCCTGCAGCGGCTAAAATATATAAATAAAACTGCTTCGGTGCGCAATGAAGAGCCCGACGATGGGTGCCGTCACCATTTAAAATTAAATCAACAGAAGAAGCGAAAAAAGGATCGCCAGGGAAGGGGCCAGTTTGGCTGGAGAAACTTTTTTATCGCGCCAACAAAGCAGCAGCAGAAATTATGCTGCAATGAAGACGACCATTTTTGGCTGCCATTTAAAATGGCACTTTACGCCCCAGCTACAGCTACAGCTACAGCCAGAGCTAGAGCTCCAGTCACTCGGACTGCCACAGTGCTCGCATTGCGCCTGTCATTTGCAGGCAGCGCGGCACAAATTGAATTTAAGTGCAGTTTTGGCTTTGCCACAGCACAGCCCTTGGCCAGCAGATTCGCAATTTTGAGCCACTGCCAAAAGCGGGCCCAACAGCGGGTCTCGGGCCCGCAACCCGGCGCGCACATATGTTGCAAGTTTATCACTGGGGCATATAAAAATGTTTGAAATTTTTGCTGCTTTGCTGGCCTTGCTCTAAACTTTTTGGCTACAAATTTATTGGCAATAAATTGACTGCCATTAAAGTAAGCGCCAGGCGTTGCTGGGGCGCGGCGAGGCAGGCCTAGGCATATAAAAAATGGCTGCCAACGCATAAATCCCCAAAATAATTTGACACAATGAGTCACACAGATTGAGTGGTCCCCACCGTGGGATTGGGTCTTAGGGCCTATGCGACCTGCCGAGCCGCAGGTGCAGCTTCCACACGGAAATGTAATTTTAAAGCACTCACAAAAGAGAAGCTGAAACCGAAAAAATTAGCAGGGCTCGGCAGAAGCGACGTCGCAATTGCTTTAATCGTGGACCAATGGAGTCCTGAGCCAACGTCAGGTGTGTGTCCGTCCATTGAGTGACACTCTGTGGCGTTCGTCGTTTTCCTGGCAGCGGCAAACAGGGCACAAAAAATCTAATCAAAGCTAATCCAACAAAAGCGAATGACGGCCAATGTCAAGAGCCTTCCTTTTGTTTGCCCAAAGTGGCGTAAGCGCTGGAATTTGCACAGCTGCGGCGGCGACGGCGTGGCAGCTACGCGGAGTTGTGGCGACGCAGACGGTGAGCATTTATTTAAAATACAAGCTATAAAATGAGCTGCCATGGTCGCTGCCCCTGCCCTGCCCTGCTCCGGCTCCAGCCCTTGCTCCCTCAGCTAAGCACTGTCGAGTGCCGAGTGCCGTGTAATTGCAGCACAAAGGTGAGGCAGCCGCATGGCGCGAGCTGTGCGGCGCACGGAAGGCAGATTTAAATGAATTTGATTTACGTTTTTAAAGCCAAATAAACGCCTTTCAATTAAGTCCAAGCGTCAGCCACAGTCGCGACCCTCTGTGGCAACCATCTGCGTCTCGGCCACCCACCCCAGCTCGTGCCCTGCCGTGTCCTTCGTCCTTCGTCTCCTATTGACTTTGCAGTGGCGTTGACAACGCTCACGTTGGTTGCCATTCGCTCGCTGGCGCAATACTCGAAAAACCACCGCAAACACCTAGCAAGCATTCATTCAACTACAGCAACTGCCGACTGCCCCTCCTCGCAGCTACCTTTTTACATGCAGCACCCATACGCCCCGTTGTCTCGTTTCGTTTGTCGTTACGTTTTGTACGCTTTACTCTCTGCTCGTTGCCGTAACGTTGGCATACGGCTGTAACAAGCAGGGGCTGCGGTACAGCCGTGTTCACTGATTTCACTTGCAAATTAATGAGAAATTAGAGACAACGGCAGGGCCAGAGCCAGAGCAAAAGCAGCGTTGCCGTTCCCGTTGCCGTTGCCATTGCCATTGCTTTGGCCATTGCCGTTGCCGCTGGCCACTGTCAAAGTCGTAAAAAGAACATTTGTGCTAATTTAGGAGAAGGCAAATTTGGACAGGACTTCATTACGGGCACGTAACGGCATTGGCATTGCCTCTTGTTTGATTGATTGAATTTGTCTGGATTTTTGCTTGGTCGAACACTTCAATCTATGCGCTTCCCACGTGGGGTCACTCTTACATTTAATAAAATAAATTTTAAATATTCTCAAGCTTCTAGATTGATATCAATTTGATATGTTCTTGGCAGCCAAATTTGCATAATGGCTTTTTCATCTCACGTTGTCTAAAGAGGTGAATCGAAAAAGGCCAAAAAGTGTGGAGTTTTTTGGAGGAATACATGCTTAGCTAGCAATTGCTCCGGTAATGCCGGAAAGCTTACAAAATGTAGATATTATAAATTCCAAACTCTTTTATGTTGGGAATATGTTCACAATTTATACTCTTACTACAATGCAATATAACTAGACAACAACCCAAATTTAATATAAAGCATTAAAAGAATTTTTAGTCGCTTTAAATTAATGCATGTGGCAAGCTATTTGTGCAGCACAGACGGTTTAAGCTTTTGGATTAATTTTAAGCGTTGGTTAACGGTCGCTGCCTGCGCCATAATTCAATTTAATTGAACCAATTGCCGCTGCCTGGCACGCCCCATCGGCAAGTGAGAGAGTAAGCACCTAGAGGTCGCCTGCACTGGCCCGGCCCGGCCCAGCGCGTTAGTTCAACTATGAAAAGTGGCACGTTGCTGCGATGCATTGTAATTTCAGATTAATTTGCATATTGAAAGGCATGACATTAACAACAGCAACAACAACGACAGCCAGAACAACAACAACAACAACAACGATAGATGCAACAACTGAAGCAGAAACAACGACATTTACATGTTTGTACTTTGTCAAAACAGTGACGAACCGATTAATTGCATTAGATTATTCAACCAACAGAGACACACACACGCATTAGCACGCATACGTATACATACCCACACACATACACAGTTAATTTGTGCTTTGAGTTAATTTCATTTCCTTGTTGTTATTGCAAAGCACACGCAGGACACGGCAGGCACACGGAATAAAATTATAATTGAGCAGCCGCAGCAAAATCCTCAAGCGCACGCGCTCTTATTAGTCATATATATACATATATATGTGTGTGTGTTGTGTCGAAGAGGGGGAGGCTGCATGTGTGCGTTGTTTGTATGGCTAAATAGCTGTGCTTGCCTAATATCTGCATTCAACTGGGCTTGAACTGTCCTCCTCTGCTGTGGGCCCGACAGTAATTATGGACATGCGAACAGAATTAGCCTCCTACCTATTTGGCTTTGGTCTCGCTCCTCGACCAGGCCCATTCACCATTGTTAACAATCAACTTACACATTGCTACATGAAATTCACCGACCCCTGCGCAACCTCCCATTCCGCTAGAAGTATTCAAAGATAATGTCGTTTTGTCTCTCTTTCGCTTTTTATGATTAAAATAACCCAAATATAAAAATGCCAGTGAAGAGTGGTGTATGTGTGTGTGTGTGTGCTAATGTGCGTATGCTTGTTTTTGTGTCGAGTGCTCAAATTAATTAGGCAAAACAAAAAACGAGCAACGCAAAGCCACAATAAATTTCATAAAAGCGCCGACAATTTACAAAGTACCCTAACTGACGCCCAAAACCCATTCCCCAACCCTTATTAAGAACCAAGTCGGCAACTGTGGCTCTTGCTGCGTAATTAACAAATTTGATTTGACTTTGCACCATAGCTCTAAGACTTCTTAGAAAAGCTTCTTTAAAATACCTCATTTAGACGACTTATAACAATTTCATAATTGACAAGAATTGAAAGAAGTGAATTGTGGTCCCTTAATCCTGGGTCAAAGAAAACAACTAAGATAATTTTCCGAAATTGCAAAGCATCTAATTGCTTTTGATATGGAATACCTCATTTAATATAACTTATTATTCATAATGGAGGTATTTATAATTTGTTCATAAAATGTGTGGTACATTGAAATCGTCATCTCCAACAGGGTCAATCTTTATCGACTGCTGAATAGAAATACGTTGTCCGTTTGTCTACTTTGTTGCCAACTCGACTCTCAGTTTTAAAGTTGCCTTCAAAAAACTCTGTATAGATCCGTCTCTTAGATACGGGCAAAGTATGAATCGTCCAAAGAGGACCAATTCATTATGTGCTAGTTAGAACACTTCTTGGAGGATATCTAAGGATGCTAGCCTTGCCTATCTTGTTTGCTAATCATAATATCATAGAACACAAGAGTCCTGATAAGGAGTGAATCAGCTTATTCATGTTAACTCAATTCAGAAAGAGTTCCTTAATCGAAGAGTAGACTCAAGAGAATAAAACCTGTCTAGGAGTTTAGCTTGGCAAATGAGCATAACAACAAATATGAAAGAAATAGAAAATATGTAAATATGAATTACATTTTTTTGTTAACATATAATAATAATAAATTCGCAGCTGTTTTTCACCATTCTTCTGTTTTGCACGTCATATCAATCTTTTGCGTATTCAAATTGTATTCACTCTTAGAAATGATCACCCCGAATGAAATATAGGCAACGTCGAGCTGCGCATTTCTTGGGCAAATGCGTTGTCACCAATGTCAAGGACTGTGATACGGCGGCTGCCAGCTGCCAGATGGCAAACTGCCGGCGGCCATATGTTGTTTGATTAATTGTTGATTTATAGCGGACAGACAGGCAGTCAGACAGGCGGTCGGGCATTTGGAGAGGAGTGCAGCTAAGGCATATCACGTATACGTACTCACATTTATAAATCCAACAAGCGGACAGAGTGAAGACAGAGCATATGAATAAAGCGAATAACTTGAGCGGTGCCACAGAAACTGAAAAGATTTTGCCAAATGGTGCGAAATTTATTTTCCAGTTGAAAACAAGTAGAGGGAAGCGTTAGGGGGTAGCAGCAGCGGTTCATTGGCATCTTGCAACAGCTGTAGAGCAGCCGTCTAAAGGGGAAAAGGACGTTAAGAGAAAGCTGGGAGAGGGTCAAAGAGTTTTCTTTTGTGATATAAGTAAGTGGTAAACCGGATGAGCCGTGTTTCTCCCCAAGCTGTAAGGGAAAAACGTAACTTGTCGCCTTTGGGTCCTTTGTTTGACTCAATGCAACGCAGCAGCTGCTGATTAAGTCATCATAAGGACTGTAAATTTGGGTTTCCCAATGCTACAATGTGGGAACTACACGACCTTTTATATATGTATGACTGGAATGTCAGAGCACAATTTCAGGACACACCTCTTGAGTAATTATGTGCGCCAATGCTCAGGTTGAAATCATGTTGTGTATTTCCGTAGCAATTTCGAAATTTTAAACTTGTTAACAGCAAATTGAAGTCATTTCCTGCGCCAACGGCAACAGCAACAGCAACAACAAGGAGTCCTGCAGCAGGCAATGGCAATATGGTGGACGAACGATTTGTTGTAGTTGTTGTTGTTGCAACGGCACCAAATAAATGAGAAAACCGCAAAGTGCAGCAACAAAAAATGCACAAAAAGGCAAAGACTAGAGAAAACAAAATGCCAAAAAGGTACAAAAGCGGAAATAAATGCAGCAGGCAACAGGCAAGGTTGGGTGGGTGAAAGGTGGCACCGGAGGCAGACAGCCAAGGCGCAGCCAGGACTAACAGGCGGCCACAGGATAACCTGTTGACCACGTGCATACTGCAATTCGAACAACCAACAAACACACAAATACACCCACGCACACACACACACACACACACACACACACACACACACAAAGGGAGGAGAGTAACGAATTCCAAGTTTTCGGCAAAAGTGCCAAGAAAATTGCATTTTCGTATGCCAAAAAAAAAGCAAAAATAAACAGGAAAAATAAGAAAAGCCAAATACATGGAAAAGGTAGCAAAAGGCTGCAGAGAAATAAACTAGAGCATTTTGTGATTGTCGGGCGCGAGCGCAAGGCAAGTGAAATGCGCTCATCGCGTGCTGTGAATGCAATTTTGGAGCAACAACAACAACAACAACAACACTAACATACACACACACACACTCATACTTTTGCCGCTTACAATTTCAATGCTGTTATGGACGCTGTCTTGAGGGGGTAGCTGGGTCAGTGGGTGGCAGAGCGACAAATGCAATCTACAAACAATGAAATGAATTGTCAAGTGCACAAACATGTTGCTGACGTGCAAAAGCAGCAACATCGCTGCCTGCCGGTTGCCCCCGCCTGCGACCAGCAGCGACAACAACCGCAACTGCAAGCTTTCATTGGCTGCAATGGCAGCCTTTCAACCAACATTTCCCCCCAACCCCCTCGCACACAATTCCAGATGCACACCCACTGCTTGTTAACGCGGCGCGAGCCCAAATTTGTTTCGCCTGCATCTGACAGTTAAAAATCAGGCAAACAACATCGCAAAAGTGTTGCGAATATCTAATGGCATTTAACACTAAACGTAGCTAAACGAAGCACAGAAATGCCTACCACTTGGACTCTGCGCCAGTCACTTCTAGCCAATCAAAAGCGGAAAAGTCGTCTAAACGTTTTCCAGCCAATATATAAAAAATAAGTGTCCACAACTTTTATGACAGTGCAATTTTGCTCAAGTTGTTTGCTTTTGTTGTTGCTTGGACACGTCTGAGAATGTCTGCAGTGACCCTGAGTTGTCGTCGTGTCGTTCGTTGTTGTTTTTTCTTTTATAGTTTGACTTGTTCTAAGATTTATAGCGCCCACTTTAGACCATATCCGGCGTTGACACGCCAAGCCGTCAAAATGCAATGAACAATGCAGCAGGCATGACTCCCTTTGAGTCCGCAGATAGTTAGGAGCTGCTCTCGTTATTGATGAAGCTGCAGGCAATTTGGTAAGCGAAATCAATTGACAAACATTTCGGTAACTCGACATATTACAAAACAATATCAGAAATGTATTCTGATCCAGAAAATGTAGTACTCTGCTGAATATGAGTTAAGCAGGCTTTTAGATAGGAATAAAATGCATTTTTTTTAAAGATTTCATGATTTCGTTTCCTAGAAAACTTTTTCAACGAACGGGCTATTAACTTAAATGCTCTATGAAAGCACGTTAAATGCTGCAGGTTTTCACAAACTCTCCTTTTAAAAACTATTATATAAGCTATAGTTAAATTGTACAATGAGCAGATGCAGGCTCGAGTCCCAGGCGAGTGTTTGAACATACTGTTAGCCTAAGGCCATAATCTCTTGATAGGTTAAATACAACTAAACGCCGCACTATTAATAATGTAAATAGAAATGAAATAATTTTGTATTCCAATCCCCTTTTTTACAATGTAGCTTAATTCGTAGATGATATTTGTTATAGGTAATTTCCTTGTCGCAATCTTCTTAAAAACTTCGTCTTGGGTTAAGGAACTCGAGAACATAACAACGCTTGCGCAAAATTCTTGTTTTGAACTTTTATTCGCTTTTATTTGAGTTTTTTTTTTTTTCTGTTTATTTTTTATCTTGTTTGCCACAGGTCCTTTGGTCAACTCGCCTTACTGTTATCTTGTTGACATGCCGGACATTGACATATCCATTTTTTACGAGCCTTGCGTAGCTGCCCTTCGGGTTGTGTGTGTTTTGTGTGTATAAAAAAAAAATAACAAAAAATAAGATGAAATAACTGACTAAGAGCTACAATAAAAATGGTCTAGTAAAGGTAATTTATTATTTTTCGAATTCAATGTCCTGGCAGCTGTGGTTCTCTCACTCTCTGTAGACGTCTGCCTTCAAATCAATTTGCAATGACGTAATTATCAAATTGCAATGGCAGGCACGCCCACAAGTACTTAAGTGTGTGTGTGTGTGTGTGTGTGTGTGTGTGTGTGTGTTTGTTCGGTGGCACTCACACAACAATTAACACTTGGCCATTACTTCCATTTGTGGCATGTTAATTTGTTGCCACATCAATTGCTGTTACCAATATGCGAGGCGCATACAGAAATGCACACACACACACACGCAGAAAACATGCGAATGCCTATGCCTGGGCCTGGGCCTGTGCCTGTGTCTGACTGTGTAACAATCTCACCGACAGCTGACGCTGTTGTGGTTTGCAGCTACAACTATTACAACAACAACGACAACAACAACAAGAACAAGAACTACAAGAGCATGCAGCCTGCTGACAATTGCCTGACACTCGGCAGCTGGTTTATTTGCCACACACGTGGACAGCACACGTACACACGGCCCAGCCACCCACTGTTTTAGCCAGCCAAGTCAGAATCAGAGCCAGACAACCACACTGCCAGCAGCCGTTGGCCGGGCCGTGCGAAGAGGCGGGGCCAGCAGGCGTCGGCTGAGCAGTTGAACAATAACGCTTGAGTGATTATGCAATTGACAGCTAAATCAATCAATGATGTCAACTACATGCCGACAACGGGCCAGCCAAACTCACAAACACACACACACACACACACACACACACCCACGCGCACACACACAGAGGCATAGGCAAACATATAACAAGCGCACTCAATGTTGATTCCTACTTTTTGTGCGACACACAACAACTATTTCAATACAAACGCACGCACACACTCATTGAATTCCCAATTGGTAAAACGCTTTACGTTGTTTCCGACATTTTCAATTTTTATGACAAAACTCGAAAATTGGTACAAGTTTTTATGCATTTTTTCTGTATTGTGTACACACAACTCTGGAATTTCGGCATTAAATGTGTGCGATTTTTACTTTCAAGCAAAATATTTAAAAAAGTGACCGCTGCCAGCAACAATAACCTCGGTTGAATGTAACAAATTAAACGGTCTTCAATATAGCTGCTGTATATATATCTATATATATATAGATTAAAGCCAATTTCATTGAAATCTGAGCAAAAGAACAATCAAATCACGAGCTCAGCGACTAAATAACAAAATTATGACAAATTCTGACAGCAACCACAGGGCGCACGGAGAAACTCACATATTTGTCCATTCTCAGCGCTGATTGCCGGCAATCGTCAGCTTGACAAATAGCCAAAACGCCAACGCACGTCGCACGTTCCAATCGCATTCGCATTGTTTGTCTAGGAACCGTCAGATGATAAATATTTCAGGTTATTTCCTTTTTCTTCTTTTCTCGCACACACGCACAGCTACCCCTCATGGTGTTGTCTTATATATGTATCTTCTCAGTATTGATGACGTTTAATATATGCGTATAATGAAGTTTATGTTTTCGCTCACACGATAGACTACAGATATACGAGTCCAAGCATGCAAAGCAGTCAATCAACCCAAGCTCAACTCAAAATTCGAACCTGAGAACCAAACCAAATGGATTTGAACAACTTTACGTCTCGTAAGCTGAACTGTTCGTTTTGTGTGTTCCCGGCCATGGAATATTTATAAGATATGCAGAAGCTTCTTCCGGATCTGGGTTACTTAGGCTCTAGCCAGAAAATAAGAAAATGCCAGCATAACAGAAATTAAGGTATCAGAAAATAGCCCTTAGATTATACTAAGGGCTGCTGTTGTTGAATACAAAGAATATCTAAATAACTTTTGATAGGTAAAGTTAAAAACATTCTGAAAGGATGCTTATCCAGATACCATATTTAGGAAGAATAATACATATTTAAGAGAATTTCTAGAGTGAAAAATTTAATTAAAAAAACAACAAAATATACTGAATACACTGAAATAACTTTGGGGCTTAATCTTCTTAAGTACAATCAAATTTATTCCACTGTGTTGTGTATCAATATCATCGAGTATGCCATATATGTGTATATGTATGTGTGTGTGTGTTTGTATAGCCGTGCACAGCTGTGTGCGAGAGTGTCTGCTGCTGTAGCATATCATCAATTATGGCAAGCGGAAGTTACATTTTTGTAAATGTTGTATCTTGATGTTGTTTCAAAAAACAACAGCACAACACAGAGCAGACTCTCCAGCCGGCTATTGAGACTCGCCCAAGTGGCTGCGGTGCGGATGTGGGAAGATTGCAACCAGAACGCTGATTGTTTTTGCTATCATTGAATAATTGATGCTTTTGTGTAGACAAAGACAGCAGCAACAACAGTAAAATAAATTTCCTTGGGGCGCGAATATGTAAAGTACGCTGAGCATGCGAAAAAAAAGGAAGTGAATTGTTGAAAAAGCGGTTCGTGGAAAATATGGATATATAACGATAACAAACCAACCGAGCTCGCATACCATTCTTATTGTCCTACCACGCGTTTTATGTAAATCAATGTAAGTGAATATTTTTGAAAATCTGCTTACGAACGAGAGAGCGAACATCTGTTGAGAATCTAAAATATTTCCAAGCCTAGCAGGGTTGGCAGCAGACAGTCCTGCCGTATGTGCGACTCAACGCTGTTGCATTTGGAATGTGATTTCACAGTTTGTTTTGCTTTCTCCCCACAGTCCACATACTTCTCGACAGCCTGTTGGCACTTTCATATATTGTGCTTCAATAGAACATTTTCAATATTTCTAACCTGGCACAAAGAGGGAATCGTTCCCATTGTTGTTGCCGGATTAACAGTCTACATCATGTGTATCGCAAGTGCGGGTGAGTGTGCGGGTGTGTCTGTGTGTGTGAATGTGTGCAGCAAAGGATGCGTATATTTTAAGGCGGATGCTTTTCTGTGTGGGTGAAGTCATAGTTGTACCCGATCGGAAGCCCTACACCTTACAAATTCTGTTAAGCACAGAACACCAAAAATTTCTGGCAACGAACCAGATTGAATGTCTTGCAGCATTACATAAATATGTGGCCAATCCAAAACAGCTAGCGACGGGAATGACAAGCGCTCTAGAGCCCATTCGAAATGTGGAATGCACGGCTCTAGTTAAGCCAACTGCCAGAAGGCAACAGTTCTCATGTGCAGTTAATGAATGGAGCTAAAAGCTAAAATTGTTGCCCACTGACAGCTGCAGTCGTTCATTAGACAATAAGCCCAGCCGGGCAGCTGTACGGCGATTTTTTGGCTGCCACGTGCAGATAATCAGCGCCCAAAGGTGCACTATGCTATGAGTATATCGTGCCCAGCAGTAACACAATCCGAAAAGCTGCAAAAAGAATGCTGAAAAGGCAGCTGCAATGCGCAGAGCTTAAGCAGCAATGAACAGACTGACCGACGCGTCGACAACCGGATAGTCGGACAGACGGACAGACGGACAGACGGACAGCCATATAGACAAACAGACGTACCACAACGAAAGCAACTCAAGCCCGCAGCAGCTGAAATTTGGCCCCAACTCCTACAGTGCCTCCCACGGCGGATCACCACTCGACGTTGTAAAAGTCAGAAGCATAAAATCCGATAGCTTCCGCTAAGCTAGCTTATTCAAGCGTAGGTAGGGCCAATAAAACATTTCTAAGGATTTCGCTAGGATTTCACATTGCATCCTTGCCACACTGCGAACCGCCTGAACGCAATCCGCACTGTGGCCTGTGGGGGCTGTTCGCTGCTGTAGGTGGCAACTGGTGGCGACTGCACTTTTATTCATACAGTTCGGCAATCGGCATGCAATGGCTAAAGGGTTCAGGGTTGGATAACTTGTTGGCGGTGTAAATTATTTCCTAATTAGTTGGGCAGCCAGGCCAATGTATTTAGTTTTTATATACTTATTCATTTAAAGTCCATATGCTGCAGTGCCTGACTTAAGACAGGACTACTTATCATCTGGGCTCATCTGCGGCTCCATTCGATCGCCACAAATTTAAGCATTATAGTCGTGCCACTTGCAGCGCCATTGCCATTTAGGGGACAAAGCCCTATTTTATTGCCATCCTTTGTCGTAGACGCTGCTTCACTTATCTAAAGGAAGTTGCGCACAAAGCGTAGAATGGCTACAAACAAAATTCAAAGCCAGTTTGATGCTTATCCTTAATGATGCAGTAAAATGTTATTTTTTTTCTTTGCTAGCCTCTGGACACAGGACACACAGTTTGCAGTTTAAAACGCCGAGGCAAAGGAAAAAGTTTCCCAATGCCATTTCACACACTCCTCGGACCCAGACGCTGCCCACGAAGCTATTAAACTTTTGCCAGCAAAAGAAATGCCTAAAAAACAGTTGTCCCCGCCAGTGCTGCAGTTTCCATTCTCATTTTTAATTGCAGCCAGCGCTCATCTATCAATAGAACTATAGACTACGATATGGCATGCAAATCAAATTATTCGCCATGCCCGCAGAAGTCTCCCGTTGTCTTCTGCTGTGGTGTGGCTTAAAACAGGATAACGAGCCAAGTTGTTACAAGTTTTTAATAGAGCAAACTAGCAAATGGTGTTGGGATAAAGAAAATATAACCATAGGCCTTAGAGATACCTTAAGCCCCAGAATCTATTGAAAATAAAAACCCTTGCCGCGATGATGATATGGAATCTAATAATAATCGATCTTGTAGCTAGTATTAAAATTAATTTTCCTATTGTGAATGCTGATGACACACATTAGGCTTACTTTCCGATTACGAGCTAAAATGGACAGGCCTTGCTTGCCCTTTGCAGAAGTACAGGGTATAAAAAACTTCTGTTGAGACAGCCACACAAAAGACTGCTCCATCGGGCACCTGACTCTTCCACCAAATCAGCCTTCTTTCTGACGCGGCATAGGCAGCAAACTGCTGCATAAACTGCTAAAAAGATGATGAATTTTCAGCACAGACCGGCAAGTTTATAAACTTGCCAGTCTTCGGCAGCTTCCAGCACGCGGCTTTCATCTCCTATCGCTGTGCAGTGAAAGCTACCGAGTTCTTTGTCGGCTGTCGGCGCGTAATAAACAAACTTTTGAGCAAAGTTTATTTCACTACTTTTTTTCAGTGGTTTTTTTTCTGCCCATTTCTCTTTTATTTGTGAAGTGGTGTGCAGTCCGTGTACGACAAGTTTAACACCAAAAAGCGAGTGCAACACGGCACGCTTAGTTAGTTATGTAGATGGCCAGGTCGACAACTGGCACCCAAGCGGAGCAACGTCCATTGGCCCACACACACACACTCACACATACACAGTCGCTATGGCAGCTGCGGTCGCTCATCTCTGACATCATTAAACGCCATTTTGTAGTCGGCTGGCAGGTGCCAACTGGCGACTGGCGACTGGCTGCTAGCGGCTGGCAACTGGTGACTTCAAGCTGCTGAGATTTGGTCAACAAAGTTGCCCAAGTGTAGTCAAGCAGAAAGTGAGTCTCAGCTTGAGCTGCGCCCACATAAAGATACAAAACGAGTAATTCACTTTTATTATGTATTTCATTTTCTCTCTCTGTGAGTGTGTATGTGTGCAGGTTGTTGCCTTACCTTACGTGCATGTTTGAATGTATGTTGAATTTTTTATGAGCACGCAACCTGCGGCAAGGGCTATTTTCGGGGCCATCTAGGCAGAGATTTGAGCGCAACGGGCATTAAAGTAGCCACAAGAACCAATTTGGCCTCGCCCTCCCCCTTTCAGCACTGCGCCCAGCTAGCGCTTGTTTCGCTTTAAAACTAATTAATCTAAATGGATTTTTTGTAGTTGCATTTTGCACCAGCGCTGGCACTGCCATTGCCACTGACGTATAAAAACCAAACTAACACACAGACACAAATACAAACACTCACACACACACACACACACAGAGACAAATCGACATGTGTGTGGCACAAAATAAAAGTAGAATAAACTGTAAGCGAGGCACTCATTGAAAGCGAAAAACCGAAGCGAACCGCAAGCAATTTGCATGTTTGAAACGCCATGCAACGCCATGGCCTTCTCTTGCTAGCCCGCAACCCCTCCACCATTCCCCACCCATTCCCCACCCATTCCCCTACCATCCGACCCCCTTGTTGCTATTGGCTAAAACACGAAAGGGGCCGGTCCACGTGGTATACTCGTATCATGCACCAAACGGGGACAGGACAGCGTTAAAGTAGCCTTATCGCCGGGCACACATCGCATCAGCTTCAGCACCAGCTCCTGCTCCTGCTCCTGCTCCTGCTCGTGCTCCTTTACTAGCGTCAGTTTCTGCTCCTGCTGCTATACCAGCTCGAGCTTTAGCTATGGCTTCAATGTGGACAGTTTGAAGCAGTTTTATTGACGTGTGTCCGGGCGTGGCCAGTGCGAGGCGGCAGCTATAGCTGCCCCACATGGGATGTGGCTGTTGCGTTATAAATAAAAACCCGTTTACCCTGTTCATCAAAAGGCGGGCGCAACTGTAGACGCTGAAATGCACTTATTTCAACGTTCAGCCAGCGGCTGGCAGAATTTAAAAGAATTCATATATATTTTTAAAGCAAGAGAATGAAGATATAACTAAACTATTACTCGAAACACTGATTTCTATAATTCATGCCAAATCAAATGCCGCAGGCAGAGAGTAATTTATCGAGCAACTTTTGCATAACACACACACGCACACACACACACACACGATTATACATAGTGAAAGAGTGAGAAAGACGTTTGTGTCGGCAAAATGGCAGCGGCGCCATTTTAATTTGATTTTGCCAGTCCTTTGGTTGTTTTTTTTGTCAACGTCGGCGTCGTTTTGGCCATGTGTGACAGTTGGTTGACCGTTTTGGCGATTTTAGCTGAAGGCTTCTGCAAACCATACGAAGGAGACAGTTATAAATTGCAAACATACTGTAAATTCTGTAGGCCCCAGTGGACACAGACCAGAGTAATTGTTGGTTATGTGCCTAAAAATATGAACCGATAGACCCAATCCTTACACGGCATTCGTTGAATGTAATATAGATATATCCCATCGATGTTTCGACCCGGCTTTGCCTGGCCAATTATTTGTATATATATATATATATATTTTGTTTTCTATTTCCCTTAATTTTCAATTATTTTCCAACAATTTGACTTGGTAATAAATTGCCGCCAGGCTGAGTTAGCCAACAATTAAAGTTACCTTGTGAGTTGCCACTTAACTCAATTCCAATCCTCAGTCAGTTAACCCTCGGCTAGAACATGTGTATGCGGCGAGTGTGTGTGTATATATAGGCGGTGCAGCAGCTGTTGGTATTTTTGTTGTTTGTTTTTTTTTTCGGGGGTTTTGTGGTTTTTTTGGCACATCGTTTATTATGCCAAGCGAAAAATGCAATATTTTCTCCTGTGCCGCTACGTGGCCGACAAAAATATTTACAATTTGGCAGTACCCCTGCTGTCCGCTGTTCAATCCCTAAAGCCAACCCACCAACAGCTGCTGCTGCTACTGTAAAAAAAAAGAAGAGAAGCGGAAGCCATAAAAGGAAGCGCCATCGAGGCAAGCCGAACAGCCACCAGGAGCCGCCGCTGACTGTCGGCACACTCCATAAAAAAAAGAGGCCACACACCATTCGGCTAAGCTCAAAAGCGGTAACTTCAATCTTTGAATGTTTTATTTACTGCAAAATCGATATGGTTTTTTATAAGCGTACGCGAGCGTGGGGCTGGGCGACTGAGGCGCCACACGGGCTTAACACACAAGTGCCAGGCGTAACGAGTTGCATGCAAATTCGTGCCCGTTTTTTGTCTTCTCTTCCCATGCTTTTTACTTTTCTTTTTTTGTATTTTTTTGCTGCTGCTTTGCCTTTGGCTCTTTGACTCCTTGGCGCTAAAATATCGCCTGCGCCTCGGCCGTTTCTTTGAATAGCGGCTCTGGGCACAAATGCAGAAGTAAATGTGTTGCAACTAGACATAGAGCTGGGGCAACCTACCAAGCTGGGAGGCTGGGTAAAATGTGTGTGGCAAATCACACACCACATAATTTGCCGCTGCATTGCGCACACCAATTCAAACCGACACACACACACACACACTTACAAACCGAGTCTGCTGCTGTGGAATTAGTGAAGCAGCTGCCTCTGCATCTGCTCCTTGCCCCTGCTACTCCTGCTGCTACTCCTGCTGCGTTCCTGGCGTCCCCGACCGCATTACGTATGCATGACGTTGACGCTGGCGTTTGCTCCAAAACTCCAAGCCGATGCCGACCAGCGCGTCGATGGTGTAAATGCCTGAAAGGAATGAAAAACGTGGCGCCCCAACAGCAGCACCAGACATACAAGGGAACGGGAGGAGCATACCATTTCTCTCTTACTCGTTTCCATTCTTTGCCTCTGCCCCGTTTTGGCCGGTTCAATGCTGATTACGATCGCTGCTTTGGCCACTGGTCTGGATGGTGCGAAAGAGCTGTAGCATTTGACTTCTTTTTGTGTCCCACGTTGATAATTCGAAATTTGTATTCCAATCTTCAAATTGTCTCCAAAATGGAATTGATTTTATGCAGATGAGCATGAAATTGTCTCAATGCGAATTTACCATGTTAGTGTAAATAAATGCTGCACAGTCGGTGAACTAGCACGCGACACGCCCCCAATTCCACACCCACATCGAGTAGATTGAATGCAAAGGATGCGTCGTTGTGACTCTTCCAATTTAACTTTAAGTCATGCCGCATCGATTTCTAGCCGCCCCAATTTATTACTTAATTCTTGAGCTGCAGTTAGCAGTTGGCCAGAAAATCAAATCAATTCAAATAGTAATAGAATGCAGCCGCAGCGCCAAACTTATAAAATGCTCAAGGAAATCCACTTTAAATATTTGGCTATGCAAACAGCACAACGCCCACTCGCAGGACCCTCCTCAACCACTCCAAAGAATGCGCGCGCGCTGTATTTCATTTGAATTTACAACTGTATTTGATCTGATCGATGTAACTGCAGCCGATGGGCAAGGCAAGCCAATAAAATGCTCGAAGAGAAAGAGAAAAATGAGAAATGAGCAAATCGCATAAAAATTCGCTGGCGAATTTGTAAAAATTCATACAAGAGAAAAATGCTGCCCATTCAAAGGGCCAATATGCAAACAGGGCCACAAAAATATATTTCACAGATATCCAACATGATGCCAACGACAATACTCATGATGATGTCGATGACAATGATGATGATGATGATGACGATGATGATGATGATGTTGCTGGGTATGGCATGCTGCTGCACACTAAGCTGGATGCTGATTGAATGCTGATACATGTCTGGGCCAGAGCAATAACAAAATTGGCTAAAGGAAATTTAAGGACAGCCGCAATTCATTGACTCTGTGATGGACTTTGACTGCCCCTCGACACGTCTCCAGCTGAATGCGCGATATTATCGGTTTACATTTGTTTGCATTGCTGAGTAATTTGTGTTTACTGTGGATGTGTTTAGCATGCAGCGCCTCTCTAGCGCCACTCTACTGCAAAATATCACATACGAGCTGCAAATTATATAGAGAGAGAGTCGTTATGTGAGTGCGATGAAGGGTCGATAAAGTTCTTTAAATGGCCAGGAAATTGCAAATTGCTGGTTTAGTTGACTCAAGCGGGCTATTGATATGTTTCGTATTTATTCATTGCATTTGAGAATTTGTAATGATAGCTTAGCTTCTCTAAATAAATATTGGCTCTGGCGATAAGAGCCCGTCCTTAAGAATTACGAATGAGTGTATGTGTGTGCTTGTGTGCGTTTGTAGTCTAGTTGCCACTGGCTTGGCAATTTATTGTTTATGCAATCAGGCGTTCGGTGCTTGTGTTATATATCACAGCATTTCGATAACTTTCTTGGTGTGCCCATCCCCTCTGAAGCTCTGGCATTGCATTTCACTTTCAATGTGTCAGGCCACAAAAATCTCATGCATAAGTTTTATCTTATTTACTCGAGCAAACTCGACCCAAACTCGATGCAGCAGCATCAGCATCAGCATCAGCTCGATCTCGAATTTCTCTATAAATCATCTATGCAATTTTAATTCAAACACAAAAGAATTTCCGCCACACATGCCGCACAATACATAAACCCACAAAGATACGCAGACACACGCAAACACACACACACAAGCCAAGGGGGGGGCATTGTTAGCATAAACCAATTGTAAAAGCCAAAATAGCGACAACCTCCCAACTAATGCGCTCAACGCGCCCCAAAGATACACTGAAGAGACTGAAGACTGAGACTGTGGCATGAGTAGTTGCCCCCACGAGAGTGCGGGCCAAAAGCTACTCGAGGCACGGGGCCAAAGGCTTGGGAATAGAGCCAAAATATGTAGTATAAATAACCGCATTTGGGTATGTGTGTGTGAGAAATATTTTGTTTAACGTTTATAGTTTTATGCACTTAAGATACAAAAATATTTTTTTGGAAATTTATTTTCGAGCTGCAGCCAGAAACAGAGCCAACAGCAGGGCAGAAGCCGAAGCCAAAGCCAAAGCCAAAGTAAAAGCAAACGCAAAACTTTTGCCAATATTTGTAAAAAAGATATTGATTGGCCTGAGCTGCATGCCCAGACACACACACACACACATAGACGCACGCACAGACAGATGCACAGGTCCTGCTTATGCACATAAATTCATCCTTTCAATAAGACATGCAGGTTGGCTGGTATGCGTTGCGTTAGCTCGTTGCCACCCAACATCACTGCTCAATTCTTCGTGCAAACAGAGTGTATGAGTGTGCATACGCCCTCGACACGTAGCCCCTGCCCCACAATGCACCACCGTGCACCACTCCACTTGACTGCTGCATAAGTAAACGTCAGCGGATAAATTGCCACAGTTGTTGCCGCACACTCATAGACGTAGTCAAATTTTTTGAGCTGAGTTTTTCGTGCATGATAACAACTATGGCAACAGTTTGAGAGCCATTGAAGCGAAGTGGCAACCCAAGCAGCAGACACACATACATACACACATGCATGAGACACACATACATATTTTACTTACACATACATATACGTATCAGCTGACGCCACATTTGGATTTATTTCTCGAGCCCTGCCAAAGGTTATGTTTGTTTTATGTTAAATGTTCAAGCATATTATTGCAACACGATGCTCAAGCGAATGCTTACCGAAATTTGCTTATTTTTGTTTCCTCTTATATATGGTAGGAGAAATCCAGCTTTGTTGTTGTTGCTTTTGTGTCTGCTGCATGTGAAAATATTCAAACAAAAATGTTATGAAAATATGAACTGATGCTTATCGATTGTGAAATATGATAAGTTGGTTGGGTGCCTCGGCAAACATGCAATGCCTGTTGTGTACACATACAAACAAACAAACAAACACACACACACACATAGACACACACCCCCACATATGCAATGCAGATATATGTCCCTCTCTGTTCTGCATACATTTAATTTGTTAGCACAATCGAAGCCCGGCTAAAGGGCGGCTGTATTATTTCATTATTTGTGTGCACTGCTGACGGACATATGCAGCTGTATGTGTATGTGTCTGCGCATGTGTGTGTGTGTGTGTGTGCATATTTTCATTTCGTGTACGTCTGTTTGTTTGCGTGCCAGGCAGACCACAAAGTGGGAGTTGAAAGGTAACCAGACCAGACTAGACCAGACCAGACCAGAGAATATTCACCCAAACCCAAAGCCGAGTGCAAGCCCAATCGCAATCCCTTACCCAATTACATGGCCCCGAGCAATTGCAGCCAAATTCCTTTGGTAGCTAATAAATATTAAAGTTTAATTAAATATGCTTTTTCCCCCAATATTTATGTGCGTATCGATTACGGGGCTCGGCCAGCGGTCCATTGGCCTGGGCCGATGCAATTTCGCTGTTGGTCAGCGCCATAAATTGCAACCTTGAAGCTGGAAAGCTGAAAGCTGAAACTGAAGCTAAAGCCGAGCCAAAGGCCATTAAAATACATTCTTTTTATTTTTTTGTCGGCCACTTTACATCGGCTGAAGTGTGGGCGGGGTTGGGGGTTGGGCCAGTGGGCCATGGGCTAACTAAAACTCATATTAAAAATTGACTTTTATCGTGATTTACAATCAAGTTGGCCTTTTTTAAATGCCGCGGTCGACATGCGGGCTGCCAGCCCTTCCTTTCCCTAGTTGATGTTTGTTCGTGTTGGTGTTGCGGTTGAGCCAAGTATTACACAAGCCCACACACACTCACTCACACACACACACATACATACACACACCACACACTCATCAGTGGGTAGCGCAAAATATATCTTCGTAGCTTAAGCAAGACGGGCACACATATTTAAAGCCCTGCTCCTCCACTCCGCCGAACATAGACGGCCAACATCCGACACGTGGTCTAACACTTTCTGTGGCATTTTTGCAGCAGAAATCCTTTTAACTTGGCTAACGGCGCCACGCCCAGCGCATAAGCCGCATGCTGACGTTCTTAAGGAGCTGCTTTTATAATTCTCCTGCTCTTCTATCTTCAGTCGCCTATACAGAAATCCAATTCCCAACACTTTCTATTCGCACATGCAATTCTATTGGATTTCTTGGCAAAGGCCACATGACGTCGCCCACGTCTTTGACTTTCAGCTTTTCCTCTTAATTTGCTGGCAATTTAAGCATCTATTATCCTATCTTGTAATTTTTCTGGGTTAGCTTTATCAACATTAAGAGATAATTTGAAATTGCTTGAATACGTTAAGCTGAGTGACCCTTATTAATTATGTGCCAGACCATTTAAAAGTTAGCTAATAAAATTAAGCAGCATCTCACCCAATTACAAGTTATAGCTGCTTCAAATTGATTATATATGCATACATAAATATTTAACTTGTGCTCTTTCATCTGTCATTTACAGAGACTGCCGAGTTGTGCGCGATCCGCAGACGCTGAAATCAAAGGGCTATGGATTCGTCAGCTTTGTCAAGAAATCGGTAAGCTAAAACAAAACTTAACTAAACTGTCTTGAAAGAACTTCAAAAGATATCAAGCCCAGAGAACTTGACAGCAATTAGTGAAAACTCAATAAAACAGCAGCACAGCACAAATAATTCAAC
The DNA here is from genome assembly GCA_037075305.1 of Drosophila kanekoi. Lineage (NCBI taxonomy): Eukaryota > Metazoa > Arthropoda > Insecta > Diptera > Drosophilidae > Drosophila > Drosophila kanekoi. The sequence continues at coordinate 175,126 of JBAMCE010000665.1, forward strand.
CTTTAAAGGACCTTAGCTAGGACCAGAATGCCTATTTAAAAAATGCATCAATTTAAACCAAACAATTTAAATTTGTATATTGGTGTTGATAAATGAACAATTCTTTATATGTTAGTCTTCGGTTTAACATTATGTTAATGCTAATGTTAATGTTAAATTCAAAATGGACCACTTTGAAGATGCCGAAATCAACATTATCTACACATTATAGACAAGAACTCCCTGTTGTTGGTCTAAGAGTCTCTGACATGTACGAGTTTCGACATAATTTACTTCATGATGAAAATATACAAGTATATTTAAGTATATACATCATGAACGTATACATATTTATTGCTGTAGCCTATAAAAAGGGCCTTAGGCTTTCCATTTTTACAAATTTTGTTGTGTGATTTAAGACACTTTCCGCACAAATTAATCTAGAGAGAGCGATACAGATACCCACGCAACATTTAAAGCCCCTGCCACAGATGCAACAAGTCTCACGGTCCTTCTTTGAGAAAAAGAAGAAAACGTTTACACATCATATTCAATGTGTTCCAACCGAAAGTGATAAGGGTAGAAATAACTGATACACACGACGCTTACGTGTGTGTTTGTTTGTTGTGATTGAATTTCATGTGCTTAATAGGTAGAAAATTCGACAAAGCTGAAAGTTGACGCCAAAGCTGAATGTGGTTAGGATCAAAGGCAGCAAAGCTCAGCTGTACGCGCTGTGTGGAAAGCAGTCAAGCAGAAAAAATGCGCAAGCTTAGCAAAAGACAGCCCGGCAGTCAGACAGACGTTAAGAAAATCAAAATCAAAGCCAATGTCAAATCAATGCTTAAGTCGGCCAGGCGAATGACGTGAAATCGAAAGGCGCTACAAGTCAATTACGCAGCAAACGTTGAGAGTTATTAATTAAATTTTAATGCTAATATTAATATTTTCATTAAGAGCACACAGATTAGATACAAAAGATAGAGAGCGAGCGAGATATACATAATCCATGACGCTCAGACCCCACCCCATGCACACAGCCAGGGGCTGTCAGTCAAAAGCATAAGCCAAAGCGCAAGTCTAAGCCTTTTGGACAGAATGTTTGTTGTTTCTTTTGCTGTTGTTGTATTACAGTGAATAAAAGCGCTGAGGCAATGCGGCGTATACGCAATTTGGAATCGGTGCGCTCTTAAAATGCGGCTGCGACGTGTCAAACGCGTCGCTGGCACTAACTAGTTAACTTTTTATGTTGCATCGATGCTCTGGGGGACGAGCGACAATTTTCGAACTTTCTCGATTAGTTTCGATGCCAGAACGCAGAAGCAAATGAAAGAAAAACAAACGCGTTCAAATGGCAAACTCAAATATTTCAAATTAAGTTTCTCGACATGAGTTTTGCACACAAACATTCGGTCACACACACACTCAAACACACACACACACACATACACAACCTTATGCACTCATATGCGCCGCCCTAAGCCGATGCCCAACCCCCGGCTGCCGTCGCTTGCAGCTGATTTAATGCAAATTTTATTTATGCGAAAAGTTTTATTAAATTTTTGTGCAAAGTTTATATATTTTCTGTGGTTTTGCGGAAATTGAAAAGTTATTTTTCGAATGGCTTACTGCAGACACACATACACACACAAACGCATCCACATGCGGGTTGTGTATTTGTGTGCATTTCGATTGCAACTGCAAACGGAAAAGGAAGAAACATTTTCTTCATTTTGCGCTTCCGCCTGCATATGAACATTTTGCCAATCCCAGCGCTTTGCATAATACATTGCTGAAGGAGCTTTCAAATATTAAGCGTAAATTGTTCGGCAACATGCTTTAAATAAACACCAGCTAACGCTGCCAACGCTGCCAACGCCGGCAAACGCTGACGATGTACACAAATTGCCATAATTTAATAACCATCAGTGCTGGGAAGCCGCACCAGATACAGCAGCAGCAGCAGCAGCAGCAACAACAAGAGCAGCGAAGGCAGGCTGTCCTGGCGCCTCCTGGCTGCGTGTCATTAGCATCATAAATCACAACAACATCAACAACAAACGCGTGTAGTTGAACAGAAAAAAAAGCAGCTCACGCAAACATTAAGCGCAATAAACATGCCGTTGCAGAAGAGACAAGGGCCGTGGCAGTAAGCAACTCCTCTGCGCGCCTGCTGCTGCTTGAAAATGCTAATGGCTGCCATCGTTGGCGGCATCAGTTATTGTCACACATAACATTAACATATTATTGCACGCCAATACGACAGTGCGAGAATGCGGCAAAAGCTGCGTATGAGCAACATCTCTATATTTGCTTCGCGCTTGTTGCTGCAGTGGATGTTGCTGTTCCTGCTGATATTGCTAGTGTTGGCGCCTGCATCTTAAGTGGCCACTGTGCGGCTGCCATTGACTCACAACTGATTACAGACAAAGTACATCGCCGTGGCAAGTTAAGAGACTGCATTTAGTCGCACGGGCTGCAATCGGTGTCAATTCAAAATCAAAATTTGACAATGTGTGCGGCGAACAAGTTACAATGCCGGCCCCATTCTATCACCATCCATGTTGACACTGCGTCGTCCGTGGGTGTAGTTTTATTTCTTTCGTCAACTGAGAAGCTTATGTTTGCATACGTTGCTGTCATTGTCAGGGAGCACAACAACTGCGGTTAACCCGATGTTTTGGGTATGTTACCTATTTTAAGAATTCTTTCAAACGTCAATCAAATTTGCTACGTTGCCCGTCCAAGAGATGCTTGCGTAAGCACGCACGTTAATACGTAAAAATGTATAGAACTTAAAATAAAGCAAGTGTGGGCTTTCCTACCAGGGAGTGCCAGATTAGGAGATAACCTGAAGTTCGCAGCAAGCTACTTTTACAAACATTCCAGCTTCCTTCTACACATACATTTACAAAGCACACAGACACACACACACACAATACAAAGCAGCAGTGTTTAAATAGTCTGATCTTGATGAAATGTTCTGCTCATCAATATGGTACCCAAAAGTGTGCAAATGCCTAAGTTCAACGCTCTAGTTTTTTAATAAAAAACAAATGCACTGCGTTTTGTATAAGATAAAATTAAAATGAATGATATGAAATTACCTTTCAAAAACGTTTTAGACCAGCCATGTAATATTTCTAGGAACTCAAAACTAATAACAGAGGAAAAACTAATAGCAAAATAAAAAGTTCGTGCGAAATGTGGTAATGCCCATGTTAATAAGTTCCACAAATTCAGGATTTAGATCAATTTTGAAGCTCAAAAAGGCAAGCGCGCTTAAAGATAATTTCTCAGTATTTTTGAAGTATTCAGCATTCTCTAAAGTTTGAAGAAAAGCTAATTTTAAAGAAAAGGCAAAACGTTCAAGTTGTGCGTAATAAATTTGCTGGAGCGAATAAAACTTGGTTATAAATATAAATGGGCTGAACGTTCATTTTATGTTTTCCATAATAATTCAGAAACAAGTGATTTGAAGCCTTAAACTGGCAACACACGCATAAGCCGACCCACTGGACATACCGAGTAAATGGACACAGCATTTCGACTGGCCCCGGGGTCGGCAACTATAAAAAACAATTGAGAGGAGTATGGGATACCGGAATGGGAAACAGAATCGAAATGAAAAGAAAAGAAAACGCAAAAAAAATGGCATACACAAATAAATCCTATGGAATTATGTCTTGACAAAAATGCGCTCTTGCGTGAAATACTGATTTTAGGGCCCACGTCCACGCCCTCGCCCACGCCCTTCCATACTCGCACCACTCCACCAAAAATGTTGTGATGTGTGACCAGGCAATGGTCAAAAATCGAAAACATTTTTGCTCTAAACGAAATGAAAACAGTTTTCAGCCATCGCCAAGAGACGTTGCTGCGGGAGCTGCCTCTCGCTGGGTTTACACATCAATATCTGTTTGATGCCTTAGAATGCGACGAATGGGACAGCATTTCGAGTGTGTAAACGATTTGCCACTTGAGTTATTCTCTGAATATCAAGAAATCATCAGAAATGCCCACAGAAATCATGCATTTGCCAGACGGATAGTTAGTCGAGACATTGTGGCTTTTGGAGCTCGGACTTTAAGATGCGACTTGGATATTGGTAGGCCTTAAAGCCTCTAGGCGCTTATCTAAATAGCCACGTTAATGAATCTGACCGAAGAACTAAGCAGAACTGGCTTAGAAGCTTGGCTGCCCAAACCTTTTAGCCGGACACGATGTGCGGCCGGATTGAGGAGTGGGGGTAGTGGGACGAGCACTAAATACTTCTGCGTCTGGTTACCTTTATTAAAAGACAAAATGGTTGCTAGGAGAAAAAAGGACAACACATTCCCATTTTCTTAGAGTGTATTTGTGTGGGGATTATCCCCCTTTTGTGTGTGTTGACTTTGCCTTTTTTCACCTTTTCGCTTTTCGCTCGCTACAGTTTTTCCTTTTTCTGCTTAGCCCTTTTTTGTGTTTGAGTTTTTTTTTGTCTGAACCAGGCACAAACCATTTCCTTATTGTTTTAATAAACATTTAAAATGTCTTGCTCCCGACTTACGTTGTGTACACAAAATGTCAGCCCAACCATTTGTGGCAAATGAAGGGACGGGGTGGGGACCGTTGGCTGTTGTTAGTAAACAGATGAAAAGTATGACAAAACCCTTTTAAACCACTTAAAAATTCTTCAACTTACTTTGCTTTTCTTTATTCGCTTAATGAAGGTATTTCGCCTTTTTGGTTCTGTTTCTGAGCAGCTCGGCAACAAAAACTTTTTAGTGACTTCTACCGCTGCCGCACCCCCACGCCCCAACCACTCTGCCCACGAACGACAGTTCCAGTTCCATTTCCGTTTTTGAGGCCATGCGGGGGCATTAAAGGATTCTCTACGCTTATCAAGTAATCAATATTTACAAAGGCGTACAGCAAAAGTTGCACCAAAATGACTTATAACAAGTTGAACATCAAATTGAATTTACAGAAAATTTTCCTTAAATTTGGACGCCCAGCGAGCCAAAAACTTTTGCCGCCATCTTTCGTGAAAATTAATTATCTCATCCGTAAGCGGAAGTTGTCGTCTCTATTAAACGAACTTTTACGCAGCAACTGGAATTCGGCATTTATGCAATTCTTTAAGTTAAGCACACGTTTTGTGTTATGCTCGAATTGCCAGCCAGCCGGGCTCAGGGTTTGAGTAAAATTTAATTAATTTACGGCTGCTTCACGTGGCGCTCATAAGTCGGCTACGTTTTTGTCAGCATTCGATTAGCTTATTATACCCTTGCCAGAGCACCATAAATATTTTACGATGTGTGCGATTCATCTAAATATTGCTTGAAAAATAGTATTTCATAAGTTTCCCATGTGCTTTCTATGGAAATAATTTGCGGATATTTGAGTTCTACTTGAATAGACCTCACTCTGGCAAAGATTTTTCGATTTAAGCATGCCAGGGTATTCAAACGTCGACAGCACAAAGCTACCGACTGTTTTGAGTTGTTGTTTTTTGTGGCCATTGTTGCATTGGTTGTCACAACCACAGGCAGGCAAACGTGTCTGAAGTTTGTTCGCTATTAGCTGCAAATTTCCCGTACACAATTAATTAATTTCGCCTGCCCACAACAACAGCAAGAGCAACAGCAACTGATATCTTAACCAAACCAAGAAAATTTCTAACACTCAAGTGCCAATGCCAATGAGCCAAAAAGCCATGGCCAAAACTGTCTACACCAAACCAAAACATTCTGTTTGTTCCGTTTGTTATTTGCCTCGTGTTTTGCTCAGAAACTTTACAATTAGTTTTCGACATTTTTTGAGGCAGTTGTTCTTGTCGTTGTAGATATACTTTTGGCTCTTGTTGTTGTTGTTGTTGTTGTTGATGTTGTTGTTGTTGTTGTTGTCGGGTTATGCTTGGACCTGAAGTGAGAGTTTCATAAATAGTTTTGGCAAGTTGGAGCCAGGCGATCGGGTGTCATGTTGTGGTATTTAACAGACACTTGAGCTAGATGAATTGGCAAATTATTTAAAGGTTCTTGAACTGTGCACTGAAAATGTAAACTTATGACAGGCAATGAGGCATTTGAAAGCGAATTTATGCGCATGATTTGCTCTGGAATACCATGCAAGCAAATACTGGGCCATACTCTTAAACTTTAATTCTTAAACAAGCCTCGAGAAAATGCACTTCACTTCCGTTTTGCAGTTCATGTTCACCAAATGTTTTCTAAGCAATTTACCACCAAAATGATTGATAAAGTTTTTGGCCAGACCCTTGAAGCGGCAACAACTATTTGGCCCACAGCAAAGGCAACTTTTGGCCAAAGTTCGCTCTGTCAGTGGCATTGCATTAGCCGTGGCCATCAGTTCGCTGCCAAAGTTGGAGCTAGCAGCTAAGCTGACCGTTTGTTAAGACAATTTCCGTTGACACATGGAATTGCAATTGCAATTGGCAAAGAAACAGAAACAGCAACAACAACAACAACAAAGGGCTGCAACTGCATTTGTTACAGCGACTGCACTTGAAGCGCCTGTCAAATGAAACCAAGCCAAATGGGGAGCTACAGCAGCAGCAACAACAACTGGCAGCAGCAGCACCAGTAAATTAAATATTGCATGTGGCCGCTTAAAGCTGCAGGCGCCGCAGTGCCACGGCTGATAAATAAATGTAAAATATTTAAATAGCTTCTGATGCCCGGGGTCGAGGCGCTGTGGCGGGCTGTCGCATTGTTTGCTGGCCCGTCCGGGGCTGCTTGTCCTGGTTGTTGCAGCACTGTCGCAATCAACGATGCGTATCGGTTAAAAAATGTAAAATTTATAGTTTATGCAAATATGAAAAATGCAACTGGCAATGCATAAAAATGCGCACGCACGCAAACTGCGTGACTTAACCAAGGCAAGCACACACCAACACACACCAACACACACACACACACACGCACACACTCACTCAATTTAAATTATGGACAAAGTTGCGCGACAGTTGCTTGGTTTATCGCTGGGGGCAGCCACTCAATTGTTGACTTTTGTGCAAGCGGTTAAATTAAAGCGAACATACCAAAAAGAGCTTCAATTGGCTTTATACAGACTAAGAAATACTCTTACAAGGACTCAGCTATAAACAATATACCTATAACAATAAATTGAAAGAGCAAGAAGTTAATATTTTGCCATCTTAGAGAGAGTATTCAGAACTACCTTTTAATCTAATTAACCATCTGCCAATCACCAGACGTCTATTGGAAATACCCTTACTCTACCTAAGCACTTCAAATACCCTTACTCCCGCTGCAGCTGCAGGCTTTTAAGCTTAACAGTTTCATTCTTTTATAACTTAAGAGCATTCAGTTAGGTAACACTTAAATATTGTTGACACTGATTTCAAGCTTTGCACGTAGTTCCCAAGTAAAGAGTAGAAAATGCTTAAGAGAACCTGCGGCGGAGGGTGCCTAGTTTCAGTCCATGTTGCACCACCGGCGCACGGAACGTTCACCAAGAAATGCCAACAAACTCCGTAATGGCAATGTTGCTGGATTGCGCCCTGGACTTTTAGTGTGCCGCAACGAAAATTGCTCTGTAACGCCCAAACGACATACACACACACACGCAGACACACACACACATACACCCTACTGACTGCATGCAAGAGTTGCAACTGGCTGCAATCATTTTTGTATGAATCACGTTTGATACGCACGAAATACCTTTTGGGTGAAATTGAAATTATAATTTGTGCATGCAGCGTCGGCTTGAAGAGGGGTGGCGAGAGTGGGGCAGCAGCTAGAGGCATCGCGAATCAAAGAGCGCCCAAGTTGTTGCCAGCAACAAAGTCGCAAGGAGCAAGGAGCAACTTTTCTACGGCCGCAATTGTTTTTTCTTTAACACTTTCTGAGCTGTTTGTTGATGTTTTTACTTGGCCTTGCAGCAGCTCAGGCTGCCTGGCTGTAAGCGGCTTAAGCGGCTAGACAAACTGTGGCAAATAGCGCTCAGCTCTTTGCTAATTGTCTTCCATTTAATTTGGCATTTGCAGGAAGCGGAAACCGCCATCACTGCTATGAACGGTCAGTGGCTCGGCTCGCGTTCGATACGCACAAATTGGGCCACCCGAAAACCGCCAGCCACCAAGGCAGACAGTAAGTGACCAGCTGCAACTCCAAACAACTTACATGGAGACACATCATTTTGATTTCTATCGTTTGCATTTTCAGTGAATATCAAACCTTTGACCTTTGATGAGGTTTATAACCAAAGCAGCCCCACTAACTGCACCGTATACTGTGGCGGCATCAATGGCGCCCTCTCTGGCTTTCTCAACGAGGAGATATTGCAGAAGACATTCTCGCCATATGGCACAATACAGGAGATACGCGTCTTCAAGGATAAGGGCTACGCATTTGTGCGGTAAGTAGTGAACACCCAGTGCGTATACGTAACGCACATTCAATTGTCTGTCGCTTGAAACGCAAAACATACCACCTAAAAGGGCTAAACAGTCACAGGAACCACAATAAAAGTGACGCAAAGCCAAGCAAGCAAAAGTATCAAAAGCAAAAAGCGGGTTCTGGATACCACATTAGCCCATTGTTTCCCGCCATTTTGATTTCGTTGACGGCGACTGGTATGCATTGTGGCCTGCGGCGCAGCTCGCTCGCTCAAAACCGCTTCCATGTCGTTGTCGTTGCAATTGAGTGTACGCCATTTCAATGTGCCTCCGTTCAGCTACGGGTCCGCCGCACCGTTAATAAATCAACTACACTTTTGCACCAACGACAACTACAACAACAACAGGCAAATTTTGAGGCAACAAAACAATGAAACGCAATAACAGCAGCAGCATCGCTGCCCATGGCAAAAAAAAAAGAAAAAATACAGGAAAAAAACCCAAATACCAAACCCCCGACCAAAGTAGGCAAAAGCGATGCCAATAGCATGAGAGAAACGTAAGCTGGGGAAATGCAGCTGAGCTGTGGGCTGAGCAGAAAGCAGATCGCAGCTGCCGCCACGAATGGTGATAGGGTTTTAATGGCTGCCGTTGGCCCTCCTAGCGAGTGCTGGGGCTTAACAGCGCGCCATTACCCCAACAGCCAGCCAGCAACAAAGGGGGCAACGCATTGCAGTTGCTGGCCAGGTCCGTGTGCGCCTTTTGTGCGCTATCCAAAACTCATTTCTGTGGTATGCACAGAGCAAAAGCAGCGCGAGAGCACTGAGAGCGAGTGTAAGAGGGCAGGACAAGGGGCACAGGGAGGCGAAAGAGCCGCATTGGCATTGTTTGGCGTTTTGTAACATAATGAGCTTGGGGACTCCAAGTGGTCTCTGCCGTAGCCGCTGCCCTCGTAGTTGCTGCAGTTATACCCAAACCCAGCCACAACAACACCAACCACAACAACAACAACAACAGCAACAACAACGACAGCAAGAAGAACTCTCAACTAGCAGCTACTACAAGTACAACAAGCGCAAAAACAATTCCACAGACGCTTGTACCACTTTTACGCTTTGTTCAGGCTAACACAACTTGTTGTCGAGTTGTTGTTGTTTTTGTTCTTGTTGCTGCTGCTGCAGGTTAAATGGAAATTTAAGCAGGTCAATCTGCAGCCAACTCCCCCAGCAAATTAGTTTGCTCTAACCTTACACTCTGCTACACACACACGCTTATTTCCGCCTTTAGATTCTCGACAAAAGAAGCAGCCACACACGCCATCGTAGCTGTCAATAATACGGAAATCAACCAGCAGCCGGTGAAGTGCGCGTGGGGCAAGGAGAGCGGCGATCCAAATCACATGTCCGCAATTGCGGGTCAAGCGCTGGCGCAGGGTTTCCCCTTCGGCTCAGCAGCTGCCGCGGCCGCAGCAGCAGCCGCCTATGGGCAGCAAGTGGCCGGTTACTGGTATCCACCGGCACCCACATATCCCACAGCGGCACCGGCCAGCGCCTTGCAGCCCGGCCAGTTTCTGCAGGGCATGCAAGGCTTCACCTACGGTCAATTTGCAGGCTATCAGCAGGCCAGCTACATGGGGTAAGCAGCGCTCATTGAATAATTACGAGCAACCGTTGGCAACACCATTCCTATTTCACCCAACAGCATGGGCGTCCAGCTGCCAGGCACTTGGCAGAGTGTCCCGCCACAGCCGCAGCTAACCAGTGCAGCGGCCGCCGCTGCACCACAGATTACTCAGAGCGTCGGTGGTGCCCTGCCTCAGGCAGCTGGCGTTGTGGCTTATCCCATGCAACAGTTCCAGGTCAGTCCACAGGTAAGTCTCGGGGCAGACTGTAGTGCGTACGTCTGATACTTAGCTTGTGGCAATTGCAGCTGGCGGAGGATGAGTGGCTGGCACCTAGTTTGCTGGTGTAGCTGCCATGAGCGGTGGCCATGTATCCCACACAGCAGCAGCAACAGCAGCAGCAGGAGCAGCCACCGTGCGCCGATTACGTTAAGGAGCCGCGCTACCAACTACAACAGCAACCGCAGCACCACCACGTTCAACAACTCCACCACCAGCAGCCGCAGATATACGAATTACAACAATTACAGCAACAGCAGCAGCAACAGCAGCAGCAGCAACAGCAGCTGCAACAACAGCAACAACAGTTGCAGCTGCAACAACAGCAACAACAACAACAACAAGCAACGCACTTTGCCCCACAGTTGTATTATGCGCAGCCACACTGGATGCACCAGCAGTTGCCCAACAACGAGCAGCAGCTGCAACTTCAAGCCCAGCAACAACAAACACAACAACAACAACAACAACCACCAGTAAACCAAGTAAATGAAGTTTATGGCATCCACGAATTGTACAAAGATTGAAATGCAAAAGTGACAAATTTTATTTCACACCCTCGGTTGATATTAGAGAAATGTAGCTTAACGAGTAGCGAGAAGAAAGTAGCGAGTAGCGATTAACGAGAAGCAGGTGAAGAGTAACCCAAAATGACAAGGGATACATTTGAAAGGAACAAGCAGATCGAAGATTATCACATCAGATATGAATTCAAGCAAACCATATAAAATATCTATACATAGAATATATATATATATACATATATAAAATAAACGCCCATTAACTCAATATCCAATTTGTTGAAGGCAAACGTAGTTTAAGTAAAAAGAGCATAAGCAACAGCGATAGCAACAACAACAGCAACAGCAGTAAGGCCAAATATGCAATAGCTAATAACCATAATATGTACAACTCCTAATTGAATTCACAAAACAAAATGATTTAAATAAATGAAAATATATGTATGTGTGTTATTTGTGTCTATATTCTCGCAGTCAGAGAGCGCCGATATGTAGCAGTAAGAAACCTCCTTTAGTCGGGGGCCAATTCAGCAACTACACATATGGTACACATATAGCGGTAGAGGTATACCTACCAGAGTTAGAATAGAGCCGGTGCTAAAGTCAAAGGTCAAAGGTTTTTGTATGTTGTAGTGCACGAATCCCTCATAACCCTTTCGATTCCACTCGCAAAGTTTTCGAGGTAAATTTGAGAATTTGAATACTGGGTAAAAGATTATTTAAGCAAAGCTATCGCAACATTTTATTGACTGAAATTTCAAACTTATTCATTTCATTTGTTTTCATAATTTCCAAATATTTTTTGTATATGGATATCGAACTGTTATCACTGAGCTAAGCAGACACCACCTTTAGCCCCTAGAAGCATGTTATGAGTAATTAGTTTTAACGAGAGCCCATTTAATAGATGTGCCTAATTTAACATGAACTTAAAATGTTTCGGAAAGTTAGTTCGATCCGCATTTGCTTCGATGTGTTTACCCCAAAGCTGTATTGAGTTTAAATATCGAGCAATGGAACCAAAATTATAAAGAAAATCAAATAAATATAGTTGAGAACAAAATTAATATAAATATTTACAAAAAAAAAGAAAAAATAATAACATAATTACCTTCAAATAGTTAAATGTAAACACAAGTCAAAATAGTAGAAAATGTGCACATACAAAGGTAAAAAACAAAACAAAAAACATAGTGATAAAGCAACACAAACCAAAAGAAACCCTAAAAAAAAAAAGAAAAACAAATTTATTGATATGAAATGCATGTAGATGTACCCATGACTAGCTACAACTACTTAGTAAGCAGCACTTGATATGAGGGCATAATTATAGAAACCTATTGATGTATCTGTGTAATGTAAATGTGAACAACAAATCGAAATCCTTAAGTAAAAACAAGCTGAATGAGGCAAAATAGTGAAATATTTAGAGAAAGCGAATGAGAATGAACAAGTGAACAAATCCAAAACAGAAAAAGTCTCCCGGACGTCAGCTGGAGGGTGTAGTCAGAAGCAAATTACAAAGTTTAGTCAATGTTTAGTTAAGAATGTAATTGTAACTATAAAAACTATATGCTAAATGTTAACGAAACACAATTATTTATGGTATTTACAAAAAATAACAAACTAAAAAGGCGAAAATTAAAAACAAAATCGAAAACGAGAATGAAAAACATCAAAATTGTAAACTATTTTTTACAAAAAACAAAACGCAAAACGAAACAAAAACTCAAATTAGCCCACGATATTGGAGGATGTGGAGAGCCCAACAGGATGTGCGTCTAATTTCTCTAAGTTGTGATTTAATGCGATGAGAGTAAACGATGCTATTGACAAAGTAAACTGATTTATTTTTTAAACTTGGCAAAACGTGTTTTTTGAGAGCCAATGGCAAAACTGTGCAGCAGTGTATGCATAACTTTACATATATATATATACATATATATATATACAAATCTATATATACTTATATACATACATATATACTAAATGTTATTTGAGCGAACAGCAAAACTGTCTGCTAAACAAAGCAACAAGCTATGCGTAATTAAAAACAAACACATTAAATACACTATAAAAGAAAACTATGATACCGATAAAAAGAAAAAGAACAAATTGATTAGCAGCTAAACATATGTATGTTGAAAAATGTTGGAAAATAAAGCAAAATTCTAAGCAAAGAAATGAAAAGTGGAAAATGTAAAAGAAAAACATGGCCTGGAGTGAAGCAAGAATCTTTATAAAACTATTACCTATAATATGAGATATGCCTATGTGTTTAGCATAAATAAATTTAATTATGTATACATAGTTACGGTTTAAGCAAAATGCATATACATATATAAACAAACGAAAAAAAAAATGATTCAATGTTGTGTGTATGTACATATAAATATATATGTGTATATTATGGAAACAAAAAATGAAAACAAAATTGCATATAATTAAAGAACGTCTATAAATGTATGTATGTGTGTGCTTGATAAAAGCAAATTAAACACATGAACACTCATCCGAACAGAAATAAATAAATATATAAATTTAAATGTAAAAAAAAAACATGCCAGAGATTAAACAAAGCTGCATAAAACAACAGAAATATGTTGAAAATGACAACAGCCGCATGAACACACACAAACACACGTACACGCACACGCACACTCACACGCACACGCACACACACACGTAATTGCATTGAAATTAGCAGCAGTTAAAATAGAAAAAGAGTAAAACACAAACAATTATGAACAGCGTGAAAGCAGAATGTCATAATTATGTTAGGAGCCTTTCAAGCCAATCAAATCGAACGTTACACCCACAGGATAGATGCATATTTACAAACACGAACAAACACACATATACACACATATACACACACTCATACACACACCAATCCACGCGAGGTGTGCAGGCAAACAAGTTAATATATGCATAGCGAAATGCGGAAAAGCAGGAGAGAAATAATCAAATAAAATGGAAAATGTTAATCAAAAATAAAAATATAAATTGATTGCAGTTTCTCTTTTTTTTTGTTAACATTAATGGAAATACCAATTGCAGCGGGCAGCCAAAAAGCAGAGGTGAGTGATTATTAAAGCCTTTATTGTTCATCGATTGAAGCGCATGAAAGCGCTGAAAAGTATGCAACACTTATGCAAGGACCCTCGAGGATGAATGGCAGCAAGGTAGAATGAAATATGAAGCGTGAACCCCATGAAAATTCATTTAATTTTCTATCAGTTATGTCACAATCTTTATTATGAAAGCGAACGCAAGTTGTATACCGAACAAGCAAAGCTGCTTACCGGAGTCTAAGCCCCTTAAAGACCATCGGAAATGGCATGGCACATATTTATATATACAAATACATATCATAGCTACAACTGTGTATGTCTGTCTGCATTTCTATATGCACATGTCGCGTTTCCACTTGACTCGCTTCGCCGGCGAGCAGCTGCATTGGCCAGAAGAACGCCAAACGCAACTGCCGCATTCTGGTCACGTAGAATCAAAATCTCACTGCACAGACATATATACATACACGTCTGTGTATGTGTGGTGTGTGGTGTGTGCATGTGTGTGTGTGTTTGAGTGCACCTTTCAACTCGCTTGCAGCGTCATTCGCTGTCAGCAGCAAAAACTTGACTGCCATTACGCATCATTGCTCAACGGAAAACTGTACAATTTCAATATTTTACTGCATTTTGCACTTTGGGCTCGCCGCAGTCGCTTTTGTCATCGAGCTATTATGCCATTGCGCTAATGCTAACAAACAAAAACTAAAGTTTAAAACTAAAACCAAGCAAATAGACAGCTGCTAGCGCAACGCGTATAGAATCCATCAACATTAAATGCATATGCTACTCATACGCCCCATTGCCCACCCCATAAGATGGAAACGCATGTAGTCCAAATCGGTTCCCATGATTCCAACCAAGAAGATATTACGCTTTGAGTCAAACATAATTGATTTATATGTCAAATTCATGAAGTATTTAGTTTGTAGAAAAAGATAGTTTTTCTTCTGTCGGAAACTAGCAAAGCAATTGAATGTATTTCCCTCAAAAGTGTATTTCCCTCACTTTTTTCGATTAAACATTTTTTTTATTACTAATCTACCTCCATTCCCTTCTCTCGTTTTTTATGATTTTCACCAGTCTCATTATTTATTAAGTTGATAGCCAGCGTTGTTTATTGGAGAAGTTTCAGCTTTACGCTGGCATCGGAGCATTTTCGGCAGCATTGCAAAACACAAAGCCTTATAAAACTAAGCTTATAAAATTTAACTGTTTTGTTTTTACCTTTGCTTTTTTGTGGTGCATTAAAAAGCTCGCCAAGAGGACAACTACAAAAGTGCACCTAAGTTTCTTTATAAGTATATTAAATGAAATAAAATAAAAATAGCGCAAGCAATTCAAAGCATGATGAACTCTGAAATACCTCTTTGTCGGCCGAAATATTTTATCTCTGAGAAGCTACAAAATCGAATAAAAATCAAATTTATTTTCCAGTTAAAAGCTAATTATCTTACATGCTGCACACGAAAAATGCACAGCCATTTATAGACGCCCCAAAGACGGTAACATCCATTTGGAATTTAAAGAAAGGGTATCAAAAGCATTCAGCGACTGCACTGCATTTAAATTTGGTTGGGGCTTATTACCGAGCAGCTACGTAGTACAACGGCAAATGGGGAAGACCTTTACGACTGACGCCGTGCACTACGAGTGTTCTCAGCAACGCCCACCTTTCACCTTTATGCTCTTTTAATAGCACTTGTTTAGCAAGCAAACAACGCTGCCAACTTCAAAAAAAAAAAGCCCTCAAACCCGCTCAAGCTTATCCAGCCAGATATTTTTATAGCAAAAGTTTGAGTGTTTGTCTGTTTTATTAACCGCGCTCACTCGCTCCGCTCCGGCAACAGCGAGAGGCTCCTTAGCTGGCTAGAAGCGTTGCACTGTGATGATAACAGTGGCAGTGGCGGTGGGCGGTGGGCAGTGGCAAGGCAAGGCAAAAGTTTCTTGGCTTATTCATAACACACATGCGACTGCCTGACAATCATTGGCAACTTGCAGCAAACTTTTCGCCATACTTGTTCGTGTGTGTGTGTGTGTGTGTATGGATTCGTTGGATGTGTGTTGTATTTTGGCCAGCACTTGACGGGTTTTTGTTGGCCTTTGTTTGGCTTAGCCTGGCTGCTATTGGTTTAATTGATTGCTGGATGCTGGCGTTAGTCATAAATAAGCCAGCTCCTTGATATGCGCGTGATGTTACAGGCAGGCGCTGCGCGCTCATTCTGCCATTACGCTGCAATTTCTTGCCGCAACCGCAACGACAAACAACAATCTCGTTTCTAGAATGCAAACACTAATGACAAAATGTTAAAATTTAGCCGCCATCGTCGCCAGCGCTAAAAGCAAACAGCCATGCGCCATGTGCTCGGTCGTCTGGCAACGCAACCAAAAACCGCACAAAAGCGAGGCGTCCATTAATTTTCGCGTAACCGCAAAATTCAAAATTGTTTATAAAGCTACGCAGGATGCGGCTTCAGAGACACGTGCGCCATCCTGTTTGCTCGCCCACGCTCTGTCTCTGTCTGTGTCGCTGTCTCCGTCTCCGTCTCTGTCTCTGTCTCTGTCTCTGTATCTGTTCGGCATTCAACATTCGCGCTGTCTGTCTCACTGCTGGCCTGTCTTTATGGCCAGCGGCAGTGCCCTAGCAAACAACTACAACTACAAATTAAAATGAATTTTAACGAGTCGGAGCGAAAAGTGTCAGCGTGCAAAAGAGCGCCCCAGCTCCAAGCTTATCCCGATCCACGCCTGGTCGGGAGTACTAAATTATACACAGTGCTGCCAGGATGCCACACCAAATGCGTGTGGCTAAGTTTTGTCAGCGCGATATCCACGCGACTCTTCACTAAAATTGCGAACAAATTACGCAGAAAACTATTATTGTTAGGAGCATATGTGACGCTGTTAAAGCGCCAAAGGCCCAATCTTCAGTAGCCCCACCGTTTGATACCCTACCCCATACTCCGGACTGTACACCCACCCACCCACTGTCATGGCAAATGACTAGGACAACGCCACGGGAGTACCTTAATACGTTCGTTTCCCGCCCTCTGCGCTGCATGCGGCAACGCTTTGTCTATTTTACCCTGTCGCATGCATTGCGTGTGTGCATATGCAATAACCACCAGAGCCACCAGAGCCACCATAGCCACCAGTGACACCAGGGAGACTAGCAACCAGCCTTCAGCTATCAGCAACGGCAAAACGCGCTTATTGTCTGGCTTGTCGAGCCTCATCCCCAATCTCTAGGTTGAGCCGACCCTGTAAGCTTCTCTCTGTCGCTAAAATTTCGGGGCGCTGTTAATGTTGTTAGTTGATTTCAGTTTTGCCTTTCAAAACAGTTGTTGTCGTTGTCGTTCTCGTTGTCATTGTCAATGGGGTCATGGTTGGATTTCATTTCAGGTGTTGCCAGCAAAGACCATTGTCAAAATGCAGCTAGCAACGTGCCACACAATGCGGAACAGCAAGAGTCCTTCTAACAAATACACTAATACCCACACACACTCACTCATATGCATACCTCTGTATATCGAGCTTTTGCGTTTGTGTTTATGTATTTGAGTTATGAGAGATATTTTGTTTTTGGGGCGTCGCAACGACGCATCCGCTTTTAATGGTAATAAAAACTAAAGCTGCTTTTGAGCACTCATGAATTTGCAGCCTCGTGTCTGTCCATTTTGTCTGTCTGTCTGTCTGTCTGACTGTCTGTCTGCCTGTTGTTCATCCGGCGCAGCAACAAAATGGCCGCCGTGTGCAACGGAAGTGCACTAAACTCAACTAAGGCAAATTAATTGCCAGTGGCAGAGGTTGTTTAATGTGCCAACAAAACTTTGATTCTACAATACGCAAAATAGATGGCAATTTGCATGCGACTTTAATATATATGGGTTGAATGGATCCCAGGCTTGTGACCTGTGAAAACTGAATAATAATCCTACACAAACGTTGTGTTAAAACGTACGAAATAAGTCAATATATAGTTACCTGTAGCGTAACTATCATAGTATCATAGGCAGGCATAAATTGAAAAGGGGCAACACTCAGCATACCATAAAGACTATCATTGCCCAGTACCAATATGCTACTTACAGGGTATA
Organism: Drosophila kanekoi; assembly: GCA_037075305.1. NCBI lineage: Eukaryota > Metazoa > Arthropoda > Insecta > Diptera > Drosophilidae > Drosophila > Drosophila kanekoi. The sequence continues at coordinate 193,062 of JBAMCE010000665.1, forward strand.
AGCAATGCCCAACTAGATCAAACCGGAGGCAGTTCCCAAGGCAAATGGTTGAAGCGTCGAAACTGGCAAGAATTAACTGCAATAAACACCAGCCCGGCAGGCGAACGAACAAAACATCTCCAAGCCCAAACGAGAGCAAAGAAAAAAAATGGAACAAATAGCGAGTTGCAGGAGCAGGAAAATTAATGGTCCTCGCAAGGAATTTTAATAAAAATGCTTGCAACTAGATAGCTAACATAGAGGTGAGCAAAAAACTGGCCAACTGCAGCAGCAGGCCAACTGCTGCTAGCTGCTGCTAGCTGCTGCTGCTGTCATAATGCTGCAATTGTTCATTATCCACTAATGAACAAAAAGTGTATGTGTGTGCGTGTTGGGGAGAGTGTGTGAAAATCGCACACACAAAAAACCTATATAAGGAAAATGCCGCACGGCGTACAAAGATGAAAAAGCGGCGACGACCGGCGACGAATGACAGCGTATGAAAAGGTTGGAAAGGGACAACGGCCGGAGGGGTGAGAAGGACAAAACACAGAATGCAGCGACTTGCTTGAAACACATTGCTCTGTCAGCAGCTGAGGAGTCAGCGCAGGACCCAGTACAGAATCCGGCTTCCTGCCCAACCAGCAACTTTAATTTGCGCCGCAGCTCGCACGTTTTCTTATTTGCCGTCTGTTTTCGGCGGGGGGTTATGGCAAAGGGGCAGCTCCCTGGGGGGGCAGCCAAAGACTGGGCAGACGTTGCTTTGAGTGCATTACGTGGAATTTTTGAAGCACTTAAGCTGTACCATAAAATGCTGCTGCCGCTGCTGTTGCTGTTGCTGTTGTTGTTGCTGTTGTTGTTGCTGTTGCTCCTTGGTTCACATGTGACAGTTGCAGTTGTGCCTGAGCCTGAGCCCGACTCCGAGTCCTTGGTGAGTTTCGGCCTGGGCCCTGGGCTCCTTTTGTCTGCGCCGTTTTTGTTCGTGCGGCATTTTCTAATGACAATTGTTTTGCAATATAAATTGCACAAGTGCGCAATATTTGCTTTTGTTTATGCGAAAACTTGAACGCTCCTGCTGCCTCAGCGCCTAACTGCCAGCTCGCAGCTACCAGCTACCAGCTCCTGACACCTGCCCACCGAAATGGAATGGCGACTCAGCGAAGTAGCAGCAGGAACAGACGTTTTCAGCAATTTGTCTCGCTTTGCACGTTCTGCACGAGAACTGTATGTATGTGTGTGTGTGTGTGTGTGTGTTTTGTTTGCTCTGCTGCTCCGCCTGCTGTTTCTTGTTTCATTAGGGGTCTGCCTCCCCGACCAAACCCTAAAAATGCCAAAGTCTACGCTCTAACATAGCGCCTGCCACCGCACAGCAGTTGCATCCAATGGCTTTTGTTCAGGTCGTGATATTTGCTTAAATGAAATGACGTTAGTTATGAAATTAGATTTCTCTATATATTCAGTGCGAGCAGCAAAACAAAGGAACAGCATGAACTCGATGCAAATGCATATAAAAAATTTGTGAATTCCCAGACAATATTCCATATTTACAAATTCATTTAATCAAATACTAAAAATCTCTTTGAAAATATTAGCAAACAACTCATTTAATTTCAGGCATTTTTATACGGTTATCTTAAGACTTTATTTATTTCATGAAAAGTTTATTTTATAGACAAATGCCCAAGCAACTTTTTACTCCAAGCAACCAAATTTGGGCAAGAATTTACAAGGACTATGCCCAAAGGATGACAATTTTTCTCCCTAATATTTTATATTTCAATTTCCTTATTATTTGGCCTTTAAACAAGATTACAGAGCAGAGTGAACGTAAAGCGAAAACAAATGCAGCCATTAAGAAGAGTGACATTGAGGTTTGTGGCTGGTCCTGGCAGCAACGTCAACGAGTGACGGATTTATCCTTATTTGCATATCATTTTGCTAGTTAACGGTGAATGCGTACCGCGCTGCCGCCACTTACATGTGTGCGCGCACATTTGCGCCACGTTAAAAAGCTGTCCCACCTTCCTAATATCCTGCTGCCCGTTGGCTGCCAGAGCCAGGCTGATTTTGAAACGCGCGCAGCAAACAGTGCAAATATGTAACAGTCTAATGTAAATTTATTGTTAAGCAAAGGGGCAGCAGAGTGCCAAGGGCGGCGAGGAAAAACCCTTAACGATGTCCCTGGCGGTCAAACGGACGACCGCAGAACGGCCAGCACAGCTGCAGGCACGAGAACGGGGAGCAGAGCACCCACATCCAAGCCAACCCAGTAGCAGTAGCAACATCACCACCTGGCAGGTGCAGTGGCGCACAATAAATCTAATTTGCGTCGCATTTAATGACTTTGTCATGGCAGCCAGCACCCCTGGCTGGGCGACTTTCCTGGCAGCTGACTCGTAAAAATAGTGGCCGCCTCCGATGGCGGCTCCATTGCCCCGGTAATGTGGGGCACTTGGCAGCGTCCAGCGCGGTGGTGATATTTAAGCTGTTCCCAGCGCAATTTTAGCCAGCAATAATTTTAGGTAACGGTGCAAAGTGCCCCATAAACAAATTAAAAGCGCTAATTAGAATTATGTGACAAAGTTAATGCGCAAATTGTAAATTAAACAATGTGCAGGCACCACAACACACGCTTTCTTACACTTGGGGTTAATGTTGCGGCTACGTAATGTCTGTATAAATTGCACCCATTCTGCGCTAGCTGAGTTGCAGCTTCAGTTGAATACAACCATTTTTAAAAAAAATGTGTCAAATGTTGAGCGCTTTGAGAACTCTTTACCTTCACGTCATGCCACAATGCGGCTCATTCTCTGAGGCCTATCGTTATTTTGAATTGCCAGAAGGGAAAACATGAAAATAAAAAGTAAGCATCTGCTGGTCGTTGCTGTGGCAGGTTTATGTTACACTTCGGCCTTAATAGTTATTTGACAGCAAACTGACCATTTCAAGAGTTCGATTTTGATGTATGTGCGAGCATAAATAATAATTGAACTTTCAATAGACAGTTGTTGGCAGCTGTAATGATACCTGAATATGGTTTTTCTGCCTTCTAAAGTCAATAAGCAATTGTTTGTAAATGAAGAAGACTGTACTTTGACCAAATTTTGATTGTTGTAATTTAAGAGAAATAAATATTGTTCATCGAAGAGCCTTGCATGCTAATCAATATTTTAACACCTGTTGATAATTCTGCCAATTACCTGTAATAGCCTTTCATTTGGCAATATTTCAGTTAAGAGCTAAGCAAATAAGTATCAAATTGTCTTAAAATTTCGCATATCGTTTCGATTCGTCCAATTTTAACAAACTTCATTCATTCAAAAGTATTAAAACAATAGAAGCGACATGGCCTCATCCAATTGCTTGCATAAGAGAAACTCGCTGGCACGTCTACCGGCATGTTGACGGGCTCATATTCCTACGTCATCGCCGTGAGCTTGTAGAACATTTGTTGGCTCGTGATTTGGCTGATTTATGCGCTCTGATAAGTGCTACACTGTGCGACCTGATAATCAGACGCCATTCGACAAAAGCAGAGCTTCAAGCCTCAAATAAAATGTTTGTAACGACGAATCGAAAAAATTTATGGCGCAGCACGCAGCAAAAGCTCACAATAAGAGAGAGAGCAACAGCAGCAACAACAAAAGGCAAACAATTTACCATTTACCATTTACCATTTACCATTCACCATTTACCATTTACAATTTACAATTTGCATATTTGATGCTGTCTTAAACGTCGCCCCTCAAGGTTCTGCACAACACACGCCAGCCATAGAGCCGAGACGAATGCCGTAATATTTTGCCAATGCGTTGGCATTTTTGATTTACAACGCATCCAGCAACATTTTTGGGAGCGTTTTAAAAATTATTTATTTGCGAATGAGCCGCTGGCAACGCAACCAAGCAGCTAAGAGTCCCTAATTTCGTTTCTTTGCATTTCTTTCATAGCATTCAAGCAAATTCGAGTCAGTCACTCAGGCATTCGTTCGCATTCATTTGATTCGATAGCATTTGGAGGCGCCTCGTGTTACGCATCTCATGCGCAATGATTTATTAAAATTCCAAAAGCAGCCACTGAAAAATATATACACAAAGCAAGCAGAATGCAAAGGACATTAATAATACACAAAAAAAAAGTCGAATTCCTTTGACTTGTGGTTCAATGGTTGCGGATGTAATGCAACAGTTTGCCAAATATCCTTAAGATATAAATCGGCAAGGGGCAGTCGAGCATAAAGCCGAGCAACAATTGACGTTGGCTTCGATTTACCGCAGACAAAACACCAAAATTCATTTGCTCAGCTCCCAAACAACAACCAAACAACTGAAACGGCAACAAATCACAGGTTGTCGCATAAAATATGCATTAGACAACAAACTAAAAGCAACCACTTAACATTAGCAGAAGAGGGACTGTCTGTGTGGCCGGGTGGACGGTCGGCTGCGGGTCGGTTGAGGGCTGTTTTTGCCAAATTTAAATTTCAACTTTAAGTTGGTCAGACTGGCCCACACACTGGCCCACACAACGGCCCACACACTGGCCCGCACACTGACAAGTGCACTGCATAAATTCCCATAAAATTATGTTGTTCGTGTCAAGCAGCGGCTGTGGCAATTTTCTGTCGACTCGCAACTGACATGTCAAGATTTAATTCTCCCATGAAACCAAACTGAATCTTTAATGAGAAGCCAACAAATGTGCTGGCCATTGCTATTGTTGTAGCTGTTGTTGCTACTTTTGACTGCCCTGTTCTGCTGCTTGTTGTGGCCGAGCTTTTGTTGTGGTGGCTGCTGTACAAGCTCAGGTGTCGCTCGGCCTCGCATCCCGCAGCTCATTGAGTCTATAACTATTTTATTTGGTTTTGTGGCACTTACATTTAATTTGTTATGCAAAGATTTCCCCAAACGATCACACACACGCTCATGATTCTTGTGTAAGTATTAATTGTTATATTTGTGTCTGTTGTGGTTGTGGAAAAAATTAATCCGAAATTGAGAATTCAGTCAACGCCAGACCAGAAACAGCACACAGAAACTCTACTATCAAGTTATTATTTTACATGTATTTATTTATTTTGAAATTGTAAATTGCACACTAAATTCCGAGCAACTTTTGAAATGTATTTAAAGACAGCTTGCACCCATTTATTTAAATTAATTACATTCTGGGAAATCAGAAAGATACCTTGCGACTGCATACCACCCGCTTGACTTATAGTACACTGTATAAACTCATAATTACAAAAACAAAAGCTTACAATTAATAACATTTGTATATTCAAAGAAATTTGTAAGCGATTTAGTCTCTTTAGAATTTCATGGAACAAAGGTAATAGCTGTCGCAACATAGGTGTGCCTCACTCATAAACCTTAAAATCGGGACGCTAGCCAAGCGAACAGCGAGGTGAAAGAAGGAAAGAGACACGAAACTAAATACTACAAAAATCAAAATCTGCAAGACTTAATAGAGTTCGTGAATATCACATAGAAAATCAATATATCAAGGGATAAACGATAAGCGATAAGATAAACGAGAGAGTAAGAACGAGGGAGAGATCGAGAAAGCGTCTCAAGCTATAACATATGATATAGTTTACATTAGAACCCGTCAGGTTATCGATGATTGACAATAGGTGGATCTGCGCACGCCATAGTATACCCAACATTCATATTCTTTATCTCGAATCGTTTCTAAAATCGACGCATTTAGACAAATGGACAGAAAAACGGATTAATATACAAGACTAGATCGACTCGGCTGTTGGTGCTGAGCAAGAATGAGCAAGAATGAGCTCGGAGAAGCCTCCCTTTGCCAATTGCCTGCAATTGCACAAAACCAGAACAATCTTTGCAGCTATTGAAAATGGTTCTAGTTACCAAGATCAAGCTAAAATACTTTAAGGCTAATCGCGCAAGTTTACCCGAGCCGCTTTACATTAATTTAACAATAAAATTATTTTAAATTAAAATATGAAAATCCTTTGCCTGCGCATATTCCGAAAAGCTGCATATATGAATACACAAATATTTTGAGTGATATGCCAGCTGCCGCCATAGAAATGTCCTCGACGTGTGCTGTACTTTATTACAACAAAGGCAGCAGCAATAACAAAAACAACAACAGCAACAACAACAACAACAACAATGGCCACTAATAACACCAATGCAGCAACACAGACAAAAACAATAAATAAATAAAAAGATGGCGTTGCTTTAGCCGTTGCTGATGCCTGCAAGGCCGCAAAAAGCGCACAACACACGTAGCAGTTATAAAGCACACACACACACACACACACACACACACACACACACACACACGCACACAGACACAACCTTTCACACAGTCAGCGAGAGCCAAAGGAGTAATCTGCCCGTTTTATTTGTTTTCACAATTTCAACATTTGTGCATGTGTGTGAAATGGTTGTGTGTTTGCGTTATTTTGGATCCTTTTGGCGCACACATGCAGAAATTTTTCTTCACGCGCTTGTCAAACCGCTGCACCGCTCTCATCCATTTGCCTGGGCTTACCCTGGTCTGCGCCCAGTTCCGCTTAGTTGTCATGCGCCGCCATAGACCAAAACTCGTGCCATCGCTTGAAGGACTCGCGTACGTGGACACAACAACAATAACAACAATAACAACAACAACACATTTCGCTGGCCGCAGTTGTGCATTTTTACAAGGTTCGCAGTTTTTTGAGTTTGTGCTTTTCTTTTCGGTTTTTTCTGTTGTTGTTTTGTTGTTACTTTTGTTGTTCCTGGTTTTATACTTTTAGTGAGCCGCTGACAACGTGGCGGTCAGAAGCATTGAGGTTGGGCTTATTTGTTTTGCCCGCTGGGCAGTTTTGCAGCCGCCTGAAACCTTGCTTTGTTTGCTGTTGCTGCGGCACGATTAAAATGTGCTCGACAAAGGAATTATTTAATACACGTTTCACCTTTTTTTTTGCCGCTTTTACCAAGATTTTTATTTGCACTGCGTCACATGTGTTTTGCTTACACATGCACGTACCCTCTCACTCTCCATGTGTGTGTGTGTGTGTGTGTCTGTGTGTGTGTATTTGTAGAGGTTGCCTCAAGCAAATAGCGTGTTGGTTACACATTTGTGTGCCCGCTGCTCAAATATTTGACTTGAGCAACGGCGCTTACATTACAACATTTGCAGCAGCTGAAAATATAAAGTATACGGAGCATTAATATGCATATCTGTCTAGCTGCGACTGGCTGTGTGTTTGTTCGCCTGCGTGTGTGTGTGTGTGTGAGTGTGTGTATTTGCAGGTGTGCGAACCTTTAACGCTTGACAGCATACATGACTTTGATATGAAGCAAACTTTTGACTATTACAATAAATGTAAATGCCGTGTGTGTCGACTGTTAGGCAAGAAATACAACATTTATAAATATTTATAATGCCCAGCTGAACTGCTCTAGATAATAATTTAATTTGTGGCAAATCGTAAAATGCAACAAAGTCGACAACAACTCTCAGGTGCCAAATTGTAGTCGAATCACACACAACGCACACATCAATTCGGGCACATAAAAAGTAATGCTAATGCCCCGGCAATTGGCACTCGTGCACGTTACACATATCTTTATTTACTTTCAAGTCCTTTCCAGGCATTTATAGCAGCGACTTTACGCTTCACTTACAATTAGCGATAAAATAGCGCTTATCGCAAGCCACACAATTGCCCTGCCACGAAGAGGGGCATCGGCAGGGAGCGGCCAGGCATTTGGCTATGACTCTCATAAGCATTTATAAGCGCGGCAAATCAGAAGCACATTTATAAGCATAAGAAATTGAATGCTCATTCCCTGGGCAAGCAACCCGTTTGACCCCTGGCGTGCCGTTTCGTGCCCCGGCCATATCGCATTACTGATCATTTGCTAAAAGGCGGCGCACAAGTGCAGCATCATTTCCGTTACATATAAATACACTTTTCTGCTTCGATTGAGACTGGGCCATGACTTGGCCAGCAGTAACAGCAGCAGCAGCCACGGCCTTAGCAGCGACGGCGGCGGCGGCAGCGGCATCGGCATCGGCATCGGCATCGACATCGACATCTTCCGCACGGCAGTCAACAGTCAACGAGCGCAATTTAAACTTGTTACGTGCTTCAAGTGCCGAGCAGCGTCTTGTTGAACGTAATGAAATGTGGCACACACACACACACAAACCCTCACCCACGCATACATACACTATATAGCAATAGCTAGTCAGACACGGCAGCGTTTTTCTGCCTGATTTGAAGGCATCGACTACTGCTGCTGCTGCTGCCTATCGAAGCGTATCCTTTTATGATTATCAACAGAGCGGCAGCGTCATGCTTAGTCTGAAACTCCTTCACTCCCCTAACAACCCAGCCCCCCGCCACCCTATCAGTCCCCTCATGTGTTTATCTAATGCTTAAAATTATGAATGTGCTTGGGAGCTATCTGTGATTCCAGGCAGCCGAGTCATGGCCAATTTCAAAGTGCTTTTCATTGCCAGCGCAATGATTTGGCTCTGGGTTTTTATGTGTTACGTATACGTCATGCTATCCCCACATGTTATCGAGCAGCCTGATAAGAGCTGCATTTACGACTTTTGTTTTATTCTGTCAACTTTGTGGTAGATCATTTCACAATGATTTCATATAAAGCAATGAAATGCAAGGAAATGAAATTTAATTAAACTGGAATCTAAGCTGCATACGCCAGGTAAAACAGTACACGGATGTGTTGTGTACATATATATATATACGGATATGTATGTGGTAATTAAATGGCAAGCATATTTATATTGCCAACTCAATTACTATTCTTATAAATACCATTCACCAAAGAAGCGGCAGGCATTGAGCAGAGGGCAGCGGGCAACACATATGTAAATACAAAATGAATATGTTTTTGTGTTGGCAATCTAGGAGTAATTGCCAATGAATAACCAATTAAAAGCAAACAGACAGGCACATAATGGAATTTTTGAATGAATAGCCAAGGCCAAAGTTTCTCAAGCTGCAACATATCCATTTTAACCAATATTTCCATCAATCGCACAATAATTAAAAAGTCAATCTGCGCGGCAATAACAAATAAACTACAAGCCACAAATCCACACCGTTCCACACAGTTTGAGCCATAACTCAGGCCAATAAATTCCACGGCTTTCACTAGGCTGCGAACTGATTGCAGCCGTTTGATGATAAATTAAACCATGTGTCTACAGCTCGAATTTATTATGCGCCAAAACGCCAAATGCCTGTCAGACCTGGGCCTGAGGCAAGCCGCGAAACCTTTTAAACTTTAAATCCCGCTTCAATGCATCATCGCCAGGCCAAAGAGTGGCGTTAGCCAAGTTAGTGCCAAGGTGAGCAAAAAAAAAAGGAAGTAAACTTTGCGCTGCCTTTGCTACGCTTGCCATAAATTGCAATAGTGGCTTTGCTGGCAACTACATAGATTCCACCTGCCCTTCCCCCCTCTACGGCCATAACCTTTCACAGCTTGTTTATGCGCTTCACACGCTTGTCTTTTGACCTGTCTGCGGCCTGCCTTCTGCCTGGGTCGACTCCTGCCATATTGGTTATTAATGTTTATGACTGGCTCGGTCGGCGGCTTTCGATTGCCTAATGCAATTCATAATTTAGTTCCGTGTTACGTTTATAATAATTCAAGCTGTCATTGATAACTTCCCACACATCCATGCACTCGGCATAGCTGTGTGTGCCTGTGTGTAGCACCTACCATGTGCAAGTTTTAATATGGCGCCAAAACCACACTTCCGTTTTAGAGCGATCAGATATTGTTATGCTAGCATGTACATGTCCTGGCATGTCCTTGTTGCCGTTGCTCCTGGCCATTTGCTAGTTGTGCTTTATTGGTTTTATATTGGCTCATATTTTGCGCAGCTGTCGGCTCGTCCAGCTTCTGCCGGACAGGTTGTGAATTGTGACAAGTTGCCAATGGGGCTTTAAATTTCAATATTGCTGCGTTCGGACCCGTGTCATGGTGTTGGCGAATCCCACCAATCCCCCAACCTTCACCCCACACCACCTCTCCCACAATTCGTATCTATGTACGCCTTTGTCCATGCGGGTGTAGTACCGAAAATTTATTGCGTAATTGAAACCGGAAACTACAACGTTCTGTGGTGAATTTTAATAAAGTTTGCCTTTGTATGCAAGTTATTTATTGACAAATAGCAGATAATTTGATTTTGTGCCAATATTTAAAACAATGCGGTACACACACACACACACAAGCACCATAGTCAAAGACAGTATAATATATACACCCTATCTCGGAAATTTATCCCATGCCTATGCTTAATTAAAGGAAATTTCGTTGCACATAGCTGACTCATTCAACAAAAAAGATTATTGGCAATGTGCGCAAACATGATAGAAAAGGTAGAAATAAGAATTGAAAAGAAATAAACATAGTTTATACTTGCAAATCTTATTTCAACTGAACGAAAAATGTATATCGAATGTAGAACGAATTCAATATATATTTTTAACAATTGCTTGGAAATGGGGAAAGCTTTCGGTAAACGGAAACAAACTTGTGCTGCGCGGACACTGGGAGGACCTTTTCAGTAGGTTTCCAGCTCTTATAAGTTATGAGATCGACGCGTTTATTCTTATAAACGGACGGACAGTGGACGGTCGTAGCTGGATCGACTCGATTGACTAGATTGACTTATGAGGTCGGAGATGCTGCTTTCTACCTGCTACGTACATTACCACAATAAGAGTATACCCTACCCTTTATAGCCGTACTTAATGGAGACAGGGTATAAAAGCACATAATACGTAGTATAAGTAACCATTATCAGTTAGTTATAACAAGCTTTACTAAGCCTTAAGTGAAAAGCATGGAGAAAAATGTTTCTAAATTGTAAAATTTTCACAAGCTGAAGAAATAAATAAATAGGGTCAATCACAAAACTGTTTTTATTGATGAGGCCATTATATAATGCTGATGCTCACACTTTCAAATCGATTTCAAAGCCAGAGATAAAATTTGCGACAAGTATCATTTCATTTTTGGGGCAATAAAATTCCATTAAACAAAGGAGAACTTTTATCATGCCATTGGCCTTTATGACGTTCACGAACGAGTCGGTCCCAGAGGAATGCAAAACGAGACAACGTCCAATGATGAGTATGATGACATTTTTATAACTGAAATAGCCGACGCACACACACACACACACACACACACACAAACGCATGCATGCGTACAGCTAGTTGGACAAGTGGACAAGTTGGGCATGAGATAGGGCCGGAACCGAGATCAAAGCTGTGTCGGAGGCATAGACAAAGGCATTTTTAATGGGGCTGCTGCTGTCCCGATGGACAAGATTAGCCGTTGCCAACACATGACGCACAAGTGAAAGCCCACTAAACAGTCTACGAGGGCAATGTAACAATTCCTGGCCAAAAGCTAGACTCAAAGCCGAAGCATATGAGCCCATGCCTGCTTTAAGCATATTCAGGAGGAGACTCTTACCGCTCTCTCGGGGAGTGGAGTCCAACTGCGCTTTGACTGATGGCTTTAATATCAATTTCAGACCTCGTTCACTCCCTCACTGGCTGTCGCTACCCCTATATGGGTAACTGTACGCGAGCTGACAGTTGGCATAACCGAATCCCATTGGCCATAATTCTTAAGCCAGTGACGGATCATAAATTGGAAACTGGCTGCCAATCTGCAGCTGTAGATGCAGAGATGAAGCCATCAAGCAAACAGTCAATGGCGAAAGCATCAAATGCGAAAACCAACTGAAAATATTAAGTTCAACACACACGACATTCATATTAGAAATCGGTGAAAATTGGGGAAAATCAACAGGGACAGTGTCAACTAGTTGCCAAATGCAAGGTAGGGCGAATCTGCATATTTAGCTATGTCAAGGCATAGAAATATAACCGATTACATCATTATAGACACAATTATTGGGGGACTCGTAACAAGTAGGCGTAGGCTAAGTAATTAATTTGTAAATTTGAAGTAGTTTAAAAAGAAGCTAAAGTGGAGAATTATTTGTATTAATAATGATTACTAGCAACTATTTTCTAATTGATCTATTTTCCATTTTCTTAAAGTTTACTTAGATCTTTGACATGACTACAAACGATTTGGTAGTTGTAATATACCCGCAACGGTAAGGGCATAAGAGTGGAGAACGTTTGTCGGCACAACAATAACAACGACAAGGCATGGCAGCTGCAAATTACACTTCAATCGAAGAAACAGACCCCACAAAATCAAGCAACAACAACAACAACAAGTATCATATGAGGTAGAGCAAAAAGGTAAAAGACAAAAGAATGCGATTGGAAAACGATTTTCATTTCTGCAGCTAATATAGGCGACAAATCTAAACGAGCCTGGACTCTGGCGCTGGGTTGAGATTGCCAACGCACGCATACACACAAGCACACAAACACACACTCATGGAGACAATTTCGAAATCAATATTTATGACTACCCCAGCAGATTTATTGCAGCTTGCAAGCACACACACACACACAGACACACACAAACTCACAAAACCGGGCCAAGGGGTAAAAGTATTGAGATGGGGTTCGGCTATGGCAAGCAGTTCGTGTTGCTGCTGCCATTGATTTGCACGTTGCCTCTTTGGACTCTCCTCTTTTTACTGCTGCTATCGCTTTTTGCTGTATTCACAAAATAATAATATCCCTTCTTTGATTTTCATATGTGTGCATACACACACGCACACACACACACAGCTGCCTAAATGTTTATTGTAGCTGACTTTGTAGTTGTGCCCGGTTTCACTTATAATTCTGCAGCATGCAATGATTTATGTTTTTTAAGGAAAATGTCAGCAATTGGACGACAACGATGACAGCATAAAGACGAATTGAGCTGAATCTTTGCATTCCATTTTCCAAATACTTTTGCCGTCTGCCTGCACAAAGTATCAAAGCAAACGGAATTGAAATTGATGCAGTAGCATTGCATTGTTTTTTGGGGCAGATGTTGCTGCTGCTGCTGCTGCTGCCATTAAGTAAAACAAAAATTGCATTCAATTAACACACACATCGGGTTATATACAGCCGACAGCTGTATTTACAGCCCTCCCACAACCCCTGTGTCCCAAAAAGCATTGCAAAATTTCGTTTGTTGTTCGTTGTTTGGTTGTGTGCAGCTAAACACAAATCCAATTGAATTATGAATTTCAATTTTACTTCATAGCCAAGGCAGCAGCAGCAGCAACAACAGCAACAACATCAGCAGCAACAACAACAATGGCTTCAACCAGCAATGTTAACAAATGCATAAACAAACAGTAATTGCTACCTAGCCTGTTAGTAATCTTCAAATGGTTGAGGCCTTCCAAAGCGCTCTGTTTGTTTTCGATGAGGACGGCCATAGACGCAGCTGCTTCTCGGCATCAAATACGATTTCAGCTACCATGATGATGAGCAGCTAGCACGTTGATGGCTGCTGCATGGCCATCATATATACATATGTATGTATGTAATGTTCATTAAGACTTTAAGCTGTTTGTCTGTCCAGTACACACACACACACACACACACAGCCAGTCGCTTTGGGATTTTGTTGTTCTAGGCTTCACAAAAAGGCCGAAGCATTGCATCACATTATTTGACTAGATGAGAGCCGGTCTGTGAGGTATCTGCCAACTGTCAGCTGCAGTCGTTGGCGTTTCAATCTGAGTGTGTGCGTGTGTATTTGTGTGTTGCCATATTATTTGATTGAGTTTTGTGATGTTGTTTAAATTCAAGCATAATATTTGATGTGATTGCTACTTTCGAAATGTGATGCGACCTGTGCAAACAAACTGTCCACATGATATTCATTTGCTCTTTGGAGAAATATTATCTAATTAAGGCTGCCGTTAAAAGCTTGTCAAGGCTTCCAGGCTTTGGTCCTTACAGCAAACATGCTGCGCAAGTTTTTGGCTAATGAGCAGCATTTAATGAACTACAAACGAGGTATTTTTGCAAAACGACAGCCGCAGCAGCAGCTGCAGGAGCCAGCGAAAACATGCCGCAGTATGATTTTCGGCATTGTACCTGGCTCAGTTAAGGCGCAGGTACAGGAGCCACGCCCACTCTTCAAAAGAGCTGCATATGTATATCATGTAGCTGTTGCTTGGCCTGCGGCAGTTTTTGGCAACTTCAGCGAATAACACACGCGTCAAGGCGTAACCGTAACCGGGGACTTACTTATAATATACTTGGCGCGGCTTATTTCATTAAATATGGCAGCAATAAGAAAGTAACATGCCCAAAATGCCGCCAGCCAAGTTAGTAGTTAGCGTTAACAATGTGGCTTGCCAACCAAATTTGCCGACTTAGGGCTGCGCGTAGTTTAGAAGCAACAGCAAGCAAAATTTGGTGGCCGCCGAAAAGGAAGCCTTTAGCTTAAACTAATGTTGAAAATGTGTGGGCAAAACTTCCTTTGGAACGCAATAACTTTGTCTAATGGAAATCCGACCAAAGTATCGATAACATATCGACAATGGCTCAATATATTTGAAATTCGTAATGTATTGAATGGCTTTTAAGAAATTTCACGTTAACTATTCTAGCTGGCTTTACACAAGAGTAAAGCTGCACTTCCCATCGATAGCCAGCTGTTAAGTATTGTGCGAAAACTAAGAAAAGACAAATTAGACAATTACAGAAGGTCTTACCACCATCTTTTTATAGTTTACGAGAAATACTAGTGACTTGAAGTATGCCTTAACTATGTCTAAGAAATCGATTTCAATTTAGTATATGAATAATTTAAAAATATGAAGAATTCAAACGTAGATTGGGATGGGGCTGCCATATACTTTCAAGGCTTTATGATCCGATTCAATTTTTACTGCAAATTTGCACATTTTGATTTCTACCCAAAAATTGCGTTTAGCAAGCAATTTATGCCTTCGAGCTGGATCTGCCGCAAAAGTTTTTAGTTCTAAACGTAGTTATTTGAGAAAAGATATCGTTTGTTTGTGACCTATTTTAGTCAACTTATATATGCGGGGTTTTGTGAAAACTAATTAGAATCAGAATCGATATATAAATAGTTTTTGCGATATATGCCACAATAATTGCTTTTGCTTTTAAATATTCAGACCTCAGTTAGACGAGCATTTACAAAAAACTTTGTTAAAAACTTTTTATTATGACAATCCTGATGCGAATACCTAATTAAACATTACTTTCTAATAGATGAAAACAAGACAAAGTGATTTATATGGTTAATTATGTCAACGAATGCATCAAAGCAGCCGACTATAACACACACACACACACACACACACAGACGCACATCAATTGATGTTGTTTGTGCGCTGGCATTTTAATTAAATTATGCAGACATTTTCGAAGAGTTACCTATTCCTATGGGCCACTGCCCGCACGCATCAGCCCGCTCCAGCTATAATTGCCCTCATCAAAGCAGCATTTTAACTAATGGATAGCACGCGCGTTAAATTTCTTAAGCTCCGCAACACCCTTACCCTTACCCTCTTTGATTATCACCAGGCAATGAGTTTTTTAATTAAATTCTATTGCCTGGAAACGGGCAGCAGACAGTTGCATACAGGGTTTCAGAAAAATAATCTGCCCAGCTTTGTTCTTATTCACCTCATATTAAATGTCCACAAAGTATTATTATTTTGAGTTCATTTTTGTTGTGTAACTTGGCTTAATGCAGCTTCAAATTAAGTTGAATGCATATCGATTAGCTTAAAACCGAGGCGAAATCTATAGCTGTGCAGATGGCCAGAGCAAAGCGGTTTAAGGATGCCTGGCACCTGCTCCTGGTTGTTATCCCGTGCAAGCCACAATCAGCAGCCATGCATTAGGCTTTAGAACAAAAGCAAACGCAACAGCAGAAGCAGCTGTTTGACAAGACTAGAAATCGACTTAGTGCAACAGCAACATGCAACAACAACAGCAACAATAGCAACAACAGCAACAACAACAATGCAAGAACATTGTTCGGACAACAACTAAAATCCCTGTAGTGGTAAAAATCTTTTGCCTTTTGACGTCCTGCACTTACCGAGTCGGTGCCGAGCTGCCTGCTATTATTTAGTGCGTAGGCAATTCGGCAGTGTGAGCGCTTAATTACTTACATGCCCATGACCATGCCCACTTTTGGTAGGTGCGAGGCAAATGCCACTTGGCCAAGATTAAAATGCCAGCTTAGTGCAGACTTTTGCATGTGAAATTAGAAGCTTAAACTGTGTGCAGCGACTAACGGGCTGGGGAAAGCTGTGCTAGTATATAGCTGCAACTTGTTTGTGGCATGCATAGCAACATGTATGTACACACACGCACACACACGCACACACATACACAAGCACATAGCTGTAAATTTGTGTGTGCTTGTTGCTGCATGCGTATGATAAAATAATTCACTCCACTGCAACTCATAAATTCTCTAAGGTAGCGCATAAATTTTCGACAAATCTCGGCAAAATGCCGCAAAGCAGCCCCTAACCTCAGACGGGGACACAACCAGGAACATAGAGCATGAGATGAAGCCCAACAACAGCATCAGAAGAAGCAGCAGCAGCAGCATCAGAAAACACCGCAAGCTGGCCTGTTAAGCTTAGTCAACGACTCCTGGCCACGGTTGTTCAAGTTGTTGTTGCTGCTGCTCCTACTTGACTTTCACTGCAAGAAAGCAAACATTACAACATATTTATTTAGCTAAATAGATGAGTCAACATGTTAGCAGGGGCTGGCAGGGACCGGCAGGGGCTGGCAGGACTGATGGCCGGCCAAGTTAAGCCTGCAACAAGCAAGATACTGAACAATATGCTGGGAGTCGAACAACAAATTGATTTGTTAAATATATTGATTATTTGGTTGGAATAAGCGTTGTATAATCAATTTAAAAATAAATTCGGTTTCATTTTGCTTGCAGCCAACTAAGTTTCTAAAGCTCTTTTTATCATTCATGCTTATTATAAGGCATATGTTTAGTTGGATGTTGCGCCCTGTATTATATGTAGATTTTCTAATTCCTACACTGCAAGCCAACAAAATGCATTCTTAGAACATAGATAAATTAAATTTATGCCTTAGCATATGCCCAATTGGCCAAGTCACCAACGAGCATCCCGGTTGGACTTTGGACTTAGGTGTGTTTGCTGAATATACCTTAATATGATGATCATTGCTGAATATACATTGATATGATAAGCATTAAAAAGCGAACGCATTCGAAATTAACGAGACACAAATGAATTCTATGACATGGAAAAACACGCTCTCACACCCAGGTCTAACCACACGCCAATTTTTTGCTTAAAGCGGATCTGTCAATAATTTTGATTTTTACACTTGTTAAAGTCAATGCATTTTTATAGGGACAAGGCCAGCAGCTAACAACAACAACAACAACGACAACGACAACAACAACAACAACAAGGGAAATGTATGTGGAAACGAAACAGAACACAGCAAGCGATGCCAAAGAGTTTACAATGTATTCTGCTGGCAGTAAAACAACAACAAGCAGCAGAGAAGAGGCAGCAGCGAAAAAATTACCATTTAAAAAGTAAAAAAAAGAATGCCAAAAAATTGTTGCCGTTGCATTTTGCACGCATCATTGATGCTCAATGGAGTGTGCACACACTGATACAAAATGGCGGCAGGCCGTGCGAGTGTGTGTGAGAGTTTGTTTACCAAAAAAAAAAGTTTGCATGCACCGAATACGAGTCGTATAGTGTTCATTCTTCATTGGCTTCGGCCTGGGGCGCAGCTAGTAAGTAGTTTGTTTGGCATTTGTTTCGGCCACTGGCAAAGTAAATCAAAAGGTTGCTCTAATAAACGGAAACGGAAATGCGCGCATGAAACTTTGCTCAGTGCACCAAAAGTTGCTGCATCAAGCAAAAAAAAATGAAATGCAAGAATTACAAAAACAAAAATGTTTATATATCTTAAGAGCCAGTGCACTTTAAGACAAGCAAAAGCCCTCTTTAAGCACTGAGCGGCTTTTTCTCAGTTATTGACTAACTGGAGCTAAGACAGCAGCCCAGCATTGGCAATCCCTTAAGATTCTAATTTATATCAGTGGCAAACTTATTTTCTATTTCCGCGTTGCTGCGAAAATGTCGTACGTGATTCAATTATAAAATGCGGTCCCTCAAATCGTTGCAAAATTTATGTATTTCATTTTATTTGCAGCGTCCGCGTCCGCGTCTGCCACTGTCTTCGGGCTGCTGCCACATGTGGCCCCAGGGGTGGCAGTCAGGCGCGCGCGCCTTTGCAGTGTGTGCCCCCATTTAAATGGACTGTCTCGTAAAATAGCACAAAAAAGTGTCACGAAATTTATGCGCACCATAAAGAGCTGGAATATCTTAAAAACAAAGCATGCCAAAAAGGACACCAGAAATAGAGCACTTCAAGGATCGCCACTTGAGCTGCACTCTTGGCATTGCGCTTAGTTAGGTGCATTTCAAGTGCAGCTCCCGCGTATTTCACGGATATCAAATTAATTATGCACTTAACGTGCAGACGAGTACCTTGCTCTGCTTCCGATTCTGATTATGGTCAGAGTTGTAGAGCTCTGCTGTTTATGGTGGTTTTCAAATGAACGCCGCTCGCGGTTACAATTGTTGCGATTGCATAGCCTGCTAATTGAGATAGCGGCCAAGTAGGCGGCTGCTTTGGGGCGCAAGGCAGTACAAGTGCACTTTCTGCCTGCCACCGCATTTGCGTTCATCAATTTGCGCAGTTAATTGCTGATTGACCTCAGGAGCTGCTCTTAATGTTAACGATAATGTGTACTTGCGGCTGCTTGGGCCGCTCCGACACGCTTCATGGATACCATTAAAAATGTGCAGGAGAAAAAAAAAGACAAAAGACATGAAAGCACATGAAAAATGTATTTTCATAAAACGGCGAATGGTGTTGCCAAGAAATGACAGACATCTCGCTGGATGTTTGGATGTTGCATTTCGCAGTTCTTTTGCGTTATTTCCTTAACATTCGCTTGTCCTGCCATCACTCAGCTCTCTGCAAAAGTCATAAATCGCAATGCGTGGATTATGCAATTTTCATGTTTGCATTTGCGAGCGCAGCACACAAAAAGGCTGACAACAATGCGTTACATTTAGCATCAAGGACAGCATCTGCAGCAACACACAAAATAACAAATTTGGAATCTATTCAGAAGAAGCTTGAGACAGATAAAGGAGACAATGGCAACAGGAAGCGTCAGTATATGGGAAACCTAAGTAGCTAGTAGGATATGCGGCACTTGCAGCAGCTACAGAAACACCGGAAGCCATCAAACAATGACGTCTATGACGGCAGCAACACGACAGATTCAAATACAACGCACACATACGTGTGTGTGTGTGGGTGTGTCGGGGCACAAGAAACAGAAATATGTGGGAAAAAATGAGTGAAAGCTGCGCACAATTCCAATAAGAAAAGTCACACAATTGTTTACATACACGATGCTAACACCATAAGACCCCACAAATATTGCAACAAATAATATACATTTTTCTGGAATTAAAGGAAGGTTAACAGCAACAGCTGCAATGGGGTCACATTACCACAAAAATTATCAGGAAAGTTTAAATACAAAATACCTCGAAGTTCTTTTTGTTATTAAGCAAAACGATAAAGTAACGTAAGGTAAGGGAGATGTTTATACTCTAACTTAAATATTATTTTAGTAATTGAGTAACTGAACATATGCAGAAAAGAATGAACACGTATACGTAATATTTACAAAACGAAACAAAAGCCACGTTCTCAGATCCTAGATTGGAGAATAGACAACGATAAGATTATTTTAATTAAAGCCCTGATCATCATAGCAGTATTCAGCTTATGGGTTATATCTAAATACATAATTTCAGATCTTTCGATTCTTATCTCTAGTTATAGCCAATAAGATAAGGCTTTACAACATTTTCTGTTCATCAAATGTTAATTGCATATATTTTTTAGTGAATCGGTTTGTTAAAGAATTAACTTTTAACCAGCGCCGTTTAATACTTGTTTGCATATAAAAAGGGAACACGGATTGCCGTTGTTGTTGCCGCAAATTGTTGAATACTGGCTTCATTTGGAGCTCGGGCGGCTCATTAACATTGCGTTTAATACAAAAAACGCACTGAATAGCTGGCTGCTGACTGGTCAGCCACACACTGTAGTGGCAACCGGCCTCAGTATAACTAAATTATTTAGTTGGTTGTGTGGCCAGCAACGGACACAAGTCATGCCCCCGCGCCGCTTGAAACGCGACTCACTGACACGGCCAGTCGACGGTCAGCCCAGGCATCAAATGATTGCCCAGACACTTTATTATGTATGAGGCGGCAGCAGCAGCAGCAGCAGCAGCAGCAGCAGCAGCAGCAGCAGCAGCAGCAACCAAACATACAACAACAAAGACAAGGGCAACAAATGAGGATGAACAATGAGCATGAACATGAGTAAACAAATTATTTATATTTAAATTGTTTGTGTGCGCCTGCATTGCATTGTTGGTGCTCGTAAGTCTTGCATATACATTTGCGGCAGACCCAGGCAACATATACGTATCTCTCTATATATAAAACTGTTTGTACCTCCTACTGACTGACTGACTGACTGACTGACTGACTGACTGACTGACTGGCCGACTGACTGATGAGTGATCAACCAATAGCTAGGGAGCTGAAATTTGTTACCTTACATACATATACGTTTATACCTTGGTATAAAGGAGCACCCCAAGGCGGGCTTTGAGGAAATTCCACTCTTACGCGTGGAAAAGTCGGGGAAAACCTCCGTATGTAACTTTTTTGTTTACCATCTGATCAGCATTTGAGAGGTTTTTCGAAAAATTCACTTCTCGGTTGCTTTTGGGTCTAAAGATTTGTTGGTTTAAGTTTCAGGTTTACTTTCATTTCCAAAGAGTTTCATGGAAATGCAAATGAGACGTGTTTCACACTTTTCGCAAAATCCACCCTTTTTCAAGGGAAAGCATGGCCCAAAGGCTCAAAACTCGATATTTAAGCTAATTGAAACTCATTTTTAAATATATATGTAAGTAACTTTAGATATGGAGTTCAAGATAATGCTGGTATTAATGTCTAATACATTAGGCGTTAGCCGGGCAATGCCGGGAAATGCCGTCCAGCACTTACACACACAGATAAATATATTTAATATGTATATACTATATAGATATTCAAACGCAATGCTGAATATGATTATGTTGCGGGTGCAGCGACTTTTTTGCGCCAAGCCAGCCAGACAGTGAGACAGAAAAGGGTTTATTTATGCATTTCATTTGGGGCTGCACTTTGCTGTGGCAGACACTGCCGGCACGGGTCGGGGTTGCGTGTGTGGGCTGGCATTGTGGTTCGCCTTTGAGTTGATGTATTAAAAATTTTCGCACATGGCAGTTGGTTGGTTGTCAGCCGCCCAACACGTCGTCGTTGCTGCTGCTCTGCGTTCGCATAGAGGGAAATTTGATTTTCCTTCTGCCTTAACTAGATCAAAACTCCCCGAGATGGGGACATATGCACAAAGCACACCACCAGCTAACCCCCAACCCGCCTCCCCATCATCCACTGGCAACAACTTTGCTTTGACTGTGCATTTTTCAGCGCTTGATTTGCGTTGGCTTCGCACCGCTGGATTTTGTTTTACGCATCGGTAGTGGCAAAGTGGCAACAGATTCGTGCTGATTAGCGTATCACAGGGAAGCACTGCTGGCACTTTGCTGCCAGTGTTTACCTTATTAACCGAGCTTGCAGCTGCACTCGCAGTTTTTATGAAAAATTTTGTTCAAACTTTTTACGGCTGATAGCACTAGGTGGGATCGCTTCATGGGACGCACTTTCATGGCTTCTTAGCACGTGCATATTATAAAAACAGCTGCAAGCTATAGCTAAAAATTAAGTGAAGCCTGAAAAACTGATGAATAATATAAGTGAATTCTAATTTAAAGCAAAACAAAAACATCTGCATAGTTATTTTGTTTTAATTATTACTTACTATCAAATAAGAGATTAATGTGTCTACTACTGTTTGAATTAGACAGCAAATTAAATATTAGCTAATATAAATAAACACGCCAATGATTAAATACCCTTCTTGTGCCTGTCCGACATGTTAGAACAATAGTGTTAGTTTGTTTGTTAGTTTGGCATCTACATTCGGCCGATCGCTCCTACGGCAGCTATATGATATTGTGGTCTGATCTGGCCGATTCCAACATAGGAACTGCCTGCAGGAAGAACGGATCTATGCGTAAAAACAGACAGTTGAATAGACGGACATTGCTTTATAGACCCGGCTGTTGATTCTGGTTAAAGTAACTCCACTTTACTGGGTCGGAGATGTTTCTTTCTAGGCGTTGCACATTTCATGACAATATTATAATATCCTTTACAAGGGAAACATTTGGCACTCGACTTATGCTTTAATACTACGCTTAATTATGTGATATATGTATGACATATGCATAATTGATCATTTCAAATTCATTATCTTTACTGGGAGCTTGTGGATAAAAATAACAGAGCTTAGCAACTTTCCCAGCCCGTAAGCTTCTAGATAATCTTAGCAATTTTTAATTTTACTTATCTTAACTCTATAACTATGCCTCAAGAGACTGAACTATCCACCAAGCACCTATTAGTTTTGCTAGAGAATGCATAGTTTTGTTCACGGTGGATGGTACAGCTAATCGGGACTCTTGTATGGATATATGTTTGCAAGCAAAAGTATGCATAGGCTTTCTTAAATCGCATTTATTAATTAGTAAATGGAGCCCATTTTGGCAGAGCATTTTGATGGTAGAGATCGCTTTCACAGTAAACACTAATCAGAAATGGGCTGGTGGCCGTGGGCAATGACAGGCATTTCATTCATTTTCTTTGAAGCTAATCGAATATCTGGGATGCAATTTAATCAAAACGTAGTTCAGACAAATGTCAAGCCATTTGTGTTTATTATTAATTTGCATTTTGATTGGAATTTGACACTGTCAACAGGCTGACATCTGTCGGCTTGTGATATTAGGAAATAATATTGGCAACTTCTTGCCAGAGTCGGGGTGAAACAAGCGCCTCAAGCCGTTTCGATTAACGTTAACATTTCTCATGAATTTTTTAATAAACATTTAACTGACAGTCGCCCAAAAAAACACTGCAATAAATTGCCTGGCAATAATTGATTAATGTGGAAGGAGATGGGCATCTCTCCAGCTACGCCCAATTTCTTATCGTTGACAGGCAAAGGAAAACGCAAGCTGAAAGCTGAAAACTTTTGCCATTTGCTTGGTTGAGCAGACGCATCTAATTAACACGGCCAACAACGCGCGGTTGGAAACTGAAAACTGGCAACGAACGCCCCAAGGTTTAATGCTTTGTGCGGCAGAACCGCAGAACTAATTTAAATTGATCGAATATGCTTCGATAGCAATTCAATTAACTTTTACGCGTCCTTGTGCCACAGTTTTAGATAAATTTCTGCATCCGTTTAAGGTGCAGCCTCCGGTTGCGAGCGCTTTCAGGCTGCACAAATGAGTTTCGGTTCGTCATTGCATGTGCGGGGCATTTTGCATAGCAAGTGGCCTGGTTGGGTCCAAAAGTAGCGGAGCAGAAACTGAGCCTCGTCTCATTGCATTTTGTGAGCCAACTAAATCACCAGAAATCAGTTATAAATCCGTTGGACGTTGTGCACCAGGACATTAGACATACAAATACGTATGCATAATTCCCTTTGCCGTGGGTCCTTGGCGCCGATAGCGTGGCAGGCATTCCGCTCAACTGTCAACATGTGTGTGTGTGTGTGTGCCTTTCAATTATTCAAATAACACAGCATTTTGGCAGCAATGGCTGTCAGGATTAATACAGCAACCAGGACGACCACTTTGTGTGCTGCCGTCGCGTTATCCTCCCTGCCCAGACCAACGCTCATTTAGATCGTCAGGCATCTAACGACAGTCGCTCAGTCTGTTGGTCAGTCATGGGCTTCACATAGCTGCCCATTAGTATACGTTTTGGGGCTTCGCATGCGCTGACTTTAATCTATTGCCTGGTAAATGCACACACACTCACACACCCACAGTCTGTGCTTGTGTGCGACATGAAAACATCAAACAACATTCGTCGGGTTTTAATTATTATTTGAAATCACGCTGACGCTGATGATGTCTGCCTCCTTTTGGTTAGGTTAGACCATGTCCCTGGGAGCGATGGTGCAATCTAATGAAACATTAGCCACTCTCCTACAACAGCAACAATGCGCCCCGTCACAATGGACATCAGTCACGTGTGTATGTGTGTGTGTGTGTGTGTGTGTGTGTAAATATGCATGGCAGACAGGCAGGGAATGATGCGCGCTTGAGCATAAATTTTATTGTTTGCACGGCAATAAAGCGACAACAACAACAGCAACAACAACAACAACATTTGTTGCTAGCATCTTCGTTGTCATCCAGCAAAACGAGGCAAATACACACTACGGCTACAAATGTGCCAGGTAAATACTTATACATATGCAAATACATATTCAGGTACAGTCAACCCGTTTGCAAAATGTAAAGAAATGCTGACAGGCAGCATGTGGCCAGCTTAGCGAATGTTCACTGTTAGAGATAGACAGTGAAACGCACATAGAGACTGAGAGGAAAAGAGTGAAAGCAATTAGCCTATGGCAGAAAATGATGACAATTAATGTTGCCTGGGACACCATTTCTGCCATCAATTATCTCCTACAATTGCTAGCTGCACATAAAAATAGTCACCCATTAATAAATATGAAAGTAGACCATTGAAGAGCTAACAGATGGACATGACTATAACGGCTCAGCTCAAATAAAGTAAAAGACGATATTCTTTTTTGAACTTTAAATAAAAAGAAATGTAAATATACGATATGATAATTTGGGGGATTTTTGGGAAATGTTAATTTCAGTCAGTTTCAGTCTCTTAATGTCGTCCTAGAATCAATCAAGAGTTTTCTTTTAATAAATAAGCTGTCTTTGTCATGACAACTATTAAAATCTCTTTAAACATATTTACCCCGGCTTCACAGATATGTGAGAATTGTAAAGAACAGAAGTTTTACCTATTCTTGCTATAGAGCTGTATGATTCATAACTCCTCTATCGATTTATACTATGTTACATAGAACTAATGGAAAATAAAAAGTTTGATTAAGATATCTTAAGATATATATCTTAAAGGATATATAAGATATAGTAGGTTGACGTTGAGAAGATTTTGTTGTGTATAGGAGGGTAGTGAAACCAATATATGCTGAGATTGGACAAGACATCTTCATAGACAATACCGTATTTAATACAAGAACTTCCCTTTCGACCAATCATTCCTATGATACACCGAGCGAAGGAGGCCAAAACTGAAGAACTTTAGAAATGGATGGACGAGTATAGGCTTATTGACTCATCTGTTTATCAATGATAAATATGCTTTATTGGGTTAGGTTTGTCTCCCTTTATAAGTTACACTTTTCATTCCTTATTGATTGTTTTATAGTAATGTTGTTTTTTAATATCTACTATCAATGTGTGCTGTTTAAAGCTAGTTGAAATCAAATGCAATAAATTACTCTCAACAACACAAATGAAGACATGAAGCAGCATACATGTTTTGCCACTTGTATTAAAGTTCAATATCACATCACTTATTATGCAATTCTTTTTGTTCGTATTCACATTAAGCCAATAAGCATATCTTTTATAATCTGGCACACATGTTCCGATGACCACAGCTGAAGGAGCCAATTTGATTGATAGCACCGGCAATGCCAGCAGCCTGTTGGCCACACTGTCAAGTGCCAATTAAACTAAAGCGTGGCAACAGCCAACAGCCGTTGTGTATAGGCCGATAAAAATGCCAGTTATTTTTTTCACGGCTCGCTCGAGAGTTTTTTTTGCTCGCACTAATGACACAGGACACCTCCTAGGACATGGCCCACACCATGCAGGCCGCGTTGACGTTGATAGGCCACAACAATTTTCATTGGACAACCATTTACAATAAACGTCAGCGATTGCCGCGCGGCCAGCCTAAGCGTTTGTTATATGTTGGACTAAAAAAAAGAAAAAAAAAAGAAAAAGAAAAGCAGAAAGGTCGTGTAGTTTAGGTTAAGCGCAAAATCAAATGGCCATCGAGGTTGGGGCTTGATAAGCGCTAATGAATGGTTTTCTTGTGCGCTTCAACGGGCCGTGTCTATGGCTGGCCGCAACCATGGCAGCAGTCGCAGCCGGACACTTGTCGCGGTTTGGGCAATTTAAGTGGCGGTTGATGTTGTCGTCCATGTCGATGTCGACGTTGACGCTGATGGTGGGGCTGCGGCTAGCATCGCTGCCTGCGGTTGGGCTGACGCAAATGTTTGGTTTCGCTGGCAATTAACGTGGCCAAAAAACAATGCTGCTGCATTTTTTCGTTGACCATTTTTGGGTCTTGTAATAAAATGGCAAACGTATGCCTGCAATCAATAACCGAAGCGAGCGGGCCCCAACAAGTATGCTACAGTTTTTGTTTGCCCTTCTCTCTCCATATGTTGCGTGTGTGTGTGTGCGTGCGTGTGTGTATGTGAACAGCCAAAACCACAACAGCAACAAATCGAACACAGTGACAAAGCGTAAGTGAGAGACAGACTGTGACGGCGGCGAAGGCTACCAACAAGCGACTTAATACAGGCCCAGTTGATGAAGACACAAGGCAGATGGATAACGGCAGGTAAGCCAAGCATACAAATAAGAAAATTTTGCAATGCCACAGCATCAAGGAGAAGCAGCGGGCAGCGGATGAAGTGCAAGGGGATGACGAAGTGCTGGCGGCCAAACTTTTGAGGAGCACTCGGCAATCGGAACAATGGCAGCCTCTTTTGTGCTGGCCAATGCAATACAAATCGTTACCAATTTTCAACCGGACACACCAGCAAGCAGCAGGAAGGCTGAGCTGGCTAAGCCATAAGCAACGGTCAACTATATGGCCAAACATGCGGCGCACACCTTTCATTTATTGTACGTTTCATACACGTACCTGCCCCACTTCCTCCCCTTCTCTTTCTCTGTTACTGTTCTCCCTTTTTCTTTCTTTCTGTCTGCATGTGCTGGTGTGCCGTGGCCAACTTTTATACCGAACCGCGTGGGGTTTTGCTAGCTTTTGGACCACGTCTGCCGCCTGGTCCATTTCTCTGCATCGACTTTATGTTGTGCATGTGTCTGGACGGGGTCTTTACGTTGGCTTGATTGGATTTGCCGATGCAAATGAAGAATCCAATTTTTAAAGTTTGTTTTTCGTTATCGTTACGTTTCTTGTTAGTCCTGCTACTGCTCCTGCTCCACCTGCCCAATGCTCGATTCTGCATCCTTACCTCTTGTTTTTTTTTGGGGAACATGCACCATGACACTGCCTCATCCAGGGTTCAACAGCTGGCTGTGTCTTTGACGATTCCACCCCAACTCTGCCGCCTTTGTTGTTGTGTGTTTGTAAGTGTGTGTTGTTTGCACGTTTGTTGTGTATATTTTTTGGCCACATCAACACAGATATGCGCACATACACATGCGTACAACTAACTGTCCAGCCATTGACACAAAGCATCAGCATGCCGAGGCAACAGCAATAACAACAACATCGACTGCAACAATAACCAAAAGGAAACACACACACACACAGACACACTCACACTTACTATAAAAAGCACCATTTTTTTGCTCTTTATTTTGCATGCCATTTGTCTGCTGTGTTGTTGTTGTTGTTGTTGTTGTTTTTGTCGACTCTGCCTTACCACAAAATCGAATTTTCACTTTTAAACAATTGACGTTGCCTCACTCACATGCCATAGATTTCCCTACTTCTCTACATTCTGCATTTTTATACCCTTGTGAGGGTAGCACACATCTTGCATGAAACTTGTAACGCATAGAAGAGCAGGAAACGAAGTATATTTGTGCTTAGCCGATGTAGCAATGTAAGGTAAAATGTCAAAATGTACAAGGGTATTAAATGTTCGACAATACTTCTTGTTTTAGTTTTCTTACCTTATTTTTGTACAATTGGTATTTCGTGCCTTACAATTTGTTGTTTGCCCATTGTTTTTGCTCTGGTCAGATTAATTTTTGGCAAACTCCTAGGCTTTGGTCTAGCACTTGTTAAGTACGCTTCGGTTTCGAGCTACGAGCCGAGCAATCTGAAAAGAATAATATTTTACTGATTACGGTGCACAAATCTGAAACTTCTATATACTATTAGCAGGGGTAGAATGGAAAGTGTGTGGAATGGGTATATCTAAAATTTGACGCAAGAAACTTGAACCAAGCAAGGGAAAGTAATGTCAGCTAGTATTTACTTCACACTCAATTTACGGCACTAAACGTCAAATGTCTGACCATTTAATATTTATTTACTTACTTTTAACAGCACGAGCTATGTAATATATATTCCAAAATCATTATTAAATGCCTGTTATTAATGTGCGGATAGGTCAAGTGGAAAGAAGCAGCAATGTATTTCATTTTTCATCTAAATTTGTTAGTCAAACAAAATTGCCCAAATATAAAGCTGGCATGAAACAATACAATTAAATTGCTCGAAATTTGATAGCACCTCTTCGGAGCGAGCAATAAAGCCGGATCCGACGCGTTGGCCACTTCATTAAATAATTGAACACCAAATACTGGTAATTTATCATTAATGATTGCCACAAAACCAAAACAAAGCACCCAAGAACAAGCTATTAGAGTGGGCGGCACTAAGCTACCCTGTAATTGCTGATAACGGTTAAGGCAGAAGGAATAACAAATTATTGAATATATTATCATAATTGAACTGGCTTGAAAGTTCTACTCTAACATGGACAGGTAAGGTCTTGGTGGAAGGACTTGATTAAAATGAACTTGGCTCGTAACAAAGTCAATATTTGGATTATCCCTTCAGACCGTGGCCATAGGGTATTAACAAGGTACAATGTCTGTTCGCCTCGTCCAGATACCCGCCTCCAAAGCAAATTACTTATAAATTTGTGTGCCAAGCGAGCCATTGACAGCGGCTACAATTACCGCCGAAGCGGTATACTATAACAACAGGCAATGAGGCAACATAAACTCAAGTAAATAAATCAGCTTTGGGCATGTGTTAATTATCTAAAACAAAAAAAAAAACAAAGGCGCCTTGATAAATGGTCGAAGCACATTAACATATTTTATGCAGGCCATAAGAATAGATTAAAAATACATTCGCTGAACAACACTAAAAGGTTTTTCACAACTTACCAGAATTAAAGTTCATAATGTTTCGCGGAAAACAAAAAAAAACATGTTCTCATTTTACACAAATTGTACACTCCAGCAATAAAATACATATTGCTTTACAAGCAAAAGTCAATTTTGTCTTTCGAAATACTTTTTTTGAGTGCTCTTCAACAACAAGTATTTAGTTTGAGTTTCCAACACTGTATTTAGATATTTGCCAACACTGGAACCTAATCATTATTCCAAGCACTGGTCCTGCAGAACAGGGATTTTTCAGTCTGTGGCAATCTTTTGAAATTTATTTATAAGTTAAGTATTTTTATTGTTGAAAACTTGTACAGCTCTTGATAATGGCAAAGGTTACGTTAATCTGTTTGCATGTTAAGCGGCATTCAGAATTAGCCCCCGCTTATGCCATAAATCGTATCGCGAGAGAGCGTTAAACGTTGGTCAAACAACGAATATCAAGTTTTATTGACCCACAAATAACGTGCAGATAATTACAAAAACAATGGCAACCGCTGGCGGCTAGTTGGTGGCCAAAACAAATGCGCAAGTGGTCTTTGCCATGGGTATTTGTTGGCCCTCAGAGCCGGTTGTGGAGGTGGTGTGTTGGTGGAATAACATGGCAAAGTGGAAAAACTACTTACAAGTATGTTAACATGCGCAATTGTTAGGACCCATTCCCGTTGTCTTGTAGCCCTTAAGGTGGCCCAAGCCCAAGCCAAGACGAGTATGCAACAATAGCTTCAGCATTTTCCTTTCTTATTTGCTTTTCCCACTGCTCTGCGTTTCGACCAAGATGCTCGAGTTTATCTGTTGTGGTCATGGCAAAAAGTAATCCAAAAGATAAAATACAATAAAATAAAAGGCCAAGCGGTGAGTAATGTCTGTTCTCGATGTTGCTGTTGTTGCTGATATTCTTATTGTTGTTGTCTATTTTTTTTTTTCTGTTCCTTTGGTGCTGATGTTGTGGCCAGCGCTGCATTTGTGGGCAGGTCGCTTAGACAATACCTTCGAGCATCTCGTGTATTGTTGTTGTTGTGTGTGCATAATTTATACGGCAAGCTTCTCATGTTTTTGGCTAAATTATTTTCCTGGGCCCGGCACGTGCTACGCTGCCTGGCCGCAGATTCAATGGCTCGGGCGCAAAGGCTCCAGGTCAACAATTTGGTCATAAATTTTGGCGCCTGGCCTGCGACACGCTCTATGACATTATTGAACCCGAAAGGGGATATGGCCAAGCAAAAACAGCAGCAACAGCCAACGGCCAAAAGCACATAAGCCAACCAGTTGACCTTGAAAATGTGTGCGAGACCATAAAGACTGCATAGTGAACTCCATAGAAAGGTTTCGGTAATAGATATACCAACTTAATGTTAATCAGAAGAAAATTAAAGCAATTGAGCTAATAACAATAAGCAACATAAGTAAAGATACTTTTTACTTAATCGAAATGGAAATTTAACTGGCCAACATTCCAAGACTCGGGTAAGCATATGCTGCGTCACATAAGCAGGTGCAAGCCCCACCTGAAAATGTTTGTATAAGCCTTAGCAAACCAGCAGCTAAACAAAAAGACCCAAACGGACTTTGTGCTCTGGGAGAGGTAAAAATTAACTTTAACTCAATTTGGCTGCCCACAGTTCTGGCCCATGGTAAATAAAAAGTGCAAGAAATAAAGTTGTCGAAACTTGAATACGCTTCACGACATTTAACTCGAGCGTATAACATACTTCTATATAATGATGACTCGTTGTCTAGGCCTACAATTTACAATTAAAGGAAATAAATTTGTGTTTCTCGTGTCCTTAAAGCGTTACATGTTTAATAACAAAAAACTGTATGCCCTCTGCTAAGGTTTGAATAACGGACTTGTGGATGACTTAGCCCAGCTTTTTTATTAGACCAGCGAGTACCTTGGACTGGAATTTTCATTGGCCTTTTCTGGTTTTTAAAGCCAACTGATGTCCTCCCCTGTTGCTGTTTTTGCAGTTGTTTCTGCTGTTGCGGTTGCAATTGCTCTGGGACCATTTAGCATTTTTGAAGTAACCACATGGGGCTAAGGCCAGCGGCACCAGTTCAGCCGTAATGGTTGAGAACGCCAAAAACAAGCAACATGGCGGCATCTAGGAGACGCAGACGCCGAAGCGTTGAAGTATTACAAAACTCTAAACAGGCACAAAAGTTTTGCCAGAAAGGAAATTTTCTTAATTTGATTTCTTCGGCGCCCCTGGAGTGCAGTGCGCTGCCTAAATGTGCGTGTACATTTTATAAATATGTATATATAAAACACAAGTCGGGACCCAAAGGCAGCAGACAATGTGTAATAAAACAGGGAAGGTTCCAAAAAAGGCTTGGGCACAAAGTTTTTAATAAAGTTTTTATACCTTGCTGGCAAAATAAAGTCGGCCCTCGATGTGCGGTGCGGGAAAGCGGTGCAAACGGCAATAATTGAGCCAATTTGTTGTAAAGGGAATAGAGGAATGAACCTGAATGTTGAGCAAGGTAGAATGAGAGCGCGCTGGGATTATGTACTACAGCCTAACAATATCTTGAAGAAATTGACGCTTGAAGAGATCTCAGTTAATGTGAATTTTAATTGGGGAAATATGCAAAAATCAGCGTAAGATAGTAGATAAGCGTCGTACAAGGCATAACTCAAACTGATTCAAGTGAAGGGTATGAGCACGCTTAAGTAAATTTGCGATTCTCTAGATAGGGTATACGTCCAGGCAAATAGCTTGTCGCCGAGGGTCAACATGCCAAGTTTGCCAAATTGTGCTTAAAATCCATGTTCTATAGTCGATATATATCTATATTGTGCAGATGAGATAACATGATGAAAATAACATGAATATATCGGCTCAGCTTGTTATCGTGATCAAGAACATATATAAATGGTGCCTCATTATACATTGTACCCCTTTAACCATTTTCAATATTGAGGGTATACAAAATAGATTAAATAGAATAAGGATTCAAAGCTAGAGTTCGAAATCGGAGGCGCACAGATCAGTTGCTTTAATGAGTGGGATAGTCTTCTATGGGATAAGTCATCTATCGACACGCATCTGCTCTGCCCGCTGATCGTTTGCGTAGCGAAAGTAAATTTTCAATTGCAAATAGCAAGCAACAATACTTGAGGGAACTTGGTGTAACCACAAGGCAGTGCACACCGAATACCCAGAGCTCCCCAATGGCGCTTGAATTTCATTTCAAAACAATTTGTAAAAGTCTCATACACACTCACAGCAATCGAAGCTTGTTTGGCAGCTAAGCAAATTTGCAGTCATCCGCTGCTGCTGCTGAGCCAGCAATGGCAAGTGCGTGCCAGGATCAGCAACTGTTGGCCTCCTGGCTGATCCTCATCTCTATGTCAATAGTTTTGCGCAGTTTTTTCAATATATATATATGTTTTTATACCCTCAACCGTTTCAAATTGGATAAGAAGGGCATATTGGTTTTGTACAAACGTAAGTAACAGGCGGAAGGATGCGACAAGCCGAGTCAACTTAGCCTTGTCCTTCTAAAGGATGCAGGTATTCGTATACACAGATTAAAAGTATTTTCATTTTTGGATACATTCTCCACTTATAAAAGATGTAAGAAAAGGAAAAGGTGTTTATACACAGTTTAGAGGAAGGCTCGATTGCTTAACACGAAGGCTCAGCACTAGATTCAGAGTATTTCCTGGTCGTGCACTGTGGACTAGAGCACTCTCTGTTTTTTTTTCTTTCTATTTTTTGATGAATTGACATGCAATGCTATTTGTCAGCAGTCAATATGCTTGTTACATTAAATTGCCAGCTGACTGCTGGCGGCTGCCGTTGCTGCTGCTGCTGCTGCTGCTGCTGCTGCAACACTTCTGCCATTGTTAATATTAGACGCGCCAGTAACAAGTATTACTCTGCGTTTTATATGCAATTGCGCTATGTATGTGGATTTTATAGACTGACTGAAAGACTGACAGTAGCCGAGCAATGCGCGGTGGCAACGCCAGCAAATTGTTTTGTATTGTGCAGCCGACAGGCGACAGCTCGATTTGCCAGTTCTCTCGCACCCGCTACCTCTCTTGCTGTCGCTCTGTTTGAAATAGGTTACGCACATGGCATGTTGCGCCGGAGCGTGCCAATTGGCATCCGCATTTGCATCCACATCCGCATCCACATCCGTATTCACATTCGTATCTGGATAGAGCATTTTGCGCTTGAACTTTATGAAAAATTGCCATTGAAATTGAGTATTTGTACTCGCTGCTGCAGCAGAGGCAGAGCCAGCTATGTCCAATCAAAATTGTTCTGTCCCATGATTGCAATCAACTACTTGCAAATTGTCAGCAATAGAATATTACTGGGACAGCGCTCAAATTGCATGTCCGGACAGGTGTCTTTTCATTGACGGAAATAATTCCGGGAAATGGCTATATGATGCCCTTTACGGCTTAAAGCGCTTGCATCAAATCGTAGCCACAAGTGTTGTTTCCACATGACTTCACTTATTTTGTGGCTTAGTCGCCCCAGCCGAAAGCCTTTGTTAGTCCTTCTTCTTTACGTTATCTTTGGCTTTCATTTCATTTTGCACCTTGCCACGATTTGCATGTGAATTTCTTCGCCCAGCTGTGGAGCAGCGGAAATGAGATTCTATTTGCTACGTGCTTCACGCAGCCCTAGCGCACGACTCTTTGTTTGGGGCCAGTCAAGAACAAAACTACTTTCATTAGAAGTTTGCAATATATGAATGGCAAGTGTGTGACTTGAACATATCCTGTAGATGTGTCTCTTACAAATTGCAAAAGCTAATTTACTCTGGGCGAATTATATATACTGATCCGTATTCGTTCCTGATACACTTAATTTTGGATGCAAGGTCTTAATCAAAACCTATATGTGAAGGGGCAGGTTCATAAGCCGAACTACAATTCAGGAAGTTTGTCTGAACCATTTCACAGTAAGATCTTGGCATAAGATTGGTAAGGATGTACTTTCCGTTGTGACAGCTGAAGCTACAGTCCTTCTACACATTGCAAAACTGGTCACAACTTCGTCAACCCCATTTAATCCAGCCGTTTTCGAGCAGGGTACACAGGAGGAAAAACTCATGCAATTGGAGAAATAATAGAAGTGAAAGAAATCAGAGCTATTGAGAAGAAAATCGGTACAGACTGAAGGGTTAAAAGTTGGTTGTTATTGCGTGACCTTTTTAGCCATTCAAGTCTTGCGAGGTTGCGTTCAAAATGCGAGTAATATGCAATTTGCATTAAATATTCAACACTTTTCGCTGACGTCAAGCCTTTTGGCGGAAATGCTACGCCCCATAGAAAATATCCACTTAAATATCCAAGTCGGCGTTGTTAATGATGTTCCCTCACTGCCATTTCTCTCAATGTGTTGTGAATTTTATAAATAAGTGCATGTCAACATAAATTATAAATACTCCCAGTTGATTAATAATGCACAAGCAAAATGTCACAAAGAAATATGTTGGAATGTGCGCGCCCGGCGAATACCACTCCACAGCTCGCTTAACCTGCACGCACTTCACATGATATAGGGGCAAAAGGGGGGGCACCCGGGCGGCAAAAGCGCAATAGTAACAAGATATAATGTAACATCTGGAGCAAGACGAAAGCTGGATGCTCTTAATGATATGTAAAAGTGTATTCTGATTAGACAAACAAAATTTGCAATCAGCTTTCCAATTTGCATATAAAAGCTCTCTATACTAACTATTTAAAATGCATTGTATTATTACGGGTCTACGCTGTGCCTAGGCTGATTATTAGTAGCTATTAACAAAGCTATAATAATTTCATGTACAATACTTATTTTGAAATAGCAACAAAAAATAGTTGTAATGTTTTCACTGCAGCAGAAAGAAACAAAACAGAATCTATTGTTAAATGCCTAAAACACATTTAAATACAAATTGTTATTGTACATTGTTTGCCAATACAATAAAAAACCGATTATATTTGCAATAATTGAAAAATACATTTACGTTGGCTTAATTATATTAGGAGCATGTACAAAGGCCGCAGATTTTTTGTATATCAATTATTCAGTTATTCCCACGATATTTAAATTATTATTTTTAGGTGCCAGACATAAAAGATACATTCCGAACAAAACACGATTACGATTTCTAAAAAAAAAACTGAAACTAACTAAAATAAAAACTATAAATAAAATATCAACTTTATGTAAAAATATTAATTACCCATTGCTAGGGTATTAAAATATTGTATGCCAGCATAAAAATAAAGTCATTAAAATTGTATATATGCAGAAGGGAAATGTTCGAGTTGGTAGGTGTACGGGGCGTGGCAGGGCGGCGGGGGGCAGTGGGGACTGCGGTCGTTCTGCATGCGTGCAAGAAATGGAAATGCGGTTAATTTCCGTAAAGTATGCAATAATTTCTGGCTACGAACATAAGCAAGTGTGTGTGTGTGTGTATGTGAAAGCGTGTTGGTATGTGTAGCTGTATGTGAGAGTGCAGCAACAAAGGCAATGTGTAAAGTAACTACCACGCCGCCCCTACCCCCCCGGGCTGCATGCAAGTAAATCTCTTTGGCAGTCTGTGAAGACGGAACTAACGAACAAACGGACATTCATCAATATAAATCAAGCAGCGACCACAAGGATCAGGCACAGGACCAACAGCACCAACAGCAGCAGGCCTGGACCCGGAGACCGTACGAGCACGCGGCCCTGCAGAGAATAAATAAAAACATTTTTGTATGAAAATTGCTGCGAATTGGTTGGCAAACGGGAAGATTGCAGGCGGAGGCTGTTAAAATGTTGGCCAAAGAAATATTTGCATGTTTTTATTTATTTTCCTTATTCGGCAAGCCGTCGAGAGACGGTAGATGGCATTTGCCAGGCGGCAAGGGGACAGATGGCGAATGGCTTCGACTGTGCACGCCGCATTGTGCATTTGGGCCCAGGCTGTCCAGGCCGTCCTTGCCACGACTGTGGCTGTAGCTGTAGCTGCCACAGTAGCATTTTCGTTTCATTATGTTCCGTGCGCCTAAAGGATTGCAATACATATTTGCATTTATTTTTATTATTTTTGCTCTTTTTTTTTTGTCCTATTTGTTGTATTTTTTGTTGCAAGGACAACATGGGCAATGGGTTATAGTTACATCGGCTGCATTCGCATTGGTATGCTTTGCAGTCGGCGATGGCAACAGCAACAATGCTTTGGGCCAACGCATTTTGACTTCGGTATTTGCGGCTTTTTATGTAATTCATGGTCATTCAATGTGCGAGTGTGTGCGTGTGCTTGTGCACAAAAAATATGTATAGCATTTTTTTGCAACGACTTTTATGCACGGATTTGGCCAAAGAAGCGTATGCGAAAATCACGTAATTTATGTGATTCCCGTGCAGTTGCAGTCGCCAAAAAGCACGATGAAATTAAAGCCGAACACAAACACAAACACACACACATGCACATACGCATGCTGCACTGTCAAACGTCGCAAAGAAAATCAAATGCGATCAGTTTGGTTAAAATCCTCAATTTAAGCAGCTACAGAATGCATTTTTGGTAACAGACCCAACTATAACACGTCGGAGACTACGAAATACCCTATACTCTACTCCTTTATGCTATTATATATATACGTTCTTATTGATAAACATAAACAAAAGACTCACAAGCACAAAGACAAACAACCAAATGCATCTTTTAATTACTTTAAGTACTTAAACCTGTTTCTCAGGGCTTAAAGATGGCGTAATCGCATAGTTTACCCGCAACGAAACATTAAGTTTCAAAACCCAACTAACCCAACTTGTTATTGATATTTGTCACTTTTGGTTCAAGACTAGCCTTTATAGTCTTTAAGAATTCCCTTAAGCCAAGGTGGATTTATCGACTCCGAATGCCTGGATTACAGACCCCTTTTGACTGTTACGCCCAGTCTTATAATACCCTTAAAGCCCATTTCTGAGTAGAGGCTATGAAAAACGAATTTAACATACATGAGAGTGCGGTATAATGATTCTGAGTAAGCTGCACTCCATTAAGTTGAAAGACGACAGTACAAGATCAGACAGTATGATTTGTATTTATTATTAAAAGGTTCGTTACAATAAATCAAATTATACAAGAAGAACTATTCACAGCGTAAAGCTAAGTCGAGAATAAGCGTTGACTCACCCGTTTTCATAATTTTACCTTTTCGTTGTTGTCTCGAGAGAAATACTTTGTTACCTTAATTTATAGTTTTGCCTTTATTCTGCCTTTGAGGGTAATACATTTCTCTAAACTCTAGATGGGAATATATTTTCAACAAAAGTATTGCATTCGATTTCATATTTTGAAGGGACAGAAAAGTAAATGGCTTTTAGGTCTTTCACTAAACTGCTTTCATACACGAAAATTCTGCACTTAAAAAAATATCTTAACGCGCAGCTGTAAAATTTAATTACAATTGTATTTGGCCATGGCAAACGAAATGCACGTTTTCGACACACATTTTTTCGCTGTGCATCTGAATGACGCTGCATTTTATTTGCCATTTCCGGTTTATGCAGGAAGTTTAAATTATTGAATGCAAGCGGAAGTGCAGCCGAGCAAATGCATACAAAAAGTCGAAGCTGAAATGTGTGTTTAAAGCGCGACATCAGAGCGAAGCGCATGTCTCCCAGTTCGTCTATTCGACTGCAATGCTGTGTTTGTATTTGCAGCGGCCATAAATAAATATATAAATTTAAATAAATGCCAGCAACGTACACACACACGCATACATACACAGCTGCATGGGTATACAGTTTGTTTGTCAATAAATCAGAATGCTTATCAACGTCAAACGACCACAAAGACTCCAAGCAAACAATATAAGCTGCCCCGGAACAGGGCAACAGTAGTTGCTGTGTGTGTGTGTGTGTGTGTGTGTGTGTGTGTGTGTGTGTGTGTGCGTGTGAGTGGAGCTTTTATAAGAGCCTTGTACATTGAGCCTGCGACGGTTTATTACGCGCGATTAAATTCATTAAAGAAATATGCCTGGCAAACGACATCAAGCGGAATGAAAACAGCGCCAAACGGAACGAAATCAGCTGCCTGACTCGACCAGGCGTAACCACAAAATGGCTACAGCAACAGCAACAGCAACAGAAACGACAACAACAATAGCAAGAACAACAACAACAACTATAACGAGTACAACAGCCAGAACAACTGACAGCTGACATTTGGCGCTCTATCTGGGCGCCTGCAGGCATTGTGGCCGCCAATTTATGGCTCGGCCGCAAAGTTTGCTCCACTAAACCCGCTAATTGTGCCGCTTTAGACGTGTATCCCCTGGCACGCCCCATAATTATGCACAATTTGCGCCTCATCTCGGACTGTTGCCGCTCTTATTGTTTGCATTATTAGCTGGCAATTTTTGAAGAACTCAAACGGCAGCATTGAGGCTCGATTTGAGCGCCGTCTTGCTTCCAGCTGTATCCAGGATTAGCAGGCGCTTTGTCTGTAACCATAACAAGAAAAGGAGCGGCAGCTGTGGCAGTGGCAGTGACTGTTGCCTGATAAGCCCTTTGGCTAAGTAGTTGCTGTTTTTCTTGCACTCGTATAATCCTTGTTATTTCAGGCCAAGGTTCTATGCTAATTTGGGTGCCTGAACCATGTCCAACACTCGAGACAGTCTTTAATAGTGCAGTTAACTAAAAAATGATGAATCCATCAGTTTATTCTTTATTCTATTCGAAACTCATCTAAGCTTGCATTCAGCAACTTTGACATTTTCAATTTAATTTTACACGGTGACTAACACTTTTTTATAGATATAATCCTTTGAATGCTTGATTGCTTTATGCATTCAATATTGTTTGGCTAGATGCCGTGCACATATTAGGTAAAATGGAATATTATGTAGGGTATATTGGCTGTTCTTCGGACTAATGCAGTCGCAACTAGACTCAGGTTCTGTGTGTTCATCTACATCTCAATACCCTCCACAGTCTAGATTGAGAGCTGAAATTCAAACACATTTATATCGTATATCGATATATGTCTATAATATTAGGGTATTTCGTTGTCGAGCACTCTTCGCAAACGCATTTTTACCTGTCTTTATGTCATGTTTCTGGCTGATTGTGCGCCTCTCGGCACCAGCAACCGCATAAGCCCAACCCCCCATTGAGCAAAGCTTTTCGCTTGCTGATATAAAAATAAAATAGTTGGCATTTAGGGACGAACGGCAGTTTTTATAAATTGCGATAGTTTTTCACAATGAACCTGAGCTCGGCAAAAAAAGAAACGGGCGTGCATGAATAAAAGGTGCTGGCACATTAAAGGATTCATCGCACTCAACATCCAATGCCGCGCGTATAAATATAAATACGTTATACGATTTTATGCACTCGTACATCATGATGAGATAACATTCAGTTTTGGCCTGACATTTTATTGGCAATATAATAAAGCATTATTAACAATGGTTTGCTTTTTACACATTAAGCATAATTTATGCTAGAGAGCAATATATAAATATATGGAAATTATTTATATTAATTGGCAGTCTGCATGCTGTTCACCATGCAGGTGAACTAAAAATGATTAACAATAATCGGGAGATATCACAAAAACATTAACAACAACAAAAACATCAAAACTATTGTTCTGACAAATTGCCCAATAAAATATTATTTCTATAAATTGAGAACAAAACGATTTGTAACCTTACAAACTATGGCGGATCACAAAATTGGTGGCAAATAATGTTGAATGCCCCAGAGATTTGCCAACAAAATGCCCTGTACCACAACTGTACCACACACATTTTCACAGCTCTCCTCAATACAGGAAACAGAACGCAAAAAATTAACCCTAACTTT
Organism: Drosophila kanekoi; assembly: GCA_037075305.1. NCBI lineage: Eukaryota > Metazoa > Arthropoda > Insecta > Diptera > Drosophilidae > Drosophila > Drosophila kanekoi. The sequence continues at coordinate 233,116 of JBAMCE010000665.1, forward strand.
GCTTTTGAATATTACTTATACTTATTATTGGAATGAAATCAATTTGTATACCCTGTTCGCGATGCATATACTCCATAAGCTTCTCATCAAATGTGATAATACATTCAATATATGTATTCATCCATAAGGATCTTCTACCCGTTCGCTGTTAAGTTTTGAGTAGACTTCAAGTTAATTTTAACAGTAGCTGAGTTGTTATAAAGCTAAATCTGAAAGATTGGATGAAAAATATGTTAAAACGCCAAAGATTTAATACCCTTGCAGACATTTGCCTTTTGCAGATGTGTGAGAATCGTGAATATCCTTCTAAAACAGATTATGTTGCCATATAAGAAACCACTTTTCGACTTATCTTTCCAAGAAGGCTTTATGGTATAGTGATCCGATGTTGATAAGGCTTTCCTTATATGCAAGGAGAATAAGGAAACTAATATATGCAGAACTTTGTCAAGATATCCTAATAAACAAAAAGTGTTCTATCCAAGTTCCTATGGCAACTATCTTATCTAGTTGCCCGATCCTTGTATAGAAACTAACGGCTCTATCAACTCGACTGTTGATCTAAAATATATACACTTTGTGGGGTTGGAGATGTCTCTTCTATGCGTTACACACTCCATAACAAAATAAGAATACCACCTATAAGGATATAAAAAAGACTCAAATCATCCTGATAAACTCTTTGTACAGTAAGCCATATTCATATTATTTAAGTTGTTTGATAGCTCTTCGCTCCCGCTTTTAGTCGAGTTCACAATAAAAATGTTTGCATTTAACTCGATAAGTACAAAGCCGAATGCAAAACAAATTACCAATGGGCCGCAACGCATGCCCGCTGTGGCGCTCATCAAAATGGCCATGATGGCAACAAACAATGCGAGTGCACGGCCCACACATCCTGTCAATCCTTGTATACTTATGCGCATCCGGTATGCAAATGCAGTCGCCTATAGGCATCTCTGCCCCGCTGTCATCCTGCCTGTCTGAGCGTCTGTCCCTCGGTCCATCTGTCTATCTGGCTGTCCGTCTATGTATCTGTGCGTCGTGCGTTGTCATTCGACCGGAAGAAATTATTGTTATTCGAATTGATCTGGCACGGCCGGCGTTGTTGCTGGCATCGATAGTCAATGTCGGTGCCACGGCAGCGATATCGCAGCCCTGGTCAGCTGCTGGCAGAGGGCCGAGATAACGTCAGCGCAAAAGTATGCAAAAGCGCATGCAAACGGTCCCGTTTGCGTTATTTATGGCCGCTCACATATGCATAAATAAATGAAAAAAAAAAATGGCCCACTCAGTGCAACGTTCGACGAATGCACAATAAATTGCAAAAATATTATTTTATCAACAATAATTAATTAAATGCACTTAATTGCGTGCCGCAGTCACAGTTGCTGCTGCGCTGCATGCAGCTGCTGTCGACAGGCGGCGTTGCAAGCGACGGTGGCTAGGGGAAGGGAAAGGGGAAGGGGATTGGATTTGGTTGGAGTTGAAAACATGGTCATCTGCATATGCTTGAGCAGCGTTGTAAGTAGCCATGTAAGTGGACAAGTGACCGGCGGGCAACAGTTGCCATACTCATCGTTTCCACATTTTCCCTTGCTCGCTCGTTTTTGCCCTTTTTTTTGCCTGGGACCTCACGATTTATGTATACTTTTAAGTGGCATTAAGTGCGCGTTAACATCTTATGCAAGCGGACACACAACAATAACTTACGAGTGTTGCAACACCAGCGGCAGCTCCACCATCAGTTGAGCGGCCATTAAGAGCGCCATTGAAACGCCCCAAACAACAGTTAATTGACAATCGTTGCGCCTGCAAGCCATGCTTTAAAAAATTTGTCGCTCGCCCTTAATGAGCCATGCGGCTAATTGTGGCAGCAGCAGCAGCAGCAGCAACAAACTTGCCGCACATTGTTGCAACTGCAGTTGTAGCTTGTTACATTTGCATTGACCAACTTCTCTGGCAGTTTGTTGTTCTTGCTGTTGTTGTTGTTCCTGTTGATCAAGTTTTGTCGAGCGATTCGCACGGACATATGCGCCAAAGGAATATTACACATACGCCATGCTGTACGCCGTTGTTGGCCAAAAACTTTGCACATATTTGTTGTAGCACGTTGCCTGCCCACTGACGTCTCATTTTGGGTTCTCAAAGTACGGGTATCTACGAATTCAATTCATTTGCCTGCAGCAATAACAAAATACCCTTTGTGCGTGTGTGTGTGCGAGTGTGTGCTTGTGTGTGTTTATGTAATTTACAATCCCATGTGCATGCCATGTACGCATGCATGCACGTGTATGGGTAAATTGTTAAATTTATATACAAAAGCAGCACAGTTGCAACTGCCAAAGTAATTTGCGATAAGTGCGTCAGATTCTTTGGGGAAAATACGACCACACGCTGCAGCAGCAACAATAAAAACAACAACAGAAGTAATCCAAGCACCAAAATAATAAAAAAATATATAAAGAAACCAAAGTAAAAAAGAAATATTTATTTTAAGCAACTAAAGCTCCAACGAAACTGCAATTCGCTACTTAAAACAAAGAAACAAAACAAATTCAACAAAATGAGGCCTTGCTCACAAAATTAACTTTATAGGCTTGGCATTAATTTAAATATTTTATGTGGTAAAAAAGTTAATACAAAAATTAATGTAAAATATAATCTATGCAGAGTTAAGCTTTTTTTATGTGCACAAAATTGTACAATTCGATTTGAAAAAACTAAAATCGATGTGAATAATTTAAAAACGAGAATATAGAAAAAAAAATCAAAGATAATGCCAAAACATTAAACCTCTTTTAATATAGATTCTATAGATAGATATTGAAATATATTTCTACTCATGTTTCGACATATAAAAAAGGTTTGCAATAAAAGAATCGTAATAATTACTTTGTATTATTATAAATGAAACTTTCCTGATTTGGACACTTTCTACGCGTTTACTTGGAATAAGCAATTGCAACACAATTTACTTAAAGCTCAAAGCTCATTGAGACCTCGCTTAACTAATCCAACTATAACCAACGATTACTTAGCCTTATCTTTTGGATCAACTAGAACTCTTAACATATTCTTTTATGGACATTAGTCTTGGCTGAAGCACTACAAATGAAATTATAAAGCTGTGATACCCCAACTCAACAACAACAACCAATCGAGGGCTAGCGGCAACCTTTATCGGTTGCGGCAACTATGCAAATAAGCACCAGCTGAGAGCCGAGTGCTGAAAAGGACGAGGCGAACGTTTCATTTTGTGGCTTGTCCTGTTCGCCGCAATTCCATCTGTGCGCGTGTGTCTCTCTCTATCAATAACTCACACAAATGCATGTGAGCGAAAAAAAGGCAATTTGTACTTCAACTGTAATTTTTATACCCTGTATTCATTGAAAGTGGGTATTAATAGTTTAGTCTATTTGTATGTAAATGGCAGGCAAACCAAACCCATAAAATCAGTATATTCTTGGCCAACATCAAGTATGTATATCTGTTCTTCCGGATATATGAACGCAATGATCGATAAATCTCTATTTTAGTCTATCGTATAGACTGATCTGAGAACCCATTTTCTCAGTGTGAGGGAGCAAAATGCATAAACTGTGCACCTTGAGACATGCTTCTGCTTGTATGAGAGAAAGCCTTTGTTGGCTTGCATACATGTACAGCAGGCAGCAAGTAAAGGGTATCTCCTAGTCGAATACTCTCAACTTGAGCATTTTTACTTGTTTTTTCTGTTGCTGCTGCCTCCGCGCATTGTAATAATAAATTGTATGAAAGTATGCAATGAAAATAAAAATGCCAGTGCGTAATTAATGAGTCAAGGTGGTGTCATGTGGCGCATACACACTCACTCACACACACACACACACACACATTCACACACTTATACTCAGTGGAAGAGCGAGAGCGAGAGAGAGCCGAGCAGATTGCGTGTTAAGTCGCGTATTTCATGGCGTTTATTTATTATGCACAATGTGCCTGCGACCGTAGAATGCGGCAGAGCCAAATTATTGACTCAATTTGTAGGCACACATGCACACACAGATGTGTCCATGTGTATGTGTGTAAGCCCTGTAGGCGCGTTAATTGCTTATGGAGCGCACATTATTCAACTGTCATTTGGCAAGCGGCAGTGCGACAGTGCGACAAGGCAGCAAAGCAAACGCCGTTCGCTGAGAAGCGCCCCAAAAGTTGCGGCTTTGGCAAACAATTAGGCAGCTAATTTGCAGCGGCTCAGGACGGAGCAGCTCAATGTGGCATCGTATATGTGGGGCAATGCGTGCTAATCCTATCTCACACAGACATTGCAGAGCAGCGAGTCCTTGTCGGGTTGTCCGTCAGAGGCGTTCGTTGGCGGGCGTGAAATTTGGGCCAGTTGCTAAATCACAGCAAAATCCTTTTGACAAATACCCACAGAGGGACGAGCGCTGAGCTGAGCCAAACGCAACTGAACTCAGCTGAACTCCACTCAACTGAACTGAGTCGAAAGGATACGGAAACGGAAACGGAAACGCTAATATGGCAAGTTATTCAAAAGGCATTCGCTCTGGGCCCCGGCACCCGCCTCCTGGGCCGGCTGAGATAAATGCACTTGCCGTTAAGCGCCGCCTTGTCAACTGTATGCGCTTGTCAACGCCGAAAACTAAAAGGTGACAGGGATAAACGCAACCCATGGCACGGCTTGGCATCGCACACATGTCAGTGGAGCAACTGCATCTGCTGTGGTTTACAGCCCAGCCCAGGCAGGCAGCCAACCAACTAGCCCGGGCACATGGCAGCTGTCATGCGTGCAGCGCTCCGTTTGGGATTCTGGGCCCTTGGCAAAAGTTGCACTCGCTGCATAGGCAAGCACATCAATCAGCCATTGCCGCCGTAGACGTCACTTGTCAGACGTAATTTACGCGCATTCACGACGCTCCACACGCGCCAACAAACAAAAGATTCAAACGCACCCGGTGTAAAGGCAGCAGCCACAAATCGTTTTGATTTTGCCCCACACGTGACTGGGGGTCAGCCAGCCACCAATCAACCATGGCAGCCAAGCAAGCCAAGCAGTCAAGAGTTCCTGCCACATGCTTCAGCTGCTGACAAAATGTCAGCGCTGATGTTGCATTTTATGAACTCCACTGGCTGAAGACACAACGCACCTGATTGTTCAAAAATGGTTGCAGCCAAAAACGGGCAGACAACTTGTTCCAATCATGTGTGACAAAGTTTGGCGATGAGGCTTGATTTAAAAGATAGATAACTCAGCAATTTAAACAAAAGAAAATCAGGAACGAAAACTCATTTAGTTGCAAACTAAGCAATTACAAAATACCTTGTTAATAAACTATATCGTCTCATTCTTATAGCCAAGAGAATAGATCGAAGTATGAGATTTAAGAACTATAGCAAATATTTCAGCCTCCATTCACTTCAAATTTAATACTTGCTCTTGAATGGTTTCAAAGTATGTAAAAGCACATACCTTTTCTTTAACTTTTCAATTATTTTATAATTTAAAAAATGGCCAGAATTCGATTTCTGTTAACATGGCTCAATACTTTGACGCGTCATTTTGTAGCCCTTGTTGCCTATTGTCACATTTTCCTTGCTGTTCAGATTGTGGCAGGCACACAAATTTCATTTTGGCTGCCATTTGTAATGAAAACAATTTAATTCAATAGACAATAGTTGGATATGACGTGCTTGGATAACAAAATCAATTTCTTGGCACTCACACACAGAGTTACCCACACACACACACACAGGTGATCAATAGATTTGGCAGGTCGCAGCGATTCGCAACGAATTTACTATATTAGTGGGGAATGGCTGTCTATTGAATTATTATAACAGTCTCTGCTGTCAACGTTGCCAACATTGTTAGCGGCGTGTCTGGGTGTATGTGTGTGTGTGTATGAGCGTGTGTGTGCCTGTGTGTGCCAGTCTGTGTGTGTGTGTGCGGTTGTTGTTGGCAAGTACGTGACAGACACGGTTTGGCGCGATTAAAATACGTTTATGATTATATTTTGTTGCAAAAACACAATGTCATACAATGCTAACGCACACAGATGCCATAAACAATCGCTGGCTGGCGCACACACACGCACACACACACACACACAGACAGATGTCTATACCCTAGCTGCCAGCCACAATGTATTGAAGTGTAAATGGTTAACAATTGTGGCAAAATGACAATAAGCTGCGTATCAACGAAAATAATGTATGATGAGTGTGTGTGACGCCTTAGTCATTGTTCTATGTTGGCTTAAATATTTATGGAGACATCGTTTTAATTGAATTTTCATTTATTACAACAACTAACAAAGCATATAGAATTGCTGCGAACGATGACTAGAAAATCATTAAAAAGATATTTGCAGTTTAATGAGCTTAAACTGAGATAAGCTCTGCTAAGTGCACAACTCGCCTTATTTATAGTAATTGATAAATGATGCTCGAACTATGCGTGTAATTGGCGCATAAACATTTATTACAATTCCTTGAAGAGATACTTATATTGCTGTCTGCAATCTGGCGTTGAGCGCTCTCTTAGCCATTTTGGCCACTCGGCTCGAGGCTGACACTAAATATCATTTGGGCTGACACTTATTGCTTATTGCAAAAAACAGCGCCTGCTTATTTCTACATAATGCGAAATTAATAACAATCATACGCCACGTTGCCTGCCAGCCATTCGCCTGCCTTGCCGCCAGTTGCAACTGACAGACGCATTCACGGGTTCATAACTTCTGCTCACCATGATTTTCTAAAACTGTCAGAAATTGCAGTAAAATTACGCGCAGCATTGAAACAGGCGCCGGAGCGCAGCTGCAAGAATGCTTATTAAAATATAAATATGCTAAAATACAAAAAAGGCGCTGCGGAGACGCCAACTGGGCGCGGCAGAGCCCAATGGCAGCGAAAGCAAAATAACAGCAAGCGAGCAAGCGAATGAGCCAAAGTTGAAAAAAACTAAAGTTTTATACTATAAAATAATTTCAACTACTCGAAATGAGCACGCGCCAAGGGCTGAAGTGCTGCGGAGGTGTGTCGAAGGGACGGATGAAAACAAAGAATAACACGATGGAAAAGCTAGCCTTGGAGCGCCAAATATTGAATACCCTTGCAGACATTTAGCAGTTGTGCTTATATCTATATATTTCTGATCTGAAAGTTAACATTTTGCCTCAATTTTTGAACATTTGTTCCAATGCCTTGTAGGTTGCTTGAATTGTGTGCTGCATTTATATTGGGAGCATATATCAGTTTTTACCTTATAGCCATATATATATATATATCCTATATCATGCAACTTCACTGACCACGCCCAGCTAGAAGTAGAGGCAAAGCTTAAAGTTTGCTTTTCCTCCGAAGAATATATGTTAAATTTCCTTTAAGTTAACGACAAATATACTAAAAAGATGCAAACATACAGTCACTACTCTATCGACTCGACTTTGGTATTGACTCAGCAAATGTGTATATACCTTGCCGAAAGATAGATGCTTGCTACATTCATGGTACCTGCTGAAAGGGTATACAAAGGAAACAGCAACAACAACTCAAAATATGTACTACAGTACACAACTAAAGTAGAAATTTCATGCGCGCAGTCCAAACTTTAGCACTTTTCAAGCGTCCTGCCCCCTGGCCCGGCATCCGCGCACGGGCAGAGAGCAAACCACCCAAGAGACGGGAAAAGCAAAGTTGTTCTTTGCAAACAATGCACAGTTCTTCTCCCGGTGCATCTCGGACCAAGGTTATTTCTGTATGCATTATGCAGGCGCTGCCAATCTGATGGACGCTGCAGCAAGGAATCTGCGTGCCGGCAAAAAAAAAAAACTATATGAAATAAAAAAAAAAAAAAGACTTTCACAACAGTTGGCAGCACTCAAAGATAAACATAACTGGCCCCCAGTTTGTGCATTTTTGATGAACTACGCAACAGTTTGGATTCCGATTGCGAATGCAACTTAAATGAAATTAAGCAATACTCCGCCGCGCTGTCTGTCTATCTGTCTGTCTGTCTGCCTGTCAGTCATCAATCAATTAGCCAATTAGCTCAACATGCCCATTAATTTCCTTGCAAAAGTAACTAATTGGCGGCAAGCAAACGCATAACACATCTAATCAAATTTAATTAAGCTATCGAGCAAACAAACTTGCAACATTGCAACTTGCCAAATGCACCTGGACGGGGCCTGCGCCTACGCCCACGCACACGCCTTACCGTTTAGCTGGCCTCTGTTTGATTTGCAGTTGAAATATGGTAGCCGTGCACGAAACACAGCACAAGGATAACAACATTTTGGGTTATCAATTGCAAACTGCGTTGCGCTAAAAAGTATGCAGCACAAAAAGGCGCACGTTGAACAATGCGTGGAACACCCTAGATATCCGTATCCGTTGCCCCTACTCTGAACGTACGCCGAAGGCTGTTGCGTGCCCGAAAACGAACTTGAGGTAATTTTAAGAGTTTTTATAGCCAAGTTGTTGACTGTTTATTTGCGCATTATGGACAGACCCAACAGCCAACAGCCAACAGCCAACAGCCAACAGCCTAGCCGAAATAGCAAAACAAACCCAACGTTGTCTGATTGCATTCGACTTGGGTGCCCATTAGGTGAATGGGCTTTTGCAATTGGAATTGCGGATTGTAGAGCTGAAACGTTTGCCCGGGCCCATGCGTTCAGATAATCAACTAAACACTTCATTATTTCGCTGGCGGCGCGCAAATTGTTTCACCAATGCGTTCACTTTTCCTGTTTCGATACCCTTTGCTCAAATTGAACGGAGAAAGGTGGTAATTTTCTTTTCAAATGTATGTAACAGACAAGTGAAGGTAGACTTACCGTAGCTTATTTGGTTACATCAAATAACACCAGCACGAAACTCTTCTTATACGGGTTTTATCGATGCCAAGCATATTCAATACGGCTACAGGATAACTGCATGTCGAGCATTCTCAACAACAGCGAATTCACTTATTTAGTCAGAAATTGTTGTGAGAGGCGGGGATATAGTGTGAAAATTCTCCGTTTTAATTTCGCACATTTCGTATGCATGCGTTTCCTTTTTTTTAATTGAATGATAAAACTCCGACTGTGGCCGCTGCGAGTGAGGGGCATTAATTTAGATTAGCGAATGGAAAGTACGACCGGTCGTCGAGTTAATAGGGTTACGTTTATATGTACACTTTAAAGAGCTGTCAATTTAAGATATCAGATAGGAAGCACTTTTCTTTAAACAAAATAAATGAAAATAAACACATGGCTACCCAGTCAGTCAATGAGGCAAACAGTCAGAACAAATGTCTTTTTATTATTGTTGGATTAAGCAGCAGCCGCATCAAAGAAGCATCTAAACATAAGAAGAGGTTGCAATCTTAGTTTAGTGAAACAGCCTTTCTTGCACTTGTCGCAGCTGCTATAAAATAGCATAGTCTTTTTATCTTTCTTCTAGTTCGTTGTTGATCGAGGCGAAGCGAAGAACTATTTCTGAGCCACAGCCAAGTAACTTTTATCTTGTCTCTTCTAATTCGTTGTTTATCGAGGCGAAGAGAAGAACTTTCCTCAGCCACAGCCAAATAACTTTGCGATTTTCATTAATTAATTTATAAAATTTAACGCATTGTTGTGAAAAGCCAAACCTGACTTTATTTCTTGGCTAAGGGTTCAAAACAGTTGCTAAAAAACATTAGTAACAATTATAATTATATGAAAAGCTAGTCGGAATATTTCTTTAAATTAAATAATTTTATTTAATTTCCATCATTTAAATGTATAAAATATTATTATTATCCAATTTACATTGTGCCAACAATTTGGGAAATGAATGTACAAGCCTTTAAACATATCCACAATCCACAGTTCCCGCTCAGGGTTGGCAATCATATCTCAGCATTCCGCTTGTATCGCAACTTTGTGGTACTATCGAATTTGTTTTTAATATTGAAAACTCTGCCATAAGTCCTTAAACGTAAAATAATAGTAAGCAAATAATATAAAACTCTGCAATGCCCCAAAGGTTACAGTAACAAACATGTTACTTAAAACTCATCGGTCGAAACGAACACAAATATTATTCGAAATACAAATAACAATATACTGCATAATTCTTTTATACTTAATTAAACGCGCGCTGCTGGCAAAAATTTATAAAATAATGTGAAAATGGAATAATCAAAACACATGCACGAGCGACTGAACTGATGAATGGACGGCAAAAATAATAAAAACTGAAATGTTGTGCAACAAACAAGGCCTAACAGGTCTGACCAAAGCCTAACTGGGCGCTACCCTGTGTTTCCTGAAGTTTCAAGAAATTTAGAATGTTATCAATTTAGTTTTAGAAACAGAAAAAACGCATCAGCCTTTGCTGCTCAGTATCTTTAGCATCAATGATGCCAACTATTGACTATCGAAACAGATTTCTAGCAATTCGATAAGCATAACTTGCCCTTTCCAACCGCCTACCAAAGGGTATAACAATAAGATGATTTGCAGCATGTGGCTGCTTGTGCGTAAATATGTGTTGCAAGTGTATGTGCATTGCAAAACTAACATTTGTTAGGTGCGTGCACTTCGCGCTGCACAATGAACAACAACAATAACAACACAACACTCATAATCGTTTTAAAGCGCAAATCGCGCACACAAAAACAACAGCAGCACCGAGCGCCAGGCACACACACACACACACACACATGGCAACAATAACTGATGATCACACATTAAATATAAGCCGGGCAGCCAGCAAGCATCAAAAATAACGAAATGCATTCTCATTATGCACATTTTGCCAAAAATTTAATAACCAACTAAGTTTAGCATAATTAAAACGGTCGGTTTTCCGCGCTTTCATCCATGCAGCGAACTCCTCCTCTCCTCCTCCTAGTCCTCCTGCTCTTTGTTTTAATAATGCAAATGTTCGCGCAACATTCGATGTTTGCGGCGTCGCAGATATCGATCAATTTGTGCATCCAGAATGAACTGAGGCAAGGACGGCGGCGTCGATGTCTCCGGCACACTTATATGGACCGGCGGTCGACTTATATGGTAGTAGCCCGCGTTTTGTATGGCTTCCTTGGTGAAATTGCTGAGCTACCAATTACTTAAAGCGCAAACGATGTTGATACCAGACAAAGCTGACAGGGATTAGACGGGCATTGTTGAGCACATTGCTTAAAGCAAAAACTAATGAAATGCATTTCATCAGAAATTTTAAGCTATAGATACATGCAACAACATTTGTGTGTAGTTCTTTTCAAGGCTCAGGCCATATTCTTCTTCATAAATATTTTAGTATTATTCATGTTAATATTATTACTATTGTTGTTTAACATAAGTGAACTATAACTTAAATTTACCAACTGCAAGGGCTTTAAGTCTTCAGTCCGAACAGCGCTATCTTGTTCCTTGCCACTGTTTAAACAGGCCAGCTCCAGACTTCATAACAATTCAAAAGCAATTATGTTTAGGTTCATGCGAGAGAGAGAGAGGGAGAGAGAGAGAGAGAGAGAGAGAGAGGGTCGATGGTGGGTTGGTTGTGCGCCTTTGTTTTTGTGCCTGCTGTCGCTGCTGCAAGTGCACTCGAGTCGGGCCCATTGTCGTTTTATTGACAAATGAATGAGCTGATTTGCTTGACGGCATTTGCAGCAGTGCCAAGTTCGCTCTGTAATTTTGTAAAGTATTTGAGCATTTCACACTCATTAAGCTTAATTACATATTTTGCACGCTGTGGCAATTGTGGCATTCAATTTGCAGTTGTAAATCAGTGCCAGGATCCAAATCATGTCCCGAATCGAGCAGGGTTAAGAGTTTTTAAGCTAGAGCTTGCTATTTAAACAGAAAAAAGCGATACCTAGAGAAAGATTGTGAATTTTTACTTTAAACTCGATTTACTCCGCTGTCAGCGCGGCGAACAACTTTACTTATTTGTCCAACGACGAACCCATTTGTTTGAGATTTTTACCGGCTCGCACAATGCACATAAGAGGCATAAAAACCACATAACAAATCATTAAGCGTTCGGCATGTAAGCACAGGGGAGACCGATAGACAGCAAACAGCTGTGTTCCACACATTACAGCGGGTGGGGCATTGTCGCCAGGCCATGCCAAGCCTGGGCAGCGAGATCGTAAAATCGACGCTCGTTAGTGCCAAAGTTTGACGCATTTTATTGCTTGGCCAAAGCAACGCGAGAGGCACGCGGCGGGAGCCCGATGTGGCCTCGACGCCATCAGAGGTTGTCTCCGGGTGCACGTAAAAGCAAATCAAGCAAATGGACAAATGTTGAGCCGACCGCGACAGACGCGAGTTGGTAGACCCAACTGAGCTGCATGATTGCATTTTATGTTTGTGTTAATTTTTTATGTCTACTTTGCGAGTGCGTGCATCATAAATAAAGCAACAATCAATTTTCATACGCACCGTTGTACGACAAAGTAGCAACCGATTGTGGGCTAGCGCTGGCTAGCCGGCACAGAGCATTCAGTCGTAAAAAATATCCGAATCGAAATCGTATATTTTAACATAATATTATTGCACAGCTGGCTGTGGCAAAAGCCCCCCACCCCCCTCCCCCTCACTCTTCAGCCAGGAACACTACTTAAACATCATAAAATATGAAAATTCATCTGCAATTCATCAATTATTTATTTATGGCAATGTTCTTCTGCGTTTTACGCATGTGTTAATGAATAATTTTTTGTCATTTTTCGCCATTGTGTGCGTGATATGTGCGTATGCGTATGTCTGTGTCTGTGTGTGAATGTAATCAATTCGAATTCTCTTTTGCATTTTTATTGCACTTATGCGCATTGGCTGAAATACAAATAATAATAAAAATCAACCCATCAAACCAAATGTCGCACATTAATGTCCATGAACATTTCTTTCGATACCCTACCAGAGCTTGTAACGCATGAATGAAAGTAGGGTATAGGTATAGGGTATAGCCTAGCTGAGCTATTATGATATCAGCCAAAGTTTTTTCTTAATGCAGAACAACTTTTCAATGTTAAAAGTGTATACATGAATAATCAGCAAAAACGCTAAACCTCTTTTAGCCAATTCAAACTCTGAAACTAATGAAAAAAAAAAAATTTACAAAATCATACACTTTTTTATATCTTGGGAAGACTTAAGCAAACCCACGTAGATGAACATTGCCCCAGGTGCTTATCAGTCGTCGATTTGTCAGATTGCTTGGCCTTTAACAAAACGCCTCCCGAGAGCCGCACAGGAGGTTCAGCTGAATCCATTCCACTTCCATTCCTGTTCCCTTTTATCCGAAAGTAGGGTATTTTATTTAATGTTAACCCCCAAACAGCACAAGTGCAGCTTATTTTGCTGTTGCTTTTGTTGCACATCAGATCTGTAAATCGAACGTGGGCGTATATATTATATACGTAAGGATAATAGCCGGCAATGCCAAACATCCAGTACAGGTCCCTGGCTCGGGACCAGCATTGGGGCTTACCAATCAGACTTTTTTCTGTCTACGCACATAATTTGCAATTTAAATGTTGATTTTCGTTAATGCGTCGAGCAACTCAATCGGCATATGGACAGATTGTTTGACTGAATCGTATAGCTCATACTGGTGTGAACTTACGAACTGCATGCACTGTATAATGAGTTGAATTAAATATAGTATATTCCATTAACAATTTAATAATTATAAACCATGCAACTGTTAGGAATGCGTTGCGACTGTGCACTCAATATACCTGAATTGGTTTTCGACTGTTAAGCTGATTATGAGAGGCTTCGAATTACAAAATAAATATATTATGCAAATTAATCTGTTACTTAATCTGAAATACCTTAAAAACATGTAAATAATGCATTTATATATTGCCATTATAAAATGTAGCTGCCTGTAGAAGCCGAGTCATCAGCAGATTCAAGGCCAAATGCGATTGACGGGGTTTATTGAATTGGATTTATGATGTTGCTCTCGCCATCGCAGAATCATCTTCCGGCTCTCGTCATTTAACTCTTTATATCTTGTTTTTGGTATTTCGCACTCGTCAGTGCAATCTCGTTATTATACCCTTGCCATCTCTTTCTCATTGTCATGATTACATCATTCAGTATCATCGTTCGCTCTCGTCGTTCCGTTCTCGTCGTTTCGCTCTCGTCGTTTCGCTCTCGTCGTTTCTCTCTCGTTGTTTTGCTCTCGTCATTTCGCAGTCATTAATTCACTCTTGTAGAACAACCCTTGGTATTTAGTTCTCATCACATTGCCATCGGCATTTTGCTCTTGTCATCTCATTGTCATCGACCTGATTGAACACTCGTTATCCATGTTATGCTCTTGTCATATTGTGTCTGATATCTCGATACTCTTGACGCTTAGATGGCATTTAAGAGGATTTTTACGATCTCTACAACCACAATTATGTCAGATGTTATTTCAGAATGGTTAACAAAAAGTTGACTAGCCTAAGTGACTTTCATTTCACCACTTTCATTAGCGTACTTCAGATGGGTGTGTTTTAAGCTTACCAAAGCATGTCCATCCGCATATCAAATACGATTACGCACCGAAGTCGCTCGTGCTACATTTGACAGCTTTCAACTTCCACAACGGAATGCAGACAAAGTTAACTCCGTATGCGGCAGCCGAAGCAGGTGGCGTGTCCACGTGACGGTCCAGGCCATCAGCCGTCAGCCAGCCAGCAAATAAGCTAAAGAAAATTCCATTTGAGACGCAGCTGTTGCCGTTGCCGTTGCCGTTGCCGTTCCAGCTGCATCGACTTCCATTGGCATGCATTACAAGCCCGCGCAGAAGTTCTTCCGCCGGCAGCGTCAAGTGCAAATTAAACCGAACAGCGCTCGAGGTTAATTTCACATGCATTTCAGTGGCAATCAGTGCGTGTGGCAGTTACTGCACGTCTCCACGGCTCCAATGGTGCTGGTGCTGCACTTAGCCCCAAACTACTTATACAGCACTCTGACAGCCGCCACCGGTTGGTCACCCGCAGTGCTTTCCACCGAAACTATTCCCACTCTCTTAGTTTCTATCCTGCGACTGGTGTCCTAATCCGAGACTCATTTCCTTCCGTGCCAGCTTCACTCTGGCAGCGGAAATGAAGCGCTGTCAAAGATTGGGCTCCGACTGCAGTCCGCCCGAAAAGTTTCTTTGCATGTGGCCGGATAATTGCGTGTAACAGGTGTGAAAGACGGAATTTACAATGGGTTAGATAGTCAGGCAGCGCACAAATTAAGTTCAAGTTGTCGTGGGTTCTCCAACCAGCACCCCAAGCATTTTTGCCCTTGCCCTGAGGCTAATTATTATTCATGCGCTTTGCGCGATAAATAAGGACAAACACATTTACACACATATACACACAGATATGCGCGCATGCAGAACTGTACATAACTACGTGCAATTCACAGTTATGTTTGTCGTTGGCCTCACATTTTAATTAACCAAAAACCAACTTGTTAGCTTTGAGCTAAACTCAAAAGTTCGCACCATTTCACTGTCCTGTGCTTGTATACCTTTTCCTTTGGCCTCGCCTTTGGTCCTGGCACTAGATTCTCATTAAACCAAACGAAGAAAAACTGTTTTAGTTTTTTGCCGCCTTTGGCACTGTCGCATTATCTGCCGCCATACGCACACGCTGCGCATGGCCCAATTAAATTATTAGGTAAGGGTGGGGGGAATATGGAACCTTAAAACTCGCAAAGGCGCAAAAAGCATATGTTAATTATGTTTAGTGTGCTCTGCTCACTTGAAAGAGAATTTTAAAAGGGCTCTAAGTCAACGCTGCGTATGCGTAATCTGTAAGATGAAGAGAGATAAAAGGAAAAGGTGGCACTCCCCGAACGTCGCCCGGCGCAGCAGTTTGCCATTAGCAAAGGCGAAAATATGCATTGCCGCTTCAAGAAATCGCAATAACAAGCAGCTCTAATGCGAATGTCAATTGTATTATGTATTTTTGGGACCCGAAGTCTTTTGGCGCAAACAAAAGGCAAACTTTTGCAGCACAATGGCAGCCATCAAAATCGACAAGGTCGCCGCAGCATGAGAAATCATTCGGTTGCAGCACACACAACCAAAACAACAAGACAAACTGTTAACAGTTGCAGTCAAAATAATAATACGCTGCTGTTATTACAGGGGGGCGGTGGGCCGGGACGGGGGGCAATCAAAAAGTTGCTCCTGCAGCCAAAGGATCAGCGGCAAGTCGTAGATTGCGCAGCCAGGAGTGCAATGCGGTTATCAGCAAAACGACGAACTCACGCACACACACACTCACACACACACACACACACACACACACACACACACTCACTCACACACAGTCACACACACACACACACACACACACGCCCAATTGCAATGCGCTCCAATGGCAACCAGGGCGTGGCACATTTGCATGCAACGCGGTCGCGCTGCACACGCATTTGATGCAAATGAAACATAATGAAATTGTAAAAGTTACTTTGCCAAAGATAAAATTTACATTTCTCACACAGACAATGCCTGACTAGGACAGGCAGCAGGGTGGCAGCGGGGGGCGAGGGGGCGAGTGGCAAACAGAAAGCTGCGGCACAACTTTGACATTTTTATGTGCTGCATTTTGTGCGATTTGCTTAGGAATTGTGTTTAGCGTTGCGTATTTGACATTTAAACGTGTAACAAACATGCGAAACTAACACAGGGTGCCCAGGAAAAGGGGTGTGGCCCACAGTTGCGCTTATGTTTGTAAATGCGAATTTGCAGTGACAGTTCGAGGTGCACTCAAGCGGCCAGCTTGACGAGGCGGAGCGTGAGATGTTAAATGCAGAAATAACTGCGACAACAAATGGAACTTTGTATAATCCAACAAGACCCAAAGGCTCAAGCAACTGATCTCAAAATGCGCACGAGCACATCCAACAAGCCAAATCAATGAACTATCTCTACGATCGAACATAAATTATGGATACATGTTTGTATGTAAGCGGAGTCCAGGACTCATTCTAAACTACATTATTATTTTTTTATAGAAAATATATAAAATAATACTTATTAGGAGAAAGAGAACGGGCTTGAAAGTATAAGAAAAAGTAGATAAGAGGAGGGGCAGAGGCAAGATGCAGCAATTATTCGCCTGTCAAGGCAACTGTGACCTTAATCCTTAAATCAAAGCATGCAAGCCTGACGTACTTAAATTCATGAGAATCGCATAGAAGGCTGATATTTTCAAAACATGTTTTTCAGACCTCAGCGGGTTGAGTTATCTAAAAATTAAGTAAAGCTTGGCCTATTTAATTAATCACAATTAAAAAAACAAAACGGAAAATTCTTAACAATTGTTTTTCTTTTCGATTTTAGGAAGTATACTTAAAAACCCAAGTTACCATTCCCACAAAAATAACATAAGTTTTCAGTTCGATGAGTTAAGGGAATGAAAATTGAAAAGGAAAGAACAGCTTATGCCAGGCTGACGACCATATCATTGGAAACATAATAATAACATTTTTGGTAGTTTGTCCTTAACTTTTTACCAGAACATTAAAACTCTTTAGCATAAAACTGTTAAACAAGATCTTATACTTCACACTACCAATTCTTTTATATGGTCGGACCCAATAGCTTAGTACTATAAGAGCAAAGGTTGGGATAATTTACTAAATTTTAATTAATCTCCGACCCTTTCTGTGGCATAGAAGGTAGGGAGAAGTACTGTGAGCCGTACAGTATCGAAATTTCAATCGTATTTTCATATGAATTTCAATTGAATTTGGCGAAATGTTTCAGATTTTCTCAAAAATGCACAATATCCACTGCAAGAGGCACACAAATGAAATGCAATAGCTGCTCGTCAATGAAATAACCTGCGATGGGTTTTTGCCGAAAAAATAATAATGCCTAGTATGGCAAACATTTTGCAAATATCGCAGCTGCATATCAATTAAAATTTTAATTGCGAAAATCAGCCGAGAACTCTTAATGAACCCACTGAAATCATGCAGCAAATTAAAGGATATTGCAAAATGTATCGATATTAACAAATAACTATGCACGCTGCATATTTTACAAGAGCGCAAGGCTTACACAACTACACAGCGAACGCACAGTATAAATTTTACATTTAAATTATAAATCATTTTTTGCTGCCATGAACATTGCTCAATATCCGTTTCGATGTTGCACTGCACTTTATTCTGCAATTTGTCGCATAAATAAAAACTCATTTTCGCAGCCAGATAAAACGAAGGCGCCAGCAAAAAAAAATGGTAAAGATATTAACGCACAGTTTCAAATATCTTAGGCAAATTCCTACAGTTGGAAAATTTATTGTCGCCTGCAATTAGGCGAACTCGTAAATCCTGAGACTTGCCCAGCACAAGGAAAAATAAATAAAATTTGGACATGGCAAACGAACAGCTAAGCGCAAGGAAACTATAATTCATAATCTCGTATGCTGTGTGCACGTGGCCATGATTTCAACTATCCAACTGGCACAAAGATCAGCCAGCCAATAAACATGGAATAAACAGCACAGAAACACACACGTGCACGCCCAGCGAGCGTCCATTTAAAGCGAAGCATGTTTAAAAATCTTTAAATATGCTACTTTATAGCCATTTAAGCCATCCCCACTGCCAAGCGGTTGTATGGGTGTGTGCGTGTTATGGCTTAAGAAACAGCGCGCGATTGTGCCACACTTAAGAATTCTATTTAAGCGCTAAACTAACACACACACACACACACACTCACACAGGTCCGATCTGTGTGTGTGTGTGTGTGTGTGTGTATGCGAGTATTGATTGTATTGTTTGGCTAGTTTACCTTTTGAGCAGCCATAAAAAGAATAACAACAAAAATAAAATCTGAGTGGGATGCATTTACAGTACATACTTATGCCATAAAGAAAGCCAGAGTGTGTGCGTGCGTGTGTATGTGTTTGTATGCGTGTGTATGTGTTTATATGCGTGTGTGTGCGTGTTTAGTCAAAGGGCTCCGCAACAAAACGCCCATTAGGTTGCACAATAAAAATGCTTAAAATACTATACAGCGCAGTTTGTACAAAGAAAATGGGTCAATGTTTAGTTTGCACTGTGTAAAGGAGATTTTCCAATATCCTGCGAGCCATCTTAAGTAGAACAAGAAAAATTAACAAAATCATAAAATATAAATCTAAATATACAAAAGTCTATATATCTGTACATTCAAAAGTTGGTCCTGACTGCTGATTAGATGAGAAAGGAGTCACGATTTCCTAGGGTTAAAATTGAGCACTAGGTCGGGGTTTTATATACCGACCAAGAAGGTAGATGCCGGTCAAAGTTTGTCTGAAAAAGCAACAACAACACCGCAGCCCTATAAGTGCTAAATGTATGGTATGGCTTAGGTGTCTAAGCGTCCGACTAGCAAGCGGGTGGTGGCCGGTTCAAATCCATCACAATTTTCAATAACGATATTTTTTTTTATTCTTACAAAAAAGCAACATACAATATGTAAAATAAATCAAACAAATTGTTAGTCAATAGGAGTAATTAGGCAAAATAATTGAAATTTGTTTTTTGTTATGTTTTTTGAAGAAGTCTTCAGCTTAAAGTTTTACAGCTTAAAGTTTTGCGTAAAAGGGAAACTTATCGAGCTTTAAGTAGTGCTAAGTGCAGCTGGGCAAATGGCAAATGGCAAATGCTAATTAACGTGGCAACCGCGGCGTATACGTAACATGTAGACCTCTGAGCACACAATGGAACAAAATGACAAACTAGTTGAAAACTAAGTCATTAATTCGACCCAGATTTTATATCTATGTATATCCTCCTAATACAACTCTTGTAAAAGGTCTAAAACTTTGATGCCTTGACAACTTTGATGCCATTCTCCAATAATTTCGTAGTATAGATAATAGAAGTAAGCAAAATGCCTTTTCAAGCGAACTAGATCGCACGTTGCGCCCACTGTGGCGACATGGCCAATAGAGGCGTCTATTCGGCATTGGCACAAATGGCCGACAGGCTGTCAATATAAACGGCATCGGGCTGCCAGCGCCATGGCAGTCGCAACACATTTATGACAGGCGCCACTATTCTTTTTTTTTTACCATTAACCAAATGCGACACTGATGAGCGCTGCACAAAAAGGGCACTCCGAAACGCACTTAGCGGCAGCAGGACAGGCAATGCAGGCGTGCCGCGCCCAGGATAGTGCCTGGGCGCAGGCTGGGCAGGACTTGCGACCAGGCTGGCGCGCAAACCAATGAATGTCCTCGGCTGCCGGGCGCAGCAATTGAAGTTGACTTTGAAGTAGCATCGTCGGCTATCAGCACCATCATTGCCATCATCATCAACGCCAGGACGCGAATTGCGGATGCGGCTCCCTGTTGCTGTTGCCTGATGCCGCTGCCGCCGCCGCCGCCTCTGCCGCCGCTGCTGTTGCTGCTGTTTTTATTATTGTTATGGACCCATAACTGTCAGCGCAATAAATTTTCCATTTTGCTCGAGCACCACTTTCATTACAGATGCAATGCTGTCAGGCGAAGCTGCTGCCAGGCGTAGTCGAGTCTATGCAAGGAGCAGGCAAATCAGTTGGCTAAAAAGAAGACGCCGCCTGAGAGCACAAGTGGTTGGTGTACAGCAGGGCCCGGACAGAAAGGAAATCAATGCTGGCCAGAACCAAAGAAAGGCTAATTAAAATGCGACAAATCAGTGTCACGGAACTTCTTAACGCCTATGACGTTGCCGTGTATGCCATATAAGGGAGTTAATTTTATTTTTGGGTCATTTTAATTTAATTGCGGAAGTCCGCAGCGGCAGCAGGTCGGGATAAGCTGGCGCTGCAGCTGCATAAGGTAGACCAAGGGTCTGCCGGAAATGCTCGGAGCGTTTTTGGTTTTTGTGTGCTTAATTGCGGCAGCTGCTGCAGATTCTGTTGTTTGTCCAGTTGCTGTTGTTGTCCTTGTTGTTGCTGTCCTTGTTGTTGTTTTTCCGTTTCGCAGTGGAGCGTACAAAAACATGACGCTTTTAGTTTTGCAGTGTGTGTGTGTGTGTGTGTGTATTGTAGTTTGCTCCGGCACTGGCGCCGCCTGCAGCAATTGAAACAGGAACATGTTATCCAACCAGGTGTGTGTATACGAATGTGTCTGCATGTTTGCGTGTGTGTGTGTGTGTGTGTGTGTGTGCAGCGAAATGTTTTTTGGACGCACACACATCTTAAATGCCGTTGTGCATAAGACATGCACGCATGCTGAACGGTCGAATGCATTTCCGGCACGCCTGCAGGCACTCGCCCCTAAACAGCTTGCAACAAATCCATCGTCTGCGCACTTCTGGCGACTCCCCATACCAAATCGCATCATTTGGCTGCAGGCGCATTAATTAATGTTTTCAGCAACAGCAGCAGAAACAACAATATTCCTAATGCATGCGTTGGCCGTGGTGTGCATAATATGTACAACAAATATATGCAGACATACATGTGTGTGTGTGTGTGTGCGTGTGTGTGTGTGCTTCTGTGTTTGAGAGAGTGAGCGTGTGTGTGTATGCAAATTGCCTGAGCTTGACCAAAACATAATATCAACTTGGCTGCTACTGTTGAAACAAGTGAAAGAGCTCGTCTAGAAGATGCATCGCAACACGCATGTGTGCTCAAATACAGTGAAAGCTCCTCTAACGAACACTCCTATAAGACGGACACCGCTCCTTGGAGGACATATACTCTGAAACATTTTGAATCAGGTCTATATCCATTTCCTCTTAAAGAGCGGGCACAAATTACCCGACTGTCGCTGTCCGCTCTATGGAGTTTTTACTGTACGTCCACATCTACATTTATTATCCCGAAAGATAGGCTATCGTTGCATTCGGATTAATATTCATTTCATTATCACGCTGTGTGTGATCTTAGTTTCATATTGGTTTCTTGTGTTTCATTGGAAACCAATTTTTGGATTCTAGCGTCTGCAACAAGGTAATCGTCTTTCTCTTCCAACAAGCAAGTATTACCCTAGCTATATTTTAAGCTCTCATTAGTAAGCCAAGCTAATGCATTATAAATTAACTACATGTTTTTGTACCTACTATCTACCTTTTGACACTCCTCGAATATTGTCCGCGTTAAGTCTCAGATATATTCTCCATATTTCAAAATATGTCCAGGTTTTATCAAGATTTCTATGAGCTTCAAAGATTACGACAGAAATGTTTTACTAATGTCGCTTTTGTCGTTTGGCTTGGACCCTTGTATATAACAATAATTTGTGTAACAATTATAGTTAGATACAAACGGATGAACAGATTTGTAAATCTAGGCTGAGGAGTTTAGACCTGCAAATTACCTATTTACCTAAGTAAGTATATCAAATTTGAACAAAACTGAAGCCACAAATCAGCCACAGGTAAAGCCGTTGAACAAAATGCTTCAACTACAATTCCTGGGCAATCCTTGCGCTTGGCTGTTGCCAATATTTAAACGCTGTCTCATGCTGACATGTGTGCGGTCTGGACAAGTCGCAACTGGAAGAGTCCAATGGAACGCACACAATAATTCTTCATCAACAGCTTAAGGCGGCGGGCAGGCAATAAATTTTGCGCTGTTAATTTGTCACATGATTTTAGTTGGCCAATTACAACTATCAGACAACAACAGCAGCGGCAGCGGCAGCGGCAGCGACAACAATGGCAGCAACTTGACAGGACTTAGGACACACACACAAACAAACACACACGCACGCACACATACTGGCTCATACACAGGCAAAGGCACAAAGAATGACCACAACGTTGGCAGCTTAGCTGAACGGGGGTCAAAGTGTAGAAAAATGCCAATGAGGCAAAAACAAGCAGCCCCCAGACTCTGCGTTGTGCGTGTCTTGGTATTTATCTAATTGTCACACACAGATACACACACATACACACACGGACGTTGGCTAGTTGGGAAACGCAATTCCAGCATTTCTGGACTGCCAGATAAATGTGTACAACAAAAATGTGGAAATAATACGGCATTTGTATAAGTCTAATTGCAAGTGTGTGCGTGTGCGTGTGTGTGTTAGCCATTGATCCTGGCCAGCTTGACATTTTAATAAATCCCTTGACTCGCACACGCACGCACACGTCTAGTGCGACAGAGATGGCAATGTCCAAGCACTGACGCACTTCCGTTTCCTGTTTGTACTTGGACCAATTTTGTATGCGCATGGTTGTTGTTGTTGTTGATTTTGTTGCTATTGCCTGTGTGTGGACGCAAGGTTATCGACAGAAGCTGCGTTAATGTCCCTGAGTTGGGCAAACATATCATTAATTTCATTTCAGCTCTGTACCTTCTCTCCCCCTGTCTCCGGCGAGATCCCTCTCTTAGTGACAATTTGTCAAGTTGCGCAGTTAACTGTGTGCGCTTGCCTGTATTTAAATGTATTTTAATTGCCATATAAGCGTCAATTTCAAGACACCTCAGTCTCTAAGAGGCCCAAGTACGAAGATTAACTCACTTCAATTACACGAATAGCTGTTCCTGCTGATCTATATACCATATATAAACACTTTGAATGTAGGTTCGGCTACAGAGCAGTTCAGACTAGTTGGGCGGAGACGCCGAAGATTAAATACCCTTCGGTTTCAAATAAGTTGCAGACTAGCTTTTACGCACTTAGATTTTAAAAGCAATAAACGGACATGTTGCAAGCGATTACTGCATCTCAATTTTCAAACGATTCTTTGATAGTTTTTAGCATAAAGTAGTCTAATCCGCAACATTTCAACATATGTGCGGTTGAGATGAATCTATAAGCATTAGATTCATAGAGAACTATTGACATAGAAATATAATGATAAACAGATATTTGTATCAACATATATATGCATAATAGAGAGTATTATCCGACTAATCGAAAACATAATTTTCGCACCTGCAACCAATGCACCAACTTTTTCGTCGAAAGGCTGATATTACAAAAGTGTCGCGCACTTGTTAAATGAATTTTGAGAAAGATCTTTAGAGATAAGTTTCAAACACTCATTTTCCGCACTGCAAAAGTGGTTTTTGCGAAAAGTGTGAATTGAATCATAACTGAATTTGGACAAAAGTCTTAGAAAATAAGTTTGCCAACCAAAAAGTTTCATTCTAAAATCCAGTATTAGCGTGCAACCTCAGCACAAAAGTTAAATGCAGTAAAGTTTAGTATCCATAACAGTCAGTCAATCAGTCGATCAGTCAATCAGACAGTCAATCAGTCAGTCAGTCCATCAGTCGGTCAATCAGTCGGTCAATCAGTCGGTCAATCAGTCGGTCAATCAGTCAGTCAATCAGTCGGTCAGTCAATCAGTCGTCAATCAGTCAGTCAATCAGTCAGTAAGTCAGTAAGTCAATCAGTCAGTCAGTCGGCCAATCAGTAAGTCAGTCAATCAGTCAGTCAGTCAGTCAATCAGTCAGTCAGTCACAACAAACAGAGATGAGCTGTCAGGCATGTTTGTTTAAATAGACTAAAACTAGTTTTAATAAATGTTTTCTCTTTATGTCTTCAAATAAATAAATGAATATTCGCATATTCATGTGAGTATTTATCTTTAACTGCCAACTGTATCTTCAAGCTAAATATAATATTTGATTCAGCCAAATTCATTTGAACGTATTTTTTTTGTATAATTTTTTTAATATTCCAGGCTGGCTCATATCAATTTCATTAAGCCAAATAACTGTCAAAGGAAAAGCAGCCAATAAAATTGCCAATATTTATTGGCTGCATTGGTTATTTACCTTGGCAAAACTCATAGCCTAAGCCGCGAGCATTGAAACCCTAAAATATAATTAGTTTTTGGCCAGCACACACACACACACGCACACACACACGCACACACACACACACACACATACACACAGATGCCTTGGGTGGAGGAGTTCACAGCGCATCTGAAACAATTTTATGAAATATTCAATTTAATTATTTGAAATAACGTAGATGCAGCCAAAAATCCATTGAATCCGTTGAGCGCATGGCTCTGATAGCGGGGCTTCCCCGTACCGCTCGATGCTGCGGTGACAAATTTCCCCGGGCTCGACCAAACTAATTACTCGGTGCGCCAAGGCAAAAATGTGAATTCACCAAAATATTTTTGGTCTCTGAAAATAATGGCGATAAGCCGATGTGCAAATTGTTGGAGCTGCGGTCTTCGGGTATCGAGGGCAGCACAAATGATGCTGCCAATTGTGAGGATTATCCAAATATGGAGATTTACCTCTGAAATCAGACCCATCCAATTAGGCTTATGCATACAAGCATGCACGGATAGCATTAATTAGTATTCTATTCGAGTACATTATCCAAGGACTTCAGGGGACTACATATGTCTACACATAACCATATCTATACTTGACATTCGAAAGCTTTCCTCATCCACTGTCCTAGGAGCGATACTTAAGAAAAGAGTTTTGAGAAAGAGATTTGAGCTTCTTCTTTTGGAAAGACATTTAAGTCAATGCCCACCTTCATGCCCCTTTCTGTGGAAGTTGAAGATGAAAAAGATCTTATTTTCATAATAAATATAAAAGTTCAACGAACCAAGGCTTGAACTAAAACCTAGGACCACACATATGATAAACCTGATTCACGAACCAAACCTTAAGGCGAGAGCCGCGAACTGAGCCAATGACAATTTATTATTGGCTTTGTGAAGAATATAGTATATTGGTTTGGAGATGCCCTATCTCTATATGTATAAAACTGCTTGTACTGACTGACTGACTGATTGACAGATTGATGATCAACGCACAGCCCAATCCCTAAGAGCCAGGAAGCTGAAACTTTCACTGTAGTTACCTGTTATGATGGAGGGGCCTGCTAAGACGGGGTTTCGGAAATCCATCTATGGAAAATCCTTAAATAGTGCTCTTGTATCTGGTCTCCGCAGTATAACAATAGCCGGGATCGTATTAAGTCAGTTCAGAAACAATTTCTGCTTTTTCTCATACGAAGTTTAAGTTGGGACCCCAATCTTCGGTTGCCATCCTGCTCCAGAAAGCTTCTTCTTTTGGATCTGCCGTCGTTAACTAATTCTTGATGTTGCCCTCTTACATAAGTTGATTGTTGATTCTTCTTTTCAATTCTCTGATTCGTCCGTTCTATGCATAAATTACAATAGTTTGCATCACGCTTTCTGCACCGAACTTTGTTTACTTCTAACAAAATCATTACATTCAGGATACCTTCGGGAACTCATTGTCCATTCCCAGATATGAGCAGGGGCATAGCTTGCCGGAGAGGTTAGAAATTTCTTTTGCTTCAAGCGATACTGCACTATGCATATGTACGTACTCATGTGTATTTACACGTAATATTATTACCTGGTCTTTGCTTACACGTCAAGTGCATAATCGTCTTTAGCTACCCTGCAGCCTCGTAACTTTCATAATTATGCATATGTATGTATATGTACGTATGCATAGTTTGTGCAAATTACTCCCCCCGGCGGACAAGCAGCTACTTAACATCAAGCCATGATTGGACCCGAGGCGAGTGCAGCTAACTGATTATGAAATGAAGTGCCAATAAATTGCATCGTTGCGCCATAGACAAGTCCATCATGAGACGATGTGCCCCCTGTTATCAGTGCGACTAAAGTTCAAAGGCAAGTCACGGGTTAAACGCCCATTAAATTTAGCTACGATACACACACACACACACACACCACCCTGTCGCCTGCTTCCACACATAAGATCCAGTTTAGAACTAAAAGCTGCGCCAAGGGGTCAGGCGATTAGACTTTGCCCCGATCCTGAGCTGCAGTCACGCCAGCCAAAAGTCGCGCGTATCCCCACTGAGCCATAAATATTGGTAACACAATCTAAACACTGAGCCCAAGTGCCGGGCCAGGGAAGTGTGAAAAGTCACACAATGAGCCGGCACACACACACACACACTCACCTACACGCACACACATGTGCCAGGCCCAACGCCACCCAATCGAATGGCATCGTGTTTTAAATCGCTACGAAATTGGTTTTCAATTTTTAAACGCCTCACGCTGGCTCCGTTCTGGGCCCGGCATCTGGCGACGTACATATGGAAGGTGTTATGGCCTCCTGCACCAGAGTCTTGCGTGCCTTTGAGCCAGCTCCGATAGCCCCATCCAGTCGATGTGTGTGCGTGTTTGTCGCTCTTATGTTTTATACATGATTTTTCCACGCGTCGACTTTTTGTTTCTGTTCGGATTTGTCGAGTAGTTTGGCCCGGTCGGCGTCCGGGCCACAGGGGTCGGCCCGGCCAGGCTTTCCTGCTGGCCCATAATTCAAGTAAGGCGTTAATCTGTGACACCCAACGCTAGAGCCGAGCCGACAAAGCCAACAGCATAAGGTGTGTGCGTACGTATGTGTGTAAGCCTTAGAGAAGGCCAAAGCAGGTGTAGGGCATGAGTGTGTGTGTTGCTCCTTGGTATGCAATTTGTTGCCTGGTTGACAAATGGCGCATAACTTCAAAAAGGGGTTAATTACTCAAAAGGTCGATTTGTGTGCCGCGTTTATTAAGTTTATGTTTATGTTTATGACGTTAGTTATGCATCGGTTTGTTATCCTTTGCAGATTCAGTTTGGGGTCAGCTACTCAATGGCAACATGCTGCGGCAACATTTTGTAGCCGAACTGTGGCGCCGTCTAGTGCAATTTCCGCGCAACAAGAGCTGCATAACTGCCGTTATTTGGCATTCAAACAAAGCAGTGCACGGCCGAAAACTCACTTTTCCGACCGCTGAGAAAAGCTTCAGATCCCACTTCGAAAAGCTGCAGATTTTGAGTTTTTTCAAGTTTTTTTTATTCATTTTTTTTTTTGTTTTAGTTTTTCTACTCAATTTACTTTTAACATTTTTTTGTTAATTTTAAAAAATTTTTTATAATTTTTTTTTGTTACGTTAGTTTATAAATTTTTTGTTGTTTTTTTTCCGGCTTTATACTTTATAATTAATTATTTATATAATAATAGTAAATATTAATCTTTATGGTTTAAACTATCACGTTTTTCACAATAATCTTTTTTCGTTTTTTTTCTTGTTTTCTTCTTTTCTTGTTTTCTCGTATTTTCATTTAAGTAACTTACAAAATTAATTATTAGATTTTCTTTTGCGTTTACTTGGGTTTTGCATCATTTCGTAGCTTGTATATAAAGGTATCATAGAATTATTGTAGTATATATATTATATAAAAAAATTGAAAACTTAATGGGATGTTGCCACAAAAAGTCGAAAATGTGTCCCATTCAGTTAATAATCATAAAAAGATATATATTTATATATATATATAATCAAAACTCAACATATTTGCGCACTTCAGTGTGGAAAAAACTAATTGAAAACAGTTTGGACCGCAAATTAATATACAATTACGAGGTATGCAACAGCCGAATTCTGATTGAAAATGTCATTAAAAATGTGGTCAATATTGTTATATATATAGCTCATGGGAAAGCATGTGTGAGGTGTTCGTGTGTGTGCGTGTGCATGTGTGTGTGTGTGTGTGTTTACAATTACGGAGTGACAATTTAAAAGCAGAAAAGATATTTACAAATAACTAATGTTAAAAAGAAATAATTATAGATGCATGTGTAATGACAAATGTTTGCACTTTTACTTATTTTGGTCGCTTATCGTTAGTTGAGCGAAGCAGAAACCAAGGAGCTAAAGGACTTGGGTTTAGTTCATATTGGATTTTGGGATTTCACTTTAACTATGCTGAAGCTGATCTGCACTTTTTGCAAAACGGAGCATCAAGCATCAAGGACTTCACCGCGGATTTTACACTTATGCTTCCAAATGATAGTTACGCTTTAGTAGTCATATGTATATCGTATCGTATATAGGTAATTATCAGTAGTAAGCTTACGTTTGATTTCTCACATATGTTTAAATCTAAGTCTAATAGCTATGCAAAACACATTTTGTTATTATTGGGTTTTAGTTATCTGCTTTGTTTTGTTTTGTTTTGTTTTTTCTTCGTTTGCATCGATTTGCTTTATTTTTTTTGTTTATTTTTAAAGTTTTAAACTTTTTTTGACTTGAAAATATGTTTTTCCATAATTTTGTAGATTTTTTTTCAGTTTTTCTAATATTTCAAATAAATGTAACAAGTGCAATAACTTAAAAGTAGAAAAGGGTTTACGGTTGTGAACATCAACGTTTAAATGCTTGGCTTGGGTTTAAACAAAAAATAAAAAAAATATATATATATATGCTGAATTATGTTGCCAATTGACAGCTTTATGAACTGGGGAAAAGTTGCGGAGGGGCAGTGCATGCAATGCTCAAAAGAAAATGGAAAATCAATCAGAATTGATTCGGATTTTTGGTTTCTCCTCAGATATTTCAGATTGAAAATTGCATTTCGGATACATTTTAAATGCCTAAATTACTAAAATTCGCTGGCAGTGGCGCCCGCATGCCTCGATTGGTTTAAGGATAAGAAACGCAGCTTCTTATACAATAACATTAGATTTGCGCCTGGGCCACACAAGAAATATTTGTTATGTATTCAACATATAGAATATACATATTGGATGTATCTATGTATATAACTTGAATGTACTTTTGTGTATGCACATTTCGAATATATAATGTACAAAATGAATTTGCATTAAGATCATTTGGTTTCTGTATATTAATTTCGTTTACATTGTCGTTTTGGTAATTATAGTAGGGTTATTTATCGTTATATCTTTACCTTTATCATTATCGTATATAGTACAACAGTTAATGGCATAACGTTCAATTATCAACGATGCTTCAGTAGGAAATTTCTTTGTTGTTATATATATTCAAATATGAACAATCAACAAGCATTTTTTTATGAAAATTGAAGATAATTCATTTAGTTCATAGCTGATTGGCACTGGGCACAGAGCACAGATTGCCTGTGTTGATGAATATGTGTGGTTGTTGTTGTTGTTGTGGTTGTGGTTATGGGTGTGTCTTTGTGTTTGTGTTTGGATGTGTGTGTGTGTGTACTAACAACAAACATTGAGCATTTCATAAGCAATCGTTTCAGTTAGATGTGGAGAAAGAGTGAAAAAACAATAGAAACAATTAATCATAACTACTAAACCAACTCGAAGCAATTGCAATAAACAAATTTCAAATTTAACTTAATTAGGCTAACGCTAACGGATGTCCCCACATAACGCTTCACTCGAATACTACTAAAAAAATAAAGAATAATAAGAATAAACAAAAGAGAGAAGAGCATTTGGACACTGAAGATCCAAATCCAAGCTCCAAGCTAATTGTAAGTCATAATTAATCTTAATCCATATGTGTGGCTGCGTTATTGCGAATTACTTCTTTGACGATGACGAGGAGGAAGAAGACACTCCAGCTGCTGTTGGCGCCAATGTCGCTGACGACGAGGTGGATGCTGCTGTTACCGGGACAGTAGAGTTGCTGGCGCGTGCTGCACTTAACTGTGCACCGATCTGTGAAGCTACCTGTTGCTTTGCTTTGTGCTGCTGTTGTTGTTGTTGCTGCTGCTGTTGTTGCTGCTGTTGGCGCTGCTTGTGTGGCGCCAGACCGGAATTGCTACCGCCGCGGCGCAGCTCGTGCTGTGAACCCTGCTGATAATTGCGATTGGCCACCTGTGGCTTATTGCCTAGAGAGCCGCTGCGAATGCGCACAGTGCTGCTGCCAAAGGAGCCAGTGCGTCGACGATTCTGCTGCTGACCATAGCCGCCGTAGCCGCTGCCTGGCTGATGCTGATGTTGATGATGCTGTTGTTGTTGCTGCTGCTGCTGTTGCTGCTGATGCTGTTGCTGCAGCAAGCGACCCACATAGTCACTGCGATTGGTGATTGTGGTATTAAGACGACGTCCACCGGCGGTAATCACAGCGGTGCCGTCGCTTTCGGATACGCTTCGCAGTCTGTTGAGCTGACGTCCTGGAGTCAGGCTGCCAACTCCCTGTAGCATTTCATTGATCTCTGGCTCCACAACGCGGAAGTCCTCAATATTCTTGAAGCTCTTCAAATATTCGGCCAACTTGGGCTGCACTTCCAATTTCTCGCCGTTCTTATAGTACTTTAAGAAGGCCCAGAACTTCTCCAGGCCATAAAGTTGACCTAGCGTACAAATGGAGATTAGTATTATTAAACATATATACATTCTGATTAAATATTCATTAATTACCTGTCTCATAATCGGCAATAGTCTCGTCCTGGAAGTCCTGATAGACATTCGGGCGGAACTTCTTTTCCAGGCCGTACGAAAAGAAACGGAATAGGCACTCTAGACCATAGCGGAAACCGTTGCCCGCATCCTCCAGCGCCAGTGCGCGGAACTCATTGTACATGCTCTTGTTAAAGTTCTCGCGCAGGAAGAATGACCAGAACCGATAAAGGGTGTTCATTTCCTGCGATTGGCCGTAGCCAAGGCGACGGCGCTCCTTCAAGCAGCGTGAATGATACTTGTGATATGCCTGCTGTGTAAAGTTGTTCTCCTTGAGCAGAGCATGCGATGGATGCTGAAAGACGGGCAACGATTGCGGCACTGATGATCCAAATGAACCATAGGACGATGTGGTGGGCGATGTGCCCGTCGATGAGCCCATCGAGGTGGTACGGGGTCGATGTTCTACGGTGTCCAAGAGCCAACCCACGTGGGCTTCGACTGGCGGATTGGCGGTGTGACGCAATTTGCGTTTTCTTGGCGTGCGCGGATCAATTGAATGCGAATTTGGTGCGGCATAGAAGCGCGCACGGCGAGACTTCAACGTGGAGTTCAATGTAGAATTGAGCGTGGCATCAGCATCCACTAGAGTGCTATCAGCATCATGTTCTGGTTCGTCCACATAGCTTGGCGGCGGCGGTGGCGGTTGCTTTTGCGGTTGCAGCTGGTTTGATGTTCTCTTGCCGACCGCTAGCTTCTCAAAGTCCGCCTGAGAAATGACGTTGACGGTGCGATAGTCATTGTTGGGCACCACATTTGTGGTAGTCCACAAATCCTCCTCATAGTTGACCAGTCCATCGTTGATTATGTTTTCCAAATCCTGTGTGATTTTCGTGCGTGAGGTGTAATCAGCGGTGCGGTCATAGCCATCATGTTTGGGCGGACGTCCCACCTGGGCGACAATGAGCAGCTTGTTGATGTCGCGGTCAGCAAATTCGTAATCAGATTCGTCGTCGTCGTCAAAGTTTTCGGTGAAGTTGTTGATGCGTCCAGTGGCGGGTATGGGGTCCATTAGCTCCTCGTCAAATTGAAAGTCTAGTTCTTCCTTTTCGGCATGGCACTGAGCGGATGGCGCAGCAGCAGCTGTTTTGGAGGAGGATTGGGAGTTGGTCGTGTAAGCAGCGTTGCCAGAAGATGATTTTTTATTGTTGTTGATTTTTGTGGCAGTGGAGGAGGTGGTGGTGGTGGTGGCGTTGGTGGTAACAGAGGCAGCGATGGATGTGTTGCTGGCTGATGAGGCATTGGATGTGGCGTTGGATGCAGACGAGGACTTGGACGTGGTGGACATTGACGTGGTCGTGGTGGCGTTTGCAGTAACAGTGTGGTTGTTGTTGTTGTTGTTTTTATTGGGCTTGACATTTTTGACATTGTTATTGTTATTGTTTTTGAGCGTTTGTGAAAGCGTTTGCTGTTGTGTTGTCGTGGACGTGTTGTTGTTGTTGTTGTTGTTGTTGATAGATTTAGTAGCGTTTTCTTTTAAAGCGTTTGTTTTGGAGCGTCTCTTTACCTCTTTCCACATGCCCTCAGGCTCTGCCACCAAAGCAGCTGCTACCCCATCGCCTTCACCAGCCCCAGCTGCCATTGCCGTCGTTCGCTTCTCCGGCGTCGAGCTGCCCTTTGGCTTGACACTCTCGGCCAGACCGCTCAGATGATCGGCTAGCTCAGCCGCAGCCCCAACACCAGCCTTCTGGCCACCAACCCCCTCCACGCGCTGAGTGAGCGCACTGATGGCATTCACCGAGTTCATGCCCGACATTGTGGGTCGCTGCTTCTCCAGCAGCATTTTGGGCACCAAATTCTGTGAATTACGCGGCACCGGGGGCGGCGGTATGCTGCTCAATGGCTTCGCGGCCATAGCTGAGGTTAATATGGCTGGTGGTGGCGATGATGGCAATGGTACCTCCGGCATCACAGCCTCTTTAACCGATTCAGTCTGCTTGTCTGGCTTCTCCACCTGCTTCTCTGGCTGCTGTTGCTGTTCCTTATCCTGCAACTGCGACTTGTCAGCATTATCAGTGACTATCTGACCCTTGGCGTCAAGGGCATCGCTGATGGGCCAAATGGTGGGCGTTGTCTTTGTGCGGACCTTATAGCCCTCAAACAGATCCAGCTTGTCTGAGTCCTTGATGGCGTTGACAATTAATGCCACATCTGTAGTAAGCGCCAGGACGCGATGGAACGAGGCGATCAGGGTGACCGGTATATAACCCTCTGGGTCCATTTTACGGCGCAAAAAGAAGTCGCCAGTGAGATTATCGGCGCTAAAATAGTATTCACTGCGGGAAAGGGTGCAATAGAAACCAAGTTAGTCAAAAATTTATTTATTTATTTGTGGACAGGACAGGACATAAACGGGACGAATTTCTAACTTCTCTAAAAACCACTTCTTGAGTCGTTTTCCCCGCGGAAAATTATAAATTTTCCCTTAGTACCTCGAGCACACACACAGGGAGTGGAGGGGATGTCATTTTAAATAGACATATGAAAATGAGTCTTAGGTCGATCGGATCGGATCGGATCTCGGATATATAGACAAAGTTGCAATCAAGAATTGTTCGCCAATTTTTCACCCCTGAGCCTAACTTTCCTTCTTCGGTGAAACACGTATAGAATTCTTTGGGAAACGATCTCACATTCCATTCAATCTTAAGCCTCGCTCTCCACCCAATTTGTGTATACACCAAAAAGTGTGGAAGTCGTTTTCACAAAGATCTTTGAAAATAAATCTCAAGTTTCACGAATTTTCCACTATTGCCAAAGACAATATTTAGAATATTAGGGGAGTTTCATGCACACACTGATATCAAGGTAACTCCAAGACTATTAGGCATCTTTATGATAGGTCAAGGTCAAAGGTATATATATTTATGTTTAATTATTTGAAGGATTTTTATATTTATCACAGAATACACTGACTAGAACAGTTTTGCGCTGGACTACAGAAACTACTTACACTTGCTTCTTGATGGCCTCCTTGACGCTAGTGGCGTCCATTTCAATGTAGGCGGCCGGCACGTTGCCGAAATAATGTGTGCCCATGAGGACATAGGATTGCGAGGAATCTGCGCCGGCTGCGTCCGCCGGCAAATAATTGACGTACTCGCCGGAAGCTAACAAATGGCGTGGTATGCGATTAGTTGGACGACCTGGTCCCGGTCTTGTGAATCCACCGCGCCCCTGCCGGCCGCCACGATACGGCGTCCGAAAGCGGCGTGGGCCACGCAACCCGCCAGCCCCTGGCGCTGACGCGACACTTGCTGCTCCTTCTGTTCCTGTGCCTGAGCGCTGCTCATCGTAGGCAGCGGCACTGGGGCCGCTGCTACGCCAGGAATCCACGCGCTCGGGCGCAGCAGACGTGCGTGCGTTGTACGCATAGCGGCCACCATGTGGCCGCGATTCAGTTGTGCCTCCTGACTGGCCCTCAGCACCTCTGGCGCCTGCTGGGCCTCCGCGTTCATTGTATGCACGTGGCGGGCGCCGCTGCTCGTACGCATCATCGCTGAACCGGCGATTGGGCCGGCCGCCAATAGGCTTGGGGCGGCTAGACTTGGCCAGATCGATTTGCAGCGGACGCCACTTGTGCTTGGGTATTTTCTTGTTGATGGCAGCTCCGGCAAGGGCGCCAGCAGCTGGGACAGTTGCGCTGCCAGTGGATTGCTCGGCGTCTCGCTGGCTTTTGGCATCATGACTCGTGCTGGCTGTGGCGTTATTAGCTTGGCTGCTATTGCTACTGGTGCTGGTGGAAACTGGGGCAACGCTTGGCTCTGCGCTACCTTCTTTTGTGGCAGCTACTGTGGCTGCTGGT
This sequence comes from Drosophila kanekoi, assembly GCA_037075305.1. Lineage (NCBI taxonomy): Eukaryota > Metazoa > Arthropoda > Insecta > Diptera > Drosophilidae > Drosophila > Drosophila kanekoi. Next base: position 268,061 of record JBAMCE010000665.1, read on the forward strand.
GCTGTGTTTACTGTTGCTGCGGGTTGGGTTGATGTTGCGGCTGATGTTCCTTTGGCCACAGCCTGTTTCTTTGTTGAGCTACGTTTGGGTTCGTTAACGGTGGCTTTGCCACTGCCCGAAACTCCTCCGATAAGCGTGGGCCACTCACCAACGTTGCTAAAATCGCTGGCCTACGAACGAAAATTAAAAATATATATAAAATAGGCAACGATTGAAGATGGCTGGAAACTGTTACCTTTTGATTGACCTTCTTTTTGTCCTTTACCACTGCACTGGCAAGCGCATCCGCAATAGTGGCATCAACTGTATGGTACAATGGAAAGTATTGTTAATATAAGAATTATTTCGAATCAGGCCAATCACAACATCACGTCATATCATATATCCGACGCAGTTGCGCCGAGAGACGAAAAATAAACAGAGAGAAAGAGCGAGCGAGAGCACGTTTACTCACCATTCGTTGAAGCGGCGACGCTTGTTGTTGTTGTTGCTGTAGCAGCTACTGCTGCTGCTGCTGCTGCTGCTCCTGCTGTTGCTGTTGTTATTATTGTTGTGTTTTTTATTGTAGTCTGTGTTGCTGCTTGCTGCTGTTGTGGTTGTGGTTGTTGCTGCTGCTGCTGCTGCTGTGTCTTTTTGTTGCTGTTAATGTTTTGTGCGCCCTGATTGGTATTATTATTATTATTGTTGCTGCCGACTGTCTGTTTCGATTGCTGCTGCTGTTGTTGTTGTTGTTGTTGTTGTTGTTGTTGCACCTTTGGTTGCAATACGCGTTTGTCCAATGGCGAGCTGCCAGCTTTTGGGCTGCCCACTTGTTTTGTTGATATCTGCATGAAAGAATTTTATTTAGAAGAAAAAAATAAAAGTTTAATACGTTTACTATCATTGAAAAGTTCTAAACATTTGTGTTTTGTATAATGTGCGACATAGCGACGATGTAAAAATCAATTCAACATTGTTTGATTTCATTTTTCTTCTCAAAACCAAACATAACCTAGAACCTAATGTCATATCCAACAACAACAAAGCGAAGGCAGGCAGCCATTCGGCTCGGGGAGTGTCCCTAACCCAGATACCGTTCGTGGCACGCATTAGCGAGATACACACAAATACATGCTATAGAAATGATATATATATACATAGTGCGAAGGAAATTACCTTAAGCTTTTCACAAATGCCTAAAATTTGCCATAAATATTAAAGGCAACACTAACGTAAAAATCATATAATTTAGCCGCTTGCAGTTCTTTTCGTATGTATCTTATCGCACACTGTGTTTGTTTTGCTGTTCACACAATACACACGCATTTAAATTGCTTTAATTGTTGTTGCTTGCTGCTCTCACTCACTCTCACAAATTGTTTAAACAAATGACTGTTTATCTTTAATTGGTGGGGACGACTTTTTTAAAACGCGTCCGTTCTCTTTAACTGCCAGTTGAATTCTGTGCGCTACAATTCAACCAAAAGCAATGACAACAGCTCTGTCGCTGCTCGCGTCGCTGCCGCCACGCGAACACTGTGCACGCCTTGACTACGTGAGCAAAAGCGAACACAACGAAGATGACAACAACAACAGCAAAAACGGCAGCGCTCGCATTCGACAAAGAGGGCCAGGCAAAAGCAACAACAACACGACCAACTGGTTTCACAAAGCAACAAAGATTGAACATAAAATTCAAAATAAAAACAAAAAACAGCCGATGCGCCGGTTGTTTTATGCGTGAGAGCGAGTACGAGAGCACGTCGAGAGCGCAATTTGCCGGAGCCAAGGCAGCGAGAGTCAGCGCAGGGTATAGAGCACCCTGTATAATAGATGGATACACGTTTTTTTTGTGTATGAATGTATGAGTGTACTACGTGCGTTCCATTTGTTGTTTTATACGTATTTTGTATACTAAGCATATATGTATTTTTGATGTGTATTTTTTTGGGGCTTTGCCAATAAAAACAAAACAATTAACAGGTGAGCAACTGAAGTCAAAACAACTTTTGGCAGTAATCGTAAACATTTTTGTTTCGCTCACAAAAGTTTGTAACTGTAAAGTGAAAAACAGCAAAACAAACAACATGTGATTTTCGGCACGTAGGCCACAGACGCAGCAACCACGGGTGGTGGAAAACTCGCCATGCAAGACACCGAATTAAGAAGAGAAAAAGGAGCGAGAGAGGAAAAGAGAGAGAGCAGTCTCAATTGCGCGTTGTTTTTTCTTTCAAATATATACATGCATATGTAAATATATGTATGTGCACATATATATTGTACACCAAAATGCATTTATAAAAAGTTATTTTTGAATATATTTAAGAAAATGAATTAAAATGCGATCTTTGTGTTGAACGTATCTAGCCTAGGAATCTATAAATGCGAAGCCCAGCACGTAGCCAAATTCTGAGCAAATCATCCATTCAAGGTTTTCCATGACTCAGCCCCAAATGCAGGACTCGATATGAGTCATTCTTGGTTTAGAATCAGGGTCAGTAAATTTCCACTCAAACATTTTCCCATGCCCACGTGCTATCAGCGTGCTTGTTAAATAAAAGTATACGTAAGTACACGGACATTTGTACATTTACTAAAAGCAAACAAGTACAAATATATGTACATATATATGTACGTATATATGTATGTACATTTATTGCTCTAATCTGTTTAAAGACATATGAACCCCCAGCGCTGACGTATTTGCCATATAAAAATAAAATGTATAAAAATAAAATACGTTTGCACTTAGATTCGAATATGATTGTACGTAGTATTTTCTGATAATTCAAGGTCATTAATTATAAAAGCACAAAACTATATGAATCGAGAAATCTCATGTGCATTAATCATCGTAGATACTTCAGTTGATTAACATTTTCCCATAAGATTTCAAAAGCCTTGAGAATATTTGCAAAACAAAACATGAACTTGCCTCTTGAGTTGGGAGAAATAGCAAATCACAAATAATACGCAATAAAGTTGCAAATGTAATTAAATGTACATATGTATAGAATGTATATAGAAACGTTTCTTTGTATAGCTCCACAACGAACGATCGCTGAAAGACGACTGAAACGATTCGAATGCAATATAACAATTTAAATATACCCAAACTAGTCAACAGTTAACATCGCAGTCGACGCCAACCGCGGCGCTGGCAATAGAATCAAGAGCCGAGGCGGGCCTTACAAAGCGTATAAAAATAACAACGGACAGTTGCACCAAGAAATCGTGCAAATAGACCCACATTCTCTAGTACACTTTTCCCACTGTCCCCCCCCCTTGCAAGGGGAGGGGGGTAGAGCGAAGGCAGTTGAGGGTCTTCTACGTTCTAGTAAATTGAAATAGATGGCAGCCAGTGACCGACCGATCAAGCTGTGCGAAATGCCGGCCGCCAAAGTTGTTATTTCTAAGCTGGAAAACGTGCTCCAAGTCAAATCAACAACTATGCATAATTCAGAGCGGGGAAGGGGAGATTGGCAGGGGCGGGGCTACTGACCAGCTAAACAGGTTTCCGAGCTATTCGACCGAGCCAAACAAGTCTTATCAACAGGCTGACAAATAAATATGCTAAGAACTAGCTTCTATATAATGCGAGAAGTGCTATCTTCGGCACGCCGACGATTTAATACCCTTGCAGACCCAACTTTTTTATAATGTTCTTATTGGTTTGCCCGTATCTAAGCAGCACAGGGAAAATAGTTAATGCCGAGTATGGTTAAAATATCTCGAAAAACAAAAAGGTTTTCCATGAGAGAACATACTTTTCGACCAATCGTTCCTGTGGCAGCTATATGATATGGTATTCCGATATAAATAAGATTTTGAATATATGTAAGGAACATAGTGAAAGTTATAAATGCCGAGTTTGGTCAAGATGTCTTGATAAGCAAAAAAGTTTTCCATAGAAGAACCTACTCTTCGACCTATCGTTCCTAGGCCTAGGACAGCTACATGATATAGTGTTCCGATATAACTGGATCCGACATATGTAACAAGTGCAACAGAAGGAGGCATTTCTGCAAGTTTCATAAGGATAACTTTGATACTGAAAGACTAGTTGGCATGAAAACAGAAAGACGGACGTACGGACATGGCTATATCGACTCGGCTGTTGATACTGATCAAGAATATATATACTTTATGGGGTCGGAGATGTCTCCTTCTATGCGTTACACATTTCAGGACAAAATTATAATGCCCTCTGCAAGGGTATAAATATGGCAATAAAAAAGGTCAACTTTGAACGCAAACAATTTTATGTGAATTTTTTATTTTTACTTGTTCTTTTGCTATTTTAAGCGTTTTTTTTTTATTATTGGATTTTACGCAATTAGAAAATTGATAACAACAAGTTGACGAACTGGAGCCAGCACAAGGCAACGCGACCGATGTGTGTGTAGGTGTGTGTGTGTGAGTAGGTGTGTAGTTTTGCGATTATGGTGTTTGTTATTCAGCTAACGACGGGCTCCATTCTACGGCGTAGCAAGCCCACACTTAGGCAAACCCCCAAGAGAGCGGCCCTAGAGAAATATTTGGTTCTAGTTTCAAAATTCTATAAACAAACACGAATACGATTTCTAATAAGATTTAGATGCTAATACGAATGTGATTTCTGATTAGAACGAACAGCAAGTGATAGAGATGATAAGAGAGCAATTAATTTAAACAAGTACGATATATTAGCTAACTGTAATAGCTCACCCAATTAGTTTGTTTAAAAGGTAAATAATAGCTTTTGTTTCCATTTTAAGTAAGCACACCTTTTTATACCGTGAAGCCATTGAAAAGCGGTCAGAAAAGGTTATAATGTTTTTGGGCCAATTTTTGTAACAGAGAGAAGGGGATGCATCTCCGACCTAATAAAAGTATATACTATATATATTCGTGATCAGCATGAATAGTCGAATCAATCTAGTCATGTCCGTCAGTCCGTCTGTCTGTCCGTCCGTCCGTCTGTCTGTCCGTCCGCCTGTCCGTCTGTCTCTATGTATGAACTCAAGGATATCAGAGTCTATACGAAATACGAAAACTTGAAACGTAGGTCATAGCCGAGTCGATCTAGCCAAGTCCGTCTGTCTGTCTGGATCCGTCAAGGATCTCAGAACCCATACGAGCTAGGTTTGGAGAGACGTAAGTCATCCTAGTGCCCGACAATCGTACACCCATCACTAATAACAATATCTTTCATATCATATCTGTTGACATGACATGACTTATTTGATTACTTTTGAAAATAAACAACTTATAAATACACCAATTGTTATCAGAACACAACGAAAGAGTTTTTGCGGAATTAATCATCGCAAATTAGGCGACCTTGAGGATAAGTGAGAGTATTACGCGTTGGCTCTAAAAGGTGCTTTCACTATAAAGTACGTCGTAATAAACTATATATAGCGGGTTACTAAGGAGTCTGACAACCAATTTCACAACAATCTTCAACTATCTCTACCCTTAAGCTCTATTTACCAGTTGAGTTGGCATCAGGCTGTATATACCCAATCTTTTTGGCTGAAGGCTAATCCAGGGTATGATAAATTTACAACAAAATGTTATGCTGGGTTCAAATATTTGTTACTATAAGCTACATCATGAAAATAATTGCACATTTGATATTGATGACAACTGCCGATTAATGAAATTTTAAAGCTATTGCTTTAGGCGGGAGTGCCACACTGGGACATACCCTGAAGTCCGCTTCGAGCTGCCGTTAAACACATTCGAACGTTCTTTAACCAAACACAATTTCTGGAGGTAAAGGGCGAGGTATTCGAAATTGAAATAGTTTGTAATCCTAACACACATGTATACTGATACTAAGACTCTCCGTCTTACATTCCAATTTTTATAATATAGATATGGAATCGATATTCCGATTGCATTACTTTAATGCGCGGGTCTAAGTTTAAGATGTTCGTGTTGAGACATACGGTCGAACAGTCGGACAGAAGGACCTTCTCATTCTCCGAGCAAGGTTAGATCGTCAGAGATACCACCTTTTGTCTGTTACATACATTAGCACAATACTATGATAAATTTTACCCACTTCCAATGAGTTTAGGGGATAATTATAACGATCGGAATAGAAACTAGCATATGAAAGGTAGGTCTGTACCTTTTTCGCTCTGTAAATTGTGGTTTTGTTTTTTTTGTGAATATTGATATCATAGATTTAATAAACTCAAATGTGGCCATTTACAAGCAATTTAATGATGTTGACATTTCGATTCTCCACTAATGCAAAAATAATGGTGAGCAGAAGTTAAAGCCCAATGGGCACTATTTATGAGGCCTATTCCAATTAAAAAATAGTCAACCAGTTGGCCATAAAACGTCATGGACACAATGTTGATAATATTTTCTGTGCTCCTGCCTTTGATGTTGCTATCAGACCTGGTAAATTAGAAAGTAGTTTAACAATAATAATAATAGTTACATTTCAGTTCGCATATCGATCCTCGCGCTACTTTCAGGATGCGTCAAACTTCAAGTTCACAAATGTGGTTTGCGATTCCCACAACCAGTCGTGGATTGTGTTCCACGAGTGCCGTCTACGCGTAGTTCAGCGCAATACGATTACCTTAAATCTGAATGCAACTGTCCTACATCCTGTGACAGTGTTGCACATAAATACGGCAATTCTAAAGAAAGCAAACGGTTATAAGCCGTGGATAGTAAATGTAACCATTGACTTCTGCGCATATCTACGTAGGCGAAACGATCCGACTATTAATCTATTCTTTGATATTATTAGAACGGTTTCAAACCTATATCATCATTGTCCCTTCCAGGTAGGTTGTCATATCAAACCTTACTCTTAGTTTTATATACAAATCAAACTCATTTACTACATATAGGGTCCACAACTGATAAGTAACCTATATATAAGCCCTGAAAAGATACGCCTTCCGCTTCCCACTGGAGAATACTTGTTATTCACAAATTGGATGTTTGAAAAGAAGAAACAAGCTATAACAAAGTTTTACTTTACATTCGTGGAGGACTAGAGTGCAGGGAACCTATCATAAAGGTAACAATTAAAATGAAAGAATAAACATAATATGAAAAATTTCTAATATGTTAAGGCAAGATTTCAAACCCAATTTGTTTAGAGATATCTTGAACCTTCTTTTATATACATTTAAACAAGTTCAATTTACTCTCTTCTACCCAAATTCAAGGAAACAGAACACGCAAATAGCTGGATTAAGTTAGTCCCGAGTTCCAGGAGAGTTCCATTTTGTTGAGTAAAAGAAAGAAATTGTATTATTTAATGAAATCTTTGTCAAGCATGTGTAAAGATTAATAACAATTAAATATAAGTGTGCATAAAATATTATACACACAAGGAAACAAAAGCGAATTAAATATATGACCCGGATGGAAAGAAAGAAAGAAAGAAGCATCTACTTAAGGCGAACAGATAAGATAAGCTGAAGCACAGATGAGCAGAAAACCCCCTACTTAATGGATGTATGGAAAAGCATATAGGGAAAATGATAATGGGAAATGGAAAACTAAAACCGAAGCACTGGGAAACGGAAATTAGATAAAATGTAGGGAAATGTACACATTATAAACATGTCAGTCAGCATTTGGTAATTAAAAACTTTCGTCTCGCTATTTCTGAGTGCAACGATCCGTAACAAATCGGAGCTGGGTTCGGCGTACAGCGAATCGAACCAGAAAAACAAAAACAATTATCGCTTTAAAACTGACAAGGGCTATTTGAAATTATGTAATAATATATGTTAAAAAGATTCCTCATAGTTTCAATGAGTCGAGTTCTTAAGTGATATATAATTGATTTTCAGCTTTAATGGAATAGTCCGAAAGCTATTCAACAATTTAATGGCTCACAAGCTAGATTTTAACTTGCAATGCAGAATATAAAACTAAACAGTCAAAACTCTCTAGAACGAACACACACGGTTCCAATGAGGAGATCTACCAGCAAAGTTAAGGAAATTACAGAAAGACAACAAATAAACAAAAGCTTATTTCAAATGTTTAAATTAAAAGAATATTCGAAGAAGATTAAATATAGAAGTTAGCTTGTGGCTCATGGATTTACGTTTATGTCAAAGGAATAGTGAAGTTCGATATAGTGAAAAGCAGATCATTTTTCCATCCAAAATCTCGGTTTTCGAACGATTCTTCATCTAGAGCTATACATTAAAGTTGTCCAATGTTGATAAGTAAAGATATCCTGATAAACAATAAAGTTGATCATCATCAAGAACCTAATTTGAGATCTAACCATCTTTTCCATGTCCATTTTATGACATCGCGTTGCGATTTTGATAACAAATGTCTTTAAAATATTAATTATTTTAATAAAGGTGTTGAATTTTGTGTAAAATCATTAAATTATCAAATTATTTGCATATTTACTTTCGTTTTCATGTTTATTGTTGTTGTTATTCCTCGTTGTAGTCGTTAATTTTCACTCGTTGCGACAATGATTTTTTTTTTAATTTAAAACTGTTCTGTTTATACACATACTTATGTAGTCGCGTGTACTTGTGTTAGTCTAGCGCATGCAGGTTGGTATCTTTACGGTATACCATTTGAATGAACAGCACACTCTCACACAGCAGAGAAAGAGAGATAGAAAGAGAGAGATCTAGCGTACAAGCTAGATGATATTCAACAAGTGCTCATATCCACGTTTACGTTTGCCTCTTTGTGTTTATTATTCTAAATGTGTGTATTTATGACATATTAATCAGAGCGTATTTACAATTCACCACGATACACAAGTGTGGTGAGTTCAGAGGAGCACGACGCAAGCACACGTGCTGCCCAATTTGAATAGTTAACGAATTAGGGTGACCGTTTATTTGTTAGTTTATTTTTATTATCTTAGTATTTTATTGTATTATCATATGTGGCTAAAAATGATATTGGACAGTTTTAAAAGAACAAAGCTACTGACGGACGCGACCGTTGCGAACGCCTGTAATGGCACACGTCAACTGGTCGCTATACTTTCTGATTTGAATTCGCAGCAGAGCGCTGCGTTTCGTTTCGGTGCAGCGGCTGATTTGACGCGACGTCGGTAGGTAGTTAAAAACAAGAACACACGCCACAGCGACGAGCCAAAACCTGTGTGACAGCCAAAGATAGCAACAACAACAAACGGAAACAAAAGCGAGAGTAACTGTTGTTGTTGTTGCTATGAAGAAGGTGTTCACCTCGGCAACAAAGCGAATGTTTTTAAAAAGAAGCGTCAAGCTTCTTAATTAGCTTAATTTGCATGATACTATTTGCATATTGTAGGCCAACAAAGTGCGAGGGAGGTTCAAGCAATTTGAAAAACATCAATAATGAAATTAACAATTAAGTTCAAATACATGTAACATCATGTGTAAAAATGTGGAGAGAAATATATATTTCTGCTTGTGATTTTCCCATGTTTTCGTTTGGAGAGATTGTCCATACATGTGTGTATATCGTGCATACACATATACAATACAAATGCAAACATTTGCCACACCTTTTTAAGCGCTTTTTATTTTAGTTTTCGCTGTTGCTGCACTTCTTTCGCTCGTGGAAGCCAAATCATAAATTTTGCTGTTTGCTTTTTCGCCTCGTTTTTGTGTTGGATAAACAACAACAAACAACAATTGCTGACGTTGACGCCGCAGCCGGCAACGATGCTAACGCCGCGCTGCTGACCTTGACATTTATTTTTAACTGTACATTTTTACGTTTTCTCTCGCTTGCCGTTTGATAAATACAAAACAGAAACACCAATAAAATTCAAAATATAAAACACACAGAGGACACAATGTAATAAACCAATCGAATTGTTTAGTCAGACACTCGTATTTGTTGGCTGCATGTGAACAGACAGCACAAAAGACAACAACCGATTGCTCGTGCTCGTGCTCGTTCGCGCTCGCGCTTTTGTTATTGTTGTTGTTATTGTTTTTGTAGGCGTACTTTTCAAGGGGTTTGACGTCTCAATTGCCGGTGTTGGCTTCGCGTTTTTCGTATATTGCATAACACGCAAAAAAACACAAAGCAAGACAAAACACAAATACCAACAATTGTGTTCTTTTGTTTTTTAAATTCTACGTTTCTGCTTTCGCGTGGTTTTAACGATATGTTTATAGTTCATATTATGCAATATGATTGCAGCAGTCAGCGGCAAACAATAAAAACAATTAATGCAGCTATAATATAAATTTGTTGTCATGTTTGGATAAATACATATCAAGATAACAACAGCAGCAACGATAATAACAATAATAATAACAATAATAATAGTAACAATGAAGAAGAAAACGTGTTTCCATGCTCATGTTTTGTGTGTCTTTTTGTTGTCTTCGTTTTGCAGTTGTGTTTATCAGTTGTTATGCTTTGCTCTCTCTCTCTCTCTCTAGCTACATTTATGCCATTCTACGCATATTTGTTTACCAACAGATCAACAAACAATACAAAAACAATGTCGTTTATGGGCATTCCACTTTCCTCCCTCCCTATCGCTCTTTGTTTTGATTTCGTGTCCCACCACAGCTATGCTGTCATTTTTCAAGCTTGCGTATGGAAACGACATTTAATATGTTGTTCTTATATTTCAAAATTATCAAATAACTATGCCAAATGCAATATAATATTTTAACTATTTAGCGAGAACTAAAATTCTTTTAAAAATGTGGAGCAAAAATAGGAATTGTCCAGAAACTAGAATCAATTTGCAATGCATTAGATGCCTTGAATAAAACATTTTCACTGCTGGCAAGTTTTAATATTCTACCTAAAAAAATATAGTTTTTTTTTGATAATTTTATTTTGTTTGAATAGAAAGAGCTTAAAGAAACTTAAATGTTGCATCAAGATCGTCAATTTTCTTCTCATTTCCTTTGGTTAAACGATCTTAACACAAAGATGATTGAAACGTTTCAAAGGGATCGATCATGCTGAGATGCAATTCAAGATTATGTGTGGAAGAATTTGAAGATCGACTTACCTTCCAAGCGTTGACCTTTGGCGGCGGCGCTGCTACGAAGCGCTTTGGCTGGGGCGCAGCTGGCGCTGCGGCAGTCGAAGCGACTGTTTGGGCATCGGGATCACCGGGTTTGGCCTCGTTGCCACTGTTGCTAGCCTCCAGACTGGCGCTGGGTGAGGTATCAGCCTTGCGTTCCTTTTGGGTCTTGCCGGTGCCGCTTGTGCCCGGAACAGCTGTAATTTTACGTGGACTGTTGCCGCGTGGCGCTCGGGTGCGTCCCAATTGCTTGCGGCCATCGGCTTCGTTGCCGCCAGGCGGACGCCGACCAGGGGCCTGTTTCTGGCCCTGACCCTGACCCTGAACCGGACCAGGGCCACTGCCACCAGCTAGCGGTTGTTGCTTGTCACGAAATTCGCGCGTTGTCGGCTTATCCTTGCGTGCCTTTTTACGGTCACGCCGATGATGCGATGATAGCACCGGCAGAAAGTCATTATTGTCGTCCAATTCAGAAGAATTCTCAGCAGTATTGTCGCCGCCAGCGGCGGCACGTTTTTCGCCCACATTGGGCAAATCCTCGACGGCCGCCTCAGCGGCAGCGGTTTCCTCACTCCACGATTTGAGAGTTTTCAAATTCGGTTGATTCTCCTTGTTGTCCACAGCAGCGGCGGCGACTGCGGCAACTGCCTTCTTGCTATCCAGATTCTGGACAACATTCGCATATGATGCAGTCGCTGCATTGGCTGCTGCAGCTACAGCGGCAACGGCAGCGACAGCGGCAGCGGCGCCGGCATTCGATGCAGAGGCATCATCCTTGCTACTGCTGCTGCTGGACATGTTGAATTCCTTTTTGTTCCTACTACTGCTGCTGCTGCTGCTGCTATTCTCTGAGTAGGCAGCTCTCGTTGCGCTACTCCAGATTGCGGCTCGGCTCGGCTGCGGATGCTCTTCTGTCGTTCTTGTTGGTGGATGGGGAAACTCTTTGGTGCTTCCTTGCCAGACAAAAATTATATCAACGAGTTCGAACAAACGAGCTGCAGTAACTGTAAATTGACAAAGCGTAAAAATCACATTAATGTGTTTGTTTTCCTTCCATATCCCCCACACACGCACACACTCACCCACACACACACACACACACACACAAATTTGCACATCGACCTTTACAAGAGAGGAGCAAAGGAAAGGGAAAAACTTCAATTGGAAAGCACCTGCATGCGGCTTACGTTTGCACTAGCAATGGGCCATAACCCCCTGCCCGCGCCACGCCTGACGCTAGCTGCTGCTGCTGCGCTGCGCTGCGGCTACTGCTGCAACACATACAAAATCACAACTTCAATTTTGTAATTTTCACGCTTCTTTCAAAATGGATTTTCTGCTGTATTTTCGATTTCGTCACTATGCGCTGTTTTTCGCCTCAGAAATGGTGCATTATACGCTGCTAATGAGGCACATTAAATTGATAGCAAAACGCAACTGAAGTATAATATTATGCAGCCACACAGTGTTACAAGTGAGGTTAAGGCGCGGCGAAGCAGCAGTCACAGTCGCGAATGCCCCCCACACTAGTACGAAGCAGCAACGCAAAAAGCAACAAGCGCTTAGTTGCGGTGCTGCCAACTTGTGTAAAAATGTCCAGCTATGAGACTAGCAACATAATTTAGAATAAGACGCAATAGCAACTACAATAGCAAAATGTACACAAACAAGCTTAATGAATTGCAAAAAGCGAAAACACATTTTGCAGAGGTAGAATTCGCAAAGCCAACATAGCAGAAGCCGCAGCCATGGTTATGCAACAACAACGATTGCATTTATTGCATCCCTGGAAAGCGAACAGCTGTTTATGCAGCTTGCCAACGACTGCTGCACTATTCTCCAATCTCAAATTTCAAATGGACACATTTATCAGCACGCCCACTCACACAAATGTATTCCTTCTATTTTTTTTAATAAACAAAATATACGCACCTAGAACTTAAATCACAATATGTGTGTACGTGTATCGTGACGGCAAGTAGACGAAAACAACACGGTAGCAACAACAAAAATTAATACACAATTCGACTTTTTGCTTTGCTAACGTTTCACGTATGCTTTGCTGTTGTTGTTGTTGTTTTTATTTCGTATGCTTTGCTTTGCGGTTTCCGTACTCTTCGCACTCGTAATCAATCGCTCTCGCTCGCTCACTCACGCGCTGGTGGGTTGGTAGTTAGAACGTTTTTTTTGGTTACGAATTGGCTCGAATGGAATTATTTTACACAGATTGTCACAAATTGCAATATTAATCAGTTACTAGTTGACACGAAGCACTTGTTTATGTTTTAACAGCACTATGCAGCATAATTTTACAAATTCTCGGATACCGAGCAAGACATGTGGTTTTTACCCGTCGCGGTCGAAAAGGAAAAGAGCAGGGCTGTTGTTAATATCGTGCTCGTGCAAAACATATCGATAAGCTGTTTGTCATTCACATGCAATACATACTGCTGGAGAGATGGCAACGCTGCAAATGCCGCAGTTCTTTAGCGTTGTTTTTAAAATTAAATTAAATTTAGTTTTTACACGTTGTCTATAATATTGGACCGGTGCGAGTACTGCGTAAGCCTCTCCATAGAAGCTGCTCGTATAAAGTAGCGTTCACTACTAAGCCCCATGACAAAAGCAAAAACAGCCAGCAAATGCAACGCTTTTTGTTTACATTGCGCACGTCAGCTGCTGCCGCTTGATTACAGTTGCGGGTGTGTGTGTGCATATGTGTATGAGGGTGTGTGTGCGGCCAACAATTTATCACTCAAAGAAAAAATTCCACGAAATCGCACTGCCGTCGCAGTTTATATTAAGAAGCAGAGCAACGTAGACGTGGCCCAAACATTAAGCAACAAGTGTAACCACATCAATCACCCAAACAATGTGCGGAATCTTCGCTTATCTAAACTATCTGACACCAAAGTCGCGTCAGCAGGTGCTGGAGCTGCTGGTGCAGGGACTGAAGCGTCTCGAGTATCGCGGCTATGATTCCACTGGCCTGGCAATCGATTCGCCCAACGATGCTAACGATATTCTCCTGGTGAAACGCACTGGCAAAGTCAAAGTGCTCGAGGATGCAATTGCGGAGCAGTGCCAGGGCGCAGGCTATGATCAGCCTGTGGACATACACATCGGCATTGCGCACACGCGCTGGGCCACACACGGTGTACCCTCCGAGTTGAATTCGCATCCGCAGCGCTCGGATGTGGATAACAGCTTTGTGGTGGTGCACAATGGCATCATAACGAACTACAAGGATGTCAAGACGCTGCTGGAGAAGCGCGGCTATGTGTTTGAATCCGATACGGACACTGAGGTGATTGCCAAGCTGGTGCATCATCTGTGGCAGTCGCACCCCGGCTACACTTTCGGCGAGCTCGTCGAACAGGCCATACAGCAAATCGAGGGCGCCTTTGCCATTGCTCTGAAGTCCAAGCATTTTCCCGGCGAGTGCGTGGCCTCGCGTCGCGGGTCCCCGCTGCTGGTGGGCATCAAGGCGAAGACAAAGCTGGCCACAGATCATGTGCCCATACTGTACACCAAGGCGCATCGTCCGCATGGCCAGACGCAGTTTCAGCTGCTGCCCAGCGGTCGCGCCCTCAACGTGGATGTCAGCGCTGAGTTCCAGCCGCTGGAGCACAAGGAGGTCGAGTATTTCTTTGCCTCTGACGCCTCGGCTGTCATTGAGCACACCAATCGCGTCATCTATTTGGAGGACGATGATGTAGCTGCCGTCAAGCGGGATGGCACTCTAAGCATACATCGCCTCAATAAATCATCGGATGATCCGCACGCGCGCGAGATAATAACGCTGAAAATGGAGATACAGCAGATTATGAAGGGCAACTACGACTACTTTATGCTCAAGGAGATCTTTGAGCAGCCCGAATCGGTGGTCAATACAATGCGCGGACGCGTCCGCTTCGACACGCAAACCGTGGTCCTGGGCGGCATCAAGGAGTACATACCAGAGATCAAGCGGTGCAGGCGCCTCATGCTGATAGCCTGTGGAACCTCCTACCACAGCGCGGTGGCCACACGCCAGCTGCTGGAGGAGCTTACGGAATTGCCCGTCATGGTGGAGCTGGCATCCGACTTCCTCGATCGCAACACGCCCATTTACCGGGATGATGTCTGCTTCTTCATCTCGCAATCGGGCGAGACGGCGGACACACTGATGGCGCTGCGTTATTGCAAGCAGCGTGGTGCACTGATCGTGGGCATCACCAATACGGTGGGCAGCAGCATTTGTCGGGAGTCGCACTGCGGCGTGCACATCAATGCGGGCCCGGAAATAGGCGTGGCCTCTACCAAAGCGTACACCTCACAGTTCATTTCGCTGGTGATGTTTGCCTTGGTCATGTCCGAGGATCGGCTGTCCCTGCAGCAGCGCCGGCTGGAGATCATTAACGGTCTCTCGCAGCTGGACAAGCATATACGCACCGTGCTGCAGCTGAACTCGCAGGTACAGCTGCTGGCCAAGGAGCTGTACTTGCACAAGTCGCTGCTGATCATGGGGCGCGGCTTCAACTTTGCCACCTGCCTGGAAGGCGCGCTGAAGGTCAAGGAGCTGACCTACATGCACAGCGAGGGCATATTGGCTGGCGAACTGAAGCATGGCCCGCTGGCGCTCGTGGACGATGAGATGCCCGTGCTGATGATCGTGCTGCGCGACCCGGTGTACACCAAGTGCATGAACGCACTACAGCAGGTGACATCGCGCAAGGGACGGCCGATCATCATCTGCGAGGAGGGCGACACCGAGACCATGGCCTTCTCCACGCGCTCGCTGCAAATACCACGCACCGTGGACTGCCTGCAGGGCATCCTCACTGTCATACCCATGCAGCTGCTTTCCTACCACATTGCCGTGCTGCGCGGCTGCGACGTCGATTGTCCACGCAACTTGGCCAAGTCGGTGACCGTCGAGTAGACGGTTGATTCCCACTTACCCCGATCGAAAACAATTCCATTTTATTGACCGCTTAGGATGGACTCTATGCCAGAGCGTTATGTTCTATGTATTTTAAAAATATATATATTTAGTCTAAGTTGAACAATTATATATATATATATTCATATACCGAGCACTATTGCATTTTTTAGATCTTTAATCGTAATTTTGTGCTGTAAAAACAAAATATTTATTTATGTCTGTGCAATTACAATATATACCTTACTAAATATTTGTGTACCCATAAATTTATGAAGGTTTACTTACTGTTTGGAAAAGGTACAGAAAACTGGGAGATAAACTGAGATAGCTCTTGATAAGAAGAAACTTCTGCACAGAATTTTTCTTCAAACAGTTTCTAAATGCTTATTGCAGAGCCGCCAACGTTTGGAACTAGTTGTTCAGGTACACGGAACTAGGAGCAGTACGAACTGTTTCGCGCATCACAAACACAGCTTGCAGCCCTGGCAGATAATTATTTCTGTATATTGCTTGGCAGCCCTGATAGTTTGCAAACGCAGGGTTCATCATAGAAGAGAGAAAAAAGCAAAAGAAAAAGTTGTGCAACGTAAAAACTTATCAATAAAAATACACAAATCGATTGCATTTAGTTGAAAATATGACGGTTAATAAGCGGGACGCGAGTGCAACGCGTCCGCGTTGTTTTTTTGATATAACGCTCGGTGGCTTGAGTGTCGGTCGCATCGTGTTCGAGCTGTTTAGTGATGTTGCGCCCAAGACGGTTGAAAATTTTCGAGCTCTGTGTACGGGCGAAAAGGGCACCGGACTTGTCACCGGCAAACGACTACACTATAAAGGTGTCATATTCCATCGTGTGGTCAAGGACTTTATGGTGCAGGCGGGCGATTTTAGTGCAGGCAACGGTACCGGCGGCGAATCAATTTATGGCGGCACATTCGAGGGTAAGTTTTCTCCCTGCGCGTGTGTGAGTGCTGCTCATATGCGTGTGTCTCGTGTGTGTATATATACATGCATACATACAAAGTGCTATCAAATAATTAAATCTAATGATACGAAATGATTATAGAAATTATCCACAACATGACATACAACTCCCAGGCTTTAAGATCTCTGTAACTACAAAAAAAAGAACCATTAAATACACTCTCTTCAAGGGAATCAGGCTTATTCTGAGCCAGTGTTACCAACTGGCGCTTCAAAAAAGTAGCTAAATTTAATGTTCCACCAAATTGCTGGGTTGTCAATAAACAGGGTTGGTAGCACTCTTCACCGAGACGCCATAAAAAGCTTAATTAACTGTTTCCGGCTATTTTGTTAGCTATAAAAAATGAAATCCTTTGGCTTATTTGACAAATGAGGAGAAATGTTAAGCAGAAAAACCGTTACAGCGGGAATTCAAAAGCAATTCTTTAGATTTAGATATCAGATAGATTCCGACTACAAAGACTGAGCAAGTAATTTATCAATAATATTAATATAATTATTTCAACTTCTGTTACAGACGAATGTTTCGACAAGAAGCACGATCGTCCCTTTCTGCTGTCGATGGCAAATCGCGGCAAGAACACAAACGGCTCGCAGTTCTTTATGTAAGTGGGGTCGTTGTGGCGCCCTTTTTGTTGGCTTTGAGCTATGTTATCCTGCCAATTTAATCCATGTGTAAAAGTAAAAGTAAAAGTTTCTCTTGCAGCCAAACAACATGAATTCATGCATAATTATTATAATTTTTTTTTGTTTAACTTTGTTTATCTATATTTAAAATTCTGTTGTTGTTCATTGATCTATTGCCGTATAGCGAGTGTATGCAATATCTCTGACCAGCGGACTGAGCACCCACCGACATCGACATCGACACCGACACCGACTCACTCCCCTCTCCAACCCAACGCCGGCCTCTACATGCGTGCACTAGTGTGTGCGTGTGTCTGTGTGCGTGTCCTGTTTGTGTGTCTGTCAGTGGGTGCACCTTGGCATTGCTGAAGCCGTCCTTCCTTCACTCGGCTCTCCTTGGCAACAAGAGCGACAGCAACAGCTGCAACAGCACAATAAAAGAGTTTGTGGCTAACAGCTGTACCCAGACCCGGACCCGGACCCGAACCCGGGCCCGGACGACAGCCCAATCGATGAGATGACCCCAAGTGATGAGATCGAGCCCTAGCCGAGCCAGACGGGCCTCAGTCGCAATTGTCGCGGTTGTCGTTGCCGGAGCGTCGTCGTCTTCGACTTGATACCTTTTAGTTTGCTGTTTGCACAAACATTGTCTCCACCAACTCCAACAACTACAACAACAGCAGCAACAGCAGCAACAACAACAACAACAACTACAAATCGCTACCAACAACCAAACAACAACCTGAACAAGTTTGCAATGTGTAAAGAATATTTTTCTTCTCTTCTGTTTTTCATTGTAGTACAACACAGCCTGCGCCACACTTGGACAAGTAAGTTATTTTTTTGTTACTTATTTTAAACAAATTAGCAATAAATTAAAATCTAAACACTTTAATTAAAATACATTTAAAATATGTTTACTCTAAAATGAAAACAAATTTGAGAACTTTCCGAACAAAGCTTTAATTATGATTGACAACATCAACAAAATCCTATTATGTTGTTATTATTTGATTTAATGTTTAAAAAAATGAACTTTTCAATTAATTTTCTTGCAAATAATCTACAATCATAATGTCCAAAGCCCAAACATGAACTACAATACTTATCCATAAATATCTGTCTTTCTTTTCAACTTGCAGTATCCATGTTGTATTCGGTCAAGTTTTATCCGGTCAGGATTTGGTGCGTCAGTTAGAGGATCTGCCCATTGATCGCAATTCGCGCCCGCTGCAGGATGCGGCCATAGCCAACTGCGGCGAGTTGGTCAAGCAAACGAAGGGTGAGTCACAGCTCAGTCAACTGTCAATCATGAATCTGAACTTCTTGCCCATATGTTTAGCAGTGAAAAAGGAGAAGAAACGCAGAAAGCGTTCCACGGCATCGGAGGAATCGGCAAGCGACAATGATGAGATTGCGGTCAAGCAGCGCAAGGATAAACAAAAGAAGAAGCGTTCACGAAAGGAGTCCAATTCGAGCGGCAGTGAAAAGTATGTTAATTCCCAAGTTAAATGCGCCCCTTAACTCAAAAAATATGATTAACTACTCCAGCAGCGACTCGGGACGTGCTGCCCGCGGTAATGGACGCCAAGAATACTCTGAAGAGGAGGGCGAGATACATCCGTTGGTTACGCTAACAAAAATTGATCCCAGCGAGATACCAGAGGTATAAATTTAACTAGAGACAGCCGTTGTATGCCTATAAACCTATAGAAGATACTGTATACTAAATTCGAATCCAGGACTCGAAGTTCCTTGTTGGTGATTGCCCCCTAAAACTGTTCTGATCTCTATTTCATGCAGGTTTCGAATAAATTCCTAATGCGCGCCGAAAGATCACGATCCCGTGAGGAGCGCGGAGGCCGTGAAATTTATCGTGATGCACGTCAGCGTGAACGCGAGCACGATCGCGATCGTGATCGGGAGCGAGAGCGGGAACGTGATGATCGCGACAGGGGCAGAGAGCGTAACCGTAACGCCTTTGGCTGGTCAAAGAAGCAGGTGCCCACCTCGCGCAGCGGACGCATTGTCAAGGGACGTGGCGTCTTTGTAAGCAACATATACATCCCCCCAAAAAACGTAGCCTCATATATATAGACCAAATAAATAAAAATTGTTTTAATTCACAGCGCTTCCGCACGCCCTCACGCAGTCGATCGAAGAGTATAACGCCGCCGCATTGGAAGCATGCACAGAAGCGGACCATCAAGCTGTCGGATCTGGAGCGCATGGAGGAGGAAAACAAGATGCGCGACGAGGAGGTGAGGCGTCGTGAGCAGGAGCGCAAAAAAAGGCACGAGGAGGCCTCCAAGGATCCCAAAAAGTCCTTCTTTGAGCTGTCACATGCTAGCACCTACGGCGGCAAGGTGACGCCCGAGAAGTCTCCCTCGAAACAGAAACTGTCGAGCGGCAGCAATGCCAAGCAGGGCACATCCCATTCGCAGAAAGAGTCAGAGCGCGGCAAGGCAAAGGAAAGTCACGAGAAGGAGCGCGAAAGGGAAAAACCCAAAGAGGAAGCTCCCCCAAAGCGGCGCAAATCCGTTGATATGAACGCCCTGGATTACGAACAGCAGACGGATAGTGAGCCCGAGCCGGACATCAGCAAGTCAGCCCAAAAGCACAGCGAGACCAAGGCGTCTTCTGCAAAGGAGCATGAACGCCCAAAAGTGGTCGAACCGCCAGCAGAAAGTCGCAGCAAGCGAGATGAACGCAAGGCAGAAGACAAAATCCGCGAGCGGGAGAGAACCAAGCGCAGTAGAGAACGCTCTAGTTCGCGCAACCGGCATAGGAGTCGATCCCGTTCCCCTCAGCGCAGACGTTCACCGGCTCGTCGCCCGCAGCGCTCGCCTCCTCGACGCCAGGGCAATAATAATAATAGTAATAATAATAACAACAACAATATGAGCCAGAATCAGTTTAACCGCAACCGTCGCAATCCCTTCGCCGATCGAGATCGACGCCAACGGTCTCCGGACAACGAATACCGCAACCGCTTTCCGCTCTCACCCATACGCACCCGCAGCTCGCCTGTGGAGCGCCGCCGGTCCAGAGAACGCCAGCGACGCTCCCGCAGTCGTGGGCGCCGCCAGGAATCGCCCGAGCGCAGGCGTCAGGATTCACCCGAGCGCAGACGTCAGGAGTCGCCAAGTCGCAGACACCAAGAGTCGCCAGTTCGCAAGAGGCAAGAGACACCAGAAAAAAAACGCCAAGAGTCACCGATTAGGAAGCGACAAGAGTCGCCCGTCAAGAAACGGCAAGAGTCACCCGTTAGGAAGCGGCAAGAGTCGCCGGACCGTAAGCGACAAGAATCGCCGGACCGCAAGCGACAAGAGTCGCCGGACCGCAAGCGACGAGATTCACCGGACCGAAAGAGACGAGATTCACCCAGTCGCAAGCGCCATGGATCGGCAGAGCGAAGACGCAGTCGTAGTCGTGGCCGGCGGCACAGCGGCTCACGCAGCACCAGCCAGCCGCGACGCGGCCAGCGCTCCCAAGAGCGTCGCTCGCGGGAACGGAGTCCGCCAAAGGCTTCCTCGGCCGTGCCCGGCTCGGAATCCGAGGATAAGGATAAAGCAGCTCGCGAGAAAATGCAAAAGCGGGTAGAGGCCGCTCTGCTGCTCAAGGAGCATATGCGCAAGGAAATAGCCAAGGAGGAGGAGCGACGCGCCGAGAAACAGCGGCAGGATGAACTTGAAAAAGAACGCACCACTCGCGAGCTGAATGAACTGGAGCGTCTGAAGGCGGAGACACTAAAGAAGCTGCAGGAGGAAGAACACGACCAGGACGATCCATCGGGCAGTCGCGTCAGACGCGAAAGTCGCGGCAACAGCCACGACGCCAAAAAGCGTAAGCATAAAAAGTCCAAGAAGCAGTCAACACGCTCGCCACGATCGGAGACGGATTAGTTACCTATAAATACCATAAAACAATCTGACACCATATTCAAAATCAATCCACAGTCAAACAATTGAAATAATTAATAATAAATACAAATGTAAAAATCAGTGCATGAATTCTATGTAGTGTGAGCGCCCAATAAAGCAAAACTTTATCACATGGTAATTTTTTTAAAAACTACATTAAATTTTATATTTGGTTTTAATAATATTCGGCGTAAAGGTTTTTCCTTTCAAAAAGACCGCTTAAATCTTGCATATCAAAAAGCTCGCTGCTACAATAGCGCAGTGAGTGTTGTAAAATTCAAGCAGCGCATCTGGAATATCGATACTTTCCATTACTTAGAATGATGTGACCGCCTTATTGAGACTTTTTAATTAAAATCAAAGAAAACTATTGCAGTTGAAAGTTATTTACCTATTATCACTTATTTATCTATAATCAAAATAATTTCCCCACCACTTTGCGGCAATTTTTAAGATCTTATGATCGATTTTGTTTACTCAGCCACTTCTGAAAGATTTGTTATTCTTTTGAAATAATACATTTCTTAAGGTCAATGATTTTTGAGAAGCACAAAAACCCTATAAAATTAAACAACAAATAAATAATACCTAGTGTTCTGGCATTTTTATATACGATGGCAACGCCAGGTCTAACAACGTTTAAAGTTCTGTCAGTTTATTTTGTGCATCGTTTTTCTTCCGTTTCGCTTATGGCAAACTTTCATTCATGGTGGCGAGCTTTCGACGCTGCCATTGAATTTTGTTTCTTCTTTTTGCAGCGCAAACAAAAACAAAAGTTGGCGTCAGCGTCGACGTCGACGTCGCCGGCAAACGCAAGCTTACGAGTATCTGTATGACAGCTCTCTGTGTGCGTGTGCGTGTGTGTGTGTTGTGTGTGCGAACATGTTAGTGCCAGCGCCAGTTCGGACCAAAGCTCCCAGTACACGAATGGCGTACAAACTGTTTGGACGTGTTTGCTGCTCGCTGGCGATGTCGCGAGTCGAGTTCGCATTTTAATTCTCAGTGCAGCGTTGTAAATATTCAAGCGGCGCTTCGACTGGCGCTGACGAATATTTGTATCTGTGTGCGTGTGTATCTTCTTGTTATTGCACGCGCAGAGTGCCATAAAGCAACAAACAAAAATGCTAAATAATAACAACAAAAACCGCAAAATAATACCGAGAGCGACAGTGAAAATAATTGTAATTTGTTGATTTATGCGGCGGCAGCGGTCGACGCTGATGTCGCCGAATGCTAAGGCGTGCGTGAGAGTGTGTCTGTGTGTGTGTGTGAGTGTGTGCAAAAATTACAAATAAAAAGCATTGATAGGCTGAGCCAGCGAAATACAAACATAAAGCGGAAATGCAAAAAACACAACAAAGGTAGTAACAAAGCAAAGCTATGGCGTCAGCAGTGAGCGGGGGCGCAGGCAGCGACGATGGCGGCAACAAAAGCCGGTGCAGTGCGTACGCACACACTCACACGCATAGAGAAAAGCAGAGAATGAGAGACAGAGAGAATAGAGTGTAAGAGAGATAAAAAGAGACACATGGGCTATGTTTTTATGCTGCAAATCAAATGAAATGTGATTCATTATTGGGTGCTGCTGCTGTTGCTGTTGCTGCAAATTCCGGCATTGTTGATTTTTGTGTCCTGCTGCAAATAAATTATGACATAATAAGGCATCACAACAAAGAAATCAAGTGCGTGCCGATGTCATCGTCGCCGTCAATGTGCCTGTGCGTGTGCCTTGTGCCTGTGTTTGTTTGTGCGACATGGAGGGGTAGGCCGATAGGCATAAATATTAAAATGAATATTTTAAAATGAGAAATTCCATGCAAACAAACGGCGATGAACGCACGAGGTAAAGATGCCAAACAAAAAAGGATATAAAACGCAATAAAGCACACGACTGTGTGCTCTGTGGCGCTGCTGCTGCTGCTGCGGCTGCGGCTGCGAAAGCCGCCAAGTACAGTAGTAGTTCTTCGGCCAGGCCACAAAGGCTGCTGTCGAACAAAAAAGCACACGCACGCACACAGTGACATACTGGGCAATAACAAAAACAACAACAAGAACAGCAACAGCAACAGCAACAGCCACACAAGGCCATGAAAGCAACAGCGGCAGTTGTAGCAGGCAGGCAGGCAGGCGAGCAGGCAAAGCCAAAGCCAAAGCCAAAGCTCGGCGTACAAACACAAAGCGAAAGCGTAGCAAAAACAAGGAGCAAAACAGCAGCGACGTCGCACAGTGTAACAAATTGATTAAGAAATAATAGAACCAAACGTACATACATATGTATATTTGCTTGAACGTTAAATATTCAACGTAAAATACATCAAATTTAAATTAGACTTAGTAATGAAAATTGTGGCAAGTCCAGAAATTATATATTAGAGGCATTCGTCAGCCAGTATCTAATTATCAAATATTTAATAACTAAAGATTTCCTAATCTTTCTATAAGTATTTTTGTTAGTATTTAGTATTATTAAACTTTGAAGCTATGAAAAACGTATGCCATCTGACACGTTGGACAATAACTTTTTCTTTATGTTAGCAAATAATCATAAGTAAACATTGCCAAACTAGAGTTTTTCCTTCTTTGTTGCTTGGAAAACACTGTGCGACGTCGGCGTTGGCGTTAACATCAGCAGAGGACCAGAACCAAAGTGAGAGTGGGCTGCTGTTGCTGATGCGAATGTGGATGCTCAGAAAAAGCTTAGTAAGCTGCGCTGTCGCTGTCGCTGCTGCTGCTGCCTCGGCTGCTGCTGCTGCTGCTGTTGTTGTCGTTTTGCAAACAAATGTACAAAATGTATATGACGGCTAATGCTCATGATGAAGCATGTGAATGGCGATGATGAAGAAACAAGAACGCGAAGAATAACCATAATAGAAGGCACAACAAGGTAGAATTTCGAGGAAATCGAAATTTGCGTCGTCGTTCAATTTTGACCGGCATCCGCAGCCACATCACAAAACAAACTTTTGAACCATGTGTGTGTGTGCGTGTGCGTGCGAGCGCTTGTGTGTGTGTGTATATATTTCGCATAGTCAAATTTGTTTTATATAATTCTCAACTACCCCGATATGATTTCCGTTGCGCTTCTTCCTTATCTCTCAATTGAGCGTGGCAATTTTTTGTTGTTTGCAGTTGCTGCCGGCAGCGAAAAGCCACGGAGAAAAACGTTGTTTGCTTTTTGTTAAAAACTTTTTCAAATACACAAATGCGTTGGCAATGGCAATAAATACAACTTTTAAACAATGAGCAAACTTTACGCAATAAAAACCAATATTAAATTCAAAAACTGAAAACACAAAAAAAAACCCACACAATTGGAAATTGTCGTTCTGCATTTTTGCCGTGATTTATAAAATATATTATTTAATGCAGAGAAAAGTTAAACAATGTAGCGCAAAATATTTCCGTTGCAACAGCTAATGTAATATAACGCACACACATACAGACAAATAAGTATGTATGTATGTATGTATGTATGTATGTATGTATGTAAAAACTTTGAAATCGGCTGCTACGTCAGCGTCGCAGCCGCAGTCACCGTCGCTGCTGACGACGCCATCTGCTTTATTTGTACTTTTTTCCACTCTCTTCGCAAAGCCTTTGATAGTAGTTGAAGCAACAACAATAATGGCAACGTCAGCGTTGCCGAAATATATTTTAGCATTCATTTATGCGACGCTTTCTGCTTCTTATATTATTTTTGTTTCTTTGCCGCGCAAATTCGTGCACTCCAGCTAGATACACGCGCATCTCGGGTACTTGTTGTCTTTAGCATTGGTTCCGAAATTGAAATGTACCCGGGCTGCTATGGCATCATCAGACGACGCCGCAGCATCATTCTGATGATGATAATGAAGTGGCAGGAGTGGGTGAAGCTGAAGCAAAGCTTGCTGGGGAAAACCCCAAATACAACACACATCAAACGGTAGACAGCAAGGACTAGACGAAGAACATTTAACAGAGTTCGACGACGCATCGCTAATGCATTGCGCTGTATTCTAGAGAGTTGTTATACTTTTCAAAAGTACTTTAAGAGCTTGTAGGGATGTACGCATGATGCTCCAGTAGGTGCAACAAGTTAATACACGGTGTTCTCTCCATTCGTCATGGAAAGCTAGTTACAGATATTTGGCCTTTTTATATGCCACTATGTCGAATTCCTTTCGCAAACGTGCAGTACATTTTAGTTGTGTAAATCAGATACCTAATTTTCTTCAATTTAATTGATATAATTAGCATAAGAATTCTTTTCAAATACATTTTCAAAGTGTGTTGTCAATTAGTTCGAGTCTTAAACTATATTTATTTCTCTTTGAATATATGCTCGCAATATTACTTGCATATTATAAGGTCCTTCTATCAGATGTTTCGTTAACATTCATACAACTTCCAGAATAGGCTCTTTTGCAAAATTAACCCAGTTGGTTAAATATTAACTTAAAGAACTACAAAGCAGTTTGAATTAATGCAAGAAAATATATTTCTAACGCTTATTTTTGTGTGGGTTAACTCATATTTCAAATTTAGTTTAACTTTATCCCCTCCTAGCTTAACTAAAGCCCATTGCCTTCAATTTCAACATTCCCAACGCTGACGTCAAATCATTTTATGATATTGGCGCCAGGGTTTTGCGGCCTATTAAGCAAATACGTATACGCACTGTTGCGCGCGTAAAATATATTTATGCATGTTTCATAAACGTAGCTAAAATATATTAGCATACTTTTGTGTGCGTATCATAGCACAGCGATTCCCCATTTGCTGTGCATGTGTGTGTGTGTGTGAGAGAGCGAAGAATATCAAATTTGTTGATTTTTAGATTAAAAGGACAGAGAAGAGTCGAGACAGCACGCACATAGACAATGTAAATGTGTGCGTGAGTGTGTGTGCATAAAATGCAAGTAACAATAAGAAGATGCACTTAAGAAGAACATTCAAAAGTAAAGAAGTTATTGACAAAAACGAGCAGGAAATCGAGTTCTTTATAAAGATACAACCAAAAAAGAGATAATAGCGATTGCGATTGCGTTTGCGGTTAACTAACCGAAACTGGAAAAACCAACGGAAATTAACGCCAGATTGCAATGTTTTTGTTTTACAATCGACGCATTTTTGTCATAATAATAATTGAAATTCTGCTGCTGCTGCTGAGCGATGACAATGGACAACCAACGCTGACCAAGTTGCCGACAACAGGTGAGTAACTGCTACGAACTTTAAGAATCCCTTGCCAAACTCCAATAATCATAAACTAATGGCCAAACGTGCGGGCGTGTCCTTATCCAAAGCCAGGGAACTTGTTGAGTTCTGAGAGTACTTGAAGGGGGTGCGGCAGGCCCACGAAGCCCATAAAGAAAATCGGCAGTATAAAATATTAAAGTTGGTAAAACACGCGAGAAAAGTTTTTTTTTGGCTACAGCCACCCTTGGCTGTGTGCTTCCCTTGGGGGTTGATCCGTTCTGCTACGCTCTTTGACTTGGAATAGCCCTTTCGCATGTGTGTGTGCCATTGCGAGCTTATTGCGTCGTTGATTTGGCTAAGCGAAATTATAACTTTAATTTATGGTAAGTGAACAACTTGGTAAGCAGCACAATTTCTACTGAATCTCAACATGTCGAAGCTTGTGCGCCTCTCACGACCCTTTTGTCAACATTTTCATGTTTACTTTGAAGATTTGAGCATTGTCAAATTACCCACAGCATTGCTAAAAGTATTTAACAATCAATCAATGCAAACAATTTCACATAATACCCTTATTGTGACACACACACACACATACACACACACCTAAACACACCCACACAAGATACGTGGCTAGCTCTTAGTTCAGTCAAGTGCAGGGCATGTGCAAGTTCATAAAACCCCAATGGGAAAACTTTTGCACACATGATAAAACAGCAATAGCTTAGTTTAGGGAGGAGAAGGAAATGCTGTGTGGCAAAAGTCCAAGTCCAAGTCAAACGACTAAGCGGCATGTCGTCAATAAATTTTCCATTAAATTCAAAGCAACCCAAAAAGTAAAAAAAAGTCGAGGGAAACGGCTAGAAAAACAAGCGCCCATAAAGGAAGGTAGCGTCGAGTACACTACATAACTTTTGGGCCCTTACATTCAGGCACTCACATGTGTGTGTTTGAGTGTGTGTGCGTGTGTGTGTGTGTTTGGGTTACGGAGTGTGGGTGTTGGTTGTTGTGTAGCTTCCTGTCTGTCCTGGGAGGCCCTTTATTCAATTTAGCACTGGCGTGTGGCGCCATCTAGCGCCCACCACTGACAGGCAACCTGGGAGCACAGCAACAGCACAAAACAACAGTTAAAGATTTTCGTATACCCTGTAGAAGCTAGAGCTGGCAGCTAGATGCGACCTCTTTAGTGTGACCAGAGTTATCTATACATAAGAATATGGCACATTTAAGGTACTTTCAATTTTGTGGACATTTACAGTTTCTTATCTGAACTAGAAACTGGTGGAAAACATTGCCTGATCAGATCTGTGAGATCTTAGACAAACTAAAGTCGAAGCTTCTAACTTACATACTTATCTAGCGAATAGCTTTACTCTGTTAACTTACGCACACACTTTCTTAATCTAAGAATAAGTAATAGCAGTCGAGTCGTAAAGCAAAGCAGCTACAGAGACATCTAAGCAAAAGGAAGACTACCTTTGGTATAAAAGCAAGTATGACTTAATATACATACAGATAACTATATCGGACGCATATCAAATCTATTTTAGGGTTTGCGTACACTTCCCAATTCATCCTTAAATCGGATAAAGTCATTAAACTTATAAATTAATTGCGTAATTTTAAAGGGTATCTTTTCGTCGTCACCCGCGACTAGATGGCATATTTATTTATTGTTTTTGTTTTTACCGGCGGCAAATAACTACAACATAAGCTATTGGCACAGCAGCTTTCACATCATGACTCTTTCTTGTTGTTTTTGTTGGTTTATTCATATAGAAAACAACATATCATTTGCTGTTGCTGTTGTTGCTGTTGTTGTTGTTGTTGTTGCTGTTGTTGTTGCTGCTGTTGTTGTTGCAAGCCGCGTGCCGCGTAGCAACACAAAAGCTGCCTCTGAGCCCTCCATATTCATATGCAAATTGCGTTGGAGGACCTTTGGGCTCAGCTGCCTGGCTTTTGTTGCTAATGTTTTGTTTTTGTTTTTGCTTGGTTGTTTTATTTTTTTATTTTTGGGTAAGCAGAATTATTATTATTTGTGTTGTTGTTATTGTGGTTATTGTTGCTGCTGCTGTTGCTGTTGCCATTGCGTTGGTGGCGCCCAGCGCTTGATTTCAATTTTCAAGTGCTTCCTGTTTTTGCAGTTGTTGCCCGCCTGCCTCGCTTTGCTATTTGACATCTCAAGCAGCATTACGTGGCTGCTACAACTACAACAAACAGTTGAAATAACAAGTTGAGTGCCTCCCTAACTCCACCTTCCCGATGTTGCTGTTCCTCTTTCTCCTCCTCCTGCTGCTGCTGCTGCTTCTGCCGTTCACTACACAAATAGCAAATCGGTTCTGCTCTTGCCACAAATGCGTCGACATTTGGCGCTGCTCTTGACTGCGCGAGAGTGCCTATGACGACCTTATGCTGCTGCCACAGCTGCCTCCAAAGAACAGCCGCAGGCGCAGCAGAGACCACCAAGTGCTTCGTTGGTTTATGTGAGGGATTGTCGTTTTGGGTCTTGGGATCTTTCTACTAGCAACGCTGGCTCGTGGCGCCTTTGCGGCTTTTAAGCCTCGCCTCGAGGTTCAATGATTTTGGAGCCGCACAAAACGCTCTGTGCGGGTGTCCGGGCATGTGTAAGTGCGTTTGTGTGTGTGTGTGTGTGTGTGTGTGCGTGTGTGGTTTAGTATATATGCTCTGATTAAAGTGGCCTTACAAACATGTACATGCATGTTCCGAATTGCCTGCAACGCATTACTGCTAGCAATTTTTTCGCTTTATAGCCTCCTCTGAGAGTTCTCGACAGCTTAAACTGATTGCCCGCTGCTGGTCGCCAGGACTACATCTTCGGCACTTGGCCCCGCAGCAACCAATCGCAGTTGAAGTTTAAAAAGGACACGATAAACGTGCTTGTCTGTGTGTGTGTGTGTGTGAGTGTGTTGGTGTGTAGCAATTCCCGGAAATCAGTTAGGTACGGCGTGGAGCTGCGCCTCGGGCGTTTGGCACCCAGCTAAAAGCAGCAATGATTACATTTGGCAGCATTTCGCATTTCGCCGCTGCCCTCTGTAAAAATGTGGCAAGAAAAATCATAATTTTTAATGCGAACAGCGCCCGGATGCGGGGCAGAACGACCATTCAAAGCATATTTTTCCGTATGCCCGGAGCACGGCCGGACCATTCCACAGCGAAAATACCCGAAAGCTGCTCTTATCTGACGCGTGCGGGTGTGAATAAAAAACAAATTCTATTAGTTCAATTAGACAGTTGCGTTGGCCCAGAACCCTCTCACCCTCTCCGCTGACAGCCCTGACAGGGCACACTGTGCGGCATTATTTCATTTCAATTTGAGCGCAGCACAAGCGTGAATACCTACCTCTAAGGATGCCACCGACTTAAAGCCGGCAACTGTCGTTTCCCAGGCAGCTTTCGCAGTTGTTAAAAAAGAAATTTTACATTTTCTTTGAAATCAGTGAACTTCCTAACAAATGTCTTAATGGCCTCATCATAATTTGTTTGAAAGCTCATCAAACGTCAGCAACAATTACCAATTGAAAATAAATGATTATCAGATTGGAAGAACGTGGAAACGTCACGTTCATATTTTGTATGGCTTCGGACTAACAAGCGAGAAATCGCTGGTTCAACCGCACTTTTAAACTTTTTATGTAGTATGTTACTATCTGCAAAGAAAAGGATGAAAATGAAAGTGTTTTGTGTATTTCACTATTACTTAGTTAATGAATAAAGTTGCTTGCTTAAGAAGGAGTTGGAGGGGTTGGGCGTGGCCAAAACACACGATGACAAAGTCGGTATGAATTAGGCTTGTAATATGCATCTAATTAGAGCTCATTTATAAATATTAAGAAATGGAATACTCACACAATACTCACTTTAACATTTACTTTGAAATCTTTAGCTTAAGAATATAAATTAATTGAATATAAATTTCCTTTCCTTCCTTCTCCTTTATAAATGATATTTCGAAGCACATCAAACATTTGTCTCCTCGAATAAATTGTTAAAAGTAGTCTGTCTTTGGTTTGCTCGAAAGCCCATTAGCTGCCCAGTGAGTCTGTGATTCGACATCTGCGAAACGAATGGAAACGACGCGTCGACTCAATGGAAAGTTTGGTTTTTTATACCCTGAACCCCTTGAAAATGGGTAAAAAGGGTATATTGTATTTGTGCAAATGAATATGTATGTAACTGGCAGAAGAAAGCAACTCCGACTCCATAAAGTACTTACATTCTTGATCAGCATTAACAGCCGAATCGATATAGCCATGTCCGTCTGTCTGTCCGTTCGTCCGTCCGTCCGTATGTATGAACGCAAGGATCACAGAACCTATAGAAGCTAGAGACTTGAAATTTTAGCTGTAGGTCCTCCTAGTGCCTACGCATATCGGGCTCCGATATTCGATAACTTGCCCCGTCTCCAAGTAATCGATAAGAATCAATAGCGACAATCCCTCAGGTCCAGGGTATCTCCCAGTCGGGAGCTCTTACTTGTTTCTCTTTGGTCGGCAGGCAAAGTGGGCGCAAGAAAAACAACACATGGAAAAATCCACCTTAGTCAGCATGATGTTTGCTTTTATTTTATTATTATTATTTTCTTTCATTTTTTTTTTTTTTTTTGCCGACGCCGCCGCCGCCAACTTCTTGAGTTGTGAACTCCGCACTGCGATTGTGGCATAATGCGCAAGTGCTGCCGTTTGGCAATTAAAATTATTATTATTATTATTAGAAGTTAGTTGGCAGAATTTTAAGTGGCCGGGGCGCCACATTAGAAAAGTTTTCAAACTTTTTGAATTAGTAGAGCGGCACGCCTAATTAAGATGCTTTTATATATTGCAGCCTTAAAAGGCCGTAGAAAACTTCTTCGGAAGTCCGAACTGGCCAGCTAACTGAGGCTGACGCTGCATTTTTCCATTTCATAAGGTTTTTACCACGATTACATTATATAATATACCATTATATCTTTAATTTGGATACGAAACTTGTCGCCTCTCCACAATGCAAAGTTTTCTAGATAAGTATCTAAAATCGCGGAATTGCATACTAACAGAATATCTGATACACGTTTTCTTTTATTAAGTTAGTTAAAAGGTGTTTTCAAACTTAGTTTAAGAAAACAATTCTTAGACAATAGCCAGAAAAACGTTTGTGCAAAGAATTTCAAATTATTATAAATGAAAATCTTAATCTAGAGTTGCGAAATATAAACAATTTATACAAGGTATGAAGGAAGTTCATTGGAAGTCAACTAAAAACAAGAATAGAAACCAACTTAAATAAAGTTGACTTTATGTTGTTTCTAGTAATTGTTATATTATTATTATTAGCAGTCATTTTTATTCTTATGTGCACGACAGATTACGCATTGCGCAACTTATTCTCCGTATTAATGCAATGATCATAATAGATTGTTGCTCGTATTCCCCATAGAACTTTCTTTACCCCTAATCAAATCGTTGCTTTTGGGTTATTTTCAGCAACTCTGTTCCATTTTCAGCTACGAGTAGGGGTAAAACTTGCCAGACAGGCTATAAACTTCCCCCACCGGGTCGGTGATTTCGCATCCTTATCTCTATATCCTACCTATCAACTTGTCCTTATATAGCCTATTTCCAATTTCTTAACTTTTTCATACATTTACATTCTTAAAAAATATTTTTAAGAAATATTCAGTAATAGCTTTCTTCATAGCTTTCGACTCTAATAAGGGGCATAATTGGCCGGACATTTTACTTGTAATCCGACCAAACACCCGAAAGTATATACCCTATAATTTATTGATTGCAGAGACAAAGCTGTTCACAAGCAATCAATCTATTTCCACACATAATAAGCCTTTACACGTTCAACTGCCTACAGATGTACATATGTACATGTATGAATGTATGAATGTATGTATGTATGTATGTATAAGCATACGCACATATGTTAATATTTGCCCAATTTCAACAGCTTTGCTTTCCCATGTAACTGCCTTCCGATTCCACCTATTTATATATAAACATATATGTATATATCTGTGGGTATTTATACCTGGTCAGTGTCCGCTTTGTTCGCATAAACACAATCAACACAAAAACCATTTCAGCCCAAGCCCCGCCGCCCCCCCGACAGAGTCAACCACTTGATTTTGGTGGCAAGTGGCAAGTACAAATAAAGTCCATTAGAAGTAAACCCATGTGTAAGCCGAATTGGAGTAGTTTTGTGTTGTTGTTTTTCATGCTTTTTTGTTTTTTCTTTTTACTCGATATTATTCGCATTAGAATGACGCACATTATTGGCAGTTAAGCGGGCGACAGAGAGAGGGAGAGGGAGAGGGGGGAGCGGCACATAATAGCCACAGCAGACACTATAATGCTCATTAAGTTGCCAATGGAAAATAACTGAACTATTTTATACGATCGTATCGAAATATTACTTCTTGTTACGTTCATATATGATTATTCTGCAAAGTCATTCTAGATTGAGGCCCAACGACAAAAAAAGAGACACTTTCGGCGGCTGTCTCTAAAAATAAGCGCGACTTTCAAGTAGTTTGTTTTTGTCCGCCAATATTACACACATATATCCACATATATACATGTAGATATGTATATGTATATATACAGGAATAGTTAGTATGGACCACGAGTCGCACAGTTTTGAGTGACAGCCCGTTCTGTGTGTTCCTCCTTTGGCTGGCGTTGCTGACATTTGAAAACAACATTATTACTACTATTATTATTGTTATTTTTATTGCGCGTATTATCAGTAGGTTTCGAGTTCATTGAATTCGACTGCCAGCCGTCCGCCCACCGCCTACCGCCCACTGGCTCCCTGAGTCTTGGCAGGCAAAGTGGGTCAGCGTAATCAACACAATCAGTGCCTAGGCATGCTCCGCGTATCTAACGTCTGCCTTGCCCCTGCCACTCGTTGCTTGCTTGCCCCAGTTCAGTTGCTCCTTGCCAGCGGCATCCACACCCACACACACACACACCCACACACACAAAGCTTTCTTCTTCTAGCGTTCTAACTTTCGTGCTGGTGTTTACACTACTCTCCATGGTTGCCATGTCGCTGCGACAATGATGATTGCAATAAATGAAATTAATGCGTATTTGAAAGACCCAGACAGGCGAATCAATTGACAAAAATGGAGTGTCGCATTTGTCCGACACGGTGCAAATCAAAAACCGTGAAAATAACCAAATTGAAAACATTTTTCTGCCATTTCACTCAGTCTGATCTTATTTCATTTTGTTGTCGTTGTTGTTGTTGTTGTTGTTGTTGTCACATTGCAAGCTATAAGTTTTTCCATGCAGCATACAACAGTCGAAATCAGGCAAATAATCGAAGAGCAGCTTGAAAACGAATGAAGTGCTGCGGTATTCATGCTTAAGAAATATGCAAAAAGAGTAAAACATTTATAACTAAGCGAAAAATAGACTCCAAAATGCAAATATCTTTCATTCCTATAAATGTATCTGAACCTATCTCAACCTATCTGAACCTATCTGAACCTATCTTTAATGCCTGCCCTAGGACAAATGTAATTTTATACCTCAAAAAACAGATGTTTTTTCCCAATTTTAATACGTTTCAATTTGATATCCTATTAAGAGAAAAGCGGCTTATTTCGGTGCATTTAGATGAAAACCAAAATTACAGATAAATTGTTGCCTATTTTTGACGGCCGGATATCTGCTCTCTCTCTCTCTCTCTCTCTCTCTCTCTCTCTGTGTGTGTGTGTTTTCTGGGGTTATTCATGAAATTAATGAATGCAAATTTCGCGAATACAAAGTAAGCTGCACATTTATATAATTCATTAATTTATATGCCCCGCCCCGCTCTGCGGACAAAGCCCCCAAACTGTTGGCGGCGCTGGACAACAAAATACATAATAATAAAATGCATTTAGCATAATTTAGTTAATTTCATAAATATATAATTACATTTAGTTTTTAAGTGGCCAGGCTCAACAGATTGCATGTATCTTGGGCATTTTTTAGAAACCTAACCAAGCGTTGAAGTCAGCCAAAAAAAAAAAATTAAAGTGCAAAAAAAAGTCAGAGAAAAACTCCGTCACGAGGTGTGTGCAAAGCGAAGGGTGTGCCCGCCGGCAATTAAATATGCCGAATAAAACAAAAATTGGCATAACACAAAAAACCAAAACTCAACTAAAAAAAGCATTAAATAAATGCTGAACAGAGGAGAACGAAAAACAAAAAACGTCAGCTTGCAAATTGACACGAGATATGAGCACGGACATGGATACGAACAGGCAAAAAGTGAAGCAACTTGGCTTGGCTTTAACACTTCTTGGCTTGGATTGCCATTGCTGTTTTTTCTTTTTCGCTCTTTTTTTTTTGGCAGTCACAGAGCGTAGAGAGCGTTGAGCGCACCCTTGGCTTTGGCCACATTTTTGGGGGGCGGCGGCAGGGAGCGGGGATCAAATGTTGGCGCAAGCTCGTTAAAAAGAATTTGGTTCACTTGTTGTTGTAGCTGAGCAGAAAAACAAAAACAAAAACCAAAATGAAAAAAAAGTAAATAAATAAACGCTGCACGTTGTTGTGCTTGAGACACAGGCTGTACGCCAAACTGGTTTTCGGACTGCATTCTTTTGGGCCACGTTTATGGCCAACTAGCCAGCTCCAAGCAGGCTCCTCGCTGCTATTCAGTTCGCCAAGTTGTTTGACTGAAAACAAAATTGAATCATATGCGGCAGTGGCAGCATTAAAAACTAAAAAATAAAATAGTACAAAAAAAGAGTAATAGGGTTTCTCTATGAAGCACCCGACTAGGAGATGCTCTGATTCCGAAGAGCTAAGTGCATGGGAGAAGAAACCAAATGGAGGTATTCAAACGTAAACTATTCAAGCTACTTTAAGATATATGTATAAACATATGTAATCGAATTTTGATATAGTTTAACTCAGAGATGCGTGTAGAGCAATTGCTCGATGTGGAGTTGCGTTATGCAGCCGGCTACCGTGATCCATAGATCGGATGAGGTTTCAGATATGTTGCAGGTTCAGGTTCAGACCAAGGTTGAAGACACAGCCAAACAGTAGTGATACCTGCGGAATTGACGTTCCAAGTGGCTGCTGATGGATGCTTAACTGAATCCTGTAATAGGAACCGTAGGATTAGGCCATCGTAGCAGTTGCTCACGTTAGGCTCATGGAACTTAATCGAAATTTGATGTCTCTAACTTTTATAGTTTTGAGATATGGCAAAAGAACAGAATATCGATAGAGATTTCTAAACAATAAAGTGATCTATATATCTATCTATCTATGATATAATATAATCTTGATATTGACCCATGTTGAAAATTTCAAGTTTCTAGACCTTGCACTCTCTGACTTCGACCAAGATCCTTTTGTCTGTTACCTACGCTAGCACACAATCATTATACCTTGCTTATTAAGCTTTTTTCAATAGGCTAAGGGTATACAAAAAGCGAATAATAAAAAGGCAGTTTCTATGAATTTCTGGCCGTAGCGTTCTTTCGGTGTGTCGAGGCTTACCTGCTACAGTTTCTGGAACTGACTCTTTTTGTCATTATTCCCAAGTTCTCCAGTTTCTGGTGGGCTTTTTTTTCTTTCGTATTTTTTGTATTTTTGTTTTTTCTTTATAATTATTTTTGTTTTATTTTGCATCTATATTTAGGTTTTAGCATTTGGTGCACGTTTCGCGCTTTGCATGATTAATTGTTTATGCAAATTGATGTTTGCTTTTAAGGCAAGCGAGAGAGAGAGACACAGAGAGAGAGAGAGAGAGAGAGAGAGAGAGAGAGAGAGGAGGAGATGGGAGCAGAGCGAAATAGAGGCATTTGCAGCTTATGTTGTTTGTATATTTTGCGTAGGCAACCTGATATTGGCAGTTTATCAGCATAGTTCACTTCATTTATTGACTGTATGCCAACTTGTTTACGATTTTATTGTTAGCTATATGCATATATCTATATATCTATATACTGCCTGGGCTAGGCATTATCCCACTATTACACATGTACTGCTTATGATTATTCAATTAATACACAATTAGCTCTCACTTGCTGCTCATTTGCATAAAATGCGATATGATTTGAATTTCGTTCGAATGCCACGAATTGGATTTCATTTCAATAACGTGATTAACTCTGTTGCAAATTAGTTGCCTGCCTCAACGCCAACTCTCAGTTCCAGATAAATCGCTAGAAATGGAAGCGATGCGAAAACACATCTAAATGGAGGGATTGAGGCAAAGTTTTAATTAACATTACAGCTTAACGCCATATTTTTTCTCTCATTTTTTTTTTTTGTTTTTGTTGTTTTTTAATGTTACCGTGTGCCATTGTCGTTGGGCAAATCTGAACTTTGATCCGCCCAAAAGACTGTATTTGTAGCTTTTCGCAGTTGTGCTTAATGTTCTGAAAAGTTTGCAGCTATTAAAAAAGATGTTATGGATTAGTTTATCTTCGACGTTTAATGTTAAAGGTAAGCAGTTGTTTATTGCACCTGTTTCCACTAGACGTCTGTCAACACAAAAAACTCTACTTTGTAGTTATGCAAGATCTTAACTTCTTACAGAGAACTTAAGCTAAAAGCTTCTTGACAATCACATGAAAGCTAAAATTGAAGCTAAAACTAAACTTAAATGTTTGAATTTGGGAAGATATATACATATATAGAATGCTGAAAGCACATTTAAGTTTTCAATTCTTGCTCAAAGCTCCAGCAGATGATTAAAGTTTGGCTTAGATTCATTTCAGGCCGCAAAAGGCTTGTATCTTTAGATACGATAATGCTTCATCTTTAGACTAAAAGCTGCAAAATGTTCATATATATTTTCTATTGAAAATTTTGTATACATTTCATATGAGTAAAATTTGTATTTGTTTGTTGTCCCACTGTGCCGCCCATTTGACATTTAAACTAGATGCAAACGCACAAATTAGCATAGTTTTCGAATAGTTACAAGGTGCCGAGTGCACGACTGGTCTCAGATCAGATTGCGAGTTGGTGTGTGCGTGTGTGTGTGTGTGTGCGTGTGTGTGTGCTCGTGTGTACTGCATGGCACTCAATTCTAACTGGCTGACAGGTAATTGTAATAAATAACTCTACTAATTAGTTTTGAAGTTTTCCATAATTTATGTTTATTAGGCAAATTTCGAAGCGCCAGCAAACGTCAAATTGTTAGTGGAAAAAAACATGTTGCAGCAATTTGGTAACATTTGCTGGGCCTTTAACAAATGAAAAATGAAAAACCAAGCTGGCTGCGAGTTATGATGTAGTCATAATCGTATTGGGCACCAGCAGCTCGAAAAACAGTGAAAATGTTAAAGTAAAATTGATGAATTGGCTGACAGGAATCGTGCAAACAACATTGGCCGTCAGTGGCACGGCACGTACCAGGCGGCGTATACGTATTTTCTAATTAAACGCTAGCCAACACTGACTCCGGCGAGGCCTGCTGCCCTCGCTGAAAAATCAACTGCACGTGCCATTGTGATGCCGATGGGATCCGTACCCGTACACCCTGCCTTCTGCTCCTTGCTCCCTGCTCCCTGGCATATTCTGGAATCGCCGCCACCTGCTTACACACAGTGCCTGTCGCCTGTCGCCTGTTTAGTCCTGACATCAAAATGGCTGCCATGCGGCCATGTTATGCGGTGTGTGCCCTCTGCCTCCTTCCCCACTCTCGACTGTCTCCTGTGTATTTGCTGTCATTTGTAGGTATTTCTGTTGTTGCTTTGGTAACTAATTGTCATATTGCCCCCGGAGAGTGCTGAAAGCGACACAAGCACATACACCCATACACACTCACACACACACACACATTTACATATAGCCAGGGCAACACAGCCCCAAACGGGGTGTTGAGGGACACAGTAGCATTGGCAGTCGCACTCAGTGTGTACATGATTCAATTGTACTTTGTTTGCGCATCGAACTGTTGTCCGCCTATGCCCTTTGTCGTGGGGTATTCTAATTTTGTCACTTCATGTGTCACGCTGCGAAAATAATGGATGCCGCGTTAAGTTAAGTGAATGTTTTATATTTGCACCTGACAGAGCATAGTATCATTAAGCTGTTAAGAGAATGTGTGCGTATTTTTTAAGCACATTTTTATGCCCTTCTATTAGAATTTTGGTATTCGAACTTTGCAGAGAAGAAGACATCTCCGACCCCATAAAATATATATATTTTAGATCAGCATCAACAGCCTAGTTGAAGTAGCCATGTCCGTCTGTCTGTTTCTATGCAAACTAGGTCCGTCTTGCTGTTGCAGGCAGGACATTTGTCAAAGCCGGCCGGATCGGATCACTATATCATATAGGTGTCATCTCTATGGGACGATCCGTCGCAAAGTAGATTCTGATATGGACAGCTCTTATGCAAAATCTTACCACAATCGATTTACTTTGATTGAATCCCACATGTGAATACCACATTAGGTGGTTAGGTGAAGATGTCTGAAGGTGTCAAAGTTGGTTAATCTGATGTTCGACAATTCATAAGTATGCATAAGTATTGTTTGAAAGCGATTTCCATTATTTTACAGAATTGCAAGAGCATTCAATTGTCGTTGTTCGCTGAGAAATATGACGCTTAAAACATTTTTTAAAATGGAAAAGCCACCAATAATTGAATAATGTGAGCAATAAGAAGAGAGAAAAAAACATATATCGAACACAATTTGCTACATATTTCGTATTCGTTTCGTATTCGTATTGAGGATATTCCTTTGCAATAATTAATGACCTCTGGATATGCTGGATATGCCAGTGATTTATGCAAGCGGTTTAATGCCCGCTTACTTAATAAGTGAGCTGTCCTGGCCAGAGTGCGATATACGTAATGAATGTTGCGTTCGACAGGAGCATTATGCAAGCTTCGTATCATTTGATACATTTATGGTCTGTGCATTTGTATTTAATTAATTTTGCTGTGCTGCCATCCGTTTCGACCAACACTTGTTGATTTGCGACGACAATCGCTCAGGGCGCGTCCGTTGACAGCGGGTAAAAGTGTCTTTTTCGCTTTCAAAAACTACACCCACCTATCTGTGCGTAGGCTGAGCTATGCGGATACTTGTATGACAAGTTTTATTGTATAATCTCTGGCTCTGGCATCATTTTTTACATTTTGTTTCTTTTTCGCATACAACAATTTAGTTGTCATAGAAACTTAAGACGCCGCTCGCATTTAATATGTGTCCTGGCAACGGAAGCATATAAATTGCCAGGCTATTTGTCTCGAGTAGCCCACACTGGCCTGGATCCTAAAATTTCGAGAGCTATTTTAGCTGAAGATTATCAGCGCGTGGCTCGTGTACAATTTTCATTTGGCCTTAGCCAGATAAGCTGGCTACTCACTCATTTGCCTCGTGAAGTGCATAAAAATTTGATTTTATGTGGCTTTTGAAAACTTAATTATGCAAAATGTTGATAGTTCAATGTGTTAAATCTCTATAGTATCGTGTGTATATGCCTTTGGGCTAGCAATAAGCTATTAATTATGGCAGCATTTAAAACAAAAATCCCCTGAAACGAACGTTCTTCAGGGTAGCTTATAATTATGATTAAAGATACAAACACACAACATAAACGTCAAAGTGCCTAAGGCTATATTTTGTTTACGTTTATTAAATCTTCTCAAGTTCTGACATTTCAACAAGTTTCTTGGAATTGTTTTGGGCAATTCTTATGCACAGCATGTAAACAACTGCTGTGTGTTGAGTTTCTTTCGATAAGCTCACGCAGTTAATCAATTTGATGTAAAGCAACGTTTGTCGCTTTAATCAGCTGTCATAAATCAAAGGTAAGACACATGTTTAGTACACAGATACGCACAGGTAGGCGACTGACTACCTGCTGTCTGTTTAATGAAGCGTTTGATTTGCATTTGTCGGTCTGCCAGCCATTTGTTAATTACATTTTCTGCCACTGACGCACCACATGCCACATGCCACAAGGCACCATTGAACGTTTACATATGTGTAACAAATGCGCCCGAACTCTCAAGCCAATGATTTATTGTTGTTTGTCGAACGCCAAACTTTTCTAAAGTAATTTGCGACAAATCATAAAAGCATTTTTTTTTAATATATATAAATTTTTTCTTCTTGCTTTTTTTTGGGGTATATGTCGTGCCGCATGCGGCGCAAAATTTATGCGCACACATGTGGCTCAGGTGATTGGAGCTGGGTTTATTTTCTGAAATACCCTGTGGACATCAAAAATTCCCAAAAGTGGCATAATGCGATTGTTCAAATATGTGTAACACGCTGAAGTAGAAATCTTTTAAGTACTTTTTATACCAAGAGCGATTGTGATCGTCCTTTTTTAACTTTATCTGCAGAGAATGTTTTCTCTCTCTCTCTCTCTCCAGGCAACGTTTGTTTAGTTTAATTCTGGCCTTTGCATGTGAAAGTTAGCATGAATGTGTGTTATGCCAGGGTAACTCTTAGTTGGGCACTCCCAGTCTGAACACAGTTACTCATTTTTTTTACTACGTGTAGATTACTGCGCGTGGCAGCTGCCAGTAGCAGCATCATAAACTCTGAAAAGTTGCTCGTGGCCATTGGCTTGGCTTGGCCTGGCCTTCTCTATCAACATAATTAACACTTTGATATAATTTTAGAGTTTTGGTTGAGTCGGGACCAGCATCCATCCACTATTAACATAATTACGTAAAAACATAAAATTATCATGTCGCAGCCAGAATTGCATTGGCTCCTCTCTGTCTTTCTGGCTGATTTTAATTTGGTCTTGAACTCGAGCAGAGAGCAAAAGACCAACACGTCCTGCAGTACATCATCGTCATCATTAGCGCTTCCTACCAGCTGAATGTGCGTGTGTGTGTGTGTGTGTGTTTATGTGTGTAGCTACAGCTACAACTGCAGCTAGAGGCCGGCTGTAGCCTGGCTGTCATTTTGCATAAGTTTGAGCTGGAACAGGGAACGGCTTCTCGATACGCTCGGCTCCGTTGCTGTTGCTGTTGCTGCTGTCGCTGCTTATATTTCCTTATGGAAATACTCAATACTCCTTCCCTTGGCTCATTCATCTCACGACATGCACACACACACACACACACACACACTCAGGCAAGCAGACAGGACGCCCATAATTCAAGTTGTACTCATGGCACGAGGCTCAGCTCAGCTCAGCTCCGTGCTGCTCGCCGGCCGTGTCTGGGGAACGGGCTCAGCTGTCTTAACTGGCAATTTTACTTCACGCTAGCGTCAATGTTGTCGTTGTCGTTGTTGTTGTTCGTTGTTGCCTAAGTTGCCTGTCGCTTCAAATTGTGGAGGGTTTGTCCTCTGCTTTCCAGAGGGGGGCTGCTGTTGCTGCACCCTGGTGGCAAGCCACGACCCTTACTGTCCTTAAATTTTTGTGATCTGCGTAAAGTGTTTCCCAAATTGTAATTATGCTTTTGCGTTTCAAGTTATTTGCCATAGTTATGCCGCTTCCTTTATGTCTTAAGCTGTTTATTTTCCCATTTTTTTGTTGCCCTTCTTGAAATTGATATGATAAAGTGCGAGCGAGCTGCCAAATGGCTGGCATTTTAACTTTTTTGCATTTCGGCAATTGCATTTTAAGCAGCCGAAACGCGCCAAGGGTTGTTATTTGTGGAATGCCTGGCCAAGGGTATGGCGCATGTACAATGCGTCGTATGCGTAATGTCTTCTTTAGCAGCAACGCCGTCTGCATATCTTTCCTTTCTCTATGTCTCTCTCTGTCTGTTTGTCTGCTTGTCCGGCTTCATCTCTGCCCTGTGTCTGAGGGCAAGTGTTCATTTCGTAAGCTAGAAAAAGTTTATAAATCATTTCAATTACATTTCGCTGAGCTGTGACAGGAAACAGAACTTGGTCACAACTTTTGCCCAGGCGAATGGATGAGTTCCTAAAAGTTTGTCAAAAAGTTGACAGTTCGCAGCAACTAGATGTTAACTGCTTGGATATGCGCGTTGACAGCTCTTTCAAGTTACAACTTAAAGATTGTGGAAACATCTAGATTCCGGACTAAACTGGCCAAACATTAACTTTCCCATATATAAGTACATGGATAATTACTGTGCTGTCGATACTATTTGATTGCCTTGGGGTAAAAAGTTGCCTTAGCTAGCATTCGATTCGGCTTATTTATCGCACTCGCTGATATTGATGACGCTGCCAAACATCACCATGGCAAACATTACAATTCATCCAGTTATCTCTGACAAGCTACCCATGGCAAACTGCTTTCAGTGCACCGGCCATTACTTTATCTACTCCATGATGTCTCCGCTAATATTGCAGGCGTCTCCTACCGTATTCTCTTATTTCGTGTTCTTCTTCTTTATTC
The DNA here is from genome assembly GCA_037075305.1 of Drosophila kanekoi. Taxonomy (NCBI): domain Eukaryota; kingdom Metazoa; phylum Arthropoda; class Insecta; order Diptera; family Drosophilidae; genus Drosophila; species Drosophila kanekoi. Next base: position 310,993 of record JBAMCE010000665.1, read on the forward strand.
TTTTTTTTTTTGTTTCCACCCTGCTGCGTCTGCTGCTGACCATTCGAACCCGGCACCCACGTTTGGCTCAACGCTGCTGCCCTTTCGTTTTATATGCTCTACATAATCAGATATGGCATTTTATTTGCTCAGCAAGGGGTTTGTGGGGAGCAGCTGGAGAGCTGCTGTGCCTTTAACGTACCAAAACTGAAAATGCAGATAAATATCAAATAGAACCTTCATTGTTTGGCAGGCCAGGGCAGCGGCAGCCCTCTTCTGTCTCCATATAAGTATATATTCTATATATGTGTAGATATATGTAACATATATATGTATAAGAATATGGCAATATCTATAGGAGTTTGTGCGCATAATATATGCATACATATATATCTTATGATATATTTCGCCACATTTATCACAAGTTAATTTGATTTTAATGAAATGAATTCTGAACACACAGACACAAACACACAGACACACACACACAAGCACACACACACGAGGCGCAGACAAACTGGATATGCCAAAAAAACAACTTCTAAGATTACAAAGGGTAGATAATGTTAATGAATAAAGTACTGGAGGGAACTGCAGGCACACACACTGCCACACACACTCGCACACACTCGCAGTCTCTTTGAGGGTTTGTTTGCAACGTAAATTCGACAATATTAGGCTATTTCCATTTCTGGCTCTTGCAACTGCAATTAACAGAGGCAAAAAAACTGTGTTTAGCTTTTGCCGGGTTTTTATTTTATTTTATTTTTTTTTTTTTTTATTCTTTCGTACACATTTTTTTGCAGCTGCCGTCGGGTAAACGTGACGAGCATTTTGGCGTTTTTATAGAATTTTAATAGCTCCTTTTTTATTATTATTTTTTGTTTTTTTTTTTTTTGGTTTTTTGGTAACGTATAGCGAAAAAATTAACATAAGCGTCAGCGGCGCATATTTTAACTCGGTCAAATTGCCAGCGTCCGGTTCACAGTTGCCGCGAGTCCGAGTCACTTTGACCCAGCACAGCCGCCCCCTCAACTCTCGGTACACTTTGCGCTAGTCGTCGTTTGCATATACAAATTTGCAGCACCATTTGCCGGCCGGTTTCGTTTGGCTCTTTGGCTTTTTACAGGCTATGCAATTTGTTAATGAAAGTTCCCACCATTAGAAACAGGTTCAGGCGCTGCCCCCGAGCCGCCGGGCCGCCGGGCCCCCAGACCCCCGGGCAGACAGGAAGAAATCTCGCACGCTGATTACGCAAGATTTGGCATGCATAAGATTTGGATTGTGTTTATGCAAATTTAATCTTCGCCTGCTGTTGACTCACAGCCAGCTGTAGTTAGAAATATGTGTGCTATTTTTTTTATGAGAATTTAATGGCGATTCATGTGATTAATTTGCTCATCGTTTCAACGCATTCATAATGCATGAAACCAGAGAGCGAGACAGAGAGAGAGAGAGAGAGAGAGCGAGAGAGAAACAATAAAAATATATAAATTGAATGGAATAAAAAATGACGCCGATAATTTGTATAAATGGGCCCGAGTTCATTGCACTTTCCGAGCAAAATTTCATATCGTTTTCCTTTTCGTTGGCAGCCAACGAAACGTGCCAAATTCTAAGGGTTGCTTCATTAAGCGTGGCCGCAGCAAAGGACCAAACGGCCCCGACAAAGGCAAATGCCGTTAAGCGGGCAAAAAGGAAGCGAATTGCGAAAACAAAATCATGTTTGTGCGTTGCCAAAATGTCGACTAGAAGCTGTAGCCAGAGTATGTTAACGACGTGCCATTGTTTGTGCTCGCAATGCAAATGCCATTTGTCTGGCTCGGCTCCGGCTCTGGGACTCGTAGGATCTGTGCAAGCCTTTGGCATGTGCGAGCTGCCAGCCTTTGTTTTGTTTGCCGTACGCACCAAATATATGTGTTAAATTGTTTTTAAACATATACATGTAATTAATTTCTATATTTTTTTCAATTATTTCGTCATTGTTGTTGTCATTCCTTTTGTGTGGCAAGCATTTCTCTTTGTCTTCGAATTGTTGGCTTAACCACAAATTTGAAATGCAAGCTCATTCAATTTTGCTTTGTTGTTTGTATTCAAGGTTTAACTTTTGGTTTTCTTATAATTTTCTTATCTTATTATGTTTGTTTAGCTAAAAACATTTCTTTGTTGTCTAATCAAGATTTCTAGTGCGAATTGCTGTAATATTTTGTTTGTCTTCTGTTTTTTGTTGATAAGAGTTTGTAACAAAATTTGAGTAATTATGAAGAGAAAAACAAAGCTTAATAGTTAATAATATATAGGTAGATAGGTATATGTGTGTAAAAGAAATAGATCTTACAAAAAGAGGCACCTTTAAGAGGCCTTTTTAATCGGATTGCTCTAGCTTGGATCGAGTCGTAACTTCTTTTCAGTGGTTTTTATAGAAAAAGGTTCGAAGAGCCGGACTTCCGACTAGAGTTCTCTAACTTGTTAATATAGACGACATAATCAAGCTTGTTGCTATGTATTGCACGTATATCCTGTGCCCATGCAATATGGTTGTATACTCAAGTGTTGTAACGATCTATTAACTGTTTCTCTCTGTTTGAACTTTAAGATCTCACTGTGTATCTGGTAGCTGGTCACTTTCCTTCAAGTATCTCTAACTTGTTTATGTCTGGTTGCTTTAAGCAGCCTTTTAAAAGTGTTTTTCTTTTCTTTTAAATATTGTTATCTTTTGTTTGCCAATATCTATCCAGTATATTGTGTTGCAGTTCAAGAAGCGATTGCTTTGTCAATTTCAATGGAAACAACGTTACTTGGCCACGCCTACCCATTACAGGCATCAATAAAGCCATAAAATTCGATAAGGCAATAAAACCCTTCCTCTGCTTTTCTTTTACATTCTGCTTTGAGTACCAGCCCTCCCCCCTCCTGCGCTGCTCGAGGAAACCATAAGAAAGAACTGCCAAAAAGCAGGGCTCTCTCTCTCTCTCTCACTCTCTCTGAAGGCGCATTTTCTATGAAAGACGTTCGTTGTGCTTAAAGTAAAGTTTGTTGTGTGAGTGCAACACCCACGCACACACACACACAAGTGCGCTCTCGTTCTCTCTCACACACAGCTAGGGGCACACTCTGTCATTGTTTTTGTTGCGTTTCTTACTTATTTGTTAAGCATTTTCGCTGCTGTTGTTGGTGTTGGTTGACGTTGTTGTTGCGGTTGTTGTTGCCGTTGTTGTTGTATTTGTCGGCTACAATTTGACGTCATGCTTCAAAGCAACGTAAATCACCAAGAACACAGAGAGGGGAGAGAGCAAGAGAGAGAGAGGGAGAGAGAGAGAGAGAGAGAGAGAGGGAGAGAGAAGCAGCGAAGTTTTATACGGCTGCTTAGGGTTAATGGAGTTGCAACGGAGACGGCAGCAAAGTTGCAGCCGCATTGTTGTTGATGACGTCGCCGCAGCAGACATTCAATTGACAGACGACCACCAACACACACGCACACACACACACACACACATGCACACGCACACTCGCACAGACTGAGGCACTGCAAAACTTACTGAAAATCACGTTGTCGTAGGCCATGGTCGACGCGTCGCCAACGTCATCATGAGCACATCCTCAGCGTGTTATTCATTTTGCTATTGTTTAAAGCCTGCCAGTTGCTGCTTGTTGTTGCGGCCTTTTATTGTACGCTTTGGCAACAGTTGTTGTTGTTGTTGCTTTTTGCTTAATCCACTTGCAGCAGTCTTCCATGAAGCGAGCGACTGCATCACAAATTCGATTTGCACAGTGTAACGCAATATTTTCTTTAACTTTTGCCAGAGACTGTCGTCTCGCCCTCCCACCACCCCAACATCACTCTCTGTGTGTCTGCCTTTCTATTGCATTGTGTGCGCCTCAGTTGACGGCATTATAATAATGAAGTTTGATTGGATTACATTGCAGCGGACACAGAATGCAAAACGTTAACACTGTTCAACAGCATCTTGGCAATAGCCAAATGCATTGAGGGAAAAACTTTCATAATTTCAAGCAGTTAGTAAAAGTTCGCCAGAGATTGCTAGAATAAGATGGGGGGAGACACATGGGCAGGGAGAAAGAGAGAGAGAGAGAGAGCGGGGGACAGAACTGAGAGAACTGCTTTTTACAGAGTTTGACGCCGGAACAGGGGGAAGTTGTCATGGCCAAAAGTTTTTGGCTCTATGAAACGCTTAAAATTGTATACATTGACTTCCTTTGGATTTGTGTGAAGTGCTTCCGCTTTGACATCATGCAGCTCCAGAGACAGGGCCAAGACGCAGCAGAAGTCAATGCTGAAAATCAGATTTCCAGTAGTTTGCCAGTGTCAGAAGTTGAACAAGATAAATGGCCCTTAGTTACATTCACAACATCAACAACATGCCGAACCACTTTTTGTGACACAATCAAAATGTTTATATCCTTGGTAAATATATTTCCCTCTCTTAATATTGATCACGTTGACAATATGTGTATGAAATCTGAAGTTTAAATTAAAGATTCAAAAAGTAATTCAATTTGCTGAGCTTGCCATTTCGTCAAATGTCTATCAATTTTCCACAAACCTTTAACTAAATTTGACTTTAAACTAAACTAAGTTCAGCTTCCGTTAGTTTAGGGCTCGGTTCGTAGTAAACATCAAATTGTAATGCCGGGTTCAAATAGTTTTGGTTCTTATGTCAAATGTTGTGGCTCTATGGATAAAGTTGCGTACTGTTATCTTTACAGGCATACAAAACTATATTTCATCAACATAATATTATCAAATATAATTGAATAAAGTTGTTTATGAAAACAAATACTTCACAAACCAAATATGATATTTTTGCCTTGGGTATCAGCAGAACATAAAAACTGTTGCAGCTGCGAGCTGAGTTTGACAATTACTAATTAGAAACCTGCTCAAAATAGCTCGTAAAACTGTTTTGTTATTTCTCCAGATTGTAAATTTGTTTTCTAGTACTAACTACAATATGAACTTTTTACTTATTTATTTATTTTTTTGTTTAAAACTAGCGGAACTTTAAGGTGTAAAGTTTGCACTTTCTGCTAAAGTTGCGAGCTCTGTTTTTGATAAGCTCGCTGAGCTCTCTCTCTCTCTCTTTCTCTATCTCTCTTTTTGTCTCCCTCTGTTTCCCTCTGTGTCTCCGTCTCATTTTCTTTCAGTCTCTTACATAATTTCAATGCACAAAATATGCAAAATGCTTATTTGTTTAGCTGCAACTCAGAAATGGCAGACGCTTAGCAACTGTTGCTCTACATTTTGTTTTACGAGTACTTCAGAAAACTCCATTGCGCTGGCTTCTCACCAGCTTCAGTCTGGGCGCCGTTCATAGTTTTTGTATCATTTACTCATCATGTCACGCTGACTTGACTGCTTGAAGTTGTTGTTGTTGTTGCTTTTGTTGTTGTTGTTGTTGTCGCTGTTGTTGTTCGTGTTGTGCTGCCAACTTGTCGTCTTGTTGTTATTTTTATTTGCATATTTACTTAGCATCAACTTCAGCATCAGCCGCAAGCAAAACCACAGCCAGAGCAAATCCTTCTGCCTGCCGGCTGCTTCTCATTTTTGCTCGCTTTGCGTTTTCTTTTCATGTTGTCAAACAATTTTTACCAAGCTATTTTAGCCACGCTTGAGTTTTGCGACTGCTTTTTTAGCTGCTGCAGCTATCGAAGTTGAAGTGCAATTTTAATGCAAACAATTGAAGTTGAAGCGTGCAGAACGCATAAAACGTGGAAGGGCCCTTGGATCTCGATCATGGTGCCATGCACACCAAACACAAACACACACACACACACACACACACACAAATACACACAGCTTCCAGCTTGAAGTTTAAGTCGCTGACTTTGAGTTCGGTTCCAGCCCATTTTTAAGCGTACGTACTTTGAACCTGCCTGTTACAGCCTTACCTCTGTGTCGCGCGCGCTCTCTCTCTCTCACTCCCTCGCTTAAGATTCTCCTACTCTATCAATTTTATCCAGTCAGTCGCTTTGTGGCTGTTGTGTTGATTGTTGCCGCTGCTGTTGCTGTTGTTGCGGTTGGCGGTTGTTGGTTGGCGGCGTCAGCGGCTGTCGTTGGCTTATTGAAATGCATTTGTTCAATATGTTGTTCAACATGTTGGCTGGCTGCGTGTGTGTTAGCTAATGTTGTTGTTGTTGTTGTTGCGGTTGTAGTTGTTGTTGTTTGATTGTTGTTAGCTTAAGTTGCCACTGAGTGACGTCGTCGGTGGCAGCGTCATCGTTGACTGTTGCAAATATTGACAATACCAATGTGTGTGAGTTAGTGTGTGTGTGTGTGTGTATGTGTGTGTATGTGAGTATTGTGGGAGTAAGTTTTAGCACTATTAGCCATTGTTTGCATTGAAATGGAGCTGCCAGGCAAGTTGACGTTGCTTTTAGCTGCATTGGCTGTCTGCCCATATCGCGTATACGACCCTGCGCACCGCTGTCCTTTAATTCCGAAGTGCTTCTGTGTTGGTATTTTTTGTATGTGTGTGTGTAACTAAAGTGACGTTAATGCGTTGAAAGTGGTTTGGCTTGGCTTGGCTTGGCTCATCCACATTGTATTTGCATTTTGTATTATTTACAAGTCGAAGATAAATATTCAGGTAAAATAAGACAGAGTGGAGCGAGCAGGAAGCAGATCGACAATGACGACTTCATTGTTGCAAATTTTTGTCCGTATTCTCGCTGGTGGTGGTCGTCCTCGGAGCTGTTTGGTCTCGCTTGAATGCCGAAATGGACGTAAAAACAGAACGAAAATCAATATAAACTGACAGTATCTATGACAGATGGCTGGGCTTTGGATTGTTTTCTCGTTCTCGTTGGTCCGGCGCAGCCCGAGTCGGCCCCGTCGTTTGTTTATTAAGTAAAGCGACGCAGGAGTCGCACAAAAATTGACAATGCAAAAGGATTCATAAGGATTCCGGATCACACGCACCAATACATATACAAATAGAGAGAGAGAGAGAGAGAGAGAGAAAGAGAGAGACAGAGAGAGAGAGAGAGATGCATACATATTCACAGGCACGCACATACGCATACAGAATGTTATATAATACATAAGCACCATTGTGTTAACCGCCCGCTAGCGCTGCGGGCTTCAGCCAAATGCAATGCGAGTCTTGCAACCCTTCGCCTGACGTAACAAGACCAGCACCATGGGCAGGAACAGTTGCGGGCATAGGTGTGGCAGCAACCGCAGCAGGAATAGCAACACCACCAGCAACAGCAGAGGCAACGGCAACGACAACGGCAACGGCAACAGCAACAGCAGCCGCAACGTAACAGACTTCAGACGTCGAGTGTTGAAGCTCAAATGTCGCATTGCAATAAACTTTTCCTGTGGTGTGTGCGTGTGTGCATTTGTTATGTGTGTGGCATTTCATTATAATGCCTGCGTAAGGGTAGCAAACACTGCGGCAAAGACAAAGACCGGGAAGGGAGGCGCTGTCGAGGCAGGTAACATCATGAAAGCGCATCAAGCACAAATTTATTAGGATAGGTTTCGGTGAATGCTTGCATTTTGATGTGCTCATAAGTGTCGTGCCTGTGCTGCAACACAGGGGCCGGCCGGAGGGCAGCAGGGTAAAGAGAATGAGAGCAAATGCATTCAATACATACACATATACGTGTGTGCCTGTGTTTGTGTAGGCCAATGAACTTTCATTGTTACGAATATTAGCAGCAAAATCAAAGACCTCCTCTACAGAAACTCTCTGCGAAGCACAGTCAAAAATGTAAACGTAAACCTTTTAGCTCCGGGGCATTGCAGTTCATAGTTCACAATTTGCAGTTGGCAGTTCAATTCAATTTTTGCTGCACACAACGACTGAACTGTTTACTTTTGCCACAGCGGTGTAATGTGTAACCCGTAGCTGTGAGGTGATGATCCCCAAAACCCGTTTAAGTGAGTGAATCATTCATTAGCTTTTCGTAAACATCACGAAAAACTAACGAAAAACTGCCAACCGACCGAATGAAATGGAACTGCCAGCTTCGAGAGTCTATGGTATTGGGTTTGGAGAAGGCGTTTGCAATTTGTCTAGTGTTTGGATTACTAATACCGAGTAAATGCTTGTTATGCAGAGATAAATTTGACATGTTCTTAATTAAGATGCTGTCGAGATGATGCCTGCATACCTTGATTAATGGCCAATGGCAAGTGGCACTCGGACTTATGTGTGCCTATATACACATATAGATACGGCTTGTAGTAATATCAAGCTGTTATCGTAGTAATTGTCCTTGAGCCATGCCGTGTTTGAAGTATTTAATTAGTTCTATGCATAAGCAAACCCTAAAGGAGTTTATATTGTGCGCTTAAGCGCCTTACAATCGGGATTATCCCCTTTGAGAATTTCATTCGCATAACGAAAAATGTAAATAAGCAGCGCGCCCAACCTTTGCCATGGAAACCGCTCGCAAATCTGAAGTTTAACTTGACTTTTCTAGAAGCGTTTCACTGGTTAAGTCCGCCTTTTTTTTTGTTAAGCAGCTTTCGATTTATGCAGATGAGTCGGAATTTTATGCAGCAAAAAAGAGAAGCAAGTATGTACTTTAAAATAAATATGATAAGACGGTTATGAGAGCAGGAGTTAAATGCTTGCGTTGGAGTTAATGATGGCCTCTGCAGCCGCTGGCGCTGTTGGCTTTGACTCAGTTTTCGTGCTTATCAGTGCCCTGCACTCGACAGCCCAAAACATGATTTTTAATAATGAAATTTCTCAAAAAAACTTTCAAAGCAGCAAATTCTTGGCAAAATAAGGTGCTGCCGCAACACCCAGAGCAGACCAGCTGCTCTGCAAGAAGTCGCATATTTTAACATAATGCTTCAAATGATGTGTTTTCCACTCTCCACTTTCCACTTTCCACTTTCTACTCGTTGCCGGGCGCTAGTATGCAAAATTTAATGCCAGCAAAATGAGCACAAAACTGAAATTGCCTCGAGAACCCTTTCTGTTGTCCTTGCTGCCGCTGCTATTGTTGTTCTTGTTGTTCTTGTTGTTGTCATTTCTGGCTGCAGTGTTAGATGTAAGCCATGAAATTATTTTGGCTTTTTGGTATTTTGCTGGTATTTTGTTTTGTGTGCGCTGCTAGGTAGGTCCGCTTGCTGGCTCAATTTATGCAAATTAAATTGCAATACTTTATTTTTTTTTTTGCTGTGCTTTATTTTGATGTCACAAGCAGCAGCCCACATAAAAGTTGGTGGAGTGTGTGTGCGTGTGTTTGTCCATGCTTATAAAATTATTAACGTAACTTTGATAAATTATGCTCATAAAAAATGCTTAAACGGCAATTTAAGTACGCCCAAAGTTACACGTAGTTTGGTACCCACAATACCCCTACCAATTTATTGGCCATAGACTCATTTGGGCAAAAACTCATTTGCCAACGACACACGAGCATGCACAGTGGCTACCAAAATACGCGCCACAGCAGCCGTAACTTAAAGCTACAACTGCCACCTGGAAATGAGGGCGTGGGCTGTGTGTGTGTGTCGCTGTGTGTATGTATGTGTGTGTGTGTGTGTGTGTGTGCATTGCGTTAGATTAATAACAGCGATGATGTTGCTACTGGGAACTGGCTGACTAGCAGGCTGGCTTCCAAATGCTGCACCGGTGAACGACTCCAGCTGCGAGTGGGTGTTGCTGTTTGGCACCTTGGCAGCAGCAGCCGCAGCCGCAGCAGCAGCGGCAGCAGCAGCAGCAGCTGTAACTGCAGAGAGCTGTTGCGGCTGTCTGGCTCTTGGCCTGGCTTCGTTGATGACGAATGTGAATGACTTGCCTCGAGACATGCAGTCAACTTGACGCGCATTTGTCTGGCAATGCGTCTGCCCAAACCTACACACATATACAAATAAACAGGCATACAAATATACTTATACATAACCACCTGGGTAGACAGCTTGTGTGTGTGTGTGTATGTTGTTTATGTGGTTGTGTTTAGCTGTTGTCTCTGTCAAGATGGCGTCATTTGCAATGCTGCAACACATGCAATTGCTACCTTTGGCTGGAGTCTGTGTTCTCTGGAACTGGATAACAAGCTGTTGAGATTGCAATGACGTGGGCATAATTTGTTTTAGTTTATGCATCTTTTTTTTTGCTTCAACTCCCTCTTTCACAATCCAAAAGTTTTAAATCAAGTAATTTTTGGCGACTGCTTTTGAAATTCCTGAGATATATAAATATATACATATGTATTTATACGTACTTGTTTATTTATATAATTTCGCAAGCTCTACGCAGCTTATTTGCATTTCGTTTTGCTCTGCATATCTCTTCTTCTCCTCATATCAGGCGTGCATATCGCAGCCCCAGCCACAACTTTTAAATCTTACAAAAACTTTTACATCCTTTTGCAGTTTTTCATGATTCCCGCACAGATTTTGTGCAAACGAAACATTTTCACTCTGCTGCACATTATTACAAAAGTTTTTTTTCTTATCTTTTGTGTTAGGTTTTTTATTTTTTATTATCATTTTAATTCTTTTTGCTGCTGTGGCTCAACCGGAGCGACGGGACGCTTAATTCAATTAATTTTTATTTAGTTTTCGTTTAATATTTGCTCGCACTGCACATTTTTAAGCAAATATCCCAGCCAACTAAATGAAATGTTATTTGCATAAAAATTTCAGCAGTTCCTTTTTTTTCTTCCATACTCTTGCCGAGGGTACTATAATTTTGTCACATTTTGTGTAATGCATAAAAGAAGACGCGATGATGAACTTTTCTTTAGCTATATATATTCTTAATCAGTATTAAAAGCCGAGGCTATATGTATGTGTGTAAACTCATTTCTCAGCTTGAATACGTTTGTCATAAAACTTTGCTTAAGTTAATGTCTGGTTGCTGTTTGTTAGACATATAGGACCAATATATCATAAAGCTGGCATAGAAACGATCATGATGAACTCTTCTTTAGCAATATATATTCTTGATCAGTATTAATAGCCGAGGCTATCTGTTTGTGTGCAAACTAGTTTCTCAGTTTGGATACGTTAGTCATAAAACTTTGCATAAGTTCATGTCATTTTTGCTATGTTAGACATATCATATCATATCAGATCAGTGAAAATATAGCTTTTAATGTGAAGAACTTCTAAGTTTTTCCGCCGCACTCCTCCGTAAAATCTCTCAAAAATCTCGGTCCCCAAGACAAGTCCTACAAGTGTATTTAAACTTCGGCGCGCCGAAGCTAACAATATCTTCTTTCTTTTTATTTTTTCATATTTTTGTGAACCTTTTGTGAAGCTGGCCCACCCGCAAGTGGCCCGTTCTCAAGCGCGTTTCTATATCTTTACTGTGTGTGTTGTCCTTTTTTCTGGATTTGTTCTTCTTTTTTTTGGTGTGCGCATTAACACGCAGTTGCTCTTGGCTTTCTTTTTGTACCCTCCTCTCTTTTTTTTTGGTGAAAAAAAAGACTAAGCGCATTTACACATTTGCCAGTAACTGGCGCAGCGCCTTTTAAAATTTAGTTTCTAGCCGCGGGCGGAAACAAAAGGCGGCCTCAGCCGCGTAGGTGCGGAATTGTTTTTGTGGCGCCGCGGCTGGAATTACTTTATTTTAATAGGACTTCATTTAATCCGTGCGCATTATAAAGACAATGGGCGGAAGGGTAGGCAATTTGATGGGGGCGCACGCTGCGTATACGCAATCTGAATATGTCTGGGCGTGTTGTTGTTTTTTTTTTTAAATTGTAAACTGCACTCGGCTGTCAGACACGCAGGCAGGCAGGCAGGCAGGCAAACAAACACGCCCTCACATACTACAGGCAAAAGGAGGTCGACTGGACGACGGTGAGCGTGAAGGGGGGGGGGGGGCGGTGGAGGTTGTTTGTATACAACAAAGCAGCAACAACGCATACTTGTTTAATACAAAAGTTTCATTTCCGCTTTTCATTAGCTCAACGGCGACACAAACAGGGCGAAAATGCGTAAATATCCACGCACATACCCACGCACACATACTCACAGCTACGTACAGTTAAGGCCGTAATGAGATATATATATATATGTGTGTATAAATACATATATAAAAGCCGAGGCAGCTCAGCGGCAAATCGAGCGAGTGTCAACCTCAAACCACGTGTTAATTTTACTCCTTTTTACCAAGCGCTCCCATTGCTGCTGCTTATTGCCTGTGTTGTTGTCCTCAATGGTGTTGTTGGAGCTGTTGTTGTTGTTGTTGTTGTTGTTGTTGCTGTTGTTGTTGCTTCTGTTGCTGTTGTTGCTGAACTAAAAAGCCTGAAAGGGGCTTACGTTGTGTTTTATTTTGTAGGGCTGCGAGCTGTTTTTCTGCCACTTTTTCATATGCCAAACGGGCAGCCAACTAGCTGCTATATTAACTGACTTACTGCCACGCCCCCATTCCTTTAACTGTTTGCGCCGGTTTGCTGGCACTGGCTCTGGCACTGCTGCTGCTGGTGCTGGTGCTGGCGCTGGTGGGCGTTGCAGTGTTTGTGTTAACTCAACACGCACCGTAATGAAGTAGCCAGCGCCAAAGCCTCATATGGGCAATGCCTGACTGGGCCTCATGCTTAATAATCTCAGTCTATCTATGTGTGTGTGTCGGTGTGTGTGTGTGCTACGCCGAGTGTGCCTGGCTGGGCGTATGTGATCCTAGCGAGGGAGCAACCGGAGCAGCGCAGATAGATACAAGCAGCGCAGTCAACGCAAAGGTTATTCAACTGCAGCCCCAGAGTAACGTTAGGGGGCGATGGCTCCTGGGCGAAGGGGATGCGATGGTGCGTTTTTGCTCCCATTTTCCCAAACACTGGCATCCGCTTCACTTTGCACGCCATTTCCGCCTCGGAACAAGTTGCCAGCGCCACGTCTATCGGTATCTATTGCCCCGTAACCTAAACGTATGGATGGCACCCACTCGTATCAGCCCCATCGTTAGTGAGTTTTATTGATTTTTGGTTTTTTACATGCGCATTTAATAATGTGCCTGTGCATGAGAACAGGACTCCTTTTAAAAGGATTCCCGCGAACTCTATGCACTCACTCTCAGCTCGCTCAATTATGTGCGCGCATTAAGCCTTTCGTGTCATTGTTGTTTTTGTCGGGTCTCCTCCATTGCGTAGGGGCTTTGGGCCCTGTGTTTCATTATGTTGACAATATTATTATTGAATTTTTTGTATAATTGCATTATTTACTTGCGGCCAGTGGGGCAAAAATGCTAACAATATTACTTATACCAGCAGCCTGGACATAAATGCAATTTTCGTGCTGCTCTTGCCTTTTATTATTAAACATTAATTTGTTTAAACAACGCTTGACTGCTGCAGGCGGACTCGCAACTGCAATTCCAATTACCAGCGGTTAATGAAAGCCATTAAAAGTGGAAAAAAAGGTGTTTTTTGTTTTGTTTTTTGTTTGTGTGTTGTTGTCAACAGTCGAATCGACTATCGCATTACAAACAAAAGCAACAACAATAACAAATTGCGAGCCAGGCAATATGTTCTCCGTGCAATATACATATGTGTGTATTGTGTGTGTGTGTGTGTTTTGTTTGCGCGGCAATTTGCCAACAGTTGTAGAACAAATTGCATATTACGCATACGCCGCATCGTACTTGTCGTACAAATTTCGCATATGTTAGATGTTAGAAAGCGCGCACACACACACACACACCCTCGCACCGAAAGAAACAAGCACACAAACATTTGTTTGTCTGCCCGTCTGTGTTTGTTTGTCGAAATTTAAAGCACTCAACGCCAGTTGCCTTCGTCATCGTCATCGTCTATAAATCCCCACACAGCCATCGCGTTCATTGAACTTCATTTCGTATCATTTTTCCATGTATTTGTCATGGCATATCAGCTGGCAGCTGGAACAAATTTACGTCTAATTTCATGGAAATTGTTTAGCCTAAAAAACATAGGAATTTATTGTCTTAGATAAGCATTTCTTTACCTAATACAAATGTTGGGATTATTATGAAATTAACTCCATTTTGATGGGCTTTCGGACACAAGCAATTGTTAGTTATATGAATGTATATATATCGCTGCACTAATCAGCGATAATTTGTAGCTATTTAAACATTTTGCATTTTCAGCTGTTTCTCAACTACAAATTGCAAAATATATAAGAAAGAAAAACAGATGGGAAAGCCTTTTAAAATTCCAAGCGTTATTAAAGCCTACCATAAATGTAAAACTTTGCCAACTGCGAACAATTTTAAACGATTTTCTTAAACCTTCATCTCTTATTTATTTATTGACTTGTTTACTTGAAGAAATACCATGTTGAAGCTAAATGTAATAAGTAGTTAGATCTGAGATTCAAATTGAGGAGCTGCTGATGCTTATTGAATATTGAAGATAATATTTTCAGCAAGTATTATTGGAGCTTATGAGAATAATGTTCAGTTCAATGAATGCGTAATTGACAATTTTAATAAGTGGCAGATAAATGAATAATAAAGTGCATAAATGATTTGCTGTTTATGCGCAATTTGTAAGCGTTATGCGTTAAATAACCACATTAAATTGTGTTAATTCAATTTATATTTGTATTTATGCAGTTAAACCGAAATATTGAAAAACCGCTTGCTCAGTGTTTAAATTGCAATTTAATTGATTTTCCACACAAGCCGCACGCACGGCCAAGCTGCTTATGTACACACACACACACACGCACACACACACATAAAACAAATATATTTTACATATATAAGCACAGAGCTGATGGCTATTCAGAACATTTTGCTTAGCTGCCATAGCAACATGGCTATAATCACTCTGCCATTTGGAAGCAAATCGCTTTTAAGCTCCTAAGGCTGACTATAAAAATTTCCTCGCTCGCCTGCTGCCTGGCTGCTGCAAAAAACAACCACACACACAGATACACTCACACACACACAGATACACAGACAAACACAGAAGGCCACTCACACTCTTAACTTGAAAAGCGAAATACATAATAAAATTAAAATTTGATAAATGAATACGTTTAACGGCATTTAAACTTTGACCAAATGCAGCGCTCGCCCTGAAAGCAAAAACTGACTTCTTTTTGGATGTTCTGGTTTCGATACCCTATAGCCATTAGACAAGAGATATGGCTTTGGCATGCATCTTGCCCAATTAGACGATATAAAGATTGGGTTTGGAGCAATCGACAGCGGATCTGTGAACAAATTGTAGATGGACTCTCAAAGATAGACATTTACTTAAGATTTTCACAAATAGACTTCATTAACTTCTCAAAGTGCAAAGTTAGAATGAGAAAGAACTTTAAATTGTAGTTGTATTCGCCCACTATGGATTAGGTGTCTGAACGTCGAACTAACAATCGAAAGGTCGCCGGTTCACCTTCATCAACAGCTGTCAATTTAAATAAAACATTTTGATTATCTAGTCCACTCCACCCGATTAACTATTTTCTAATGAGTATATGTGAACAGAGATGGTAACTTATGAGTACGTATGCCAACTAATGAGTACTCATGCGTACCTTTGAGTACCTGTATGTAATATTCTGCGTATAGAACACAATTCGTTACTAAAACTACACAGAATATGTTATTATAATATAAACAACTTATACAGAGCATCCTCTAGCTGCGCACGCTCGACCAATAACATTTTCAATGGCTCCGTTTTAAGTACTTGTAAAGATTCTGTACTGGCCGCATATATGTTTCTATATTTGTTGTGATTGCTGTTGGCCAAGCATGTGGCAAGTGGTTTTCAACGGTTCACAAAATTTCATTTTGTGGAAAATAAAATTTGATTGCCCTTCTGCAATTGCAATGGATAGAGTGGCGGGACTAGAGAGCAGGGCCACTCACTTGACTGCTTTCATTAGCCAACGTCGACGTGGTGTAATTTTAAGTGTTACTTTTAATTTGTTTGCTTGCATAGGAGCGCACTGGAGCTGTACGTGTGTGTCTATGGATGTGTGCGCTTTTATTGCTTATTAAGCTTTTTTAGTTCAATTAAATCGTATAATCGATTAAATCCTGACGATAGAGACGACGACACTCACGTGCCCGCCATTTGCGCCGCGTCCTGTTGTTGCTCTGCGCACTCAGACGTGCGACGCAATGTCTGGGCGCAAGACTCACAGTCAACAGCAGCTCAACCGTCTGACCACGCCGCCCACACCCGGACACGTTGATTACTGCTGATTGCCCGACAGCAAACAACGCGCCAAATAGCAGGAATCAGACCTCCGACGGAGCTGTGCCACCCCCCTTTGCGCGCTCTGAAAGCCGTTAATTGATTTGCTACAATCAAATTTCCACACTCAATGAAAAAAATGTCTGATGAAAATTTCGTTAATGCCAGAGCTTTGTTCGGCTCGCAGAGTCAGATCTAATGTGCGGGCTCTCTGAGCGAGACGTGGCCCATAATCCAGCCAGAGTTTCCAACGAATTGATTTGACACAAACAATCCATAAATCTTTTGCATTTTGTTCTGCTCCAGAAATGCGCGAATTAAATGGCATTTTTGGTTACGTTGGTCACATGCCAAGACATGAATATGGACTTGGACCTGCACATGGACATGAACTGCAATAAAATAATCATAAATTTGGAGCAATGTTTTTTTCCTCTGTTATTGTTGCTACAATTAAATTGTGCAAATTTGGCAAATGCACAAAAATGTTAGCACATTTTTTATTTGACATTTTTATGAGACTTCGTTGGTTTTTGGCATTCCGATTTCAAGTCTTAATCCCATTGCCATACTTCCATTGCCATACTTGGACTCGGCTTGATTTATGAAGTTGATTGTCCAGCTGACTGGCAGCTGGCTGCAAATGCGGCCGTAGGACTGTACGGGCCATTTCTTGCAGTGTATTTGCGTGTGCACGCTTTATCGTTTATTCCACATTACTCAAGTCATAATTAAGATCTTGGCAGGCGGTGTCCGCAGCAGCGGCAGCATCGCTCATAAATTGTGGAAGTGGCTCATTGACAACTTCATTTCCGCGCATGGTGCGCAGCAGCGACAACAACAACAACAACAAGAACACCAACAACAACCTGCTTCTGCTGTGGCATGTGATCCGCTTAAGATCAGGGAACTCAAACTGAATACTTGGCGTCATCTGCTCAGCTGCGTCCAGTGTGTCGCAGTGTTGCAATGTCGCAGTGCACGCAACGTGCCGCTAAATGACATAATGAACTGCATTATTTATGCGACACACTGTGCGAATGTACATGCACATACATATATTATTCAAGCACATATATATATATATTTATATATAACCCCCAAGCAGCAGCAACAACAATAACAGCTGTTGCTGTTGCCGGGGCAGCTTCAGGCGCAGCTTCTGCCTTGGCGACAAAGGCGACAATTTGTGCGTGTGCCCGATAATAAAACTGCTGACATTTTGCCTTATGATGTCACGACAGCCGCTTCAACACCATCAACAACGGCTGCAACACGCGTTCCGCCCTGCCCCATGGCCCATCGTTCAGTGGTTGCGCTTCCTTTTTTCTCTTTTTTTTGCCACTCGTGGTGCCTGTGGTTAGTTCCGGCTGCAATATCCTGCAGCCTGCCGTGCACCGACCGAAAGTCAAGGGCGCAACATTGATGAATGAGCCTGCATGTGATCATCGAGTCGCGTATTTAAGATCCCAGCTTATCAATCATTTTGATAATGACATTTATTGTAGATAAGACTGAGATATCCTACTCGAACTGGGATGTAGTACCTATTATCAGATTAAAGTCAGCGCCAATCGAGGTTGATGAACTTTAAGCATTGTCGTGTGTATCTTAATGGGCTCTTTTAAAGTTAAGACTTAATATAATATCAAAATGTACTTGCATGTATCTATATGTACGTAAGTATATTTTGTTCATATTTCACATGTGTAACTTATCTCAGCTGTTAAAAGCAAACATGAAATGCAATATCTTTCGACCCTTGCCCACGTTTTCTGCTTATCTGTTTATTTTTATAAAATTATAACAAATTCGGCGTACAGATTGCCACCTGGAAACGAAAATAGCATACGTTTTTCGTAAAATTGGGATTATGTAGAAAATGAAAGGCTGGCAGTTGTGAAAATAATATTTCCAGAGCAGCAAACGAGGTTTACGGTTTGGTAGGCCACGAGTTTATGCTTGGATTTAAGTTTCTTTTCTTTTTGTACTGCAAATGTAGGGGAAAAAGTATTATCTAGTACGGTTTACAGCTCGAAGCAACTTTCCGCCTTGGGGCTCAGCTTGTGAGTTTGGCTTAAGCCCAGGATTTGATTAACACCTCTTTTTTTTGCCGTGTATTTATAGACAGCCGTAAATTATGCAGCGAGTGCATTTCTAAATCCTTAATAAGCACTTTGCTGAACTTTAATTAATTATAAATAATAACAAAATACATTTGCTATCAATTTACAATCACGTTTGTTTACTCAACCAGTTTGAAATAGCCAAAGGAAATGCAACTCATTTATATTTAAACTGGCGACTGGCGACTGGCAACTGGCAACTGGCAGCTAATTAGTCTCTTCAAACATTGACAAACATTTGCTGTTTGGTTAAATTGATCTGAGGTTTAGCTGGGGGTTGGGGTTGCCGCTGCTGCTGTTGCTGTTCGTTTGGTTTGGTTTAATGTGGTTTAGTTTCGCTTGCTTGATGGCAATTTGCAGTTTTATGCATAGGCTATAAACTATTTACAGTATCAGCTATTTACCGCTTTTTGATTACGCCGCATTTGTTTGTTTCCTGTGGCCTTAATTTGCACATTGCAGTCCCAGTCGTTAAATGACAGCCGCTATATAAACACACACACACACGCACACACAGGCACACGCACACACTCAGTTACATACGCAGGTGGCGTTTCACGTTTCACGCGCTTTTAATTGAGTGCTTCCGCTGCAATTAACAAGTACAACGCATCCCAGTGACGTCGCTTGACTGGCTGAGTGTCTGGTTAGTTGGTTGGTTGGTCGGTCGGTCGGTTGGTCTGGTCAGTCATCAGGACTGGCCAGCTGTTGGCAGCTAGTGCACTCTCGTGTGCTCTCCCCTTTTGGCTGCTCTAGATTACGGCATGCTTACGCACTAATGCCTCTTTAAGTAAATGGAAAACCATTAAGCGTGTTGGCTGCCACATTTTGTGGCAGCAGTGCAAACTAATTATCCAAATCTGCTGCTGACACTCAAATCGAGCATTTTAACAAATATGCTCATTGTTCTGTTGCTGACTTGAAATGCATTTAAAGCTGTGTATTGGGCACAATTTGTTCATCGATTGCTGCCGATTGCCGTTTGTTGCATGCAACACACTGCTTGGCAGCTCATTTTACCATTTTCCTCCATTTACACAACTGCCAGTTTAGCTTGCAATTTTCCAGCTCAACGATAAATGCAAATAGATTTCACCTGCAGACGTTGTTTGTCCAACATTTTGAGAATCTTTTTTCGTAAATTATGCGCATGGCATTTTCTCAGCAACATTTTTGGTGCTCCTGCTGCAGTTGCCGCAGTTGTTGTAGCTGCTGTTGCTGCTGTTGTTGTTGTTGTTGTTGTTACCGCAATTGCTGTAACTGTTGTATGCTTTTTAGCTTAGCATGCTGAGTATCGAGAATCATGTATGAGCTTGACATTGACAACTTGGCAGTAACATACATGAGACCGCTCCACAGCAGCCCGAAGGAGCACTGCGAAAACTGTGATTACATGCGCTACCATAATGGCTATGGCGGAGAAGGGGCAGGTGGGCGTCATGTTGTTGACCGCAAAAAAAGAAGGTAGAGGAAGTTTTCACATTTTACATTTATTTACATTTGTACAGTTAGTTGGGGCACTACACCGCGAGAATCGTTTTTGGCATGCGGTTGAAGTCTGATAAAGCTGCTTGAACGGCCCTTTTGCTTATTTGACAGTTCACTGTTGGAAAAGAAAAGCAAAGCGTTGTCATTTGACATTATTGTCGGTTGGGTAATGTGAAAGCATTGTAAATATCAATCACAAGCACGTTGTCAGTCAACCATTTGTCACAGTGTACGCCCCACAACTGTGGCCACTCAGCAGCAGCAACATTTCGATGCGCTCCTGCCCCCTCTGTGTGTCCATATCCCGTCCAACTCCATTCAATTAGCAACTCATAATAACAATAATTTTTCTTGCAATTCGCATTCAGTAAAACATTTTGCGGCACGTTCGACGTTGTCGCTGTTCGTGACGTTGCCTCTCTCGACTATCGTCAAGTTGCTGTCGTGGCACTGACAAGGGGAGAGGGACATGAACAGCGGCAGGCATAGGCACCGTCATCGTCAACGACAGCGGCAGGGGTACAAACCCAGTCCCGGGCAAAGCCACAGGCATTAAGGGGGTTGCGGGTGCCAAAACCCCATGCTCTAGTCATTGACTGCAACAATGTTGCCTGCTAAATGATGCATAATAATCGGAAGCGAGAGCGCGCTTTCTGAGCTCTGCCAACAACACGGGAACGTTGATGGGATGTGGGACAATATCCCAAATGGGCCAACGGCAATGCCAAGCGAGCGACGGTTAAGAAATCATAGATGTGTAGTCCTCAGTGATAATTACAGTGTACAGTGAGCTTGAAATGTATTCCTCTGGGTAAAATATGTGGCCACAAATGAAGTAAAGCTGCAGTGCATATTAACAAAGATATTAAGCTCTTCCATGTATAATCCATTGTTAATTACTGTGGCTAAATTCGACTTGTATAATTATCATATCTACATGTTCATCATAAATGTTCTTACCGCGATTGTCTTCCCCATGGAGCCAGTCATAAACATGTTTAAGCTTATGCTTCATTTCAATATGTATTGACTTGCATGTTATAAGGAGCTGCTTTCAATTTCAACAAGAAATAAATGTTAAGGAAATGAAAGAATGGTTACGAAATTGCTCATGAAAATACTTATTTCTTAAGGTGCATACTTTCATTCTCAACTTTCCAAATTCCTACCTAACCGAACTGAACTCATCCGGATTCCCATCCCAGGGCATCTCCAGTTTAGTTCGGGTTAAGAAAAAATACGGTTCTGCTCCACTGTGCTTGGTTAAGGTTCTCGTTATTGTGTTGATGGTTGCCGGACGTTGTCCCTACTCAGCACTTGGGCATTGTAAACCGCCCGAATCAGCTGCACCGTGTACCCAAGCCAGCGCCCACGACAACGTGCACGCCCACCTTTACCAGAAATTTGCTGAGTGCAGCTGGTTGCGGGTTGCTGGTGGCTGCTGGTTGCTGCTGGCTACTGGCTGCTGGCTGCTCACTTGCTGCGTAGCTGACGAAAATTCGCTTGGCTTCCGTTGGGCCAAGTGCAGTCCGAGCTGCCCAAGTTGGTCATCGTGGCCATAAGCCACCGAAACCGTTGCTGGAGCTACGGCTAGCCATAGTCGTTTTCGCATTGCTTGTATGTGTATGTGTGAGAGAGAGAGAGAGAAAGCAAGAGAGAGAGAGAGAGAGAGAGAGACCAAGAGGGGAACGAGTGAGTGGTGTGGTGTCTTTCAATATTTACTCTGCTTGAAATGAAACATTTTTATAATTTCTTTTCGGTTCACTTTTTTACTTGGCTTGACCATTGTTATACCCTGAACCCACTGAAAATGGCTGAAAAGGGTATAATGTTTTTTTAGCAAATGTATGCAACAGGAAAAAACGAGTCTTCTCCGATTCCAATATTCCCTACAGCAATATATTCATGATCCGGATGACGACCATGTCTGTCTGATGTACAGATACATTAAAAGGTAGATACTTAAAGCTAGATACTTTTGAACATAGGTACTCCTAATGCCCGCGCATTACGATTTGGTTTTAAATTGTCGATAACTAATCTCAGTGTTATAAAATCGATAAAAATCTAAATACCGTTTGTTAAGCATATCTCGGGGCTTATAAGAACTGTGGGCTTTGAGCTTTGGTATTTACACACATTTGAGATCTGACAAGCGAGGTGCGTGCTTGTGTGTATGCGGGATTTTGTGAATGCATTTATAAAAGGAGCCGTGGCTCGGCACGGGTATCAGGGAACAGTCGACCAAAGACCTCTTACTTATTCTGTTCTCGAAGCGCACTCCAAGTTTTCTTAATCCAAGCTCGAAGATGAACGAAGCAAAGGTGTGAAGGTTTCAGCATAGTATACACAAATTAAGAACCTTTCCCCGTTATTCACGAAATTGCAAAATTATTATTTTAAATTGTTAAATATTTATTTTTAAGATCCAGTCATGTGTTTTGTCTATAAACAGACATTTGGGTCTCAAATCGAATCAAAAATCGCATAAAGATCGAAAAAATTGAAGTTATTCAAGAATGTATATCTCATGGCATGGGTGAAGGGAAGCTTTAATATTCGTATGTATGTGAGTGTTTGGTGTAAGCATACTAGAACGACCTGCTCGTCGCAAAATACAGGATGTCTTTTAGTCGGGCAGTGCAATCGTCTGCAACGGTCTTGTTTGTTGTTGCAGCTGCTGTTGTTTGGTTCGTTGGCTATTGGCAACATTGTTATTTTCTGCTATTTGGCCATTGACTATTGACCATCCATACCCGTGGCCAGTGTTCAGCACTTTTTCAGCGGTTTATTTATTTATTTCGGTTTAATGCACGTTGCCCCCTCCACCTCACTTTCAGACCCCCTCTCTCTTCATGTACGTCCAGCTCTGCTGAGCTGTGCTCTGCTTCCATGTGTCGTGTTGCCTGCCCGCGGGTCTGCCTTCTGCCTGCGTCTGTGTCGCTCGTTTCCAGGAAGTTGTATTGAGTCATTGGTAAACGGTTTACGTTTAACCCATTTAAAAATGCACGAGAGCAGGAGGAGCAGTCGAAACGCATTTTCAACATTCCCCAATTTACCAATGCCATTTAGCATACAATGTGGCTGGAGACAAAACAAAAAAAAAACAGGAGAAACAACAAAATACAACCAAAACGAACAAAACTTTGAACTGTTGTATATTTTGTTTCTCTCTGTATTTCAATTTGTTATTGTTTGTTTACGTCGCCAGAACAAAATATTGAACGGAAATATTGCAATATGATTTATTAAAGGAGTTTGAGTGTGAGAGAGACGGCAGCGGCGTATTGCTGCCAAAATTCAACGGAAATGAATTCGTTTATGGCACAGCATATTGTATTTTGGTTATCCGCTGTTGTGACAATCGCCCAATGCAGTTATGATTTGCAATCGGAAGGTATTTGTACGGCATTCGCGAAATGGCCAATTATCGGGCGATTTTTTCTGTTTATTTACGCGCTAGCCAATTGATGGCAATAATAAACAGACGCTTATATTTTGATTACATTTTGCGGCAAATGTGGCAAATGGCATATAGTGCGATTTGCAGCAACTAATACCGAATAAAGATCTTAGCTGCCATTACTATGAAAACCATTTGGAGAGGATTAGTTGCTGGCAACGAATACAACATAATAGCCAGCCCCTCGGCATTATTTTAGATAACCAACTTCGTTGCCTACCCCAAATTCTATGGCCTGCCAATGCAAATTGCTAAAGACAATTTATTCCAATTGTTTGCTGCGCCAAAAGTTAAACAAATATGTCAATTGATTTGCATGAGTGTGTGCGTGCGTGTGTGTGGGGTGTTGCAAACAAACAGAGCTCAGGACTTTTGCCAAAAACCAACTAACCAAACGGAGCTTGTAGTTTAAAAGGCAATTTATCTTTGACTTTTGCAAAGTAAATGCCCGCCATTGTTTAAAGTGGTTCAATCGCCAGAAATCCCAAACCCACAACCCACTCTGGCACGCTGGTATGCTATGCATGTATGTATGTATGTATGTATGTATGTATGTACAGATGTATGTATGTATGTATGTGTGGTGCCTCCCGGGTTTCGGTTGAGTTTGTTTAGCTATGTGTGTCTGTTGGGTAAGCGCTTTTAGCTAGTTCGTAGCGCAGCTAGCAAAATTTCGAGCATTCTCAACCACTCAATTACACACTCTACACACACTCCACACAGACACACACACGCACATACTGAAGTAATCAATTGAGCTGCCAGACAAATGGCACTAGGCAAACAATGGGCATTATACACCACCAATTACAATGGGGTGGGCGTACTAGAGACTTTCTCATAAATTTCTCGCGGCATTTGGAAATTGCATTGAAAAACGCACGTAAAACTATTTGAGCTGCTAACCCAAATAAGCGGCGGCAACTATCGTAGATGCCCGCAACAAAAACAGGAAAGCGAAGGTTACTTTAACTACCGAATAATCAATACCCTCGCTAGTAATAAACATCAAATAAGGCAAACAAAATTGTATAATTTACATATATCAACTCGGATTCGTATAAAGTTTTGCCTAATTGTAAGGATCATAATAAGATTTATGCCTAATTAGTGTCTTTTCTTTTGCCAAGATATCTATATAACCAAAAGAGCTTCAAGTGCGAAAATTTAATCCTTCCACTGTTTTGAGCTTTATGTTATAGTTGTCCGATAGAACTCTAAATATGTGATGTTCACGCAAAAATAGAAAGGATATCATTAAAACTTTGTTAGCTTTTAAGCTAAGATCCGAAAACGAGCTTGGGTTAAGAAACATACATACATATGAAGAATATTTCTAATATATTTGATGGTGGTTTTCTTCAATATGTTACAAATTACGCCAATAAATTTGAATACCCTTTGCAAGGGTATAAAAACACTGCAAACAGCAGAAGGCAGCAGGCAGCAGCAAAGCGACGCCAATTGGAAGCCACAATCCTCAGACTGTAAGATGTGGGCACAGGCTGGGAGCGGGAGCGCGCGCCAATGAACTGTGTGGTGCAAGCAATCAATAGATGCGGCTCCAACTTGAGATACAAGATACTACTTGCAGTGCAACCGTTGAACTTCCCACATGCTTGCGCGGAATGCTATGGAATGTGCACACGCATCTTCGATTGCCATGCCAAGCTACGAGACGCCTGCCACCTCCCCCTCTTGCTCAGATTAAGTTTGCGGCAGAGTTGCGGTGGGTGTGCAGACACTGCAACTGCAGCTGCTGTGCGGCAGCATCTCGTAGCTGGCAGGGTAGCGGGGCAACTGGGCAGTAGCTTACATTTATGCGCGAAATTGTCGTATACATTTGCACATTCATAAATTCTCGTTGAGCGCCCCCAAAGCGACAGGCCGCAGCGCCAAAGAGTGGCCCATTCCGTTAGGCTTGTGCCGTGTGGCGCGGGGGTGCGGGGTGAGGGAGCAGCTGTAAGTAGCAAGCCGCATAGTTGCTGTAGGCGCTGCTCTTGGGCTCCTGTGGCATTAAAATTTCATTTTAATTTTATTTTATTTTCTCTAATGTTGATGGTTTTTTTTTTTGTTTTTGGTGGCTGCTGCGTTTTATTGCCGCATTTTATAACAACGTGGCGCAACCTTAGAGCAGCACGTCATTAGGCGATAAATTATCTCTCATGCGCGCTGCATACTGCATAAAATGTTGCCATGGTGCTGCCGCAAAAGTGTGCCAACAGCTGTGCCCGGCACGCTGCAGCTGAGCCTGGACCTGAATCTGAATCTGAATCTCTGCCTGAATCTGAATCTGATGTGAGCCAACTGCGGCTGGGAACTGCCGCTGATGTTGCTGCTGCTGCTGCTGCTGCTGCTGCTCTTGGGGCATTTAAAGGATGCCAGGCAATTTGAATTTGTGAAATTCCATTGAGGGAAGCAAATGTTGGCGTTGCCGTTGCCGTTCAATGCCGTTGCCGGGCCTCACTTATCTATGCACAAGATGTTGCCGTTTGATAAGCGCAACGCTGCGCAGCAAGTCAGCAATTTATGTGCCGCTGCTGCCGCCGCCGCCGCTGTTGCCGCCGCTGCTGCTGCTGTTGCAGTTGCAGTTGCATTCATCATCGACTGCAGCAACAGTTGCTGCATGGAATGCGCTGCTGCCTTCGACGTGCGTTCAACTATGCAAATTTGTGCAAGTTGCCCCCACCAAGCCCCACAGGGTCCAGCATTAACGTGCAACTTGCTACAACTTAGTAACTGGCTGCTATGTGCCTCTAGTATGTGTGTGTGTGTGTTTGTGTGTGTGTGTTTGTGTGTGTGTGTGTGTGTGTGTGTGTGTGTGTGTGTGTTTGTTGTCAAACAGCATTCGAGCACGATTCTGGGAAACATTCTTGCCCAGTGAGTTGACTTGCAGTGCAACTGCAAGAATTTTTGCATTGCTTTGGCTTTGGCTTTGAATTTGCCCAGATGGGGAGCAGATTATAAAATAAATGACCTGGAATTATATTGGAAGATTGCAAATAACGGTAGGGCCAATCGACGGACAAAAGCTGATTGTCCTGACAGTTCAATCATTGAGATTGTCCATCTTGTTGCAAGCTGCTGAGTTATGGCCACCAATTGGTAGCATGAAAACTGCTTGTCCCGCTGATAGCTGGCATCTAGATGGTATCAAATAAATGATTGCAGCTCACAGCTCACAGTGGTGAGCGAGAGCGCAATCAGCCCAAACTGTATCGTCGACTGTTAGTCAAGTAAAACGGCTGCAATTTAAATTCAATATTACAGGCATTAACCCCTCGCGTCCCTCTCGCCGCTAATGGTTGTCGGCGCGCTGCTGTTGACACCGCCCTTTTCAGGTATGAAAAATGGCAGTTAGGTGTGGCAGGCAATGACAGCCAAAAAAAAAAATTGAAAGAATGACTCCTTAACACGCCGAAGATTAAATACCCTGTGGACATATTGCTTAAGGCTTTGCAGATATGTGCTATAGCAATAAGTTCCGATAGTTGAGCAACAAGCAGAGGCATATGTATATGTGAACACAAACATATTCTCTGAACTGTTGGATTAAAAGCTGCCTTCTTTGCGTTACATACTTTTTTGACATACTGTAATACCCGCGGTTAAGGGTAGACTACACATATGCGCTGAACTTTGACAGTGCACTGTGGGGCAGCAGTTTCTAAAGCGCAATTAAACGCCCTGCCATTGAAACAATTATGCCATAACAATTACGTTTTGGTTGCACATGCAAAGCCACGCCTCCGCCCCCGTTCCCGTTCCTGTCCCCCCTCCCGCGGCTTTGGCTGCATGTTCTGTAAAGTTGCCACATTTAGCGCGGCTGTTGCTGCTGCAGCTACTGTTGTTGTTGTTGTTGTTGCTGTTGCTGCTGACATGGCATTTGGCTGTTTCAGCCATCACATTGGCAGGTCCAAGGAATTTTCATGCGTCAAATTGCCGCATGTGCATTGCGTGTAATTACAGCAATAAAAATTGCAACACATTGCGTACAAACATGCAACATATCTGCGGGCTGCGTCGCCACTTGCATTTTGATCAAAAGTCTGGCTGCATTCTATGCGGCTGTTCAGCAATTATCTTATTTATTTCACTACATTTATCAAAAACTGAAACAAATTCACAGTATTCCTCAGAACTCGGCGAATCAGTCGTCTTCCCAGTTACAACTGGCTCGTTAGCCCAGTTGGCCACAAGTGAGTGCGCCCTGTGGCTGGCTGCCACTTGGGTGGCCGTAGCTGGAGCGGAACGCTAGTTGATTGCATTTTTAGCATAAATTTCAACGCATTTGACTAATGCTTGGCGATTTGTTATTGGGGAACATCGCAACGGTTTGCTTTCCACCATTTTTCACCAGCCACTTCAGCTCCGACACTAGAAAATTCTCGGAATGCAACAGTCAGAGAGAACTAATAGATGTTTCGACGATAGACGACAGAGGATGGTCGTATGCAAAAGCCACTTGCTTGCAAATACACTTTACATATATATATATATATATATACTACTTACTATGCTGCACAAAAGGTGTATCATTATGCAATATTAAGTATACGCACTGTGAGTGCTACTTGCCTGGAATTTAGCTGTACTTTAACAAACAGCGAGGCGACTTTAAAGCGTTGCACTGGCAACGACAGCAAAGAACGACAAAGCACAGCAAAGAAATTAATTAACAAGCTCACGAATTGGTTGGAGCGCGTATCAGAGAATCACAGCCAAAGCCACCGCCAGAAACAGAGGCACCAGCAAAATCAAAGTCCGCGCCCAGCACGGGGTTTTGTTATTTGGCATTCTTTGCCAAGGATTGGACAGCCACAAAAAAAGGTTCTGCGAGAAAAAACATAAACTCCATAAGGGCAGCCGAGTCAACGCCGTGGCTAAGTGAAAAGCGTGAAATTTATAACAGCCAATAGATTATGTCCGAGAATAAATAATGTTTTGATGTTTTTCGCATTGTTTATTGTCTGCCCAAAGTGTACTAGATTATCAGAGACATTTTTAATACTCGTTCACAAAGTGTTAAAAGTAGTTTCGGCCTGTAACACTCGTTCACAGATTGAAAAGAGTATATGGGGTTTGTTATACTGGGTAAGTTGTGGGTAAGTTTTGGAGTATGTTGGGTTTCTTATACTTATTCATAAAGTGAATGATTATGAGGGTCATTTTTTTGGCAGTACTATAATAACTGAAAGGAAAATCTGGGGATAAAGTGTTAAGATAACATGTCTGGGAACATGGCAAATTAATATCTATATCTTCATCTACACCTAAAGTGACCAAGTTTTCTATGCACACAGCCTCTTATAAACTGCTATTGGACAAGTATTGCATAGTCGGTTGCAGCCGACTAGAATGTTCGCACTTGTTTGTTGTGCAATTCAGGCTCATTGTTCATTTTTCTTTGCAGTTGCTGCCGCCACACAATCGAAAAACTCAACAATATTGAAGCCGTATCTACAGATCAAGAAGCACGCCGTCACAAGGCTGGCCATAACCAATCCACATGCAACCTATTTACTGCAATGCAATCCCATTATATATCCCTATGACTACTATCAGGGTATGTTAACCACAGATAGTTACTCTTGAACATTATAACGCTTTAATTGACCACTTTGCTTCACCTTAGACGGCCTTCCTATATACTGCAGCTGGTACCGCAACGATGAGGCCATTGAACACCTGACCATACGCAAGAATGAGTTCTTCATTTATAAGAATGGAACGCTGCGTCTGCCGCCCAATGAGCGCGCAAACGGCGTTTATCACTGTCTAATTGAGTCGGATGAGATGAAAGTCATATCCGACAGCATCACGGTCGAATATCCAGGTGCGTAGATACGCAGGCCTATCCCATCTCACTGTAGCTAATACCTTCTTTCTTGCAGTCCTGAAACGTTTGATTGTTGGCCAGCAGCAGAGTGCCAACATAAGCGGTCTGGAGCAGCGGCCACTTGTGCTCAGCTGTCCTTTTTTCAGCGTGCCCGCCGCTCGGGTCAGCTGGTACTTTGGCAACGAGTCCCTGGCGAATGACAGCAGGCGAGTAAAGATCGGTGTTGTGACATCGAGCGCGCAGCGGTTGGATCTTGATCATATATGCTCGCTATAGCACGCCGCCTGCTAGCTTAATGGCTTCACTAACGCTTGACATTATTGGGTTTGGGTTTTAATTGCAAATCAGCAATAAAATATCGTTTTTTCCAATCTTTTATCCCCTACAGCGCTTTTGTTCTAAACAACGGCACGCTTGTACTGCGGCAACTGCGACTGGAACAGGCTGGCAGATACAAGTAAGTTTTTGATATGGAATGTATACAAATATAACTGATGATGATGATGATGATGAACTATGGCTAAGACATACGCTAGCCTGGGATTCAAATCCAGATTCTACTTGTTCAATTGCCTTAATGTCTGGGCCACATAGTCATCTCATCTACCGAGATTCGCAATTTAATAAAACTATTTTAATTTTATATACTTAAACACGCACAAGTCTGTTGTTTTGTTTAACACGAATAGCTCGTGTTCAGTCGAATATGTACGACAAGGTCCCATTTCTTGTCCAGACCTGAACTGCATCTAATTTGCTTTGAGGTGCAATTTATAATTGCCTGCTGCTACTGTTGTGGCATATCAACACCTTGACCACAATCCATCAACTGATCAGCAACCCTTTTAGAGTTCCCCTTGGTCTAGTGTGCTGCTTAAACTAACCAGAGTGCATTAATTAACACCACGCACCGGCCGAGTGACTGGCCTAATTGTGCCCACAGTCCATGCCAATTAATGTGTGTGAAACATTATCCGTTACAGATGCGTGGCCCAGAACCAGTATGCCAGCAGGAGCCACCGTCAGTTCGTGTGGCAGGTGCGTGTCGAGCCGCACGGCAGCGGGCTGCTGGGTGCGACGGCAACGCAACTGTTGCCCGCCTTCCAGAATGCCACACTGTATGTGCCCACTGGTGGCACATTGCGGCTGCAGTGTCACGCCGTGGAGGACTATGTGCCCATCGAGTGGTGGTTGCAGCATCCGAACAACTCCTTGTCCCAGCTGAGCAACAACAGCTTGACGCTGGAAATATCGAATGTCAGCATGGCCCGGCATGAGGGCTACTTCATGTGCACCACCCCCACCGACAGGCAAACGTTTCGTGTCGTGGTTACCATACCGCCGAGAATAGTTAGCATGCTGCCGGTGGAGCTGGGTTTTATCAGTCTGTCGACAACGCTTAGGTGTCGCGCCGAGGGTAATCCACGGCCCAGTCTCAGCTGGTACCACAATGGAGCACCGCTCAACAGTTCCTACACACGCTACATCAGCGGCAACGAGCTGCACATACACTCATTCGATCCGGAGGAGGGGGGCATATATCAGTGTTTTGCGCGCAACGTGGCTGGCGAGGATTCAGTCACCGGCGAGATGCGCTTCAAGCGCCAGACGGAAGAGCCGAATCCTCTGCAGAATATACGCTGCTATCCGCACAGCTTTCACACCATCAATGTCACCTTTGACAGCCGCACCTTGGAGGTAATTAATCAACCAGTTACCCTTTACGTGTGTGAACTTTTTTTGAATATTCTTGTCCACTCTTTTGCAGTCCATGTTCGTGGTGCACATTGTGCGCAGCAATCCGCATCAGTGGAGTTCGTTTGCGCCCATGAAACTTAATCATACCTCGTTTGTGGTGATCTCAACCGGCCTGCCCATCTATCGTCCCTTTGCGCTGATCACGCGCTTTCTCCTGCCCACCTCGGAGGTGCTTTCCGGCAGCATAGTGCCGCAGCAGATGATGATTAGTTCGCTCCGAAGTCCGGCCGTCGTTTGCTGCACCCAAGGCTGTAAGTCAATTCCCTGCTCAATTCCAGTTCCATTTCTGAACCATCTATCTCATTTATTTAACCATAGTGCTGCTGCGACTGGTGCATCTGGGGAACGACACCTTTGTAAAGTGGTCGCAGGCGGAGCTGGACAACAAAAAGTACTTCATACTGCAGTTCTCCATCAATCACACTCACCCGCATCCAGCCCAGCTGCTGGACGGACCACTCCATGGCACTGTTACGTCCGTGGAGGAGAAGGCGGACGAGGTGCGTCGCCAGCTAACCATCATACGACCACTCAATCAGTCAGCTGCTGCCACAGTGCTGCGTAATGCGGAGCATGAGGTGCTGGACAACGAGGTGGACGATGTCACGCTCGAAATGGAGGAGGACATCTTTAGCTTGGTGGTGGACGCCAATGTCACAGGTCTGCTTCTACAGCACTTTAGTCGCATCAAGATGCGCGTCCTAATCATCACCAGCGAGAACGAGTACCTCGCCCAGGACTTTCGCTATGTACAGTGGAAGATTGTGAGTAGACTGTACTGTAGTGGCAAGTGGCAATCACTTTACCCCAGCGCACAGCGTCTCGACGCAGTCCATTGCATGCTCTAAAGTCCCTTTGTGTCTGCTCTTCCACACAGATCGAGAACGGCACATCCGATCAGTCAAACATGTCCTTTCGCCTGATAACCGTGGAGTCGCGCATGCTGGCCTTTCAGTTCTTAGACAGCCTCAACGACACCTGCGTCTACGAGTGCCATCTGCACGTGCAGTTGTCGCTGCGCAAACAGGAGCCCAAATGCAAGGAGCGCACCATTGTCAATTCGATGCTTCTTGTCAGCGGCCTCAGCGCCAACGAGCGCTACAATTTCCATTTTTACAACTGCAAGCCACAAATCTTCTACGGCGAAATGGATGTGCAGACGCTGCCCGACCGTAAGCACCTGCTATATTTATTATATGTAGATTAGATACGCATTGTTTACTTCGTCACTTGATCACATAGCACCCGGCACCATCAGCAATTCAGGTCTGGTTAAGCACAACGGGCTCAAGCTCGTGTGGGAGCCACCAGAGCATCCCAATGGACGTGTCCATCACTATAATATACTCTGGACTTTGGGAAATGTCACGCACGAAGCAAATGTACTCGAGTGTCGCACCTGCTCCTATAAGGTATGTTTAATCTTACAATTTTCTAAGAGTATTCATAAAAAATTGTATAGGAGGAAACTAGAGTTTGCCTCTTCAGCTCAGACTAGAAGGTAAACTGGCCACGAGCAAGTCCGTGCTATACCCGCTAGTATTGATAATTTATAAGCTTTATAAAGACATATCCAAACTTTAAACGTGTTAAATACAGTCTTAGGACCTAGCCGACATATACAACATTTAATTTGAATGCTCTTTGGAAACTTTCTCACATAAATCACGTTTCATTCCATTTTGCAGTTTCCCAACGTTTCGGAAACGGACAAGATTCATGTGGCCGTGCGCGTTGTTGGTGAAACGGGCGTCGGTGCGCCCATGTTCTTTGACCTGGTCAATCATCATCATCATATTTTAGAAACGGTGGAAAATAACTCCAACCATGAGGTTTACAGCGGCATCGCCATCGGCTCACTGCTGTCCACTCTATGCGTTTTTTGTTTTGCGCTGTTCATCATATTTCAGAGACGCCGGTTTAAGGCAAGAGCCCAGGGCCCCACGCATTTGACCACACCGACGGACATCAATTTCGGAAATCTGAGCAGTGCCTCGGGCATGCCCGGCGACAGCGCTGGCGGGCTTAGCGGCAGCACACTGCAGCAGGACTGTCACGAGATGCAAACGCTGATACCACGCTCCCGCTATCACATCGAGCTGCTGCCAGAGCACACGCTGGAGTATCAAACGACCACAGCGACTGCCGGCGCAACGTTGCCCAATGGCAATGGAAACGGTCCGACGTCGCGGCGTGCGGAGCAGGAGGCACAGCTGGAACTGAGCATTGCGGGCGTGCACAATCTGTCACAGTTGCCCCTCTGCGCCAGTTCGCCGGAGCGCAAAACCGTGCAGGATGCCATGCTCCAGGAGGCCAAGGCCTTCTTCATACCCTATCGCCATACGCCGCCCAACGCAGTGGCCCTGCAGACAGCCGGCAACACCAACTCCAATGCCAATCACAAGCAAAGTTCCTCTAAGAACAGCGATGGTGGCCTGGAGGTGGTTGTGCCGCCCAACTCGCTGCCGCTGGTGGCCACAGTGCCGGGCCTCGGCAATGTGAGCAGCCGACGCAGCGGCAGCCTGAGCAGCAGCAGCGCCAGCAGCAGCAGCAGCGGCAGCAAAAAGCAATTCCATACAAATTTTGCGCGACACTCGAATTCCAATGATGGCATCTGCCTTCTGGCCGAAGAGGAGTCGGCGGCGACGCTGACGCCAACGTCGGAGCACGAGTACGCGGGTGTTAGTCTCACCAATGGTTTCAAGCTGCCCGCCGACATGACAAAGCAAATGCCAAGTAAAACCCAATACAGCAACAACAACAACAGTAGCAACAGCAACAGCAGCAGCAGTAGCAACAAGAAGAAGCCAACTGCTGTCCAGCTAAAGGATCGCCAACAGCAGCAGCCGCCGCCGCCGCAACAGCATCCGCATTCATCCATAGTTCCTGCCAACGGGTCACAGACGCAATCTGTGGCCGTTAATAGCAAAAAGACGACGGCAATGGCCAAACAGGCGTGGCCTGCGTCCACGGCTCTGCATCGTCGTACCCAAGTCGATCCAAATGGCTGAGTCTGAGTCTGAGTTGTTGCCATTGTTGTCGTCGCCTCGCCAAGCAAAAGTATTCCATGAAGCTACTACAACACAAGTACACAGAAACACACAAGCACACATGCACACATGCACACACATAAACACATACACACAGACACATTCGCAGCTCGAAACATTCCAAACATTGTGGGATCCCTATACATTTGCATTAGTTCAGCATAAGGATACATAAGTATATGCCTAGTTATATGAAGTACATTTTATAAATGTACTAAGCTTCGAGAACCGAAGATGAACTATCTGAGAATATGAGTATACAAGAATATGAGTAAATAAGCAGCATATTTATATACACATATACATTAACACATATTTACACTAATTGTAAGCACATTTTTTACATGTTTAGTTTTTGTTTGTTTTCTTTCGTTTATTGAGGCTCATAATAATAATTATAAATATATAGATTATTATTTGTAGTATGTGTTAAATCATATGAATTAATCAAACTGACGTAATATTCAATTACAGACAAACATAGCCAAAAACCTCAAATGCAATAGCCCAGCTCACACACACACACACACACACAACCAATACACACACACACACAACATGCAACCACAATAGTCACAAGTGTTCATATCGATTTACTGCAAATATTCATATTCAAATATTTGCATAAATATTTAAGCTTAATATATAATTTTCGCATTTTAATTGCTGCATTTTGTGTTTTGTTTGTATATTTTCTTCTTTTTATATTTAATTTTTGTTTAACCGATATATCAAATGTACCTGATTATATTCATTTTGCATTTTGTTAAGCGCTCATTTTCAGCACCAAAACATAAATAAACACGCATATTGCATTTCAATTTGAATTAAACACACCTTTTGTTTATGCCTAACACGCATTTCAAATGTACCGCAGCCGTATTGTACGAGTCTATCCCAATTACCGACTGTACCTAGTTTGTACAAACAACAAAACCTCTAGCTATGTCACACACACACACACACACACACACACACACACACACACACACACACACACACACACGCACACACAACATTAAATATTCTATTTCTACGAGCATTGCAATTAATATAAGAAGTATTTGACATTGAAATTGGCTCATACTATGATAGTTTGTTGTGAATTGGTGTTCAATGTTCAAAACAAGATGCAAAAATTGTTATGAATTATATAGATACACTCACACTCACACACACACACACACACACACACACCAACAGAGA
Organism: Drosophila kanekoi; assembly: GCA_037075305.1. Classification (NCBI taxonomy): domain Eukaryota; kingdom Metazoa; phylum Arthropoda; class Insecta; order Diptera; family Drosophilidae; genus Drosophila; species Drosophila kanekoi. Next base: position 346,033 of record JBAMCE010000665.1, read on the forward strand.
GACATTCCATTTTCATAGACATATAAATGCATGAAATATTATAACTGAAAAAAACCCAAGAAACCAATTAGAGAGAAAAGAAACGTTAAATAAATTACGCAAATTCAAGTAAACAATATATGTATGTACCGTTCAATAATAGAAGAATGCGTTTAATAACTGTAACTGTATACGTATTTAGACCTAAGTGCAATAACACATAGATGAAACCTAAACGAACCCGTCAACCTAAAACCAACCAAACAAAAACCTAACAAAAACTACAAACAATAGTACCTTTCCAATGAACATTAGAATGCATATAGACAGTAAATAAATGTAATTTACAAATCATTTAATGTGCTTCACAAACAAATTCAAATAAAAATGTCAAACTTACTGCAAATACCGTCTTGAAGCACATACGCACACACACACACACACACACACACACACACACACTCACACACACACACACACAGACCGTAATACGCAGCCAATATTATTAACCAATCTGATTTGTGTTCATATTGAAATAAGCCACAGAATTTCCATTTCAAGTGCATTTGGAATCAACTGATAGAAAATAGTCTTAGCTCATACAATACATTTTCCAGGTGTTCCATCAAAATAGATTAAAAAAAAACTTAATGCAAACCCAATAAATAGAAATTCCAAAAAAATATAAAACATTTTTGATGAACGCAAAACAAAAGAAAATCGCATTCAATTGCCGTAAAAAATATTCCGTAACTGAACTCGAAATTCCTAAAGAAAAAGAAAGAAAATTGTAAACAAAAGTTAAATTTAAAGAAAAAATCTATATATATTATGCAGCAAAAGGCAAAAGATTTATGTAATTAAAACAATATATAAATTTAGCTATTAAGAAATACTTATTAAAGAAAGAAAAAGAAGCAAAGTGAAATTGGTAAGCAAGAGAAATTAAGAGAAAAATAATAATAACTGCGATTGTGATCGCTGTGTAAGTGGATGTGATAAATGTTTAAATTATTTAAGCGCGAAAACAATAAAACAAAAATGAAATGAATTATTCGATGGCATGCGAAATGCACTAAGCGACTTTTGCATAGGTTTTGGCTAAAGACAAACCAATCCGAATACACGAAGAGTCCACGAAAATTGTAAGCAAATTTTGTTCTCAACTCTTTTTTGTAATGCGGATCCTAATCATTATTTGAACTAAGTTTGGGTTTTAAGTCCTCATTCTGTATACCTCATTAGAAGCGTGGAAATTAAACTTTAACTAAATTATAAACATACATATATACATACTTAGTTGTTTGCCCCAAACTGTATAATGTTTATTGCTAAATTGCTTAAAAGCTGAACAGAAATCGATCGAAAGATATAAACTAAAAGAAATCTAATGTATTTTTTATGTAATTTATATACATTGTATATGCCACAGAAACATTATTGTATTGTATGTAGAAACTAAGCTATATATATATACATACATATATATATATATATATATACATACATATATATATATATATATATACATACTATACATATATGTAGAATTGTGTTAAAGTTTTCGGTGCAAGTAATTTGACATACCAACCAGCAATTGGCGCGGCTTCAGAGTCTAATAATATGTAACGATGATTTATGTACGTGAAACAGGTGAAGTACGCTAGAAAAGCAACCTTAACTATTGAAGAGCAAACGGAGAAAGAAATAAAACACATATTAAAACTAAGTTATGATGACAAAACATATGCTACAGTATGCATTTTTATTCAAAATAAACGTTAAACGTATATTTAAATAAGTATATACACTATAATTGGCTTAGTCGTAGATCTTTAGTAGTTGTCAGTACTTTACAGGTTTGTATCAAATATCATATGGGCAATATCATAAAAGGAGCCACGAAATGAATTCGTTGGTAACGTTTAACTGCGGTGTTCATTAACAAGTATATAGCTTTCTATGGGCTGGCTGTGTACAATATTATCATACAAATGATCACAACTAACTGAACGAATGATCACAATACAAAATCGCAAGAGTTCTCATATCCTACACATATTACGTGCTAAATGGCATGCTTGAACGCATCTTAATGAGTGTGTCTGAAAGATGAACAAAAACTAAAACGAAATGCTTAAAACTAATGTTTTGCTATGCTAAACGACGTGTGGGCACAGTCAAGAGAGTTTGGATATTTGATATATTTCCGAGACTGCGATGGGAGGTACCAAAATAACCTTGAACAAGGTCTACTAAACTTTGTATTCAAAAGATAAACTTATCAATTCCGAAAAGAAACAAACATCAAATATTAAAATCAAGTTAATTCTGATTGCCCTCAATTATAAACTTAAGCAAAACAATGAAAAATCTATGCTATGCACCATAACGTGTAAACGGCGCTCCTCATATATTTTAGGTACGCATAAATATCGGTCAACTTTTAGTTGTAAGCCTATTCACATATCGATTCCAATTCATTGAGGTCCTCTAGATATTCTAGACTAATTAACGGGCGCTCAGCACACCTTTCTTATCATTTTCACAAGTTCCTTGTACAGAATGCATTCCCGGCTGCGCGGCTTGCAGATCTCGCGATGATCCAGCCTTATGCCGCACACTTCACCAAAGCCTGGATCTGTTAATGTTAAAATAGGCCTGATTAAACTATATTTGATTAGTTAGGCAATAAACTGGAGCTTACCGGCTGAATCTACGCCCACAATGCGTAAATACAGCACCGACATGAGCGTCAGAGCTGTCTCCACAAAACTGAATACCTCGATCTTCAGATGACCCAAGTGATAGAGGCCCGCAAACCTCCGATGCAGATCCAGCAGATATTTGTTATCTATTAGGAGAGTTTATACTACATATAACTGAAATATCACAACGTAGGACGTACTCTTTTCTATCTCCAGCAGCTCCACGGAGCGCGTCAGCAGCGGCGCCTTGATGGAGGCCAAATGGGAGCCGCGATGTGGCACCGAGTAGAAGAAACAGCCGCGAGCGGATCGCCAGAGTGGTCGCATAGCTGGACGCCCGCTCTCCCAGGCATCCACGATTAGCTGCTTGATGAAGAGGCCGCCCTTGGAGTGGCCTACGTAAATGATGGGATGGCCGTGGCCAACGCGATGCTGCATAAGCAGCTCGGCCATTTCGCGCGAACGCTGAATGAGGCTGGAGCGGGGCTCCTTGGTCTTCCAAAGCGGACGCCACAGATACTGGTCAGTTGTATAGTTGACAGCTATGACTCTTACACCCGGACAGTCCAATGGCAGCCAGTCGCCTGGCCAGCAATTGGAGTAGTTGGGATCATTGGCAGATGGCTTCTTTTTGCTTTTGCTGGCCGTCTTGCGCGGCACGGAAGCCTGTGCGGTGTCTATGTTAGGTCTATTATTGCCTTCGGCCTGCAGCATGGACTCCAGCTCGACCTGCAGCAGATGGCTGTTGTCGTGCATGCGCAGACGGAATGTTGGGAAGCTGTACTCGATGCCTTCACAGATTTTTATATCCTCTGGCTTGCCACAAACATACGCGTAACTGTGGGCGAATCATTGATAAGTGAGTGCAATGGGAATATCAAATTTCTACTTACTCTTCGGCATCGTCATCATTGTCGGAAGCACTGAACGCCAGTGGCTCACTTGTCTGTTGCAGCGTTGCCCGCTGCCAGGCAGCGTCATCAAACGTTGCATCTGTGTCCAGGAGACGATTGCAGGAGGCGAACTTGGCGCGTTTCTCGCGCGGCGCAGGATGTATAGCCGCGCTGCGTGAATGGCGTGGACGCTTGGGTGGACGCACAGGTGGCCGTGGCGGTCGATCGAACTCCACCGGATGGCGCTCGTTTTGCCAAAGGCCCTGCCGCCAAGTGTTTATCAACGAACCGTGCAGACCATGCACAAGCACAATGTCCGCGCGTATGGGTGTGCCCGCCGGCGGTGCGGCAAGTATATTAAGGGTGCAACAGCTGGCGCTGGAGCTCTGAAGACTATAAGTTGGCGGTCCCTGCAACGGTGGGCTGGGCGTTGAGGGCGTTGTGGGCGTATTGGGCGGTGTGGACGTTATAGGCGTGGTCGGTGTACGTGTGCTCAACGTATCGGGCAGGCTTTCCAAGCCATCTTGGGACTTGCGCAACTTAAGCAAATTGAGCAAAGGCCCCAGACGATTGGAAACTGTCAATGAAAGAGATTGTGTATAGAGCGATAAGCATTTGATATAAAAAGCTGTGAATTTCGGCACGAGCATGATGACACAATGAGTAATTGGCTAATTGGGACAAGGAAGCGTAGAGTAGGGACTTACCCTGAACGGAGGATAGATTCAGCGATATGGTGTTCGCGGCAAAGGCCACTAGATTGGTCAGCGCCTGGCGACTGGAGGCCAAATTCTGCAGCACCCGAAGTACGCGTACATCTCGAATGCCCTTAATGCCGCGGGCGACACCATTCGCCAGAGGCAGCACCAGACGCACCAGTATCCCCAGGACAACGCGCATGCTGCCGCTGTTGTGGCTGCCCCTTAAAGGATAAATAGTTGTTAGATGAGCAATTGGTAGGGTTTACACTCGATATTAACGGGCACTTACGGTTCCATTAACGCGCCGCCGCTCGACGAGCGTACCAGCTGGCTTATTGCCTGCTCCTCCTCCTGGCGATCAATTTCCAGCTCGTTTCCATTGCTGATTGTGTTCACACGCGACTGATCTGCGCTTGACAGCAAGGCCTGGGCCGTCATCTGGCCAACTTCCTCGGCAATGCTCATCATGGCTATGTCACAAACGTAATGCTCATCGATTGAGTGCAGTAATGAGATGTTGCTGTTGTCCTGAAGGTCTGTGTTGTTACTGTCATTTACGTTTAATTCAGCGCTGGCTACTGCACTGCATTTGTCATTGGTTTCGGTCTTGGTAAACATATTGATATTGCTTTTTCTTTCTGCTCTTCCTATTAGCTCGCCTCTACATCGGTCTGTACCTCTGGCTAGCTGCCAACTAGCACAGATTCAACATGTTGCCGGTCGAGAGCTGCGCACTAAACTGCAGCCAAATAAATTAAATTTGATTGTTAATCATATGCACACAGTTGGCCGAGCATTAAGGGAATGACACAAATGTCAATGTCACTGCCATTGCACTCATTTCTGTAGATAGAATAATTTGCACTAGTTTGTCTTCTGTTTTTGCTTACCATTAAAACGAAATACATTTCCATTTGCCAGTCTAAAAATATATACTCACTGGCGCAGTGTGACGTCGCATCAAAACACGTATACGACTTGATGGACAGCCAGAAATATGCAAACTAAGAAAAACTGGTAGAGCGAGCGTCCAACAGCTTACTAACTTTTCACAGTATATTTCGTTGCCGTGTTATGGAATTTGCACTAAGTGTTTGTAAACAGATTTTTCTTTTAGCTGAAAAACTATGACACACTATGATCAGGTTGCTCGACGTTAGCTACTTGCAGTGTTGGCATAACACGAGCACGAATCACAAAATGTACATAATACAAGAATCTTTGACTACGCTAATATATACACAATGGGGAATTACGTGTGGAATAGAGTTGCATAAATAATTAAACAAATCATGCAAGCTGATATTGTGATGATTATTGTTATTGGCTAACGATAAATATGCAGGAATATCACTAATACGAACTGTGGCCAATTATATATTTTGTTTTTCTTTGCTGCAATCCCATTAGACAAGACAGCACAAGACGTCAACGTCAGCGTGTTGCATTGGTTGTTATGCCGCATGCCACAGCAGCGAAGTGAAAAGGTTCAAGTTGAGGGTCGTTACATGTCATGATGGAAAAAAAGGGCAAAGCTTGTTGCATGCCAGCGTGTGGCATGCATCGGCCGCACAATGGACCTTGCCTATTCAGTGCAACTGTTTTTTTTTTCTTCTATTTATAGCATTATAAATATTCTACGACGCGCGGCAATAACTGTACATTTTAGCAAGCCACAATAAGAAATTTGCATTTCCATTCAGATTGTAATTACTAGGGGCAACATTGAGCAGTTGCAACACCGCAATAACTCAGCTGATTAACTGACAATGAATGCTTCGAGGTGAAGCGGGGCCGCCCAGCCGTATTTAAGTTACACCGACGGAACAGCTCGACTTACACGACTTATTCCTCTTGGGCACTCGGGTGAACCGCACACAATGCAAATCAAAGTAGAACTGCGCCCGCCACCTGCAGCCGGACGAGGCCCAACTGAGGCTAATGCGCACCACTTTCGAGTGTCTGCGTCCACAAAACACACTCGAGCAAGAACTGCTGCAAGTGTCATTCAGATGGGACAAGCACAAGTATCGAGTACTGAGTACTTTATATGGTGCACTTCGAGTACGTGCTGCAGTGCAACAAAGTCAAGTGCAGTCAAATTTTAACCATATACCATGCATAGTTTTCCCTTGTGGGCTGTTGCCTTATAAGTAAACAATTAAAGGCGGCGATAAGCCATAAAAGCTTTCATTTGTTCTTATCGCTGTGCGCGATTGTTGTGAATCGCTTCTGGCGAAATGTTTGTGGTGCCTAATTGAGAAATGTTTTGTCTTTCGTAGCCATTTGCTGATTAACTTTTGGTACCCTGTAGCCAGGTGGCCCGTATCTAGAAAAGTCTGTTTGTTTTATAAATAAAACCCAAAGGGATAACTTAGCGATTTCTCAATTAGAGAATTAATCAAGTGCGATTTGTCCACAGCAGATACCAAAAGCTTGATTAAACGAGCATCCCTCCTTGTTCAATTCTAAGTAGTTTAGTCTAAATGATTGCAGATATGCATGGATTCAATATAGTATATTGTGTGGTATCTGTTTATATGCCTTTGTAATTGATGCCTTTTTGTCAGGTGTGTGTGTGCAGCACCGCAAGCATGTTTCGTCATGGGATGGTCGATGATGCAACCAACCGCAAAGTATACACAACACAAGTCTTTACTTATTTGTGCACAGGGTATTTAATAGTCGAGCTTGGTAATCTCTTTTGTTGTCTACTTCTACTTTTTCTAATTTTGTCGATTGGCACAGTTGGCTTGAGGCATCAACTTTTCTAGTTGGCGGGCTGAACTTTAATTAATTGCCAAGCTTCGCATCGATTGGTCTGAATGAACAAAGTTCATTATCATTGCGCATAGAAATAAAGAAAGGAGTTATTTTTGTTATTTCACCTGGGCGAGATGTTCACTAATTTGTGTTATCTATCTATAGTAGATAATCCTAGGGGACTTGAAAGAAATGTTCACAATTATCGGCCAGCTCAAGTGCATGGCTTTAATTTATGACTTGGCACGATAAGCAGACTGATAAACCCCATTTGTAATGCAATCGATTTTCCCACTTGCTGGCAATCACAAGCTTATGCAGTCGAGCTCATGGTCTGCATAAATATCCAAAGCTAGTCGCTGAGAATTGCCAATCGTGTGCCAGTTAAGTGTACTTTGATCCTATATAATATATATTACGGATCATTAGCTGAGCATATCGAAGCATGTCCAAATTCAACAACAAGCACAACAAATAATTGAGGAATATGTTTTTATAAGTGGCAGATGTCGCTGACTAACGCTTGAATATCAGATATATATATGTTATAAAAATGAATATATGAATATATAAAAATTATGAATTGCAGCACAATTAAAGATCGAAAGGGGTGATGCTCTACTTCAACTTTGTTCTTGTTATTTGACGGGGCGTATATTACTTTGTTACTCATACGCAATGTGTACTTTGTACAGCTGAGCTGCTGGGCTACTCAACGGCGCTTTATCAAAAGTTCGTCGCAGTTGCATTCGTATTTTATTGTTGCTGTCTTTTATCACAAAATACGGCGTAATATGGGCACCGGGCAACTGCACTCGCAGACAATTAAACCAACATATATATATATATATATATAGGAAGGCGCTGCCTCCGTCGACTTTGTTGCATTGGGTTTCCTTTTTTATGTTAACTGATTGTTTTCAATGAAATTTTCGAAAAAGCTGACTCGTTGGCCAACAAAATGCATTTATTAACTGGAAATTGAGTGACAAGGCGACACGAAAGGCAAATATCAAGCCATATAACATTGTAATTGAATTGGCGCATGTGGCAGCCACGTGAGTCCCCAATTGCCCCCAAAGTATATTGTGTGTATAGATGCGATTGCATGCTAGAATAGCCAACAAGCTCACCTGCCTTCAGTCAGCCACAGATATTGACGACCACGCGACGGCAGGCGTCAAGTGTGCAATAAACTGGAACAAAATCGAATCTGAATCCAAGCGCCAGAGAAATGTACTTAATATGCATATCAGCATAGTTTATGCATTCGCTTCGATTGACACAGACAATTTGATTGAAGTGTGTGTGGACTATATGAAATAATAATGCTTGAATTCGTCAAATGCACTGTGTCACAGTTTTTAGGCAGTTGACTAATTTGTGCTCGTGATTTATTCCGTGTGCTTGAATTCTTATTTTATTAATATGCTATTATGTGATTGTTTCTAATGATAGGGATTGAAGCATATATTAGCTAAACAACAGCAATAACAAGTAATGATAACGCACTTGAGTTTGGCCAACAAAACTACAGGCCGTCTGACAGCAGCTAGTTGATAAGGACGTAAAACAAATCAAATTGTGTTTTGATGTGTATTCGAACAATGTTTGCAATAAAGAAGCGATCAATCGACTGTAGCCATGGTTCAATAAATACTAAAAGCAAATTTGCTTTGCAGCCAGCCATAAATACGTACATACATATATATACATATGTCATGTGCATAGCTCAATGGGCTCAATAGGGATTTTCAATTCGCATTCAATCGATTTAATTCAATTCAAGTGATTGGCTACGAGAAGATAGGCCCAGACTTATAGCTAAATTTACGATGCTCTTTAAATTCAAACATCAAAATACTAAATGCTATATAAATGCCCAACATCTGTGTAGTTAAGCTTGAGACACGAAAAAAGCATAAAGCAGCTGTTTTTACTTTTATAGCCTGAACCCATTAAAATTGGGTAAAAGGGGTATAAGGTTTTTGTGCAAAATGTAAATGTAAATGTAACAAGCAGAATGAAGCATATCCGAACCCATAAAATATATATATTCTAGATCAGCATCAATAGCCGAGTCGATCTAGCCATGTCCGTCTGTCCGTCCGTCCGTATGTATGAACGCAAGGATCTCAGGACCTATAAGAGCTAGAGACTTCAAATCTTAGCTGTAGGTGTAGTGCCCGCGCAGATCGAGTTTGTTTCCGATATTCGATAACTTGCGCCGTTTTCAAGCAATCGATAAGAAATCGATATCGAAATCCTGTTTTTTGAGCAATTTTGGTTAATAATAAGAGCTGGAGTCAACGACTAAGCGTGCAGCTATTAGAATAGTATATACATATGTATATCTGCATTTGGCGTTGGAAGAAGAGGGCTCAGGGTACCCGCTAGTCGGGAGCTCCTCTTACTTGTTATTTATCATATTGTAACAAAGGTCGAACTCAAGGCAGTCTCCTATATATTGGTCATTTAAGGGTAAGCAAGTGCATTAAGAAATGGAAACATCAAAACCATAAAAAAATCTACTTAAAAGTACTACATGTGAGATGAAAGAGAACTCTATAGTATAAGTATATGAAAGAAGATAAATTAGGCTTTTGTTATTTTAGTACGAGACAACAACAAAAAGCATTAATGGGATTTATTCGAGAGAGCGAAAAGTCTAAATTGGCTTAACTGTACATTTGAATACCGAATGAGAATTTGTGTATCATCATTTGATACACGAATCATCTTTTCATATACACCTGCGCGACCTAACTGATTAGCCGACTGACTGATTGTTAATCAAGGTGCGGCACACGCCAGGCAGCTGAATTTTTTGTACAGTATTCAGTTACCTGTTGTTTTGTAGGTGTACTCTAGGTTTGCTTTTGGAATTCATATAGAAAATGCAGTATAATATTTGAAAACCATATATGTACATTTTCCAAGCTCAGGATAGGAAAGGTAATCGACAATTTTTATGAATTTCATTAAAGACTTTCGATTCATATAATTTTCTATCTATCTATCTATCTATTTTTCTATCTTTCTACCTTTCTATCTTTCTATCTTTCTATCTTTCTATCTATCTATCTATCTATCTATATATCTATCTATCTTTCTATCTATCTCTTGAAATATCTCCCTTTCCCCCCCTCTCCCCGTCTCTCTATCACTCCTTCTCCCACAATACAATATTCAGGATTATGGACTTGTGAAAAGTTGAGAAAAACTGGGTGAACACCATTTTGGTGAGAACTTTCTTTATGTGGTCAATTTATGAGTGATTATTGATTAATATAAACATATCTAAAGCTACAGACATAAACAATAAAACAAAAACTGCAAATATATATATATATATATATATATATATAGCATTTAGCTTAATGTGCTACCGTTATTATATGTATAATAATAAATTAATTATATTTTGAATATTTAAGCATATAGAACCATTTAGCTTTTGACTTTTTTACATAGAGGTTGACTAGCAAGAAATCTCAAACAAGTTATGCAAAACCTGCCAGCAATGAAATACATATATAAATACACACAGAAGCCTGTGTATCTAAGCATACATATTTATCAGACGATCTAGACAACATCAGGCCACATTAGAAGACAATCATTAACATTTTGCTTCTTTTTATTTTGATTGGGCTGCCATGAGGAACAGAATCAAAGCTTGCAGAGCCTTGGACCACAAAAGAACCGTGTCCGAAAATAAATGAAGTTGGTTCAGAGTCATGTGACGGGTGGCATGATTAAATCAGTTAACTGTTATGATATCATTTTATACACAAATAACAGGCAGGTATTTAGCTGACAAATCCAACAGCTGGCACTAGTAAATAAACAATAAACAATGCCCAGATCCGTTTGTATATATTTATTACAACATCAGCCAACCCAACCAGCAAACAGTTAAGAGAGCAAAGAGCTTCACAGCGTGTGCTCGAAAATTCTTTGGCAGGGTGGCGGCAAGTGGTTGTTTATGCTTGTGGCTTTATGGCTGGTTAGGGCAGGGCCAGCACGCGAGAGCAGCAGCCGTGGGTGGAGTTGAGGTAGGCTAGAGGAATGCGCCATAACCTTCAGCAAACGTGTTGAGCGTAACCAAAGCGCCAAGCAGAAGCAAGAGAAATGAAATAATCATCGGTGGAAGACCGACTGTATGTAAATATACACACAAATATATTTTGTTGTTGTTAAGAAGGGGCTTTGTTTGCCTCCCGAGCGGCTTGATAAGTCTATGCGACTATTTTCTGCCACAGTGCGGGGCAGCTGAGTAGAACAGCAAACAGCTCTTTTGTGCCTGATGGCTGGCACACAGGCTGCTGCTCAGTTGACTTGCACAGCATTGTAAATATTGTAAAACACATACATATATACGTACATGCACGCATAATAAATTGTGCTTGATTACGGTTCAAGCGCCGTTCACCCAATCAATTTTCAGCTGTTAATGAATTCATATACATACACATTTATAATACTACTTCCGAAGTGAAGTTGTTTTGATTTTTGCAGGGTTCAATTTAGTTTTCACACCTGTTTGTTTATCATTGAAATTTAATCAGCTCCTGAGTACAACAAATGTAATCTTATAAGTTTGTTTTGTTTCTTTGTCTTTGTTGTTGTTGCCCGATAGCAACAAGCAGCAAAAGCACGCGACGTTGTTGTTGTTAATGCTTACATTTCCATTATTATTGTGTTTTGTGTGGGAGGAAACGAGACAGAGAGCTCTCGTAAGATATTAATAAGATTTTTTGCCAGCACACTTTATAAAACTAACATACACTAGAACAAGCGTATATGTATGTACATATGTTTATGTATACTACGAAGTGGGTACGACAATAGGGCACACTCACACTAGACTTAAACTTGGCGAGCAGCGAAAGCTTTTTCCGCAGCGTAACCGATGACAACAGAGCGTCTGCAGCGCTCGAACGCTCAACAGCAACTATTTGTTATTACAAAAGCCATATACGAATCACTGGTGCACAGATACACGTTGTTGCGCGCACACAAGCACAAGCTCACACATGTTTGCGTAGTGTGAGTGTCAACAAAAGTTTTACGCTAAAGAGAAGTCAGCAGCTGTGTTGCGGCAAGCCGTTGCTACGCTCCAGCTTTTCAATGCGCATAACATAATAACATAATAAAAAGCTAAGAGAGCGGACAATTCGATGCTGCCAACTTGTGTGAAAATGAAGGCGCTATTTTATTAGCTTAAATTTGAGTATTTTTGATTTTGTTTCGGTTTTTTTTAGCATATATGTATATGCAAACATATGAAAATATATGTTTTTGACAAATTAAGTAACCTCGCAATGGGTTATCTACCAAAAAACGCGGCACATGGGTCTAATTCGACCAGTGTCGCAGCCAAATGTGCTTCTGGCGTCACCAAAAAGTTTGCTTCCCCAACGTTGCATTTAGCGGAGTGCGCGCTAAAATGCCGTTAGTCCAAATGTTGTCAGCCCAGCTCACGACGATGATGAGGACGAGTCCGAGCTGCTGGAGCTGGAGCTGGAGTCGCTGCTGTGCCCATGTTTGCGGCGGCGCGACTTCTTCTCATCTATAACCTCATAGCTGGGCAATGTCGAGTTGCTGGAGTCCGAGCTGCTGCTGGTGGAGCTGCTTGACTCCTCAATAACTGCCTCAATTTTTCTGGATTTTCTAAAAAAAAATATATGAAATGAGATAGTATTTTGAAAAGTGCTGCTTGTCACCTACTTTTTGTCAGCCTTTTCAGCATTTTTGGCTCGTTTCTGTTTTTTAATGTTCATGGGATCGCAGTCGCTGGGCGAGCTGCTGCAGATGCGCTTTGATTTCTTGCCCTTTTTGTCCTTGTTACTAGCCTTGGTGGAGTACAGATTCTGTGAGCTGGCAGTGGAGTAGCCCGTATCCTTGCGTTTACGCTTTTTCCTAAGTAAAATGCAGTATACTTCATGTAACTTATGGTGACTTTAGATATTTTTACTCACTTGCCCTTTTTGTCGCGCTTCTTTTTGCTGTAGCTGGCTTCTGGCTCAACGCAGTCTCTATCCTTGGCTCTGGTTTGAGTAAATGGAAAAGGAACACGGCTTATTGTGGAATTTTCCCTATTTGAGTACTCACTTCTTAATCTTCTTTTTGACTTCCCCGCCGCGCTCATTGGATATCATATAGATGCTGTTCTGGTCCGCATCGTGAACCCGCCGACGCGACTGATACTGACGCGCCTTGGCCATGCGACTCTCGCGTCGATTCTTCCAGAACTCCGCATTGACCACATACAGGCGGTACAATTGCAGTATAATGACCAAGGAGTTCTTGCCTGAAACATGTCATTTGTAACCAAACATTGCCAATTTATTTATCTTTGATAACTCACATGTGAAAAATACGTTCATATAGTTGATAATCTTGTATTGAAATATAATCAATAGACGAAATGTGAGAAACGGCGCATCCTGCAGAATGACGTTCAGCACTATGCCTGTGGAAAGTTAATGCATATATGTATATCTATATATTATATATAATTTATATATACTGTACCCCACACATCGATGCCACAACAGCAGTTCTGGCAGCAGTCCGTCTGGCTGTAACAGATGAAATTTTAGTATCTGTTGGGTAGATGATAGATAATATATATTCGACTTACTCCTCCTTGTGATGAGAGCCACTGCCTCGTGGTCGCCTGCCCCTGGTGGCCGACAGCACAATGGTAAACTGCATGAGACTCCAGGACCAAATGCCCAATGTGAGAAAGACCAGAAATCCAATGCGTGCTATGGAATCATCTTTGTAGGAGTCAAAAAACTCAATGATATCTGCCGCCGTGCCAATGTAGACCAACAGCAGCTGGCTGAGCTGGTCGCGTGTTAGATCTCCCTTGGGCAGCAGCCAGCGGCCCACAATTAGGATTAGCATGAGAAACTGTTCAATGAGCGTCGTCCAAGTGTCGGGGCTTATGACGGGCAAAGTGATCCCAGCATCATCCAGCAGATCAGCCACTGGCGCTATGGCGCTGCTGTTTGTGGTGCTGGGGTGGCTGGTGCTGGTGGTGGTGGTGGTGCCAGTGAGGCTGCTGTCATTGATGGCATTGCTGGCATTTGCATTGGCTAGCGAGGCATTCATCAGCAGCAGGCGCCGCTCAATCTTATCCAGTTCGAGCAGCCAAATGGCAGGCACAATGCTGCTCAGATACAGAAAAACCGAGGGGCAGAACCTGTAGAGGACAGCAGAGGGGCATCAAGAGAGATGGAGCAAAAGCAAATGTCCAAAACAAACAGAAACTGAAACAGCAACAGTCAAAGTGATGCGCCCCGCGCCAAAAGGTAAACAACTAGCGAAAGACACTAACTAAGAACCTGGTGCGTTTGGCAATGACCGCCCACCATCGTGAAATTCCATTAAAGTTTTTTACTACGACGGCGCGTGGGTTGTGGCCTGGAGGAGTGGTCACTATGAGTTGCTCGCGAGGGTGGTTGCTTGCCACGGGCACACACATTAAACACATGATTTCACTTTTAATTGAAAATCAAAGCCCCGAACATGACGTCAACCCCAGCCGATTATTGTTTACATTGCCTCAAGCAATAGCATATACGCGATTGCCCCAATATGCATAGCTCACAGGATCTGCTGTCTTACCAGCGCCATTCCTGCGTCTTCTTGATCATGATGGTAAAGATGCCCTCGAGCAGCAGCAGCACCAGCGGTCCACATAGCGTCCAATAGATGATATCCTTCTTGAATGTGGTCACCTGCCAAATGGCCAGCAGGCTGTGGGCGCTGAATATGATGCGCGTTAGAATGGCCTTAATCGTTGATATTATTTTGGCCATGATCACATCATCGACATAGTCCTTCCTCCAGCGACTGCTAACTATGCAACCGTTAGTAGCAGCTACTAAAAAGGCCAAATGAGCCGCTCAACTTCCAAACGAACCGCACGCAGCGAAGCTCCAAACGCAACTAAATTGACGAACAGTAAAAATCGCAAGCCAAATGCTTTCATTAGATGTTTAAACGCTTTTTAAGAAATTAAGGACAACGCAGCAAATGGCGCGATACATAAACGCGAGTAATTGGTGAATGGACGTCGGTCGTCTCCGTGGCCGCCCGCTGAAACCGAATACTTTGACATGGGAGCCAAGCAATGTGCTCAAACATAATGTCAGTTAAGTTGCCAATACATAATATTTATATATTAGATGCATATTATTGGGGGTTATCTATTTAATCAATTATTCAAGTCTGAATTAAAAATTCCTGATCGCGCAGATATTTTATATTTCTAAGCTATTGATTTGGCATATATATTTCAACTTTAATTTGGCGAGGAAAACATTGAAATCGTCTTATAAAACATATTTGCAATTGCTGGCTGTGATCCCATTTGGGCCCCCTCTTGCTTAAGGTTCGGCCCTGGAAATGACTTTCGAAATGAATTTAAACGCTCGCGTGCCACGTACAACACACTCCTGATATGATGGCTAAAGTCACATGGCCGTTAAATGCTTTAGTCTTAGCTGTCTTTCAGCGGGTCGACGACTGACCCAGCCCACATTAGACTGGCTGACAAATGCAATGTAAACAAGTCGCGAGAGTAAGAGCCCCAAGCCTTGGCCATCAAAACTGTGGGCATGTGTAGCTAGATGGCCAACTTATGGTTTCCATTAAAACTACCCCCCAGGATTTTACTGATGTTTACGTTTATATGACGAGAGTTAGGTCAATGTTTTTGTACACGTGAAGTAAGTAAGGCATTTAATGAGAGTGCAGCATGCGACCATCTGTTGACAGTCCATTTTGACTTCTTTGATCTTAACACCTTTAATAAATCTACTCATTATTTACTTTCAAAAGTTGTAGTATGGCGCCATTTAATCCAATTGGATGATTTGACTTGTATTGTGCTGCCAGATCACTAAACTAACGTGTTAGTAAGAGAAACGCATTGCCTTATGTTAAGCACGAATCTATCGATAGTGTTGCTTAGTTATAACTTATCGATATAGCGCACGACTCGTCTCTATAAGCATAATAACAACAAAACACGTGAAATTTATTTAAAATTGTAATTTACCTGTATTGGCAGTTGATAATGGCGTCTTCAAGCGAGTCCTCGGCAGCGTCAGACCACGATGCGAGTAGCGAGGACGAGACACGGGTAATTTTATTGCTGAAATATACCAAACTCATTTATATAAACTTTCGCCCATACCCAGGGTGCGATTCGCGAGGATCTAAAGAGCATGACCCTTGAAGAGATAATGCAGCTCAAGGAGGAGCTGGGCGCAAAGGTCTACAAAGAGGCGGTACTAGGCAACAAAAAAGTCAAAGACAAAAAGCCAAAAACAAAATTGGAGCTCAAACGCTTGAACAAGAATCGACCTAGGGAAATAAGTGCAAAGCGACAGGTGCCCTTTTTGGGCGCGGAGCTGCGTGTGGAGCGTAAAAAGGAGGACGTTCTCCGAGATCCGCGTTTCGATGAAAGCTCGGGCACCTATAACATTGATACATTCAAGCAAAACTACAAATTTATAACGAAAATACGCGACAAGGAAGTGGTCCAGCTGAGGAAACAGCTGGACAATGTGCGGGATGACGAGGAAAAACAGAAAATCAAACACACTATGCAAAGGCTCGTTAATAAAAATGTGGAGGACAAAAGGTGGCATATCAAGCAAAGCTTACTAAAGAAGGAGCGCCAAGAGATACAAAAAGCGCACGAAGAGGGTCGACAGCCGCACTATGTCACCAAGAGTAAGTTAAGGACACATTTTAATTGACCCGAGATATTTAATATTTACATTTCAGAGGAAAGGCGTGCCAAAGAATTGGTTGCTCAATTCGAGCATTTGAAAGATAGTGGAAAACTGAACAAACATCTGGAGAAACGACGCAAAAAGAACGCCGCAAAGGATCGCAAGAGAATTAGCATAGAATAGATTTCTTAGTTATAAATGTATATTAACAATTTAAAAATGTTTTTCATAAAGTATATTTAGCCCGTTCGCAACATCTTAGCCTCGCGTTTTTCCTGCAGCTCGCGTCGCTGGTCCTCGACAATAACTTTTCGCTCCTCCAGAAATTGGCCATATTCCGTGGGATCCAGATCACGCACCACTTTGATGCCGCATGTCCGTGCAATGCTAATGAGCATTTCACACATTTGCTAGTGAATTACAAATTTGTAAAAAATATTTAATTATTTGGTCTTAACTCACCTGCATGGTAAGCAGCGCATTAGGCGGATCTTGTATCTTGATTGCCGCAATTTCATACAAATGCTTTAAGGTAATCATGCCGGCCACCTCATGGCCAGGTGTCATTGTTCCACGCTGGATACCCGCGGCCTGCTTAAGAAAAAATGTTGCTGGTGGATGATGTATGACCAAGTCGTAGCTGCGATCGCTGTTCATTGAGATCCGACATGGCAGGGGGACGCCCTCCTTCATTTCCGCTGTTTTCGTATTAAAGTCTTTACAAAAGGCGGCTATATTGATGGCACGCTGTCAAAATACTTTTATTATTCACATGCTTAGCATAGCGAAATAGCAATTTTTAACCAACCTGGCCTAACATGGGACCCAACGGTGGGCCCGCTGCAGCCATGCCGGCAGGTATATTTGTTCTTAGTTTCGTCGTATGCGTCACTCGCTCCACTGTCTTCTTTAGCGATTTTAATTTACCCGCCGCTTTTGACATTTTAATTGATTTATTTAGATTTTAATTTCAGCGTTCGGTTGTTATGCAAAGGGATCCAATGCGATTAGAAGGAGGAAGAAAAAACAGCTGTTAGCGGCTTGCTGATGAGTTATCGGCTATCGATGCAATATATCGATATTAAAATAAGTGAATTAGCTAACCGTAAATAGCAGTTCTTATCAAATGTTAAAGAGAAATTTTAAAATCGTTTAACATACTGTTATAAACAAATATCTTAAATATCAACTCAAGCCCGTTTTCGGCAGTAGTATTCATTCAGAAGACATCAGCTGGAATGACATGTATTTGTTCACATAATTTTCTTTGCATAAAACATTTATTCTATGTTTATTTTCTTTCGAATATTTTAGCACTAGCTGTTAATAACAGGTAAACAAACTGTTATTAATTCGGCTAGACTGAATGAACAAATAAAATGATATGAAGAACAACTGGTTCAGATGAACCAAGATTGTTCCAAGCGATTCGATGCAAAAAAGACGCGTTTTTTATTGAGAATCTAGAACATATAAGACCACCTTATAGCGTTTGGAAATTAATCATGTCGATCGAAATAGAATCAGCAGAGTAAGTGTAATTAATCCTGCATTATATTATTTGATTATTGAACACACCTCTTTCAGCGTTATTCGTCTAATTCAACAATATCTGAAGGAATCAAATCTGCTTAAAACGCTACAAACCTTACAAGTAAGATTTAAGCTCATAAACTATATAAACATAATAATTTGCTGCCTTCCAGGAGGAAACTGGCGTCTCGCTCAACACAGTAGACAGCGTCGACGGCTTTGTGCAGGACATATCGAATGGACACTGGGACACAGTACTCAAAGTAACACAATCGTTGAAGCTGCCCGACAAAAAACTTCTCAATTTATATGAGCAAATTGTCTTGGAATTAATAGAGCTGCGAGAATTGGGTGCCGCCCGCTCTCTGCTCCGCCAAACGGACCCGATGAGCATGTTAAAACAGCACGAGCCCGAGCGGTACATACATCTAGGTGGGTATCAAAACTTCTCTAAAGAAACCCTGTTTACGCAGCTTATCCCACAGAGAACATGTTGCAACGTGCGTATTTCGATCCCCGTGAAGCATATGCAGAGGGCAGCAGCAAGGAAAAGCGGCGCACGGCTATTGCCCAGGAGTTGAGTGGTGAGGTGCACGTGGTGCCCTCGTCAAGGCTGTTGGCGTTGCTCGGACAGGCGCTTAAGTGGCAACAACATCAAGGTCTTCTTCCGCCCGGCACCACCATCGATTTATTCCGCGGTAAAGCAGCCATGAAAGATCAAGAGGAGGAAATGTATCCCACGCAGTTGTCCCGCCAAATCAAATTCGGTGAAAAGTCACATGTAGAGTGCGCACAGTTCTCCCCAGATGGACAGTATCTGATAACAGGCAGTGTTGATGGCTTTTTGGAAGTTTGGAATTTTACCACAGGCAAAGTACGTAAAGATTTGAAATACCAGGCGCAAGACCAGTTCATGATGATGGAGCAAGCCGTGCTGGCATTAACCTTTTCGCGTGATTCTGAGATGGTTGCATCTGGCGCTCAGGATGGCCAGATAAAGGTATGGCGCATCATCACCGGTCA
Organism: Drosophila kanekoi; assembly: GCA_037075305.1. Classification (NCBI taxonomy): domain Eukaryota; kingdom Metazoa; phylum Arthropoda; class Insecta; order Diptera; family Drosophilidae; genus Drosophila; species Drosophila kanekoi. The sequence goes on from JBAMCE010000665.1 coordinate 365,394, forward strand.
ATGTCTGCGTAAGTTCGAAAAAGCGCATACCAAAGGCATCACCTGTCTGCAGTTCTCCCGCGATAACAGCCAAGTGCTCAGTGCCTCCTTTGACTACACTGTGCGGCTGCATGGTCTCAAGTCGGGTAAAATGCTTAAGGAGTTTAAGGGTCACACCTCATTTGTCAACGAGACAACATTTACACCGGATGGCCACAGTATCCTAAGTGCATCCTCTGACGGCACCGTCAAGGTCTGGTCGCTTAAGACCACTGAATGCATAGCTACGTATAAACCATTAGGCAACGAGCTGGCCGTCAACACAGTGCTTATATTGCCCAAGAATCCGGAACACTTCATCGTCTGCAATAGATCAAACACGGTTGTCATTATGAACATGCAGGGGCAAATTGTACGTTCATTCTCATCGGGTAAACGCGAGGGCGGAGCCTTTATCTCAGCAACCCTTTCGCCCCGCGGCGAATTCATTTACTGCGCTGGCGAAGATCAAGTGCTATATTGTTTCTCGGTCTCCTCGGGCAAGCTGGAGCGTACTCTAAATGTAAGTATTATCTATCTGTAATATTTATCTGTAATTAGCCTCAAGCATTTGCTTTGCTTTTAGGTACACGAGAAAGACGTCATTGGCCTAACACATCATCCGCATCAGAATATTTTGGCCAGTTATAGTGAAGACGGCTTGCTAAAGTTATGGAAGCCCTAATTTACATAAGCATTCAACCACTGATCATATACTAAGTTTTATTTAGTAGCAATAGAGTTTACCTATCAAAATATATGTATCTAATTGAACTGCCCTTTAATACTATCCAAGTGTTTGACTAGACGATTTATATTTTCTCATGCCCTGTATCAATATTGTCAATCATGTCTCTATCAAACAAATTGACTTTAATTAAGAATTATGCAAAGCCACAACGAGAACGGCTGCGGTAATCCGCAGTCTTCGTTTCAATTGGCGTCTGCGGTTGATTTAGTCAAGCAGCTGCACTCAAACGCTCCACTTGTGCCTCGTTCAGCCACATTCCACAAGCATGAAAAGCGACGAAATTATTGAGAAAATACGCAACAAGCTGAAGGAGTCGGATCCCGAAAAGCGCACTGTGGTCAACACATTTCAGTTTAATTTCACGGATACCGATGGCAAACTAATTAAGAGCATGGGTGAGTTACTACCATTGCGGTCTTATGACCTCTCACTGTAGTCTGTCTGACCATCTCACTGTAGTTTTTGATTTCAAAGCTCTGGACATTTATGAAGGCAAAGCACCTGATGCCGACGCTCGGGTAACAATAGCCGATGAGGACTTTTATTTGGTCGGCACTAAGCAAAAGAGTTTTGAGCAAATATTGGAACAGGATAAGGCTACAGTCGACGGCGATGCGGAGGCCATAAACAAAATGTTGTCCAAATTTCGCTTGAATTCGCAAAACTAAAAACTGAAACAACTATCAACTCCACTCTCTTGGTGTCGACTACTGTGAAGTTATCTGGCATTAAAGCTGTATTTAATTGCAAAAATAAACTATTCTCAAACTTTCTAATCAATTTGTATTTTGTCGTCCTTAAAGTGGGGCCATCTTGCATTGGGTATCTTTTCAAGATATCGACGAGAGCTCTTTAAGCAACTTCCCTGATTGGAAGCGATTTACAGTGCGGATATTTAAAATTTGCCTTGCGGTATGTTTGGGTTTAGTATTCATTTATTTAATTAGCTTTATTTATATTTAATGTTAACATGGAATTGTTTTTGTAGGTGTTTTCTTTGTTCAATTTTAAAAGTTTGCGTTTTAATCAAGTAGCTTTTGCTAAAGCGCTGCGATCTATGCCAATGCATACGCTTGGGTTAAGATTTTGTTCGTTTTGGTTTTTAGGCTTTACATATTTGTTTAGTATAACTTATCTTTCATTGGTTTGCCTTGCTTAATTATAGTTTTAAATGTAAATTTAACACTTGCTTCTTTAATTTAACGTTGTGTTTTTTTGTTTTGTTTTTGTTTTTGTTTTAGTAAACGCTTAGAACATTTCACGGGGATTTTGTCGTGTGTTTCTCGAACATTTTTTATTAATTTTTTATATGTTTAGTAAATAGTTTTTGTGTTTTTTTTTTAGATTTTCTTTTATTTTAATTGCTAGAACACAAATTCAATTTATTAATTAACTAATTTAATTGGGGCTTCATTTGAATGTCATACAACAACAAAATGCATATACTTAAACTAAATATATATTTATGTTTATTTTGCAATTTTGCAATTGTTTAAAAATAATTTACCATTTCTTCTGAAACAGTTGATCTTTATGCATTTTGCAACAATTTAACAACGTTTTTTTTATTATTTCTTTAATGTATTTGGATTTATTTATTATGTTTTTTATTGAACACCTACATATTTTTACTTTTAGTGATTTTTACGTAAAACTGTTTAAATTTTTTCGCATTTATTTAAGCTTTTCCCTTCTTCAAAAGTTCTTCATGCAAAATGTACGAGCGCTATGAAACCAATAATTTTTGTTATTTCCTCAAATTTTCATTTATGTTTTTATCATTTTCTATAAACCCGCATTTTAAATGAACAAAAACTTTTACATTTTGCTTATCTTTCGATATAGCACAAACAAAATATGAACTAAAGAAAATGGAATTATTATAGTTTTTACTCAACGATTGGCAGAAAAAGTAGTTTTATTTTCTATTCAGAGTTAGCTTTTGGATTTTAATTGTATTTTAACTGTATAATTGTTTATTATCGTTCTCTTTAGCGTGTACATTTTTATAAATAGTTTTTGTTTGTTTTCATCTTTATCATTCCGTTTAAATGTCTATAAAAATGTGTGCTTAAATAGACAAAAAATCTTTGAATTTATCGACTTTGTGACGCTTTTTAACTTGTTTGTATTAATATATTTTCATTTATTTATACAAATCCCTCGATCAAGGGACTTTACGTTTAACTTTTGCTGGAAGATACAGGTTTGATAGTCACTAATTCTTTTATTTATGCATTCTTCTTGTATGTATTTCTTATGTCTTATGTTTTATTTACGTTTTATTATACTTGTTAAAAACTTCAATTTATAAACTTGAGCTTAAACTTGAGCTTAATCGGTCTTGTGGCGAGAAATGTATCATTTGTTTGTGTGTGTGTGTGTCTTGCATATTGTAAAAAAATGTGTAAATCAAAGTTTTTCGCGCCTGTATAGATACATATGTATATACTTTAGGTATTTACTTTATTGTTTTATGCCCTTTAATAAGTTGAATGTTTTTTCATTGCCTGCGTTCAAATTTATTTATTCATGTCTGTGTGTGTGTGTGTGTGTGTATATGGGTTTTTTTTTGTTTATTTTCGTTTTATTGTATAATTAATTCAATTTATGCTTCACCTAAATATTACTCGTATCAAATATAAAAATCAACAACTTTTAGCGGTCTCTTGTGGCTAAGAAAATGCTTTACATAATCGCCGCTTGGGTTTTCCATTCCTGAACCATCGTCAATGTGCGTTTCGCATTTCTCTGTCCCCCTCCCCCCCGTCCCATAGTCGCTATGTGTATAATATAGTATGTATGTATATTTAAATGTAATTATTATTTGTTGTCTGTCTTCTTTGTTCATCGTTAATCGTTAATCGTTAATCGTTAATCGCTACTACAATGTTTACGCCCTACTGTACTTTTTACGTTTATTTGCGCCTTCTCTATAGCTTATTAAATTTATGTCTTAATCAATTCGCACTTTTGCATAATTTTTCGTCTTTTAGGTATTGTTAACTTTGAAATTTTTGTTCTTGTTGTTCAAGTTCTTGCTGCTGTTCGTCGCAGTCAGTATGTATGTATATAGACATTCAACTCCAACTTCACCGGCAACTTCCTCATCATTTACTTATCTAATTATGTGCGTAACCCTTGGCTGGGCACGTCCTAATCTAAAGCGCTCTATAGCTGAAACTATCGATAAAAATGCTTATGAACATAGTTAAACGTTTGCCATTTGGTTTACATGATCGATATTATCCTCGTCGAAATGCACATCGTTTATGAATATATCCGCCGCCAGCTGATCCTCGTCCAGCTCCAAATCGTCGTCGTCGTCGTCATCGTCCTCGTCGTTGGACATCAGGCCGTGTGACATGTCAATCCCGGCTATACATATATGCGGTGGCGGTGGCACACTGGTGGGTGGCAGGGGCGCGGGTGGAATGATCAAGGTGCCGCTGTTGATGCCGTGTAAGCTGCCCGCAATGCTCGCCCCTCCACTCTGCAAATGACGTCGACTGGAGCTAAGACCAGCTACGAAATATTCAGATAAACGAAGTATTAAAATTCGTTTTATTTTAAAGCGTTTTTGTTTTTGATTACCTCAAAATTATAAAAGACAAAACGAAATCAAAAGAAACCTAAAATCATAATGGATAGACAAAGTCAAGACAAAACATTTTGCGATCCATTGACGGCTCTCGACTTACCCGTTGCGCTCGTCTGTGAGTCATAGTGTGCATTCCGATGTAAACCCAATTGACGGGCATGATTTCTACGTTTTCTTCTGGAGTGACAGAGTGTGCATAGGAGACAGATTAGGGACGAGACGACGACTAGTGTTATTATAATTAGGACGTCGTGATCCTCCTCGGCCGCTTCCGTGATACCTAATTCAGGAATTGATACGTAAATAAACCAAAGTACAAAACAAGCATATAGCATTTGTTAATACAGATAGCTGTAAATATACTGTACACATAGGCTTCCAAACTCTTTGATTATGATAAATGTAAATGATGCTAAGATAATGTATAAATGATTATCTAGCTAAGTAGTTGGCTGATTATGTATTGATGTGTTGGCATTGAAGTCTTCTTTTTTTAATAGTTATTATTAGCAGATGGTTTTTATTGGGATTACTGTTGAGAATGCAGCTCAGTTTATCATTTGGCATACCGATATTGGGCATTGGGGAAAGATAGTCAAGTGCAGAACATAAAAAAGCCAGAATTATAAAGAAATACTTCATCAGCATGCTTTGAAACGGTTTTCGAATTCTACAGATAAATGAAATATGCAACCGAAGAGAACAAATTTTGGAGAGGGTATTTACATATATATTTGATACTAGCTAATGCAATATCTTTCTAGAACGATGCATTATTCAAACGTGGCAAGTTTTCAATTTGAGAGTTTGTGGTGGTGGAGTGTGTGGGTCTCTTTTAAGTGGTTGGGTGGGTACTGTGCATGTCGTGACTGTGGGCGTTGTGGGCGTGTGCAGCGATTTGAGACAAGTTTATGCAGGACTCACGTGTTTGTATGTGACCAAAAGTATTTAATCTTATACATTAGCATTTACTTGGCTTATTTACTTATGCTTGCAAAAATGATTACAAATTGTTTTTGTTTTCGTTTTTCTATTATGTTATTGCAATAGTTTTCATCACTTTTCCATCCAATTGAAAATTGTTTTGATTTTAGTTCGTTTTACTTATTAAGATTAAGTTGAACGTTTTAGTTGTAGGTATTCAAGACTAATGCCATAATTGCTAAAACAAATGTCTGCAGAAATGTGGGCAAATGCGTGGAGTTTGCGTCACCTGTGTAATTGTCACGGGTTGTTTCAGGTATTTGTATCAGATTATTTGAAGGAGTTTCAAAGGTTAAGTAAAGTTTGTTAGTTTTCAGTTGGTTTAAGTTTAAGGAAAATCACATCGAGAAAGTATATTAAAGAAAGACAGAGAATAAAGAGAAATAGAGGAAGACAAGTGAGAAAGAGATAGTTTTAGTGTGGGCGTGGCTGTTGTTATAACTGAGAGCGCTGTGGTTTTGGTTTCGTACGATAAAGTATGCCATTTAACATGTTTGTGTAGGTTGAACAATAATTATGCATAGCCTTGGGGTGATTTCTTCAATGAGTGAACCTTAATTAACAATTGTAAATTGTATGTACAAAAATTCTGGCCATGAAAAAGGAAACGAAACGAAAATAAACACCATACAGAGCTGTTGAAATTTTGGTGCTTAGAGTTTGTAGGCCTCAAATTGTTTGAGTTCGGAGTTAATTTCGTTATTAATTTGGTTAGTATTTGTTTTTAGTTAGTTTTGGTTAGTTAGCACATTTAATTGATACAGTTTTTAGCAAGTGTTTCGTCGGGTTCAAGTTTTCGAGGCTGTTAAAAACAAATGAAAAGCGTAATAAACAAAATATGCATCGATTGCATAGACTTTATGTATTATCGAACGACAAACCAAATGGAAATCATGGAATATTAACTAAAGAATTACTTATACGATTTTCATGGTCGCTCAGAGGACGCACTGAAAACACAAACTCAACGATAAAACAATACAAAAGTATGTAAATATATATATATATATATATGTAAAGTATAAAAAAAACAAAGCACAAAGTATATCAAAAGGAAAATAAAAATTGAACTGAACCGTTCGACTCACTCACGACTCACAATGCAATTCGTCACTATCATCGCCGGGACCGCAGTTCTTGACGCCGTCGCAGCGCAGCTTGTCCGATATGCAGTAGCCCGCCGCACACTGGAAGTGGTAGGTGGACTCGCAGAGCAGACCAATGGATGGTGGTCCTGGGCCGGAGTCCTGTATCTCTGTCCATACAATGCGGAAGCCCTGAATTAATAAATAAAATGTTTGTTAATTTTGCATTTTATTCAGCTGGGCATTGCCAAATGGCAAACCCCAAAAACCTCCACTTCCGCTGGTCCACAGAATATCAATGCCAACCCAACCAACCAACCCACCTGTGCACCGACGGTCTTGTCGCTGGTGGTGAAACTGATGCGCGCTGTTTGGCCAGTGGATATATAATGCCAGTGCTCAATTGGGGGCTTCTCACCGCACAGCTCCAGAGGCGGCTGATCCGAATCGACATTTACCCAGAGCCGCAGCACAGCGGCCGGACAACCACGATCTGGGAATAAAGGGTTGAGTATACAGCTCTGGATGGTGATATTTATATTGTACTTACTCGCCGGATCGCCCTCGAGCCCGAACTGCTCAAAGTTGATGGACAACTTGTATCCGGCGCGTGCGGTCATCACCCAGTTGCAGGCATTGGAGGCCATGCCACGACCTGGCGCCTTGTAGCCAGCTGGATAGTTCGGAGAGGTGATAATGCCCGAGTCCTCGTTGCTGAAGTTGCCGCCACAGTCGCCCGCATCGGATTTGGCAGACTCAAAAAAATATCGCGCCTTGAAGCCGCTGGCCACGCTCTCCTGATCCGTGTGCAAAGTGATCCGTAAGCCAACCGCGCCTCGTGGACTCTCAACAGGTCCGGGTGCAGTTAAACCACAATAGCGACCCAGCAAGCGATCGTTGTTATCCCGATACACCACATACATTTCCAGCCAATCCTCAAAGCAGGCACCGGAGCTGCAAGCAATCGAGACATTGACTTCGGCTGATTCCAGCAGTTGGTGTTGTACTTACCCATAAGAGCCCGCAGTGGCGTTTCCATTGTTGTCGGCCTTGATCTTGAAGTGGTCGAATACAATGGTAACTTGCTCGTTGTGCTCGGCCAAGAACAAGTAGGAACAGTTCGTGTCTGACGGATAGTTGGATGGATATCGCGGGCTGTTAAGCTCGCCGCGTTTCTTCGAGCTGCTCACATACGTAAAGCTGCAGGTGCCGTCCGGTGCCGCCGTGCCGGGTATTTTATATTCCGTCTCGAATATGTACTTGCCCTTAAAGCCGCGCCCCTGCAGCTCACCCGAACTAAACACCATAGCCAGGCGGGGCCCATCGCTGATGACGCGCTGCGTCTCATTGCCGCACAACTCGTAATCGAACTTGTCGTACGCATCGGCCGTCTCTTGGCCCTTCAGATAGATCTTTAGATAGCCATCAGTACAGTTGGATCTAGAATGAAAAAGACATGGACATTAATTGCATTCAGTTTGTCATACTTTGTATGATTTGTGTGGGCGCACTCGCTCTTGTCCTTGTGCTCCACTTTGGGTATGTTGAAAGAGATAAACTCGAGACGCACACGCTCCAGATGCTGTGCATCTTGCATGCCATAGATGAAATATCTGCGAAGCAAATAGATATGGAATATCGTTATTATGTATATCTGCAAGAGGTTTATTTATTTATACATTAAGTTTACACTCACCTACACACAGTTTTTGGTATATATGGATAGGGATAGTTGGGAGAGAGCACAAAACCAGTTGATTCCTTCTTCGATAAAATCTTTTGATCACATTCTGAGCCACGTATGTGAATGCCATCATTTTCACCTGATGGACGCAATAAATTGTTGGCATTCATTTATAATTTTTTGTTTTTGTTTTTTGTGTATTTATTGTTGCATTTTTAGGTAATAAGCAAACATCAGCAGATTACGCAGTTTTTAGAATTTCAGTTAGAGTTGGAATACATAGTTGAGACAGAGGAGATACACAGAGAGAGGGAGAGAGAGAGAGATTTAAGTTGTAGATAAATTTGATTAGTGAGTGTCCAGTAAACCGAATGCTGATAAAATGCAACAAAAATAAACAAAAAGCCACTGAGTGGAAACGTGCATCAAACACATACACGGAGCCGTTAAATGTGTGCGTGGCGGCCATTTTGCTGAGCAATGCAACAAAATGGCCGCAGTTTTGCGGCAATGGCAACTGAAAATTAAATGTAGATTATATGGTTTATCGCTGGTTAATACTTACGTATAAAATCTAATTTAACAAAACTTTCGCTAAATTCATAAATTCCTTTAAAGCCACGATTTTGCGAATTTGCGGTGCGCGACAGGGTATAAAAATGAACAAAAAGGCTCGACTCGCTCGAATACAATACTAAGTTTCTTTGCTGTCCGCAATATGTACCGATTAATGCTGACGAATTATCTGGACCATCGTACACTTTCACATAGTCAAATGGGCAGCTGTTTTTTTTTTTTTTTTTTTGGGTTGTATGTTGTTGTAGTTATTGTTGTTGTTGTTGTAGTTGTTGTTGTTGATGATGATAGTAAACAATAAATTTGTTGTAGACGAATAGATTGTAATAGCAATTGGAATAGAGCGTACATATATTATATAGAATAGAATTTACGTAGAATTTAAATAAGCAATTCTTGCAGATAGTACGAAGATATGATTCTTTGTGCGTGCGTGTGTGAATGTGTGTGTGTGTGTGTGGTGTCAGTGGAAGCTGCATGTCAAGGCAAATACCGCAAAAATATCCAGAATTTGCTTTGATTTTGACTGGAAACTTTATTGAGAGTGTGTGTGTGTGTGTGTGTGTGGGTGTGCGTGTGTGTGTGAGTGCGCGCGTGTGTCTTGTGTGAATTTGTACAGCATTAGGGGTACTCACTGTGGTCCACCAAAAAACAGATCAAAATCACGAAACTCTAATCTAACTCTCTGATTCGATTCACCAAGAAATTGATATGTGCATGACATATCCTTCGGATAGGCACCTGGATAGGTTGGCGATATGAGTGCGCCAGTTTTATTGATACTCATGCTAGGCGTTATCGTATAGGAACATGGCGATCCAGCAATGGGTATACCAATTTCATACTCCGCTGTGAAGTGCATACGATTAGGGTTTAACAGCTCAATCAATAGAAGCCACTGGGCGCACTTACATGCATTTATAAACCGAAATGTGCCCTCGAACAGGTCCGTCGACACATTCTTGTTGCTAAAAAATGAAATGGCAACGGCGCGGTACATGGAAATGCGTCGACGCGGCGGTATTGCGCCACAGTAGCGGCCGCCGAATGGGGAATTGATCAGCTCCGCTGGTTCGGACGATTGCACCTCCGAGTAGATATCCATGTACTCATGAACACAACTGCAAGGCGTTAATGAAACTCAAATTAAGTTGTCATTAATTGCGAAAGTAATTACTTACCTTGGTAACTCACCGACGGCCGAACCGCTAAAATAATAAAAGTAAGATTAAACAAGTTCAAATGTTACAGTCGGCTGTAACCGACTGAGTAATACTCGTTCACACTTACTCTGGCGGACTTCCTCTTAAATTAAAGGATTTAAAAACTACTTCGACGCGCTGACCAGGTCCTGCTAGGAATGTGTAGAGGCATTGCCGCGAATGATTCCGATGGTTATGCAGCAGCGGCGCCGTGAAGCTGCCGTTCTGTGGCCCTCCGATGCGCGAGACAAACGTCTGATCACATTCTGCTTACAGGCAAACAGAAAGAGACAGAGAAAGAGAGAGGAAGGGGGGAAGAGAGTTGCCCACAAACGGATAAAGTTTGTGTGCGGTTTTTGGCATTGATAAGTCGAGTAGTTACAAGTCGCTGCAATGGTTAGACAATAGACAATAGACACACACAACATAACAAACACATACACAAAACGTAGCAGTAAAACAAGAGTTGAACTGTTTGTATATCAGCCATGGCTGTGCGCTAGTGTGTCAGTGTCTGTGTCTGTGTGTGTGTGTGTGTGTGTGTTTGCGTGTGTGTGTGTGTGTGGTGTGTTGATATATTTATAACTAGAAAGCGGTTTCAATTTCAACTAAGTCAACTTTCAACTACAGATAGACACTTAAATTTAACTGTTAACTACGGGCGCGGGAAGCACACACACACATCAAGAGAGAGAGAGAGAGAGAGAGAGCGAGAGAAATTGAGTTTTGCTAGTGGCGCCACCTACTTGGCGATTTTGTGGGCCGCACCGGCGCCTCCAAGTATGCCACAACCGGCTGCATCCATGGCTCGCCAGCGCCCTCGCCCTCAATGCTGGGCGACTTCAAATGCGCTGTGGCGGCCACTTAGTTCGGTGTATTTTTTGGGTTGGAGAGGTGGAGAGGGGAAGCGGGGGTTTTAGGTATAGACGAAAGACAAAGACATGATGTTAATGATTTGTATATGCATGTCTATGTATGTGTGTGTGTGTGTGTGTGCGTGAGTGTGCTGGTGTGTGAGTAAGCATGTGTATATATCTGCTTGACGCACAACATGGAAAAACGCTTCAGTGTTTATGACAGGTGCTCTGGTTTAGTTAGCCTGTCCATCAGCTGAGATAAGGTGTGTGGGGCAAACATGTTTTTTCCATAATGAAATTAAGCAACTACAGAGGAAACTGTTGTACCTAAGCTGCACTCAGTGAGCAAACACACGCACGCACAACGTATCAATTATTGTCAGTGCGTGCTTCTGTGTTTGTGTGTGTGTTGGAAATTTAAAGCGCGGCAATTGTGCACAGCTTTCCGTTTAGTGAGTTTTGCTTTGCCAAGCACGCTCAGCAAACACACATACATACATAGACTCTCCCACGCGCAATACACGCATCGTGTGCATTTTCAAGGTGATTGCAGTTAAAACTTGCCTCAGCGTTCTCCTAACTTTGAGCGCATTTTAATCCGCTTTGCTAAACCAGTTAACCATGCTTCTACTCGGTGGTTCGAATCCCCACGTACAAATTGTATACCCTCAACAATACCCTTGTCCAATGGTATACAACATGCAGAAGAATGCTTCCGTTCCCAATAGGTAAATTAATTCTCGGTAAGCTTTGATGCGTCCGTCCGTCCGTATGTTCGTCTATTCGTTGATCCGCACGTTAATCATAGTGCGGGGCCAAGGATAGAAAAGCTCTAAGTATGTATGAAAGGAAGTGCTATTGGTGTTACGGCAGCTTAGTATATAGGATAGTCGGGCAATCCCGTCTGCAACTATTGTACCTGCTTGATTCTGGATTGCTCATAGTTTTAACCAGCTTTTGATTATGATTTCGGCACCATTTGCAGCAATCGAGCTCAAGAGCTTGCGGTTGCGCCTTCTTGTTAAATTCGATGCTGTTCATATTTTAAATGTGCAGCGAGTCTTCAATCTATTTTTGTTTTTCGGTTTTGCTGAAATATTTGGGCTGTGGGTAGCAGCTGCTGCAGCTCAGCTGAACTTGTATATTACAAGCGCAAATTTAAATGATGCTGTCTGCAAAACATTTAAATTTTGAATACAACATAAGCTCGAAATATGTTAAACAGAACTTTGCGCAAATTTGGTGGTTTTCATAGTGGCATGCTGTGGACTTTGTGAAACTCTGTTTCAAAGGGCCGCATTCGTTAGGACTTCACAGAAAATGCTTGGTTTTTAATGTTAGAATAATCATTATTATATAAATATAATATATACATTTTAAGATTTAATGTTAAGCACAGGAAATTTCATTGCGTTTGGGGTTCCTTTCTTTTTTGCCATTAGATTATGCTTCACTAGTTATCTACTTCCTCTCGATAGCAGCGGGTTACATAAAACCAACTTGCTATATAAAGATTTCTTCATGAATTTGCGGAATAAGCCTGTTTTATTGGTTGATTAATCTTTGTTGTTAAGATTGCTTGGCCAGACGTGAAACTATACGCCATATCTTTAACTTAACTAAATGTTCACCTGTTCTGTGTAGCTCCAAAAAGTGTGCTATAAATATTGAAATGGAATTTAACCACAAGCCAAGATTAAATTTTAAAACTCATGATAGTTGGTTGAGCTGAGCCCGAGCTGTGTGAGCTAAATATATAATTGATGACAGCGCATGCAAGTTTAATTAAATTAATTACAGCTGACAACAACATACGTAGTTGATTATGTATGTAAATGTTGCGAAAATCAGATCGTAACTGGCTTATACAATATTTGCATGATGTGTGCGCTACTAAAGCCCACACTCATTATGTCGGCTATTTTTGTTGCGCAACGATTGTAAATGAATTGTTATGCGACGCACTCGCTTTTATCTGCATTTGTTGCTGGGATGCGTGCTGATTGCTAAACTGCAAATAAATAGCGCACATGCCAAAAGTTTGCTCATTAAAACGAGAACGAATCACAGGAAAAACAGCAGAAGCAGCAGCAGCGGCAGCAGCAGAAACCAGGATACCAGACCCAAGGATGCCAGGACACGCTTGTAGGACTATGCGATAAACGCTGCTGGCACTGTCATGTGGTACTTGGTCTAGGAACAGGGTGGCTCTATGGGCGTAAGCCTGGGCGTGGCCGTGGGCGTAACAATGTCAACCGCAACGAAATCTGAAAAACGGAAGAGACCTGCACAGCGCCGCATTCAGCATTCTCGCCAAGCCCGACAAACGTCCCTCCATTTCAATTCCCCACCCATTACCTGCACACACCGCCAGCCGCCATCCGCCATCCGCCAGCCGCCAGCCGCCAGCCGCCTAGCCATGACAATGACAATGCGCAGCACTCGAAAAGTGTCAATAAATTTTATGCAGACGCCATTTGCATTGGCATAAATATTTTTGTGTTTTTGTTGGCGACATTTGTTGTTATTGTTGTCGTTCTGCTCGTTCGTTTGTCTGCCTAGACATTATGTTAATTTACTTTGTTTCAATGCTAAACGCTTCAAATTGTCGTGTGGTGTGCGTGTGTGTATCTGTGTGGGTATATTAAATGCAGGTTTTAATTACATATTGTGCAACTAGAACGATCAAAAACCGCAAAATGGCCGTAATAATCCGCGCAACTGCCATGTAAACAAGTTGTCTAGTAATATATACACAATGAACAGGTGTAACCGACTACCAGTTGGTGGGACGCAGGGCAGAAGGTAACCGCAGCTCTGGTCTTTTGCAAATTGCTCTCCAAGGATGCGAACAACTAAATGCGTTGAGACCGGGAAGTTCGACAAAGACGATGATGATGACATCAAATACTCCTTCAGCTGGCGGCAGGCAGACGGCCCAAAGAGCCATACAACATTACGCTAATAACCTCAAGCAAAAGCACACAAACCTATACAGGTGACAGGTGTGAAGGCCTTAGAAACTTGCTGGCAGCAGACATCAAGGATCGTTTATAGATTTGTTATTAGATTTGCTCTTGATTACCTCACTTGAAGAAAATATATTGCTAAATTGATCAGTTGGAATTATGGAAACTTGGGTATACGAGAATTAAAGAATTGGGTTTCATGAGATTATCAAAAACGATTGTTTCCCCTTCTTCTTGATAAAGTGTTGACATTACGGAGCAATAAACGTCTAAAATAACATTTCCTAATCTTGACATGAGATTCGAGCTTAAGAATGTTATTGACAACAACATTCCCAATTAGAACATAGAATGTTGTCTTCAATTGCTGTAATCGTTACTATCGATAACATTAACAATCGACTATCGAATTGTCACATTGTTCATTATCAAAAGTATTCCAGTGCTAAACAACGGTGTAAGACTTTTCCATGCAATATTTGTATATTATACGATCGTATATCGTGTCTCTATCTCAAGAAGTCAAGTTGTTTGCGACACTTTTGTCGCCATTTATAATCCTCTACTACGCTTTGCTGCCTGCTTGTAGATTGCCTGTGTAAATGGCTGCTTGGGTTTGCTGCACACACACACACACACACACTCACATATACACACATACACCGACACGAAATTCGTGAAAATTTAATGGCTGCCTCTGCTGTTGGCACTTACAGGGCCACCCGCAGTGTAGTGCGCCCCGCACCGCGCCGAACCGCACCCGCAACACCTCAGTCGAACAGCTCATGTTACAGACAATTTGCGTTAAATTTACAAGTAACGCCGTTTGCCAAATGCCACACCACAGAGATACCGGAGCCTTATGCTCGTTATTGTTGCTGGTTCGCGTAACCGCAGCCGTTGACGAGCAGCAGCGGCAACAGCAATTAAAGTGGATTTTCATGAAAATGAGTTTTCCTAATAGTTTATTTAGCCCGAAAATAAAATCGTGGCGATAAAACGCGTTGATTAAGAGACGAGCAAAAACGCCAGCTGCAGGTGAGCCGCCATTTCGCATAGCCATGAAGATAAGATGAAGATGAGCCTGCGTCAAGGATAAGAATCATGTTGCCATAGACATAGCCCTGTCACAGCTGCCGCACCTGCTGCTGTTGTTGTTGTTGTTGTTGCTGCACAATCTGGTAATCTCAGTCTCAAGCGCTGACGTACATAATTATGCATATTATATAGCAAAGGCTTAAGTGCATATTTGTGTTGGCTAGAAGAGCAGGTAAACTGAGTTTGATTTATTGCCAATTAGCGGGATGATTACATTCAAGTGCTTAAATTACGACCCTCTATTAATTGGCACTTAAGCTGCAAATTGCACCTAAATCAGCTGAAGATTAATATGTATCCAGTGCTGCTTAGATGGTTGCTTTTAATATTACTCATACGCCCCGTAGCCATGTGACTAATGAATATTACGTGTTGTCCAACGATTTGCCTAGCCCTCACAACTCATTGCAGTGGCTTCTGGCAGCGGCTTTAATGTGTCTTAAACACTGACAAGCTAATTAACTTTCAGCTCGCACAGCGCCAGGCCAACGCTTGTCCGGTGCTTAAGACTGGAGAACACTTGGACAAGGTAAAGGAAAAACAGGCAAACAAGCCGAAAGACACGGACCTTGACTAGTCGCCGCTCGGCTGGCGTGCGCTTAAGGTATTTCCTTTTACATTTTCATTTCGATTTGGAATTCGAATTTTATTTTCATTCAAATGTATCTGAATGCCCCTCAACGCTGCAGCACTTTGTTGGCGTAGAAATATGTATTTGCATTTTTTTTCAGCAATGCACTTTTTCATTGAACTTGTCGAATCTTATATTTGATTTCTATACATATACACTCAGCTATGTATGTTTATATTTTTATATATATATATATTTTTATTTGCTCCCGAAAACTGAATAACTTGGCAAAAGCTTTTGAAGCGCACTTCAAGCGACCAACTTTGAACACGTTCCAGGCAACTTGATCGATAAGTGGGTAATAATAAGAGAGCAATTCTGAGAAACTACTTACGCTTTTGGCTGGCTTGTTGGAACGTACCTGCAAACGAGAGAGAGAGCAAAAAAAATATTAATTAAAGTTTCCACCTCAAAGTTAAGTGCAAAAATGCACAAGGTAATTAAAAGTTAAAATTTGATATGATTGCCTGCAAAAGCAGATAAGATGATAAGTTTATTGAAAAGCGATTTTAAAGATACAATTTGTAGCCGATTGTGGATGTGCCATTAATTGCAGACACAATTGGAACCCAAACTCAGCATCCATCATTGTCGACAGCGCCAGCATACAAAAGCCGTCTTAAGGAAGACAAGCCAGGCAATTGCCTGTGGCCCTGGCACGAAAAAAGGAACATAACCCAGACATTGCAGCAATATACAATTCGAGCTCTGGCTATATGGCTAAGGAGGGTACAGCAACAGCATCAGCTCAATGTGCGCCATTATGCATTCTGGTCGTGTGCTTTCGTGTGTGCTGAAGCACCTCATGTTGCATGCTGCTAATCAATTACGGCTTAGCTGCAGTTAGAGCAGCTGCTCTTCCGCCCGCTGCTCTCAATGGGCAATTATTGATTGATGCCAAGTGCAGAGCACTTCGGGGTGTCGCTCAAGTGGCCTGCGCTGCCTTGTAACCCTGATCTAGTGCCCCTTTTTCAATGGAATCTTGCGCCTGTTGTCGATGCAGCCAATGCGGCTTGCCTGTCAATGTTAAGATTTTAGACATTGAAATTTTCTTTTACAACATTTTTTTTTTGTTTTCCGTTTTTGCGCGCTGTCCTTTATGGCGTAAAAGCTTAAAGTTATAATTTCTTATGGTGACTTTAGCAAGCATGAGATATTATGTAAGTACACTATAACAAGGTATAAAATGCGCATAAATAATGTACAATTATATATGTGGCAGCTAGTTGAACTTTAAGCTTTCCCATGGTTACTGGGAATTTACTGTTGCCACGAAAATGTATCCCAAATCAAAAGACTTCATTCCTAGAAAAGTACACACCCTCGTTGGTTATATAATTTTATCGCAAAATGTGTAACGCATCGCTTGTCAGTTCGTCTATTTCCATGTAAACTAGCCTCGTAGTTTAAGCTGCTCCACAAAAACAAAATGCATTATATTTTCGTAGGCATCGTATTGTTATATCATAAAGTTGCCCGTGGCACATTCGTGGAAAAGCTTGTTGTTCATACAATGCACATTTTCATGAAACTGAACTCAGGCTCGAACAAATTAAGCAGATCTGATTGTAATCAAACTACTTTTTCCAATAGTTGCATTGAAAAATGAACTTCCAAAACTTGTTATAACCTCTTTTGTCTCGAACTGTGTAAGGCATAGTAGGAGCCGTCTCTGACCCCAAAATTATATTAACCCTCGACCAGTATCAGCGGTCGATATAGCCATGTCCATCTATCTGCTTCGATGCAAAGAAGTCCTTGACGTTTATAAAGATTAATGGATGATAAACGGTTGGTTCAAGATATCTATAGATCTTTGGTAGCAATAGTTAAAAATAAAGTGCTTGTGCAAACTGGCTTGAAGATATCTTTCCCAACTTAGAACTTACGAACTTCACATGCTCGTTAAATGAAAGTTAAAATCCTATAAAGATCGGCTGAATGATATAGTTAATCTTGACAAAACTTTCCATTCATTAACCTTATCTGCGATATCTTATCTAATCGTAATGTACTGGAAGAATCAGTCGGAATAAAGCTTATTATCAATTATCAACTATTAACTATTTGAAATGAATAAATTTGCAAGAGTTATAAGAGTTCTAATTGAGAAAGAAAGTGTATTTATATATCGGGACCCAAAAAATGGCAAGCTTTGCTAGCTATTTATTTGTTTGGGAAACCATCAAATAAACACTTCACTTGGTTCGTTTTATGGTTCGTCCGTTTTCCAGTTCTTTGTTGGTTTTCTGAGCCTGTGCAGATTGCATACATATTTATATTAGCATTTGATGTATTCGTAAACAACAAATTACAATGAGAAGTCAAGAAATTCAAGAAACTTTACTGCGATTGCCATGAAGCCAGAATGTGTACTTCAGAAATTATATTTCCATTTAAAATGGCATAAAGTTGTTCTGGCTGTGATTGTATTAGCATATTATTCAATTTCAATGGAAGCAAAGCATAAATTTAAGGTGTGTGCAGCCAACACAATAAGTTTATTTAAATGAGTCATGAAAATTAAGCGCAACTGCGTGGCAAGTGGAACAACAGAGCCCAAGTCACACACAGTCATGCCACACAGAGAGGAACGGTTGGTAGTTAAAGCGTGAGATGTAGATAAGACAAAGCTTAGAATGCGAAGACAAATAAAACTATAAATATAGGCGTGCCATTGCCCTTGCCTACCGCATATCAGTTGAGAGGCAGAGCTTATTTACATAAGTGCTGGCGCACGTGTTTGATATTTCTTTTAGTTTTATGCCAGACAATGTCGCGCACACACACACACACACACACACATAGAAAGTCACACACAAACACACATACATACGCCCGTTGATAATTCAATAAACTAAACAAGATTCTGCACAAGATTTATGGGTTTGCTGAACCCACACATAAGACCTGCACCGTCTGAGTACAGGCCCCAAAACAGCGCTGAGAGGTTTATAAATCTTCATTTCAACATACCACATCCACGCCCACACACACACACACACACGCATAATACTTGGCTCAAATGTTCAGCTTCATCTTTAGCTACAGCTTCGCGTGACATCATCGCCAAGTTGGCCTAGATATGAAGAGGGGAGGGGTGGAGAGTGGCGGCTTATTAAAATGCTATCTGTAGGACGAGCGCCCAATTTAAAATTGGCTTTTATAATGAACGGCACGCAGCTGTTTCATGAATTGCCAACACTTATGCTCAATAAATGCCCATAAATTTGTGCTACAATACACGCCACGGGCGAGGCATTAAAATGCACGAGGCATGCCGCAAGGTAGGCAACAGACAAATGTCAAAAATAAAATATGTTCCCTTGTGTATTTAAGTGTGTGTGTGTGTGTATGTGTTGGGACTGGGGTTGGGTGTCTAAGTATCGCAAATCTGTATATTATTTTCGCGGCATAACGCAGTTGCTTGTTTTGAAACCCCAAACATTTGTTACACCCACAGCAGCTACACCCACTCGCAGCTGAGGCCAACGCTTACTGGATGGTCGCTCGCTCGCTTCGGGCAGCCCCCACTAGAAGCAGCTCCTGCTTTAACGTGTACCCATTAAATTGATGGCCAACGCGGCAACATTTGCCAGGCAGCCGAATTGATTAATTGACAGTTGACTCAGCGGCATTCTCGAGAGCGCGTCGCCACTTCTGCTGTTGGTGTGCGTGTGTGTAGGTGTTGACTTTGGCTTTGGCTTTGTCTAATGTCCAGCATTTGTTATGTGTCCATAATGCCAAATTCGCCAAGCTGACTTTGCCACATTACACAAAAGTGCATTAAATTTCATCCCATTAGACATGTCGCACAGTTTGGCCATCTCCCACAACTGGGCCAAATTTCTTTGGACGACATTTATCTGCAGTTTACGCATCGCTGACTGCAGTTCTGGACGCTATCGTCGCTATCAAGTTAACATTTTTCATTTTGCAAATGCAAATGAGCCAAATCAAAATTGTGCACAACATTTTAGAGCAGAGGGAGAGGACAAAATATAGCTGAGAGCTGCACTCGTTAGACAACTCTGTGTTTACTTTGTTTTCGATTTTGCTCTCTAATTTTGCAATTTCCTTTAGGTAATTGCTTTTTGCACCCTGCCAACCCATTTAGAGTTACCAGGCCATACTTTCACTGTGAATGTATCTGTATCTGTTGGATGCAGCATGGCGCTGGCCTACGCGAATCCGCCGATAGGCTAATTGCCACCACAGAGATCTGCAATTGAATATTATTAATGCGATGTTGTTTCGCAGCACAAACAAAATGAAAAATCACAACATTTGCATAATGCTGAACTGGGCACGGCGAGCCAATTGGCAGTATTGAGTGCGTCGAGCACAAGTTGTTGATATGCGCAGACATAAAACGTGACATTTGACGTGAGGTTGAATTTAAGTCAAGGCATCGACTGCCCATAAATATGTGTGTAAATTTTCCTACACTCACGTAAAGACTTTCTGCAGAAAAGGTAACAAAACTCAAAATGAAACGCAATTTGCATATATGCACGGGCGGGACGGGGAAACGGCAAAGTTAAGAGTGTGTAGATTTTTATGCGCACTCACACACACGCATACACATGCCACGCCCGCTGTGAGTATGTCAAGTCAGAAGTAAAGGTAAACCAAGGGACTTGGCCTAATCTGCATAATAATAAAACACACTCACTCTCACACAGCACACACCCACAGTCACACACACACACACACACACAGACCCAATTCTCACAAAAAGTGCCAAATTGGCGCCCCGGCAGGCACAGCCTGGTTGCAAGCAGCAGCACAAAATCCCAACTCATCCTTGTTGCGAGTTCACAACTTGCCATATTTAATATTGTGTAAATTGAATTTCCATCACTTTATGATTACTTGGTGCTTTCAGACGGAAATATAACGGACACAAGCGACTCGGGCCCAGTAAACAAGACACGACTCGGCACAGAACTCGAACTCAACGCAATTGACTTCAGGTTCATGTCTACAGGAAAAACAAGAAAAAAACGTTTATCTTATCGGGCTGTAGAAGATTCAATACCCTTACAGGCCAGCAAAATGACATCTGATTTGATGCCGTAACTTATCTTCTTCAAACGACAAAACGATTGTGATACGATTGTTTCCATGATGCAGCTCTTGGATCTATCTGCATAATGGAAGACTTTTCAAAATATCTTTTAAGACAAAAAGCTGCGCAACCAAACGCAAACTTTATTCATATAAGAAGTTTTTTGGTACACTTTGTATTTTGATCTAAGTCAAGGCAAGTCAAGTTTAATCAATGCAGTGAGGGACATGTCAAGAATAGTTTAGATAGTTTGAAAACTAAGCGACGAGCTACATTAGCTTTAAGCAAACGCTCTCTATCAAATATTGTTATATATATCTATCTCTGGCCCTCTTTTACAATAAAATTATCATACCCTCTGCAAGGGTATAACAAATCCGTTAATTCTAGAGCTAACTGCACAGCAATTTGGATGGGCTGTGAAAATCAATCATTCAAGTGAACAATTTTAATTTACGCTTAATTTTCCACATTGTGCAAAGAAGACATGGTCTTTTAATTTATGTGTCACATAAACGATGAACAGGAGGGATTTTTTAAAAGAGAGTGGGAGGATGAGAGAGATAATGAGAGAGAGAGAGAGAGAGAGAGAGAGAGAGAGAGAGAGAGCTTAATATATAATAGTTGATTGTTTCTATAAAAAAATTTATAGATATACTCTTCTTCTTAAGAGATGTCTATGTGAGAAAGTGTTTTGGGCTTCGCCGACTGCTATTAATAGGTAAGGGTACACGTAAAGCCTAGCTTAAGCCATTTCTAAGTAAGTCTAACATTATGCATTAGTCTACTTATTATTATAAGAGTGATAATAACAATGATTAATTAATTCATATACAAATCTTCTTCATTGCTGCTTCCTGTGATTCCTGAGTTAAATTGAAGGATAGCTTTTCGAGAATGATTGACCTTGAGAATCCTTCGAAAAGCGATCTCTTATTTGCTTCTAGCTTTGTGTAGTACTGTAGCTCTTATAAGAGCTATGCTTAAAAACAGGATTTCGTTTGCCATTTTTATCGACTTTATGGAAACGAGGCATTTCATCGATGCCCTGATCTTAGGTGGGTAATAGTTACGTTTAAAATGTCATTTGTCCAGTCTCTGCAATTAATGCACAAACGAAAAGACGGACAAGCGGGCAGACGGACATTGCAAGATCGACTCGGAAAGATATATAGATGATTCCTTTTGCGTGTTACATACGTTTGCACAAAACCCTCATATCCTGCTAAGCCATTTTAAATGGGGTCAGGATATAACAAATTTTATTTTCTGGCTTAGCTTAACGGTTGGCTAGCGAAAAGCTGGAACAACTCAGCTGTTTCCGCTGTTGTCGAACATTTCGTGCAGCTTATTCCCATTTTCCAGCTGCACTCGCATGCCAGAGCCGAGCAACGTTTCCATTTTAATCAACTGGCTAGGCGAGAACCATTGACAGGACCTGCACTAATAAAATTTTATTGCCTTTACGCCGTTGCCCTACTACTGACCCGGCACCAACTGGGAGATTTTTATGGTGCTTCTCTGGCATTGGCAATTTATAAATTTGTAGCATCTAAAGCTGTGTCTGGGGCAACACCAGCACGCAATTTGCATGCGTGTGTGTGTGTGTGTGTGTGTGTGTGTGTGTTTTGCTTGCTCAGGTGTGGAACAGCATGCAGCGGAACTGCATGGAGCACAGCTACCGCAAACACCTGAGCACCGCAACGCTCTCTAAATTGCGTGCCGTCAAAAACTTGAGCATTGAAATTGAATTTGTATTTTTCTTCCCCTTTCTCTCTGGATTTCGTTGCACGTTTTTGCACTTTACTGAACAACCATTGGCAACATGTCTGACAATTGCACCACAAAGCGATAAGCGTGCGGCGGTTGCCGCACGTTGCACAATTTATTGGATGTTGCATATGCAGCTGGGGGGTTGGCTGACAGTTGCAGCATGGAGAGTTCTCCCTTTAAGCCGTTAGTCAAATAAATTTAATAATTGCACTTTATTGTGGTTAAACGAGTGTCAGTAGTGCTTACCCTTAATACGCACGCGGCGATTGAAAGCGATTGAAAGCGATTGAAATTGATGTATTTCATTGTTGAGCGAGCAATAAAAACGAGTTGTTGGAGTTGAGTTTACACGATTAATTTATTTTCATATTATATTTGTTTACAGCGCGCGTACGTTTTGCAATAAATGTATTTACTTTGAACTTATTGAATCAAGTGTTCATTGTTTAATGTTATTTGAATTGAATCGATTATAGACATATTCGCATTGGTTTGTAACTCTTTGTTTCATAACTCTGTAGTACACATAGAAAGCTAAGTAATTACGTACATGTAACCATATGTATTTGTGTTTATATTATAATGCATACACACATGTAAATTTATATATATATGTATGTATATATGTTAATATATTTGAGTTTTAACACACACATAAAACTTATCCAAAAGTTATTTGATATATAAAATGCATATCATTTACTAGAACTAGGCCAACAGCTTGATTCCTGATCCGCATTCCTTATTCCGTATCTTTTTGCTGCTTTTAACAAGTGCGATGCTTAGATACCCATATTCGTTTCTCACAAAATATTTCCATATTGTTTTATTTCGAGTTTCCTAGAGCAATGTCAGGCCTTAGCCGACTTCTTCAGCTCTTTCCGTTCCTTTCCTGCGTCGTCTGTGGGGCGTCGAAATCGCACGCGTTTTAAACCGCGCTGCCCTTTTAAACAGCCTGGCCACATGTTGCGTGCTTGGACTTTGGCTTTGTTGTCAATTGAGACGTTAAAGTTAATGTAAATTTGCTTGCCTGTCTGTGTGTGTGTGTGTGTTGGTGTGTGTGTGTGTGTCTATGTGTATATAAGTTGTATGCAACATCAATAAAACATCAATAAAAATTTGATAACAACACTTGTATAAAATCGCGATGTTACGACGGCTGGGTAACACATTAGTATATATATATATATAATATATATATAATGTATATGGGTATATAGGGTTTATATTCTTGTTTGTTCATAATAACATTTAACAGACACACAAGGTTAACAGCTACTTATAGATGTGTTTCGGCGTGAGGAATGATCAAAATTTTGTTAATTTTTATTCCACATATTTCTAATAATTTCACATCACAGCCAATGGGTACTGACGATGGGATGCCTTCTCTTTCATTTAATATCGCTGTCGCCCTCTCTCCCTCTCTCTCTTTCTCTCTTTATCTTTCCTTATCGAACGCTTGCCCACTCTCCTCATGTTGGGTGACACTGGATTCTAGGTGTGATTCGTATGATTGAATTTTGACATCGATCGGCGACGGCGGTTAACTGATTCAACTTCATCTTCATCTTCATCCTGTTGTTATTGGTATTGTTGTTGTGGTTGGCGCTGGTATCTGCCCCGGCAATTGTGTTGACCGCAACTAACAATTTGGAGGTCTCTGTTATCCATCTGGGAAGTTGCCGGGTCCCAGCTGGAGCATGTCTCACTTGGGCTCCTCGAACTGCTGCCCAACGACTATGATGATCACAATGAATACCGCCAGCAGCACCAAGATGCAGCAAATGGCCACGGCCACCATGGCGCTGTTACTCATTCGGGCGTCTAAATGGCAAACGTTTGCCTCAACAAAAGCCTGTTGTCCTGTGCTGGATTCAAGCGTTCAGCCGAATTGTTGCCTCTATTCGCAGTTAATTGCTGTGTGAGATACAGAGATTTATGTATATTTCTCTGTGCTACCCTTTTTGTGTTTTTCTTCTGTTTGATGCCCCGTTTTGTTTGTGCACAGTTGAGATCATCCGTGGGGACTAACCAACGAGCGTACCCATTGCCCAATCACTTGTCATAACTGCCCGACCCCGTGCCCTCTGCTGGCATTGATATATGCCCTCACATTGCTGCGGGCCGCCCAAAACAAATTGCGTACCATAAATTCCAAGGACTGCCTATCAGTCGCTCGACTGTGCGTAAAATGCCACGCCTGGCTCTGGCCTCCAATCATCCAAACCCCTAACACTGCGCACTCTGACAGCTTGTGGACAGCCCAAAACTTTTCATACTTCTCTGTTCGCATTGTGCAGAAACAAAGTGCGCGGTGTGTGAGTGTGTGTGTGAGTGTGTGCTTGAGTGTGTCCTGACACTCCTCCATCAGGAGGCGCACAAGTGGAAATTTGACAAAAATCACAACCGATATTAGCGAGCGTGAGGCGTCTGTTAATGTGTGTGTCTCTATCTGTTTGTGTGTGTGTGTGTGTGTGTTTGCTTTTGACATTTGATAAATGTAGTTCTCAATACAATTGTCTATCTGTGTGTGTGTCTAGCTGTGTGCTGGTGTGTGTGTGTGCGCCTGAGATAGCATTTGTGCCGAGTTGCATTTGCTGTCAGCAGGATGCAATATGAAGTGCCTATTAACCTGTCCAATAGCTACTGAGCCAACAATAATGCCATATACTACAATATTATCTAATTTGTGCAAGCACTCCTTGCAATAATTGACACAGAGGCCACTCGCTTAATTTCCTGCAGAGCGGGACAAGCGCACACGGCAGGAAAATTCAATTATCGGCAAACATAGCTTGACAAACTCAATTAAAAATACCTTCTTTTTTTTTGTATTAAGAAGGGGTATTCTTTGTAGGAAAGGGAAAAAGTAATAAAAATGTGCAGAAGTAATTGCATTATGAGCTGATGAACATGCACTCATGTATAGAACTCTTTCAGTGTGCATTACGAAGGAAATTACTCTTGATAAAAGAAAGCTTTTAGCTGCACAGAAAACAAAAGAAACATTAACTAAAGATATATTTCTCTATCTAAAACTGTTTATCCTAGTTGCGAAATGAGCTTTAAATATTGCCATAACTTCAATTCCCTTCAGTTGGATATATAACATGGGAATATGTCTAGCATAAGATTTCGATTTCGATTTTAATAAGTTGATTTGAAAATTGTCGAAAATTTCAAGCAAAAAGCTTGGACTGAACAAGGCCAGGAAATACCAGCTAGTAATATAAAATGTTTGACACAAATGAAAATAACGCTGACATTTGGCCAAAGGGGAAAGGCAACAGCACAACACAAGATAAACAACAGCACGAACTGCAATATAAAAAAGACGAAAACAAATGACAAGCTGAAAGAAAAACATAGTTCGGAAAAGTTTGTTCACAGGAATGAAGCATAAAAACTAATGCAGCCCGACAGCAGCAAATGGTCACAGCTGCTGACAGTCAACGAAGAGGGGGGAAACGGGGAAATAACTAAAATGAAAATACAAAATATAATAAAAAGAGACAAAATTTTCAATTGAATGTTTGGCCCGAAACTATTGGCACGGCGGGCAGCTGGGCAAATCTCTAGACAGACATTTCGAACTGCACAGCAAACATTTCGAATTTCAATTTGAAACGAGCAAAGGGCAAAGAATCACCCAAGTTTCTAGCTCCATGCTGAACTGGGACAGAACTGGGTCGGGGTCCACGCATATTTGTCGATGGGCAAACATATTAATTAATTGGGGCGACGTTATACAATTTGTTATGCGGGCCTGCTGTTCCGGGCAGGTCCTGCGATTTGGCAAGGCGCCGCTTTTTTACATATTTTGGCATTATTTCTTTTTTTTCGCTTTTTGACCAGGCGTTGGTTTAATGCCTTGTCGTTATTTATGTGCTTGTTTTTTACACAGCCTTTGCCCTGCCACGGAAATTTGTTTTTTATGCTCTCTTCGCTGCTGTGTTCCTTGTGCGTGCGGCGTGCGGCGCGCGGAAGTGAAATGTTATAAATAAGCCAGGCATAGTTTGAACTTGTGAGCTTTTGTTTTTGTTTTTGCTGGCCCTGTCCCTTTGAATTGGTCAATTAATATTAATGAAAGCGGCGGCACTTCCTGCCCGGCCCGCCCCAACTAAATGGCGCCTGCTGTGTGTGATAAATGTAGCAGTTGCATAATTGATGCGCTCAGCTCTTAAAAACCTTAAAGTCCAACTACATCATAAAGCCAACAAATGCCGTAAAGCGAGCAGGGACAGAATGTTTGTCTGTTTCGATTACATTGCAATAAGTCAATTTGTCAGTTTATTTGCAGCTTACGCAGGTAAAACAAGCAAAAGACAAACATCCACACAGCAATTTTTATACACGTTCATAAGAAAATGCAGGGCAAGCAGTGCGTATACGTAACATATTGGCCCTTTGGCGCTTGTTGGTTTATAACAAACGATAATAAACCTAAAAAGTATTCAAACTCGCTTATTGTGCTGACACATGCGCCCGAAGAATAACGAGCGGAAAGGACTTTTACGGCCAGCCAAAGCATAAGATCTTAGACAGAGAGAAAGACTCTTACAGCACATTTCACTGACACATATCGCCTGTCGGTTTTGTCTATGGCTCTTAATTAAATTAGCGCTTCCCCAGCAACAGCCGCAACAGAAGCAGCAGCAGCTGGCTATGAAGGCAACGCGAAACAACAGAACAAGGCGGCCAGACAGCGCCAAAATGACAGCACGTCACCCAAGAGGACGACGCCAAAAAAAATAACAAAAATATAACAAAAACATGAAAAAAAGGCTATGTGCGGCACGCCGAAGAATAAATATTCTGGTAGGCTTAAAACAGCTTTAAAGCCAAATCTTGTTTACAGACCGATTGAACATACATATGTACAATACATAGTCCGATTGTTGAGCTATATGTTAAAGTAGTTCAATGTCGATAAGCTTTGGCTCACAGTTATAATCCTCGATTAACTCGACTGTTGACACCGATCCATATTATGTCGAAGGCATCTCCATCTGTGCGTTACACTTTTAGTGAGAAAACTATTGTACCCTCGACAAGGGTATCGCATATAAAACAATACACAGCCCGATTCTCGTGCTGCCGAGCGAACAAATAAAATACATTTTGCAATTTCGTAAGTTTTATGCGCACATTTGCAGAAATTTGTTTATGCTGGCTGAATGCGTAGACCAAAGCGCCGCCAATAAAGCTGGAGTTGTAAGTTGACGGCACAGTCCATGTCTGGTGATTCCACCAAATGGTGTTTCCACCCCAAGTGGAGCAGCCATCGATACCATCAGCTGCGGGTGACGCTGGAAACTGTTTGTGCCAGCACAAATTCAATTTGTGTCAACAGCGAGCGGCACATAAAAGAAACTTGAAGGATTTAAAGCGTGCAAAAACTACCATCAAATTAGAAAGAAAATTGCATTGCCCCGTTGTAAATGCGGCGTAATTGCGTACGTACGTAAAGGAGCATAGCTTTTGGGGCAAGTTCAGCAGCGTTGATTGCGCTGCTGACCTTGAGCCGGTGCCGCCAAGTGTCGCCCCAATGGGCGGCGCAGCGCGTGCAGACACACAATGGCAGCATAAATGCTTCATAAGTGCTTTAAGATTGTGCCACGAGTTGTTGTTGTTGTTGCTGCAACTGAGGCAACAGCAGCTGTTGTCTTGCAATGTCAAAAGTCAAAAGTGCATTAAAATAATTGCACTTGTTTAGTCAGTACTGCGGCAAAGCCGCCAGCAGTCGGCAGTCAGCAGTCGGCGAATATTTCTGATTTTTTTTAGCAAACGATGTCAGGTGTGTGTGTGTCTGTGTGTGTGAGTGTCTGTGTGTGTGTGTATGTGCCTGCCATAAGTATTTCCGCCTCTGACTACACTTAAGCTTGAACTCGGCAGAAATCTTTTGTTTTAGTTCTTAAACGCACCTTTATGTTGGATGAGTGAGACAGTCAGAGAGAGAGAGAGAGAGAGAGAGAGAGAGACAGAGGGAGAGGGAGAAGGAGGGATTTATGCGCCCTGCGATATCTACTCCTTGTAACTAACTTAACCTCGACACAGAGTCCTTGCCCCAAGCCTTCACTTGCCGACAGCATTGTTCTGTCCTGTTGCACGCTTCGCTTTCACTTTTGCCTTATGCAGATGCCTTAAAGATTACGCAAATGCGACAAAACGACTTTTTTTATATACTACAAAAGATATTGGAATATGCCAGGACCTGACCGCTTTCCGAGCCAATGTGAGCGCTGCACGAAGATTGATGAATCTTCTTGAGTAAATGTCATTACCATTTAGGTATCAATCCAGTACTGACTGCCGCACAAGTGGCCGCTGGCTAAGCACAGCTGCCCATTTTAGCCAACATTGATAGAGGCAACAACAAATTAAGGTATTCGACTGGCAAATACTCTGTACATAAGTCTGGAGAGCATGGTAGCTAGTGCGTATTGTTAACGTGACTAACTTAAATCATACATCTGTAAGACAAGAATAAGTATCGCCATGGAGACACTTTTACGATACTTTCCAAGGATTATTTTGTTTGGGAAGAATTCTGCAATAGAGTAGCCAAACTCTCAGTTAAGAAGCATAAGAAGCATAATGCTACCAACAATAGTGAGAGACTGATATACTATAATCAAACTAACTAATGCTGCTGCCTAAATATATCATTAGTCAATGTTGCCTTATTTCATTAGTATTCATATAGGGTATTCGAACGAATTCAATACGTCCATAAACACACACTCGTGTGTCTGTGTGTGTGTGTTCCTGTCAAATTTAATTTGCAAAATTGTTCAAACTGAAATGAGTTATAAATTCAATGTGTATTACACTTGCATTATTAATTTCGGAGCGACTTTTGTATAGTTTCTCGCCTGAAACTGTCACGTCTGCGGGCAAATTCCTGATACATTTTATGAAAATTAAATAAAAACAGTTTCATTTTCGTTTTAAGCTTGTTTTGCAACAATTTCGCATTGCAATTATAACTTATCCAGTTGACTCCATTACCGCGGGCATAATTCGTGGCCATTAATATTTCATTTGGCCCGAAACTTTTGTTGCCACGCACATTAACGAGTTTTATTGAAATTGGCAATGCTGCTGTTTTATTATCTATGGACCCCTTTGGCTTGGCCAACTCCTAGCCGTACATTAATAAGGCAAAAGCTTGGCTCTTACAATGCTGAACAAGTTTCGGCCTGTGCGGCTGTCAGGTTTGGTCAATCGCAGGGCTGCGATTTAGCCCTGAAATTGGACAGGACTCGAGCATCTCGAGGTCTAATTGATTGGATTGCTTGAGTAATGGAATCGCATTCGGCTATAAATATGTAAGTAATTGTCCAAATGTTTTCAATTTAGTTTTGACTTTATAGAACATCACGCTGGCTATACGTCAATAATGTGCATGCATAAGATATTTGAGCTCAGGCTTATAATGAAAATATAAATATTTATTGCTGAATATGCTGTAAAAGTGAACTTTTCCAAAGAAAAAAAACTATATACAAAACGGAAATGCAATTCCGAGTAGACTTTCAGGTCAGTTAATGCATAAATTATAATGAATAAATCAAATATTCATGACTTCTGTGACTTCTCATCTTCGACAGGTGTTGTAAGTCTAACAGGCACGGGCAAGCCATACAGAAATATATATACTCAGCATAAATATATATGTGAGATAATATATGCTTACGCTTTAATAATGTATATTTTGCTTTTCCGAGAAATCTCATTAAACTTTTGCATTAACGAGCTTTACTCGGGTCCTCAAACATGAGCCAAATCGTATCAAAATTGGATACTGTATCATATAGCTCATTGGGAATCGATCTATATACCATATATTTCATCCTTAAGACATATTTTCAAGCGTGGCATTTGAGAAGTTTAGATGCTTTCTCCATTAGACTACGTACTTTTCAGCTCTGTAGAAGGAATCGGTTCAAAAGTCAGCGCTACACTAGGCGTATACTTAACGTTTGGCATTTGGTCCTTAACCTGTTTTAAATTACGCCGTTGTTTTCAATTACTCACGATTAACAAAGTGTCAGGAATTCAATTAAGAGACTTAGCTGCTGGCAGGCAGCTACTTTGTAATTTTAAAGGAATGTGTGAGGGCAACAAGAGTCGAGGCTCTGGCTATAGGTGGCTTATTACGCTTTAATCAGCGAACTCATTAGCGCAGTCTTTAAAGTATAGTGGGCGTGTCGACGCCCATCATCTAAGTCTGACAATGCCTCTGCCAGCGGCAGCAAAGTTTTTAGCTTGGCAGCCATCAAGATGATATAGTGAAAAAGTTGAAATATATTACTATTTATGGCAAATCCTCCAACTGGGTTTAGATTGCGGGGCCGGAAATTCACACTGTGCTTGCCCCCTCGTAAACAAAATACTATATATATATGTATAACATATACAACAACAACGGATTAGCTCATGTGCTGCAGGCGCTAATTAAATTCGGGTTCGCGGCTTTGAAAGTTGCGCTTACGCAACGTGCGCCCAATGCCAATGGGCAAAATTATAATAATTTCCTTGCTTTGCCGCCCAAATAGTAATGAAAAAGCGCAGCGCACCGGAAATAATCAGAAAACTAAACGGAAACATTGCCACGGCCACTTCCACTTTCAGGCAAGCATTTTTCTTTGCATTTGTTGAGGCAAAAGGTTACCGAGAACGCGCAGTCATATGAGCAAATGTGGGCGGTTTTGTATAAGGATTTGTGTATATGGGCGTGGCAAGCAAAAGTTTCATGCGTCTGCATGAGAGTAAAATGAATGCAGCTCATTTTGAAAATCGTGTGTAGTTCGTCAACCGTAGCTGAGCCTGGAAACTGGCAACTGGTAAGCGCCCCCGCACCTCAAGCCAGGAGAAACTTTAACGATGCACACAAAAGCCCAGCGACAGCTAATGAATAAATAATTTATGCGTAAAACCCACAGACGGGGACCCTGAGGTCGGGCCACATTTATAGTCGTCAGTCAGCCTTTTCTCTTTTTTTAGCATTTACCACACGTAGCAACTTTTATCTCTCCATTAGCCGCAAAGCAAAGGAAGC
Organism: Drosophila kanekoi; assembly: GCA_037075305.1. Classification (NCBI taxonomy): domain Eukaryota; kingdom Metazoa; phylum Arthropoda; class Insecta; order Diptera; family Drosophilidae; genus Drosophila; species Drosophila kanekoi. Next base: position 396,761 of record JBAMCE010000665.1, read on the forward strand.
GTCGGTGGCGCACGCAATGGCCCAGGACTTGGCTCGAAACAGGTGTCAGCAATTGGGAGTTTTTCTCTGCACACAAAGGGTTGTGGTTATCACTTGAGTGCGCTGTTTGCTTATCACCTGGCCAGCTAAGCAAACATAAAAAGCCGGAGCTACAAAACAGTAAAAGAATTGGCAACTGATTGACTATTTGCACAGTTGGCACGTTTCAATCTTGGCAACGATTGGCAAATTGCTGGGAATGCCAGGACCTGAAGGAACTGCCAACCAAAGTATCCTGTTCTCCAGCAAGCGACGATATCTGGCAAACTCCCTTTGATTGTCTCCCACACACAAACACAATTAGCAGAGAATCACAAAACAATTTTACGTTTAGCTAGTTATGTCCAAACAACAGCCAGCCATAAATCCCTTAACAATTGTGCTCAGCCAATCCGAACAACTGGTATTTGCATTCATATAAAAGTCGCTCGTTCGCATGTGTGCGTTGCCATTGTGAGAAGGATAATGGAAATCGGTGGCAGCAAAGGGAGAATCTGTCGCCGCTTGTTTGTCTGTTTGAGCACATCAGCTAATAATGTTTGCCTGTTATACAGAGCTTCGCATGCATATTAGCCTAAATATGTAATAAATTTTTACTGCGCTTGAATGGGTACAACTGTAAGAAAGATTTAAGAGAATTAATGCGATTACATCGAATGACCAATATTATAGATTATTTCCCTTAAACACTTTACATTCCCATTTACCTAACGCTCATTTTATGATTTCATCTTAATTCCAAATCTATCCCACTTGTATCTCAAATGTGCACAGACAAAACCCACAACATTCTAGTTTTTCTTTTTACATTTTATATATATTTACGCTTTGTAGACGCGAAACCTTTGTACACAATGTCCTGTATGAATTTATTGTACTTTTGAAGCTCGTTTTCTCAATATTATCGTCGTTAACGCGCGTGGGAAATAGTTGGCAGTAAAAAAAGAACGCGAATTGAGCACAGAAATAAAAAATGCGTAAGAAATGTAAATTTAAATATGCAACATAAAAAGCACAAAAAGCGTTTAAAAAACGGCGACGCGCGACTTTAAACAATATTTGCCGTTTCGAAGCGACGCTTCCGAAACACGAGCCAAAAGTAACGGTTAAGCTGCTGATAAAGCTTGTCACACGACGCGACTTGAACGGTTAACTGCCGCTGTTAATGCTGCTGCTGCTGCTGCTGCGACTGCTGCTGCTACTGCTGAAGCGTTGGCTGAAGCGACTTGCGTGCCTGGCCGACTGTCATCGACTGAGTTGATTCGTGCGCTGCGACCAGCATATAAAAGCAATCAGAGAGCCGAGCGCGAGAGGGAGCGAGAGACAGAGATAGAGCGAGAGCGAGAGAACGAATGTGTGCGTGTCTGGCAAGGACTAAGCAAGCGAAAGCTTCTGCCATAACGTTGACTGCTTGACTGTTCGACAATCGAATGGACGCAACTCACATGCAATAAATCTTAAATCAAATTGAATTTATGATTCTTTTATTTCGTTTTATCGCGCAGCATCTTTGCTCTGAGCACTTATTATCCCTCCCACTCACTCGCTCGCCCTCTTCTGCAGGCAGCTTCTGCTTGGCTTTCGCCTTAGCTCGCCCAGACCCAAGTCCTAGCTTGTTTACTTTGCGTTCTCATTACGATTCGCCTATTTTACTTGTTTCGAGTGCCCAATCGCCTTTTCATTATTGTCTTAATCACTCGACTAGTTGGCACTTGACATGCCGACAGGTGGCAAACCGACTTTGTATTGGCTACTGCTTAAATGCTGCCAGATGAAAAGCATAAAGCTTAGCCTTCATTATCTGGTAAATTGTGGGAAACTCGTTAAGCTGACCAGCGACAGTCAGCAAAATCTGCGCGCCAAACAATAGCTGTAATACCCAATAAACAATTTCAATAGTCACTGATAAGCGCCGGACCTGATAAGGTGGCACACGCACAGCGCATGCGTGAGCTTTAAGAGAGCGAACAGCAGCAGGAGCAGCAGCAGCAGTAGCTGGCTCAACTGATAAGACGGTAAGGAGCAGGCCGGGCAACGCTTGAATTTACTTCAATCGCTGCTTGGATGTGGCCAGTGACAATAGTAAGGGCCATTTAACGAATTGTCATTGATTTCCTTTTGCATTGGGCGGCGTCTTTTGTTCCCTTTACATATATATATATTTTTTTTGTACATTAGGCATTTGTTTAAGGCCAGACGAAGCCCCCTCGCCACAGCACCACCCGCAATTGTTGGGCTATCAAACGAGGATCGCAAATTGAATTTGGTAAAGCAGCTGCCTGCCACACAACATTGTCTTAAATAATTATATTCGCGTTTAATTAATAAGTTTGCTGCACACCGACAACAACGAAAACAACAACAAAAGTCGCCAACTGAGTTGCCAACAAAAAAAAAGAAAAAGGTCGCGGCCCATTGTCTGTGTGACCCAAACTTTATAATAATAATGTATTTTTCTTATACCCTGTACTCATTGAAGGTAGTCAAGTCTGTCTCTTCGTCTGTATGAAAGTCGAACAAGGGTATGATATTTTAAATTTGATAAGCAGAACGAGTTTATCTGTTCGCCCTTCCCATAATATCAACGAATATTCATTTTATCATAATATTTTTTGAGCATACAGATTAAGAATCTAAAACTTAATGACAATGGGTATAGACTATAGCCATGCACTTTGGTATATAAACACTTTTTAAGTTCTGAAAATTTCATAAGGATCAGACTTTACTACACATAGTTATGAAAGAATGAAGTTTTAAGGGAGGGAAGATATGAATCACAAAGAATCTTAATATACGTACTTGCTACAGGGTATTTACCATTCGGGCATTTTCGACTGAGGCACATTTAGTTATTTTTTTTTTTTTTATGTTTTTTTTTTTAAATAAGCGGCAGCAAGACGAAAGTCGTACATAAAAAAGATGTTAAAAAGTCGACGCAAAGGACTCTCGAGGTCGCATTCTGGGGCAAAGTCCAGTTTGGTTGGTCATTAAATTTGTGACCATTTTTTTTGTTTTCTCATGTCGATATAAATAATGAGCTGCCGCCAGCTCTCGTTTGTGTGTGTGTGTGCGTGTCTGTGTGTGGTGCGGGTCAATTTGCAAATATTGTCAAAGTTATTTAGGCAGCGCTTAAAAGTCTGCCAACATTTGGTATATATTTATTTACTCGAGCGGCATTTGGTCCTAAACCATCTGAGCCACAACACAAGAACAAAGACAATGCTCCCAGACCAAACTTGGCCTCAATTAGTGCAATCCCATGTTAAGTTGTTGATATTGAACAAAGAGAAATTGTGTACAATTTGTGAGGCTAATTAAGTGCACAGCCACTAGATAAACAACTAAGTTAAGTTAAGGACTAAACATGGCACTTACCTGCATAGAACAAAGGTAGCAGATTGAAGACAATAACAAGCGGAAATACAGTGCGTGCAAAGTTTTGCATATCCATAAAGAATCTGACAGTCCGAGGGCCCGGGCCAATGGCGGCGGCAGCTTTTGTGCAGTGTTGATAGACTTTTCGTTGTTTTGTTGCAGTTGCTGTTGCAGTTGTTGAAGTTGTTGCTGTTGTAGAGTCTTGACCTTGGCCGTGTTTGGTTTTGGAAGATAGGCGTGATTGTATTGTTGGCCTGCATTTTGCTGTTGCAGCTGTTGTGTTGTTGCTGTTGTTGTTGTTGTTGCTGGAATGCGCAGCAAAAGCAGTGGCAGCCCCAGTAGCAACAGCAAAGCGTCGACATCCCGCAATGCCAGCGCCAATATCGTTGTGGCCGTCATTGCAATTAGCATCATGTGTACCTGAGACAGGATATTGCTGATGCAGCTGCGGCATTTGCTGCTGCTGCTGCTGTTGCCCAGTCTTCGTGCCAGCATGCTGTAACATGCTGTTCTTCCTGCTGCTGTTGCTGCGGCTATGGCTGGCGGTGCTCGCAGCGATCTCATGTATTGTCCATATCCAATTCCAATTTGAAGCACCTTTTTCACTTCCGCTCGTTTGTACATCATCTGATGATGATGCTGCTGCTGTTGCTGCCCCGAGTGTTGCTGGCGTGAGTGGCTCCCATGTTGTTGTTGCTGTTGTTGTTCTTGTTGCTTCCAATTTACTTTGTGTTGTTGTGTGGCACAGAAACGTTTCGCTTTCAAATTGCTTCCGCTTTCTGCTGCTGTTGACAGTGTGTTGCTGCTGTTGTTGTAAGAGTTGGCGTGTTGTGGAAGAAGAGGACTTGTTTGTTGTTGTTGTTGTTGTTGTTCTTGTTTTTGTTGTTGGTGTGTTATAGAAATGTCGTATCTGTGCTGAGGCCATGTTGTGCCCTGAAAACGGAAAGAGCATGAAACATAATATGTTAAAAAGATGTCACAACAAAAAGAGTCCTTTTATTCCGGGTCCAGCCAACATGGCCCAATACAAACAAATGTTAAGCACACATATATCTATATATGCATATGTGTGTAAATTGAAATTGACCAATACCCAATCCTTCAACTGCCTAGGACCCGCTCGGAACTCTTTGGCTTTAGATAATCGATTCGCTTGCTATTTAGTGGGAATTCCTTAGCCTTTGTGCGCCTGTTGCGAGGATTAAGCGTCCTGCAACAACATCTCGTTGATGCCCTGTGTATTTAGGCTATCCCTGCCATCTGCGATACTTTTTAATCAATTTCCACTGACGTTTGCCGGCGGGACAATCCTTTGACGTTTTGCCAACCATTTCTCCTCTTAAATGAGGGTCCATTTTGCTATTTTGTTTATTTGCAATAGCCAACAGTTTGTTTTTTTTATTTGTTTTCATGATTTAAAGCTCAACATAGTAAATCGATTTAATGGCAATTTCTTGCGTTTGAGGTCGCATCTTAGAAGCAATCATTGCAAATACTTATTTAAAATCGAATGACTTTCGCTCTAAAATTAGGGAAAGCATAGAATTTATGATCAGAAGGGATGCAAATGGACATGACATTATTTTACCCATAAAAGACACCATCAAAATGTTTTTAATCAAATTGAGAAGCTTTAGCTGATATCATGTGTGAGAAAGAGGTTTACGAGATGCTTTAATATCATTTTTAAAATCGACGTCAAAACATTCTTCGCACTGAGTAAAAGTTTGATGAATTTGGACAAAAGTTATATTGACATCTTCAAACTCTTTTATTTAAGATTTCTTATATCATCAAAGATCTTTGTATAACTTTTAGTCTTTATTTAAAATCAGTTTTGAACATACATATATGTAAAATTTACCGTTAGACTTAAAGTTTAAGATAGTATAAATAGACTTCAAGCTAGAATACTGTAGCAATCCAACTAGGAAACTTCTACAAAGTCTACATCAGTTATCAGGGCTCTCTTATGTACTGCTGTTAACTAACAGTCAAACGTTATTGCAGGTTCGCCCATAAAAAATATTTAACATATCCATTTATGGCAGTCGCTTCTTTTATATTACAGCAGCAACAAAGCTTTTAAGGACTTACAAAAGTTAACTGTCACGAGCTTTACACAGAAAGCTGTTAGTCAAGTTTTTCACACATTCGCCATTTTAACTGACAAAAGCTTTGCCAACGGCCATTCAATCAAATGGGCAGCTTTTGCATACCCCTCAACTGTGCTGATTAGCAGAGAGCTTTTAGAACATGTTAAGGGCCCACAACTAATATCGGTATCATAACGCTTTAGCTGTGAATAATAATAAATTATCTTCAAGTGCATTAGATTAGCTTAGCTGGTACGTTACGCCCACATTCTTATGCCACACACATTTATCAAATTTCGTGGCCAACAAAATGCGTGGCCAACCCGAGCGACGTCAATAACAGAAAGACACAGAGTAAAACTCATTTTCTCATTTTCACTATTGTCAGGGGGTTATCTAACACCAATTCATATGTGTGCGCACGTATGTATGTGTGTGTATGCGTGTGTTTGTGCAGAGTTGTCCTTGTGGCTATTTCAGACACTGATAATAAAGTAAAAATTGCAACAATGAACGCATAGTTGTCATTGTCATGTTCGGCTGATGGTAAACAGACATAGCCACAAAACAGCAACAGCAGCCACAGAACTGAGCATAACGCCCACACGTAACACGGACTCACAAAGTGCTCGTAATCAACGTAAAATTCCAGGCCACACACATACACACACGTACGCATACACATTCCCACCTCTGTCAGCTGCTGTTGCTGTTAACGCATTGAGTGTCCTTTGCCATTGGGGCTAGCCCCAAAATTGGCCCCCGCTGCCCAGCTATCTAGCTACCCAGCTGCCCAGCTGCCCATTTGTCCAGTAAATTTTTCGTTTTGCTGTGTAAAAATGTCTGCAATGCTGCACTAATGTCATCAGGGCATATGCGTAACTAGGTGAATGTGAGTGTGTTTGTGTGTGAGCATATGTGTGTCTACGTGTGTGTATGTGGTCATGTTGATTGCCCGGAAAGGGGTGGTGTCAAGGAATGGCCAGTTTCGGCTCAGTTGCTGTGCGGTTGCTTCTTGTAGCATTTCTACATTTTTATATTAGAGGCGCCCATTAATGCCAAACAGAACTAGCTTTGGGGGTGCACGTATGTGTGTATTCGTGCGGGGTATATTTGACAAGCACACCTGTAATAATTAAGAGTATTCTAGTAGAAAGTTCTCATCTAGGCGTTACCCTTGTGTTATGGCAAAGTCCTATTTAAGATCTAAAAATCGCAAACAAGAAATACGATTTCAAGGAGACAAAGAAAACATCAATTTCATCAATGAGAATTGCATAGAAAGGCGACATTTAATGATAGAGCAAGAGTGTTTTTGTAAGTGCCAAGAGTAATAGAACGGGAAGGAGTTAGGGTAAACAACACAATGGGAGTAAGAGAACATCCGATTGGGGAAGGGCACGTACGACATAGAAAGAGCATGTTAAAGAGAAAAGCGAGCAGGTCAGAGAGAGATAAAATTGAGCAACCGAGTCACAAAGATGGAGTCAAAGGCTTTATACACTATAATCGCATCGTATTGTAACGCCTTTATATGATTTTTATCCTTCTGCCTTATTACCCACAACTATACTTCATTATGCCCTATTAACTCATTATTTATAAGTACAGTGTGTAAAAATGAGTCCTTCCTCTTAACAAAGCAACAGCAAATGAAAGCAGGCAGCACGAGTCCCAAGTCCTGTCGCATTCGACGCGACTTTAATGCGAATGCTGCAATTTAGTTACCACATAATTCTGTATTTTGTATGCAGCGTACACACATACATACACACACACAAAAACACACTTATACATGAGCACCCAGTTGTGGATTTTAATTGCAGCGAGTGTAGAGCGACAATGAATGAGAAAAAAAGGAAGCGCGTTGCAAGCGGGTGTAACCGACTGCATAATACTTGCCGTAGACAGTAGTCTTTATACCAAAGATGATGGCTCCGACTCTTAAGCCATTGGGTCATATAGACTTAAAAGTTTATTTATACCGAGTTCCATATTTTATTTAACTTGGACAGATGGACATACGGACAGACATTGCACAAAACAAATATACTCTTTGCAGCTTGTGAGCGGGTATTAAAACAAAAACCAAATGAAACGACATTTGTTTTGTCATTTTGAATGTTTGCGCTGTGCATTGGCATTGGGAGTGCGCCTGACACACCAGCACACACACACACACACACACCAGCACACACACACACACAACCTCACCCACATACCCTTTTGTTTGTTGTTGTTGTGGTTGTTGTTGCTTGTATTTGTTGCTGCCGTCGCTATGTTTCTATTTGATGTGCTGACTGTTGCGCTGCTCCGCTTCTGTGCCATTTGCATTTGCATTTTTGCAATTAGTTTTCATGCTGTGCATTCGGACAGACACACATACACACCCCATCACACACACAAGCACACAGCCGCACACACACATGGAGACATTTCGAGTATAATTATGTCTCCGTCCAGTCGGGCAATTTGTCAGTCAGGACTCGGGGTTTTAATGCGTTCGCTTAAAGTTGAAGCGGCAGCAGCTGCTGCTGCCCCAAATGCATTTTCCACTCGGAACGCAAAAAGGAAAAATAATGGAAAAATAGAACGAAGAAAAATTAAAAGCCAGCCACAGCCAATTAGAGGGAACTAAAGCGCAGAAACCACTTCAAAGTAAGCGCAGAAAACAGAGACTACAAAATAAGCATTGCAAATAGCGAAGCAAAAAAAAAAGATGGAGGTGAAAAGGCAAAATGAACAGCACACCGAATCCGAAAATACTCTGACTGTGGTAGTTGAGGAGAAACTTAATGAAAACTTATACATTTTGTAACATTTAAGCGTGAGGATGTGCACAATTCCGAGATCGAATCCTTGATCTACTGTCTAACCTCAAACAGAGATATCTGCTGAAAACCTTCAAGAAGTCAACATTATAACTTAACATTACACTATATATTACTAATGCACAAAGGGAGCAAAGTGCTTAGCTCAGATTATAGAGATTGCAAAATAGGTGGACATCTCTGTCAAAGGAGTAGCAATAGCCTCTACGCGATAACGGAGGTGCTCACGGTCATTGGCTTAACGAGCTAAGAGGTGAGAGAAATTAAACTTAATCCCTTAGGGCATGAAGCAAACGTTTTTTTAATACGCTGGGTTAATTGGCGATTAGCTGTTGCTCTTCTTATGCTCAGAAACTCAAAGTCAAAAAATGGCTCTGTCAAGTGTTTGTATTTAATATCTCAAGTAACAAATACCATAAAAACATATAAAACTAAATACAAGAATGTGTTATTACTATATAAGCCCAACGGCAACCTGTCAATAAATTCGCTTTAATCAAATGAATTTGTAGAAATTCATTTCAAATGTGCGTAAATGCATTTCGTTTGTGATCTTGTGGCAAATGTTCATTGCGACTTCTGCTTGAAATGTATTTACGAACATTGTAACCAAGTTGAAATACTCACAGCAAGAATATCAAGAATGACTGAAACAAATGGCGGTTGTTGCAGCGCAAAAACTGCACTAAACTACAGCAACAGCAGCTGCAGCCACATCAGCAGCAGCAGCAACAACAACAGCAACAAAGACGACAACAACAGCAGTTGTTATGCGCACTTCAACACCCGCGAGTTAGTTGCATAAATTTTGCGTGAGTAACACGAGGAGACAGTGACAGGCAGCAAAAGAAGCTCAACTGGCTAACTGACTAACTGACGAACTGACTAACTGACTAACTGACTAACTGACTAACTGACTAACTGACTAACTGGCTAACTGACTAACTGACTAACTAACTGGCTGACTAACTGACTGACTAACTGTCTGCCTAACTGGCTGACTGACCGACTGGCTATCTGTGAATAACAGGATTTAATTTGTTACTGAAGCTGTAGTAAAGCCAGTTTTCCGCTAAGTGCTTAATTCTGCACAGACAACGACATTAGCTGCAGAGTACAACGGTGCGTATGAATGCGCAATATGTTCAACATTGTGGGCGTGGCACTGCCTTTAAGCTCTTATACGTTCCAAGCATTGACAATATATATATTTGTGGTATACACACAGTTTTTTCTCGATGCCAAACATTTTGCGCATTTTTTGAGGCGACTTTTTGCTGCAGCCCAAAAAAAAAATAAATGCATTACGATGGGGCGTTAGCGAATGGGCGTGGCATGCATGACTGCTTGTCAGATTGTCTGCCAGCCTGTCGAGTTGCAACCAAATGCAATATGCATGGACGACACCAAAGCCAAGGCAGAACTTCATCATCATCATCATCATCACCATCCTCAGCCAGTGGAAATTAGCGAGACGCTACAGTGCAGTGTGTGTGCGAGGGTATGTGTGTGTGTGTGTGTGTGTGTGTGTGTGCATGCGTGTGTTGTTGTGTCTCTTGTTGTTGCTACTGTTGCAGTTGCTGCTGCGTGGCCTTTATGACAAATGGTAATTTAAATTTGGCTTTTGTTGCAAATAACGTGGCTGCGTGTGGCCTTCTCTTGTGAGTGTATATGGGTGTGCGTGTGTGAAAAGCCACTTATTATGCTTCAAAATAATTTTTAGTTTTTAATTAGAAAAGTTAGTTCAGCATTTTGTCAGCTTACACACTGCAACCCATATATACATATATAAAAAGGTACAAATCTGTGTGTCTAATTATCTATCTGTTGTGCGTGTGTGTGTGTGTGTGTGAGTGCGTTTGTGTGCGCGTGTATTTGTGCTTCTCTTGAAGCGTGCTTGTTATGCATGCACATTTCGGAAAATTCTAAATATTTCTCTGCATAAATATGCAGAGCTCTTGCTAATAGTTTGGGGCATATGCGGCGTATGCGTAATGCATGAGCGCCGTGTGCATTGTGTGTTGGTCTTGCGAACGTGTGCAGCTGGTGTAGCTTACTAGTCCTGGGGCAACAGTAGTACTTGGATTGAGCTGCATATCAACAAGCATCAGCGTCAAGCGTTATGCAGCACTCACACACTTCTTGTCGTCCCAGGCGAGCGCTGCCCCTCAAAGTAGGCAACGCCTTTGTAGAGGGGCAAAAGTTTTCACTTGTACGCAAACTGAGTGCAATTGATTCGATGCGGAAGAGTTGACTTTCGATTTATTATATATAAAGGCACACTTACCATATCGTCTGCATTTAGAGCGCTTGGGTACACCACGTCCTAATCACGGAATATTTGAAGTTTCTGCAAAGATAGAAGCAAGGGTTAAAACTTAATGGAAAACGTTTGGCGACAGCTGCAAAAGCAGTTGCAAAAGTTGCATCTAAAACTAAGACAGAACCAACAGACAGACTCAAGCAGTTGCTACTGAAAACTTCAGCACAATATTTGCCTGGCAATTTACAGGAAAAGTTTAGTTGCGCAAGGGGCGTGTCTGGCGTAGGGCAAAGTAAATAAAAGCCAAGCGTCAAATCAATTTCAAAGCGAAAGAGAATTAAATAACGACAGCAAAGCATGCGGCCAAATAGATAAAAAATAAACCACGCCAGCGCACAGACACATGTGGCGCAGGCACAAGCGAGGGACAAGTGAAGCCGCAAACAAATTGTAAAAAATGTTGAGCTCGATGCGAACAGGATGGCTGCGAAGGCAAGGCTGCCGGCTTGCCAGCTTGGCAGCTTGGCAGCTGCTCGGCATTGGCAGCACTTTGAGCCGAAATCCCAGAGCAATTTATCATCTCTATGTTTAAAATTTATTACATTTATTTCATGTTGTTTGCCTTTTTCTTGGCCCGCAATGCTTTTTCACTGTGTATGTGCCATTTCATTTGTGCGTGTCTGTGGCTCTCTAACAATTCCCAGGCAACGTTTTAAAGCCAAGCCCATAGTCGAGTATATCTAAGGTGGCAAGTAAAGAGTTTCATCGAATCCCCGCTTCATCTAACTCCGTCCCTTTTCCATCTCTGTCAGCTTGGCGCTGAGTTATGGCCCAGGCTTCTGGCTTCATATAATTGAATTTATCGCCGTGTCTGTATTCATCAACGTCAGCTTGCAGGACAGAGTCCTTGCTCCAAATGACTAACAAATGCTGTGCGATCAAATTATAGCATCAAAGATTATGCACAATTGCGCATACGCAGCGTTTGACAGGGAGCTCAAATTGAAAATACCTTCGACCATACGCTTCGCCCTTTCAGCCTCCTGCCCTATCGACCAACAACTGCCCCGGCGCCAAATTGCTCTCGATATCAATTTGCCTGGCAAAGCTTTTGTTTTGCTCCGACTGCTTTGGCAGCTCTGGCCACAGCTGCAACAAAATCCGATTAGAATGCCATTCTGACCCGCATTCTGTGCACTCCCCCGCCCCGCCCCGCCTAGCTTTACCACTGACAGCGTTTTTGCCGTGTGCCACAAACGAAATTGTTTAAAATTGTTGCCGTTTTGGCTACTTTTTGTTGTTCTCTCCACGGACAGCTACCAAATCCAATACCATCCACTGGCTGCCAAAATCTCGCCCGGCCCCGCTTTCCCCTGCATCGACCAGCTATGCAATGCCAAATCAATGAAGCCCGCATGCCGCATGCCGCATGCCACACTTGTTTCCAGCAATAATTATGATAAAGCTGCGAATATATAGTTCGAATAGGTGTATGGCATGTGTGTGTGTGTGTGTGTGTGTGCGCTTCCTACTGACCAGCATTTAAATTGCTTTCCATTAAACAGCGCTAATGGAATCAGAGCCAAGTCAGCAAATTTAATGCAATTTCAGCATAAAATTAAATCAATTTATCTGCTGATGTAAAACCAAGCGAGCAGAACGTCGGGCAGGCGGGTGTTCACTTTGCATTTGCCAACATTTTGCCACATTATATATAAATCAAGAGTCAGGGACGAATCTTCAATGCAGCTGCACAGAGATTATACAAATACGATAAGAGCTCAGGTTGAAGGACGAGTAAAGTGGATTAAAATGCTGTAAACTGAGCTCGCATTTTCAATAATTTCACATTTCAATTGAAACTGAATAAGTGCTCTTGCAGCCAATTACGCACAGAGAATAACTAGATAGTACACCAATATGCAATAGTAGGATCAGCATGACTACGACATACTCTGTAGGCAGTAGTAAGCATCTCTGACCCCATAAAGTAGATATATTCTTGATCAGCACCAACAGCCGAGTCTATATAGTCTGTCTGTCTGTCCTTCCGTCCGTCTATCCGTCTGTCTGTCTGTATGAACGCAAGGATCTCAGGACCTATAAGAGCTAGAAACTTGAAATTTTAGCTGTAAGCCCTCGTAGTGCTAGCTTGTTTCCGATATTCGATAACTTGCCCCGTTTCCAAGCAATCGATAAGAATCGATGTTGAAATCGAAATTTTGTTAAATAGTAAGAGTTAGAGTCAGCAAAATTGACATGGAGCTTCTAGAATAGTATATATATCTGCATTTGGTATTGGAAGAAGAGTCGTGCAGGGTATCCCTTGTCGGGAGCTCCCGACTAGTACCTCTATTTATACAAGGTATATGTTTGCCATAACTACCATCTGAAGGACATGGGGGGCTAGGATATTTTCAGCGCAGACACACGTAGTTAGATTAATATATGGGTTAGATAAAGAGTTCTCTACAAATAAATACAAATGCAAGCGATTCAAGATGAATTTTCCTGTTGTAGTTGCAGGTGAAATTGTCAAAATCATAAAAACAAATTTACATTAATTTTTTATGTAGATCTCTCAAAATAAGTTTGATGTCGAGCGAACGAATCTGGTGATTCCATTCAGAAAACCATTGACACTCATTTTCCACCCAGGATCAAATCAAATGGCATGCAACAAAGTTTCATACAATTGATTTCCATGATTCTTCCACTCTTGCGGCTGGAATTTCTTAAAACAAACGTGAAGCAAATGAAGCGCAACATGCAAAGTTCAATTCATCTGAAAATGGCTGCAAATATATGAAATACAAGTTGTCAACTTGTTGTTTTCAATGGCAGCTCAAATGAAATGGGCAAATTGTAAATGGAACGGCTGCCGAACTGAGTGTCAAACATGCGTTAAAATCAATTGCAGCTGTCAATTGCAGCTGCTGCAACTGCAGTTGCCAAACGGAAGCTGACAGCAGTGCGATGAATGCTGCTTTAATGATAGCAATTAGTCGGTTGTACGCAACAATATTGGATTATTGCTTGTTATCGACACGCATGTGTGTGGCATGAATATCTGATGCACTTGGTATAGCTGAAGCCGGCTGTCAATGCGTAACCAGCAATGTGATATCCTTGTCAAGCAGCATAATCCATTTTCATGGCATGGTCTTTGTGTGCGCTGGCGCTGGGTCAAATTGAAAAACTCCGACTGACAATGGCAAATGCACAATGCACACAAGCCCACACACACCCACACACACATATATGATGTATTGTTACGAGTGGGCGCATGCAACATAAATTATCAAAGTGCAAGTTGCAAATTGCTTGGCCTTCGGCCTCGGCAACAGCAGAAGCAAGGGCACGAAATGTGCACATAATTCCAAATTTATTACGAATTTACGTGCCGTGTCACATGATGCATGGGTTACACCGGATACAGGAGAACTTGCAACAGAAAGCAGAAAACTGAAAACTAGTAGACTTTTGGCTAACGAATGTACGAGGACCGGGGCGAGCAACTAGCTCAGGTAACCATGGCACGTGTTGGCCGTGTATGTCACATGCAAATAAGGCCACACACACACACACACACACACACACACACACATGACACATACACCGACACACACAGAGCTGCGCTGCTTGGCACCTTGTTTAAGACAAGCCAACGCCTTGCATCGCCTTTTGTGTCGACTTCCGACCGCCGTGTTTTGTCCACTGCCACGCCTACAGCCACGCCCCATATCCCTGCTTAGTTCGTTCCGATTAAATGCCTCATTGCCTGGCATTTCAATTGCAGCAAACGCCCGCCGCAAACTCAAAAAGGAGCCGCATAGCCAACGCCCGTTGTGGCCCGTTTGTTTAGCTCGTCGAGAAGCCACCAAAGGCGACACCGCCCAAAAGAATGTGGTGCACTTGTGTTTGGCTTTTGTGCCGCTGTGCAAGGAGGATAACTCCTCCTGCTGCTGCTGCTGTGTCCTGCAGGGCCTGGCGAGCTTGACTATTAAACATTGTTGTTGTCGCCAGCTTTTCCACTTTGCCATTGTCCTGGCCCAGATTGTCGTTGTTGTTGTTGCTGCTGCTGCTGCTGCTGTGCACCTAGCAACAGCATTAGCCAAGCAGCTAAAGGATATCAAGCAAAAGCTGTAAACGTGATTGGGACAGGACTTTGCGCAAAGTGAAAGATATCACAGGACATGGTCTACGTTATATTAAAAGGCAAATCAAATTTCAATTTAACGATAAAAAGTGTTAAGTGACACAGAAATCGTTTCCTATTCGCTTGAAAAGCAAGTTGAGCATCTGTGAATTTAAAAATATCTCTTTTGTACTAAAGAGCTTTTCCGTTCTAAGCTTTGCCATGTAATTTTGCTTAAAATTTATAATATTGTATTGTGATATCTTACTAAATTTAAAATTATTGAAGTTTGGAAGGAAGAAAGAAAAGAAATTATAAGGCTAGTAAATCATCATAAGACTTAAATAAATTTTGAATACTTTTTCACTTTTCCTCTGTTTCTGAGTGGTTTTTAGCATCATCAAATAACATTATAAAGTTTTCTACCATCTTCAAACTGTCGAACTGCCAAAGCTTTGAAAGCAACATTTTAGGCGCAGGGAAGGTGTCAATCAAGTCCCATGGTTGACATAGGTATTATCTTTTTGTTAAATCAATAGAGCTTTGCATATAGACGGGAAGAGGAATCTGTTCTTGGCTATCACACTTATTCAAAATAAAGATTTTCGAGTCTTAAGTTGACTCGATTCGTACTTGCTTAGTTTTCCATATGAGACAGATCTATCAATATCTATTTAAAAAGCTTCAATCCTCATAAGCGACATTTAATCTTTAACTTTTAATATTATAGCATTAACTTATGAGAAGTACTGTATCTAGCCCGTGAGTCTATTCCCCACAAACGAGATGAAAATATAACAGTTTTCTCTATTGTGATTTCAATCTGAACCGTTATTCAATGCATATGCCTTGTGGCATATACTCTAGCTACTCCACACTCACGCCCACATCCCATCGGTATATTTACGAAGCGTGTGCTGCATTCAGATCAGTTGATTAGTGCAGCACACAAAGGCTGCTTCGCATAGAAGGCTATAAGGATGAGCAATGAGAAAGCCAAATGCCTGCAGGACTTGGCAGACCAGCGATAGCAAAAGCAATGCCTAGGAACACACACACACACACAAGCACAGTCAGACGCCCACACAGATATATATGCATTATAATAGGCGAACTGATATGGGGGCAGTGGAAGAGGAAGAGCTCTGGGCTGCAGAATTAACGCGTGACTGCTGCAAATTGAAAGCAAATGAAACTGAATTGCACTTTCATACAGTTTCAGCTGTGGCAACAGTGGCGCCTTGTCTGCTTTCACTGCTTTCTCTGCTTCTATGTCTCTATTGATCCTTGCCGCTTCGCATAACCAAGGCAATTAGCCAAGATACACGCGCACACACGCCCACCCGCCCCTACGCCCCCACGCCCCCTCGCCCATACCAACAAGCATTTCTCATACTTACATTTATGCTCGTTGCACCGCATGGCATTTGCTGTTCCACTTTGCCCATGTCCTTGCCAGCGCTACATTTTCAGTTAATTGCTTCAGTTGTACCAAAAAAAAAAAAAAACAAAACAAAAAACTATAACAGGAAAATGCCCTTTGTTCCAACGTTGAAATTGCTGCCTGCAACGAGATGAGAAAGAAAAATGGATGGCATGAGAAATGGGAGCTGAGCTTTGTGAGATAAACGAAGTAGAGCAACTGCTGCCAGTCAGCTCAAGTTGCATGCAAATGCGAATTGGCGCCGCACAAAAGGCAATGTCTGCCAATGATCCTTGATGATGCCGCTGTTGCTGCCACTGCCACAGGCACTGCCACTGCCACTGCTGCTGCTTGGCAATCCTTTGCCGAAGCTAATGTAATTTTTGCAAATTTTATGTGTTTGCCAACGCGTTGCAATGCATTTGTAACTGACAGCTAAATAAATATTTATGCATGTATATATTTATATATAATTCAAGAGTCAACATTAAGCCTCGATTCGTATAATATGCATTAAGCCCGAGGACTCCCTGGCTGGCTGGTCAATTATGCCACGCACGTAACAAAGCCACCATAATTGCCAAAGGCTATGCAAATTACGGCCAGCCGCAAAGTATGCAATACAAATGTATACAACGGCTTGTGTGGAGCCAAAAGCAGAAAAGAATGAAACACGCACATATCAATGGAATTAATTGGCAATAGACAAAGAGAGACGTAGCCAGCCGAAAAGGCAAAACAGCAACAACAAAGCGCAGCGCGTATCAATCTCAACAATAACAACAAAGCCATCACACCCACACACACTCGCGCACCCACACACAGAACACATTGACACACGAGTAAATTACAACCAATTTTTATTGCTGCGAAAACAAAGGCGCAGCATATTATCACAGCAGCTACAACAACAAGAGCAACAACAACAACAGCAATCACAGGCAGCATGGCAACAAAATGGCGGCACGCAGCACAGGCGACACGGGGCGTGGCTGGCTGGTGCTGGGCTGACGTCTGCACGTTCCACTAACAATAAATGATAAAACATAAATTCACACACACACACATACGCACACGTGTGTATCATATCGTTAAAAGTCAATTGTAAACTTATGCGCCCAAAGGCACAGCTACAACTACTCACACACACGCACACAGGCAGAGACATGGCTGAGCATGTTATGTGACGGCTGTAGCCGAAACTGTTCGAATCATAATGCCGCCTTATCAGCAGCATTTAAATCAGCGCCTCAAACGACTTGGACGCAGGCGGAGGCTCCGCTGCTGCAGTAAGAGAAACCACTGAAGCGGCAGTTGGATAAAAGTTACATTGACATTGCCAAAAAAAAGAAGTAGGAAGAAGCGTCAACGAGCAACTGCACACATACATGTACACACATTCACACAGACACACATATGGAGCAAGAACAAACGAGGCGTAAGAGCAAACGCCACAGCATCAACACGAGAGCGAGCGAGAGAGCGCGCCTGCGCCATTCGCCGTACACCAATGAATAAGAGCAGCGAAATGAAGAGATTAACGATGCCAGCAAAGTTATCTCTGCTGCGGCCACTGCTCCCGCTGCTGCTGCTCTGCTGCAGCTCTGCTGCTGCTAACAGCGAAGTTTTTATATTTTAGCCAGAACCACAAACAGTTGTTGTTGGTTCTTTTCTTTTTTTTTTTTTTTAACTTTTACCTTTTACCAATTCGCTTGGCTTTTTACGCCCTGTCGCATTTGTCGTTCGTATTCGTATTTAATTGAAATACTCACAAAAGTAGGCTATATATTTGGCGGCTTCTGGATTGACTATTCAAATAAATATGTTCGTTATTTTGAATACGCATTTGTTTGTTGTTTACCCCTTAATGACATAACAATTATCCTGGCTCATCACAGTTGGCCCCTTTATGACACTCGTGGGTGCGAGGCCGTCAATACATAGAAAGATGCCCGTTTATTGCGCACGGCGTCATTTTTGGGCATTTAATTAGAAAAAAACGAAAAGACAAACTTTTTCTCTGCCCGAAACGCTGTATAAGTACTTCATGTATGCACATAAGCGAGAGTCGCATATCGCCTCTAGGTATGCATCCTGCAGCGTCAACGACGCGCTCTCCTGCTGCTGCTAAACGTTTTGCAAATAACTATTTTTTATTCATAAACAAGCAACAACACACAAAACGTGGCACACTCTAAGCGACCACTTAAGTGTGTGTTGGCCCAACAACAACAACAACAACAACAATGATGACAACTACTCTGCCACAGTTGCATGTAGCCTCCCCCCTTCCATTTGCCAGGGCAGCTGGTTGCGTCCAGTGCTGCACAAGTGGAGCGCATGAATGAATGAATGACAGACTCGCCGCTGGCAGCATGAGTGGGCGTGGCCGCTGCTTAGCCAGTGCCCCCATTGTTAAATGCGACTGCTGTCATTACTCGACATGCCTGCCTGTTGTTGTTCTTGCTGTTGCTGTCGTTGTTGTTGTTGTTGTTGTCTGCCGTCATTTCCATCTAAGTGCACACCAAGTGCGCTCCAAAAGCGACCAGGTTTTCATTTATGTAAGTGTGTGTGCGTGTTTTGTTTTTATACCCTGTACCAATTCAAAGCGAATTGTAACGGGTATCCTGCAAGTTTCGCATACCTTCTTCCCTTCACACACTGTTGTTTACCATCACTAGCAGATGGCAAGAGGTATTATCTTAATAATTGGTATGTGTACTGATAACAAAGCAGTTATATGAGAATTATATAAGAGAGGAGGTCAGAAGAGTTGATGGCGGCATGTTTTCCTGTGCTATTGTGCTATTGTGTGTAGCACTGCGAATCTGTGTACAGGGTATGTGCCAGTCGGGCAATATGGGCCAAAGCGCTGTTATTGTTTTGTAGGTATATGCAGTGCTTGTTGCTCTCGTTTGGCACCCTGTGGTTACTGTTGCTGCTATTGTTGATGTCTCCTTCCTTCTGTACGCACTGTGCCATTTGTGTATTATTTTTGCATAGCCCACTGTGCGGGCGCACGGAGCGGCAACCGAGGGCTTTCGGCCAACAATCAACGTAGTTGGAATTGTGAATACTTTATCTTTGCTATTGTTGTGGCAGCGAGACCTGCACATGACTTACATATGCAACCATGTCCGTCATTTGCAGGCAATTGTTATGTAAGGATAACATTTTTTTTTTAACAGAATTCAATATTTTACAGCCCACTTGGGCTAAACTGCTTGAAACAACATTTGAGGGCAGCAGCCACAACAACAAAAACAACAGCAACAACAAGAACAAGAAGAAGAAGAGTAAGCCGAAATACATTTGTAATTAAGAAAGTTTTGTCAGAAAGGCACTTGAATGAAATTTTAATTTATTTCGAAACTGTGCGTTGTGGCATTGTCATTGCCATTGCCATTATTGCCACAACAACAACAACAATCGAGTCGAGCAACAAAAACTTTTCTAAAGCGTTGACAGAGACGAAAGCAAACAGACAGAGAGACAGACAAATAGACAGACAGACTGACTGACTGACTGACTGACTGGCTGACTGGGAAGCTAGAAAAGCTATTAAATATTTAACCTTATCACAGTCATTTGTTTTGTGGGCGTGGGCCACCTTCTTGGCTTTGCATGCGATCGGCATTCGGCGGCATTTAAAAAAGCGCCTCAAGGATGCGTTGAGCTAATTATGTTGGCCCCATGAAACGCTTAAGATATCAACACAATATTCGGTAATTAACCCAGCTAAATGCGATACTTTAGCCAAATTATGCGACCAGGCATACGGCAGAGACATCTTCTACTTGGCCATGAGGCGACCTATGTGCCGTGCCCTATGTTAATGACAGGGCAATAATGCCTGGAGCAGGAACTGTGTGTGCATGTGTGTTTGTGTGTGTGTGTGTGTGTGTTTGAGTTTGTGTAGACTGGATACCCTAGCACATATAAGTGTAGTGGTTGAGAGAGATAAACCACTTTTTCTAATACCCTACTTTTGCGTGGTATACACCCTACCTTAATGGACTACAGTGATAACTCTTTTGGCAAGTACTGTTTCATTTAGCTGCCCTAGGAAAACTGATCTAAAGTTGGATAGATTCAAGGAATTAACTTATCAACTTGAGATCAATATGTGATATATATCTGAAATAATTTAAAAATATGAGTAATATCATACAAATAATACAATTATCTAGCTTTTAATTGATATATCTGCAAGGGTATTTAATCGTCAATAACCCGTAAAAAAAACTCTTCGTTGTTTTTTTTTATTTGTTTTCCGCATTATCGTGACTAAAATTTGGCATTTTAAGTTAAACGCGCGCACGCCATTTTCAACTGTGCAGCATTCTTATCAGCAACACCTACCAAATTATCCACATCTACCCCCCTCCCCCCCTCCCTACACACAGGTTTCCAGCAGGACTAAAACACAAATGCTTCGCTATCAGCAAAGAGCAAAAAACAGCAAAGAAAGAGAACGCGTCAATGCAGACACCAAATAATAAAAGAGAAGACTTAAGCCTTGGCACAGCAGGGCATCGTTTTGTTGGTGTATAACGAGTTGAGCACAAGGCGGGTGCAGCGGTAAACATAGCAGCTTGCTTCAGTCTCTCTCTCTCTCTCTCTCTCGCTCTCATTACAGCCGCAGCCGAAAATCGCCCATCATCCATTTTTATTTTATCATCAATTTTATTACGCACAAAGTAAAGAGGCGCAGCCAGAGCCAAAGCCAACGGCAAAGGCAGCAACTTGATGATGTAGCAGCGCAAAAACAACAACAAATCGCAACCACGCATACAGACACATACACACACGCACACACACACAGACACACATACACGTGCATGGTACTTCTGAGAGCAGCAGCTGAAGACACAACACGCCCTTTTTGATGTTTGTATTCGCTTTTTTTGTCACTTTCTCTGCTGTTTGACTTCTGGTTATTTTCATATTTTCTGTTATTGTTAAACTTAGAGAGTCTGCAATTGTTGTTGTAATACGCACCTACAGTAAATACCGCATTTGAGTGCAGCCTTGTTCTTTGGCTATATCCTTATGCTGTTGTAGCTGATGAGTTTGTGCGGATGATGTCGTTGATATAGTTGTTGTTGCAGTTATTGTTGTTTTTCTGTTGTTGCTGAACACTATTGTTGTTTCTGTTGTTGTTGTTGTTGCGGCTGCACTTTGTTTTGCCTTTCACCTTATGCAAATATTTGCGCAAATCCTTATGTAAGGAAAAAGCCGTTATAAAAAAGGATTAGCACTGCACTACACAAAATTTAGCACACATTAACAATTATACGCATATGTGTTTATACAGTGTATATATGTACATATGTATGTGCATATACTATGTACATATGTATATTCATGTGTTTACTCTGGCTTTAGCTCAGTTATGTGGCAACATTGTCTTCTTTGCGCCAGCCACGGTTATTCGCAACTAAAACTCAGCGTTAGATAAGCACCAACTGCGTCTCCATCAAATCGCAGAAACCATCTTGACACTCGGGCACTCGGGGCACCTAAAGGAACGTAGCTGCGTCAATTGGAGACCGCACAATAAACCCAATTTTACAATCAAGTCTGACACTCAGCTTGCACGCGCGCGTTTTTGTGTATGTGATTGTGTGTGAGTGTGCGTGTGTGTGTGTGTGCCTTGATTGAATCAAGAGCTTGCTAAATGAACCGATTTAGAATTAGTTTGGGCACACCTTAACTAGATCTAACAAAGCAGCTCATCTAAATAACTGAAGTACACCTACTTGTGAGCTGGCAATCAGCGCTTATTAAGAAATCGGCTACATTTTGATTTATCAACGACCTCGTTGCGCATTCCACTTATTCAATTTAGAATTTCGTGGAAATTTTCAAGACTTTGTGCAACTAATTAAAACTAAGCCACAAAAAAGAAATCAAGGAAAAGGTGTAAACTATATAACACAAGTTTTATTATTACATTTACAGCTGTTTCAGAAATATAAAATAAATAAATTTAGAATACAATCATAAAAATGAATCAAAACAAATTATTTTTTGGCCATTTTAAGGCCTTTTGTGGCTTCAGTTCCTTTTTTTTGTCGTTTTTTAGGCAGTTATTTTGTTCTCCCTTCTTGTTGTTGATAAGTTCGCAATTTCTTCTTTTTTTTCGTTCTTTTTGGGAGCGGCCTCAAAGCAAAGCAGCGAAAGTTAAGAATTTCTCTTTGCCATTTGCTGCAGCTTTTCATATTCAATCTTTCAGCCAATTATTTACTTGAACTTAACTAGCGTATATTCGGTGTGTTTTTTCGTTTTTTGTTTATAACGTTTTAATACTGTGACAAATAGCTTCTACTGAAGTGCGAACGAGAGGGATTGCCTTTTTTTTCTTTTTTTGGCTATGTTGTGCTCTGTGGCATGGCATACTTTTGGGGGTTGCGGTGCGGTTCGCTGCCTGCCAGAATCCGAACCACACCGACTACAACAACAACAACAACAATAGCAACAACAACAAGAAGCAGAACATGACAACAACAACGGCAACTCGCGCATATATGTATATGTAACCAGCAGTAAATTTTTCAATTATAAAAATGTTGTCTTTGTTGTCTGATTCATTTTGGTGGATCGCAAAATGGCACACTGACCCACACAAAAACACACACACTCACACACACACTCACACACACACTCACACACACGCACATACAGTACCGCACGAAGCAAATATAGAATAGTCAAGAAACAGTAACAGTAACAGAAACAGCGGCAAACATCCAATTTTCTGATTTAATCATCTCCACTTTCCACTTCGCCATGCCCATTCACATGTTTTTGCTGCTGCGGCTGTTTCTGCTGCTAATATTGCTTGTATATTTGCCTGAACCATTTACCGAGCCTTTAGCCGCAATCGTTCCGTCGCTCTCGAGTTACAAATTCACACTGAATCGTGTCGCAAGCGAAAAATGTCGCCCTCGTGTTTATTCTCATCAGCATCGGATGCTGTCGCTGCTGCTTTTGGTAGTTCGTCAATGTAAATCCAAGGACTCACCGGCGCCCCCGCTCTTTGTGCTTAAGAGCACCTTGTAAATTAAAGAGCGGAATGGCGGATGTTCGGAAGGCGTGATTGTGTTATTAAACACTTGAAAAGTGCAACGTTGGCCATTCATTATAATAAGTACATAATAAATGCAAATTAAAACTAATACTAATTGCCTTGCATTAAGGCATTTTCTACGTATCTTGTTCATAATTAACTTTGCCATGAAAAACATTTAGTGCTGGACATATACACAATCCACCAGTGAATGGTTTTAATTTGAAGAGCACACTTTTAGTAATCTGCCAATATATTTTAATTATTCAGTATGTGTTTCAAACAATTCACAAACTTCAGGTTTTGCTTATTGTTGAAAATGCGTTTTAAACAAGCGCGCTAAATGTTCATGTTCAAGCTATCGATAACCGATAATTGCAGGAACTAGTTCTGACTGGGAACCTTACTAGAATTAAATGTAAGCAATTAAGTAAACACAACAATTTGTTTTCTGTTAATATCTGATATTTTTATTTTTGAGTGCAAATAAAGGCCTTAAAAGGGGTTTCATCTAAATATAAGCGCGTTAGTATTTTTGCATTTTGTTGAATGTCGACTAATGTATCTTAGCTATATCCAACTACGGTCACACTGCTGCCGAGAGACCAAATATTAAAAGAAATTGGTAATTAGAAATTGTGACTTGTGCAAGTTAGAGTTTAAGCCAGTAACAGTTAACTGTAAGACTAAGCGAAGTAAAATAGCAACCTGTTTGTCTTATGTTCATCACACAACATTAAGTGGCGGAATACTAGGAATACAAAGTTAATCAAAAACGCCAACATATACCACGCAGCACTTTCATTCAATCTGCCACACAATTGAAAAATCAATAAATCTGTATAGAGATATTTCCATCAGAATCAAGTATTTAGTTGGAACATTTTCACATTTTGCCAAAGAAGGAGGCGTTGACAAAGAAAAAGAGAAAAACTTAAAGCAATTAAAAGAACAAGGAAATTGTAGTCATAGAATTGTAATTACAATATACACCTAAAATCGATAAATATTCAATGATTCATTGCTATTTATAATAATAACCCGCATGAGTACTTAAATTTATATTGTTATTGTTGTGTTCAAATGAATTTGTATTTTTTGGTTTTTGCAGCAACTTGTAATTAGCCACAGACTGCTGAGCTGTCAAAATGGGTTCATTATTCCGCAGCGAGGAGATGGCGCTCTGTCAGCTCTTCCTACAGAGCGAGGCGGCCTATGCCTGCGTCTCGGAGCTCGGCGAGCTGGGGCTGGTCCAGTTTCGTGATGTAAGCGCAATTTGGCATTAAAATGCAAACAAAGAACAATCAACTTAATTATGTGTGCACACAGCTCAATCCGGACGTGAATGCATTTCAACGTAAATTTGTGAATGAGGTGCGCCGTTGCGATGAAATGGAGCGCAAATTGCGCTACTTGGAGAAGGAGATCAAGAAGGATGGCATACCCATGCTGGACACCGGCGAGAGTCCAGAAGCGCCACAGCCACGCGAAATGATTGACCTGGAGGCAAGTCCGCTGCGATTGTAAACACTTTTCTGCTAATATGACTGTCGTTCGCATTTCAGGCCACCTTTGAGAAACTTGAGAACGAGCTGCGTGAGGTCAACCAAAATGCGGAAGCATTGAAACGCAACTTCCTGGAGCTGACAGAGCTGAAGCATATACTGCGCAAGACGCAGGTCTTCTTCGATGAGGTATGGCTAACAACTCTTATAGGGGTCGCCGGCTAACACATATTTAAGATTATATCTATATATGCGACTACGTGGCAAAGGCTTTCCGAAAGCTGTTGGCACTAAATTTTCTAATTAACATATGGCAATAACTTGCTAACCAATAACCCAGCCTGACAACACAAATGGTGCAGCTTTGGTATATAATTTCACAAACTTTTCCCAAAGTACAATTATTTATATATAATTGAAATCGCAATACAACAGAACAACATAATACATGCGCAGCACTTACCACCGCCTATATATTATATGCATATTTATACAAATGTATGTCCACTCTCTTTAGTTGGTGTATTTTTCCGTGCCCAACTTAGTTTTAGCTTAAGCTTAGTTATTTTATTTATATATTCTTTTTCTGCGCATGCCTGACTTACGTTCTTTATCCTTTACGTATGTGTGCAGCTATTGTATGTACATATATATATATATATATTTGATTAGCTTTAATTGTTTTATATTTTTGTTTATTTTATATTATTTGTTTTTACGTTTTATTTTCCATATCAATCAAATCAATTCAATATACCCAATACAAACGAACCAAAACCCCGTACCCTGCAAACGCACAAAACCAAACCAAAACCAACACCCCCCATAAACACCACCACAACAACAACAACAACAACAACACGTTTTTCCGCCCGATTGTGTTGCCAGTCGGTGCCAATGGTTTACAAATCGTCGACACATTCATCAAAACAATATCGACGCTATCTGCAGATGGCCGACAACCAGAACGAGGATGAGCAAGCGCAGCTGTTGGGCGAGGAGGGCGTGCGCGCCAATCAGCCTGGCCAAAATTTGAAGCTTGGGTAAATATTGAAACCTCAATGAATTAGTCGATCACTCAGCAGACAAGAACTGCCAGCCAGATACCAATGGAAAACTAAACTCAGCCTGCGCATTTACCAAATGATAAAAAAAAAAACAAAACAAAAAAGTGTTTGTCAAACTTAGAGCAAAGCCAAACCAAACCAAACCAAACCCGACTCGCTCGCTCGCTCTCATTCTCCATGGCTATTTTGCGTGTCGTTATCTTTGTACATCCTATCTATACATCAAATATATATAAATATAATGGAGTATTATCTGTGCGTGTGCGTGTGTGTGTGTGTGTGTGTGTGTATGTGTATGTAGGTTAGGTTCTGTTTAGCGAGACCTTTTACTATAGTATGTAAATGTGTATATATATATGTATGTGTATGTGTATTAGCTTAAGGTCAATGATTGTTCTGGTGATGGTTATTACTCCCCACTCCCCCTATCCGTACCCATACCCATACCGATCCACAAACCACAAAGATTTGGAGGCGGGAAGCTTTATTTAACCAGCCAAGCTACTAATCGCATAAACTAAGCATATATGTATGTACTTTGATTCACAAAGATGCTGGCGTTACCACAGAATTGTCGCCAAAGAAAACCAAAAACAAAAAAAAACAAAGACAAACAACCACAAATTTTTAAAACAATTTCTAGCAGGAGGGCGGCCTGAACCACACCACCGAGTCGATGACGCGCGCCCTCATCACCGATGAGGTGCGCACCGCCGGTGCATCCATGGGTCCCGTACAGCTTGGGTATGTATCCAACCATGTGCATACTACATAGCTACGTACATTTGGCCGTTACATTAATTATATGAAACATAAAATTATTGCTTTACGCCGCCAACTAACCAATTAAAGACGCTGCGCTTATGCCACAACGAATCCGCATCAAATGTGCCACCAAAAACACATCAAATGATCCAACACCAAACATTATCGATGTCGGGCTTATATTTTGGAGTCTCCCACTTTAACCCTTTCGGAGCAATAATTTTCTGTTAAAAAACAAAAGAATCCTATCCTTAAGCAAAAAACTAAAACCAACACCGTTCTCTCTTCTGTTCCTCTCTTCCCAAAACAAAAAAACAAAAAACAAACAAACATCCGTCTATAATGATCGAACACAAATCGAGATAAATTCCTTATCAATTGTTTAGTTTTATGGAAAAATCGATTGAACGTGAGGATTATCTGCCCTGGTTGGTATCCCACAATTCAAAATTTAGACTAGGAATACTCATGCTCATTAACTGTATATAGAGACATGTCACAGTGGTCATTGGCTTCGCTCGCCGCATACGCCCCCTTAAAAAAAACAAAACATATACCCAAAAAAAGAAAAAAAAACATGTGCCCCTTCTAAATGTTATCGCCACGTTCCATTCCATGCTACGTTCATTGGTATTTGTGCTTGAGAGTTTAGTTTTCCTTTTTGCCGTAACTAACCGTAACCGGATTGATAGATAGAAGCCCTTAACAAATGCCCGTCTATTAATCTTTGATCTCTCATAGCTTTGTGGCCGGCGTCATTTTGAGGGAGAAGCTGCCCGCCTTTGAGCGCATGCTGTGGCGCGCCTGTCGCGGCAATGTATTTCTGCGGCAGGCCATGATTGAGTCGCCTCTGGAGGATCCCACCAATGTGAGTAGAAAGAGAAGATAACTTATCGACTGATATTCAACGTTTTCAATGCATTCTTCAGGGCGATCAGGTGTACAAGTCGGTGTTCATCATCTTCTTTCAAGGCGATCAGCTAAAAACGCGCGTGAAGAAGATCTGCGAAGGCTTCCGCGCGACGCTCTATCCTTGCCCCGAGGCGCCAGCCGATCGTCGTGAAATGGCCATGGGTGTCATGACACGCATTGAGGATCTGAATACGGTGCTCGGCCAGACGCAGGATCACCGTCATCGTGTCCTGGTCGCAGCAGCCAAGAATCTGAAAAACTGGTTCGTCAAGGTGCGCAAAATAAAGGCCATCTACCATACGCTGAATCTCTTCAATCTGGACGTGACTCAGAAGTGTCTGATTGCCGAGTGCTGGGTGCCGCTGCTCGACATTGAGACCATTCAGCTGGCGCTGCGACGTGGCACTGAGCGTTCGGGTTCATCGGTGCCACCAATTCTGAATCGGATGCAGACATTCGAGAATCCGCCCACATATAATCGCACCAACAAGTTTACCAAAGCCTTTCAGGCGCTAATCGATGCATACGGTGTGGCCAGCTATCGGGAAATGAATCCGGCACCCTATACCATCATAACCTTTCCATTTCTGTTCGCGGTCATGTTTGGTGATTTGGGCCACGGTGCCATAATGGCTCTCTTTGGCCTCTGGATGATACGCAAGGAGAAGGGCTTGGCTGCACAGAAAACGGACAATGAGATATGGAACATTTTCTTCGCCGGCCGCTACATCATTTTCCTAATGGGCGCCTTTTCCATGTACACGGGCCTTATCTACAATGACATTTTCTCCAAGTCGCTTAACATATTCGGCTCGCATTGGCATCTGTCGTACAACAAGTCGACCGTTTGGAATAACAACTTTTTACAGCTGAGTCCAGCTACCAGTGATTACGAGGGGACACCATATCCGTTTGGCTTGGATCCCATTTGGCAGGTGGCAACGTCCAATAAGATTGTCTTTCAAAATGCCTACAAAATGAAGATCTCCATTATATTCGGGGTATTGCACATGATCTTTGGCGTCATCATGAGCTGGCACAATCATACATATTTCCGCAATCGCCTGTCGCTGATCTACGAGTTCATTCCACAGCTGGTGTTCTTGCTAGTGCTCTTCTTCTACATGGTGCTGCTTATGTTTATCAAATGGAATCGTTACGAGGCTACCAACGCATGTAAGATAAGTTGTTAACTTCCTGTTTCCAATATTTAATATCCTCCTATTGCAGTCCCCATGACGGAGGCATGTGCGCCTTCAATTCTGATCACATTCATCGATATGGTTCTGTTTAAGGAGTCCAAGCCGCCGGGAAAAGACTGCAATGTCTATATGTTTTGGGGACAATCATTTTTCCAGACAACTTTTGTATTAATCGCTCTCGCCTGTATTCCGGTCATGCTGCTAGGCAAGCCTATCAAGATTATGCAGGCGCGTAAGCTGGCCAACGTAAGTACATGATACCGCATAGCTGCTGCCATGCCCGGCGTTACATGCATTCTTGCCAATCCTTTCACCATTCAATCCACATCACATCTTCGTTAAATTTCAAGCTAGTATACATGTGCGCCTACATTAATAGATAATTCTTGTGTTTGCACTTCTGTTTATTTATGCCCTGCCCTTGCCCTTGCCCCCAAACTAACCAACCAACCAACCACATCCAAAAAACACGCAACAAACGAATAAACTAAACACCAACCCAAATGCTACAGGAAGAGGTTAGTCTTGTCGTTTGTTGTACCACAAATCCTAAGAACAATTGCCCGAATCTACAACAAATACATCAACTCTTACATTCAAACAGGTTCAGCCCATAACTGGCGGCTCATCTGATGCTGAAGTCGGCTGCATGTCGAACGGTGGTGGCGGCGGACACCATGACGAGGAGGAGATGTCAGAGATATTCATACACCAGGGTATACACACGATTGAATATGTCCTTGGTTCCGTATCGCACACTGCATCTTATTTGCGTTTGTGGGCTCTCTCCTTGGCTCATGCCCGTAAGTCAAATCAATCACTCTTGTTCGATATGCAAATACATTTAACTTTATTTACAGAACTTGCCGAGGTGTTGTGGACAATGGTTTTGTCTCTGGGCTTAAACAAGGAGGGCTGGCTTGGCGGCATCTTTTTGACCGTTGTGTTTGCCTTCTGGGCTGTTTTGACCGTGGGAATTTTAGTTTTAATGGAGGGTCTTTCCGCATTTCTGCATACGCTGCGTCTGCACTGGTATGTCTGATATCGAAAGAGTTGTAACCTGAAATTAATGCTTTTGCCTTTTGCAGGGTGGAGTTCCAGAGCAAATTCTATATGGGCCAGGGCTATGCCTTTGCGCCCTTTTCGTTTGATAGCATCATTGAAAATGGTAGCGCAGCCGCCGGTGAGACCGAATAGACAGACGGTCGACGAGATATGAACAGCAACCAAAGCATGTAGAGAGTCTCATCGCTTATGCAGTTAAATTAGAACATATAATATGCCAATCTAATGGAATTTAATAGAAATCTGCTTATTAATCGTTCTATTTATATAATTAATAATCGTGAATTTATGCAACGTATAGCTCTAACGTTCTTCATAGTCGTTTATCGTGTTTACTCATTAATATAAATATATCTATATCTAAAGCGCCCGCTTCAGGGGTCAGCGCCAAAACAAAAACAGTTTAAATACTATTGGGTCATCAGTTCTTTTAATGCTTCTATAAACATTTGCATATTCTGTGTGGCTGGTTCATAGGGCCTTAGAGCTCCAAAGTCCAAAGCGCCTATTTTGCTGCCGACCTCATGCACTCTGCAGTAGTACAAATAGTTCTCAGATGCCAACTGACGCGCTAATTCCAGCTGATGGTTGTCCATCAGTTCGTCATTGACTACGATTAGTCCTGGCTTGCCATTGTTCAATATATCCATGCATGTACCGGCGCCAGCATGTCCAATGATCACATCGGCATTCCTAATATCCTCCACATTAGGGCGAAATTTGTATTGCTCCACTTGAATGCCATAATTCTCATTGATACGCCGAATTTCTGACTCGGCCACCGGTGCGGAGTTTCCATGTTGCAGCACAAGCTTTTGGCATTTGAGATCTTGCAGTGCGCACAGCACCTGGTTGGACGTCATGGCATTAATTAGTGCATCGAATTTTGTAGTGCCAACAGTAACGTAGACAACATTTAAATGCATCTTCTAGCAGCAAGTATACAAAAAATAATAATAAAACGGCATAGGGATGGCAAAGTGACAAAAGCAGCCGACTACCAATGCGATACATATGCATTTTTGTATATCGATACTTTAATGCGATAGCCAGCTACGATTATACCGTTACCTGCTTTAAAATTGTAACTGCTTTTGATTTGTATTTTATTAAATATAAAAGGTTTTTTGATCAATTTATTTAATAAATTCATAGACGATTTTCAACATTACACTCCAAAAATATTTATTCACATTCTTTTTATTCATAATAAAATGTACTTATTTTTGTTTTATTTTGGATCAAAACAGATTTCTCTTGATACTTACATAAATTAATTTGAGTGAATAAATTATAAATATTGTTTTATTTGTAAAAAGGATTTTCAGCACATTGGAATGTTCTATATAATAATAATTTGCATCATTGCGCGACTACTTGCTATTTTACTGCCTGTTTCTCACCCACACATGGGTCAAAGCTGTTACTCTCTTCCTCTCTTGTTTCGATTTCGATCTACACGTACGCAGGCTACAATTATGTTGTCGCTGCTGTTGCGCTTTCAGTTCTCGGTCGGTCGTTACGCGTAACGGTTGTGTTGACTTTCGTGCTGCTGCTGCTGCTCGCTGGCTGATGTGATACTTGGACAAATTGCATTTATGTATATAAGCCAACAACGTCAGCGCAGAAATCCAATTCATCTTCCTGGAAAAAAAAATTGTTTACTTTAATTCAATCATCAACGTGCGCCTGTAAAATTGTAGCCTTGACCGCTAAAAATCTAGGCAATTTTAAGTTTGCAATTGTGTTGGTGACCACCGCTGGCTACTGCTTGACAGTGTGTTTGTGTTCAAGTGTGTGGGAGTATTTATTGTCATACTCGATTGCAGTTGCGCCGCCAAAGCATAAAACAAACTGCACATAACTGTAAACTTTTAAAATCGGTGGGAGTATAAGGAGAGCTGTGCCAACGCAGGCAGAAGAAGAGGTAAAACTCAAATCCAGCACGCTTAACGCTGCAATTATTTTATTAACATTTCACTTTTAAATGGATTTTGTGCTCTTTGGGCCCCAAATCCAGACATGATCCATATATATTCTGCAACAGCCGCAGTGGGCCACGAGTAGATGTATACATAATATATATATGTATATAAAATAAAATAAGTATATACATATGTGTATTTATTTGCGTACATACAACGTATAAACCGTGAACTTATCAACACTTCATTTAATATCATTTTTATTTCGGCACATTTCTAATTTGTTTATTTTGAATACAATTTCCATTTTAGCTGTTGATGTGTTTCGCGCACATCTCCAGCCTCAGTCGGCGTTTTGCATCTGTTAAACATAAACACAAATGTTCTACTCGTTGCCGGCTTTATAACTTGATATCTATACAGCTACATACATATATGTGAATATATACATATGTGTATGTGTGGATTTGTACTCATCATTTATGGCAGCTCACGCAGGATTAATAAATAAAATACCAATGTTTCCTTTATTAGGTACTAGTTTCTTTATTTTTATAACAGTTCATTCAGATCGAACTCATAAAAATTTTATAAACATTTTCTAGATGAAAAAAAAGTGTTTAATTTTGTGATTTCTGAATACACTGCTGCCGAAATTTAATTAGTGCACAAGTGCAAATTGGCCTGTCCAGTCCGTGATCACTTCTTCATTTGTAGCGCGCAAATATGTATGTATGTATGTATGCATGGGCGAAGAGAGAGACCAGAGACAGATGGACGCCACACAAACAGCGCCCCCGCCCCGACCCCACCCCCATTAAACGTCATTATGATCATAATCATCATCCAACGTGCAATAAATACACTTTTTATAGTCTCGTGTGTGCGCCTCTTAAACGCGTGAGAGTGCCACAGATAGCAACAGATTAAAAGCAGCGCCGCGGGGAAGCCAACGATTAAATGTGTTTTGATGTTTCAATCATGCTGATACAGTAAACGCTCTGCTAACAAACGACTTTTATTTTTTCACTTTTCCGTTCGGTGGACATAAACACCACTGACGGTATATTTAGTATTTAAACGGTTCTAGAGGCAACGCAACTTTTTGTATAAATAATATCCGCTCAAGGAAGGATTCACTGTAATGTGGCACATGTGTGTGACCATACGCAGCTAAAGGCGATTCGCATGCACATATGTATGTATGTATGTCCTTGTGTGTTAATAATTACTCGACCAGCCAGACAGCGTCATAATCATATTCATAATGATTATCATCGGGTTTACGCATTTGACCAATAAAATATTGCTATAAATTGAACTCTCGCAGTGGGACCACTGACCCCCATCGGGAAAGCGTAGACATATGAGCTACATTCGAGGGCGTCAGCTCAGTTGTTTCTCTTTTTAATGAAGGTCAAAGTGTCGGCAATGCGGCCAGAGTGGCCAGCGTTTAATTGTAGCAATTTCCAGCAGCCAGTAGATCAAATTAATGTCAAAACTCAATTACCCGGCACTCGGGCACACTTACTCATGTCTAGTCAGATATGCAAATGCAAAAATGAGCGAAACACGATTATATTCTGTAG
Source organism: Drosophila kanekoi (assembly GCA_037075305.1). Taxonomy (NCBI): domain Eukaryota; kingdom Metazoa; phylum Arthropoda; class Insecta; order Diptera; family Drosophilidae; genus Drosophila; species Drosophila kanekoi. Next base: position 430,031 of record JBAMCE010000665.1, read on the forward strand.
GAAAACCGATTATCGCCGGAGACATTTCATGTCCCTTGTTGTATTTCATTGTATTTTTACTTGGCATTTTCCCAGCTATACAAATTGAAGTATAAAATGATCATTAATTAATTGCCAACGCTTCGTTAATAACAGCAAAATTACAAAAACCGCAAGAGTTTGATGACTGGAAAAACCATATAATATTTTTGAATATCTAATAATATCTTATACTTGCTAGTGTTAGTTAAGCTTATAGATATCATCGACATCATTTACTTATAATAATAATATCAACAATAATTACTTGCATATGTATGTGTAAATATAGACAAACAGATCGATCTATTGGCAACAGAATATCCGGTTTTACTCAGATAAAATTTTAATAATGGGTTATCTAGTTTACAGTATAAGACAATGTTTTGTTGAACTAGGGCTCATATAACTAATAAAACAATTGGATTTATACAATCTAATCATGAGATCATTATTACGCTCTTGTCTATTGCGGGATGAGGGATAACAACATTTTCTTGCTTACTTTACTTACGTATTAAATAATATATTACTGATTGTTGTCACAGCTTGACAATCATTTTGACTAATCTTTTTATAAAAACACATAAACACTAAAAATTAATATATGTACATAAATAAGTACACATATTTCGATGTGAATTGACCATGACTTCCTGATAACCAAAGCCACAGATTATTATGGGGCCATAGACTGGACACTGAACTTTACCATAAGATTATAATGAAATGCACACTATTTTACGTATTGGATCTGGCAACAAGATGCGATTGGTTTAACCAGCTGTTAATTACTCGGAATTATTAGAGTTTATCATTGGGAATTAACATGTAATTAAACATTATCGTCTTGTTGACATCAAAATGGGAATTCCAAAAGAATGTCGAATAAGATAAACATTCTCATCTCACTCTGACGTATGAAGTGCATAGATCGTCGACTAAGCAAAAACAGGTATTTAGTCGTTATAGGACACATAAAACAACCTGTTGAGAGGTTACATATACTTACATATATACATTTACAACGTTTCGCATGAATACTCATACATTCATAAATTTTTTGAATACTCTGTTGCGAAATATTCTTTCCTCGAAGAAGTATCCTACAATGCTTCGATAATAGGGAAAAGACTTGAGTTAAGCTTAAAGATTTTCTTCCTGAGTGTTCTCTGTATGGGGTTGGGATATTTGAGATACTTAGTCATTGTATAATTATGCATATATGCTTTGAATTAATATCATGCGCAACCCTTTGTCTTGACCACAATAAACGTGTGCATATATGCACGATTTGATCAGCGTCGCAAGACTCAGTGCAAGTCCAGGGGGTTGTAGGAAACCACTGAAGTGGCCACGGCTGGGATTCAGATTGCAAAACAACGTGCCACTTACAACCTGCAGATGTATATCGAGTTACTGAGTGCATTACGACCACAACGAGCTATCAATTAGGCTTTGTAAATTGCAGCGGAAGTGTAAACGGAAGTGGTGCACTCCACACACACTTACTAATCGATAACTTCTTCCTGTGCACAGGTTAAGGCATCGACATGGTCGTTAAGGAAATGCCACTGCACGAGAATCTGAGCATGGAGAGCCGACATGGCAATTCCCTGGGCACTCCCGCTGGTAGCAGCGGACCCACTGCAGCAGCCTCATGCTCCCGCATGGACCGACGCTACACCGTGTCCCTGATGACGGCGGTGCTGTTGGCATCCTTCTTCGCTTGCACGATACTCGCCGTTGGGTTTATTGTATATAATTTTGCGACTTGCGCCGATCAGGAGCCCGCTGCCGGTGAGGATATTGTTTGCACCAGCGTAAATTTGCGCAACTCAAAGCATTCGCATGACGCCAGCGATGGGCCCAAATACGATCAGGATGTTCGCCTGCCCCGCTCCATACAGCCGCTCAAGTACAATATCACGCTGGAGCCACAGATGAGCGGCAATTTCAGCTTCACCGGCAGCGTACAGATTCGTGTGCGTGTGCTCGAGGATTGCTACAACATAACCATGCACACCGAGGATCTGAACATAACGCGCAACGATGTGGCCGTCCATCGTGCGCTGCCCGGCGGCAAGGACGAGTGGGAGTCGGACAGTCTACGCATCCATAAGCAGTACCTGATCGGCGCCAAACAGTTCTTTGTCATTCAGCTGTACGATAAATTGCATCGAGGCTCGGAATATGTGGTGCACATTCGCTTTTCGGGCATCATCAAGGACTATTTGCAGGGCTTCTATCGCAGCTCCTATAAGATTCTTAACGAGACCAGGTAAGCTACGTGGCATCAACTTGATAAATTTCCAGCTAAGACTTGTGCTTTTTATTATGACTCACAGGTGGCTGGCTTCCACACAGTTTCAGGCAACGGACGCCCGCCGCGCTTTTCCCTGTTTCGATGAGCCGGCACTTAAGGCGAATTTTACGCTGCACATAGCACGCCCCCTTAACATGACCACCATCTCCAACATGCCCATTGTCAAGAGCAACAATCAGTAAGGGTTCTTTATTCATTAGAAAAATATAATGAGAAAAATGTAATCCAATTAACACCTTAATTATACAGCGAATCGTTACCCGGTTATGTGTGGGATCACTTCGCGGAATCGCTGCCCATGTCCACGTATCTGGTGGCCTATGCCATATCTGATTTTTCGCACATGTCGTCTGGCAATTTTTCTGTCTGGGCCCGTGCCGATGCCATTCATACAGCCGAGTATGCGCTGAGCGTGGGTCCCAAGATACTTGATTTCCTGCAGACCTATTTTGGTGTCGCCTTTCCTTTGCCCAAGATCGACATGATAGCCCTGCCCGAGTTTCAGGCTGGAGCTATGGAAAACTGGGGCCTCATCACATTCCGGGAGACGGCCATGTTGTACGATAAGGGCGTGGCCACAGCCAGCAACAAGCAGCGCGTTGCCTCCGTGGTTGGACACGAGTTGGCCCATCAGTGGTTCGGTAATCTGGTCACGCCCAGCTGGTGGTCGGATATTTGGTTAAATGAGGGCTTTGCCAGCTACATGGAGTATCTGACAGCGAATGCTGTGGCACCCGAGTGGAAGCTGCTCGATGAGTTTGTAGTCAACGAGCTGCAGACTGTATTCCAATTGGATGCCCTTGCGACAACCCACAAGATCTCGCAGGAGGTCGGCAATCCGCAAGAGATATTCCAGTTGTTTGATCGCATTTCGTATGCCAAAGGCTCCACAGTAATACGCATGATGAGCCACTTTCTGACCGATACCGTCTTTCGGGGTGGACTCAGCAAGTATTTGCAGCAGATGGCGTATAAGTCCGCCACGCAGGACGATCTCTGGCGCTTTCTGACTGACGAAGCCAAAACTTCGGGGCTGTTAGATAGCAGCACCAGCGTGAAGGCTATCATGGACACCTGGACACTGCAAGCTGGCTATCCAGTGGTCAAGATCTCGCGTCATCCCAATTCGGACGCCGTGCGTCTGGAGCAGGTTCGTTTCGTCTATGGCAACAGGAGCAAAACGGACGACCGTCTGCTCTGGTGGATACCTATCACATATACCACTGCAGACGAGCTTAACTTTGAGAACACAAGACCCACCAATTGGATGCCGTGCACCAAAACCTACGAGCTGGAAAATCGCAATCTCTCCACAGCCAAATGGTTTATATTTAATATACAGCAAACGGGCTACTACCGCGTCAACTATGATCTGGACAATTGGCGTGCGGTGACCGAACATCTAATGAATGAAAAAACCCATTTACAAATTGCCCCCGCCAATCGTGCCCAGCTAATTGATGATGTGATGAATCTGGCGCGCGGCTCCTATCTGTCATATGACACTGCCATGAATCTTACGCGTTATTTGGCGTACGAGACAAATCATGTACCCTGGAAGGCGGCCATAACCAATTTCAACTTTATCGATTCCATGTTTGTCAACTCTGGGGATTACGATTTGCTTAAGGTAGGTCCAATATTAACTGACAATATCCCATCATCCTCTTGGCCTGACATTCTATTCTCTGCCAGGACTATCTGTTGAAGCTGCTCCGCAAGGTGCAGTACGAGGTGATGATCACGGAACCTCCTCACGGTAAGGAAGACATTCCGCTCTTGTTAAAGCGCTCCGAAATCTTTAGCATGGCCTGTCATCTGGGCAACCGGAAGTGCATCTCGGAGAGCACCAAGCAATTCCAAAACTGGATCGAAACTCCCAATCCCGATGCCTTTAATCCGTAAGTTTGCACTTAATAGCTGTTGACAATTAAAATCTTATACATTAAACGCCAGCATTAGTCCAAATATGCGTGGCATTGAATATTGCTCGGCCATACAGTATGGCACGGAGTACGAGTGGGACTTTGCCTTCAAGCGCTATTTGAATTCGAATGTGCCAGCTGAGAAAGAGCTGCTACTGAATGCATTGGGCTGCTCAAAGGAACCTTGGCTGCTGTATAGGTATCTGCGTCGCGCCATTGCCGGTCAGCACATACGTAAGCAGGATGTATTCCGTGTTTTTGCAGCCGTTTCCAACACGGTGGTGGGTCAGCAGATTGCCTTCGATTATCTGCGCAACAACTGGAAGGAGATAAACATTTAGTAAGCTTCAGAGCCGCTTAGCCATTGCCTTAGCTAATTGTTTTTTATATTATAGCATGGGCTCGCAGATATCCAACATTCACACGTTGCTCAAGTTTGTCACCAAGCGCATGAACACAAAATTCCAGCTGGCCGAGCTGGAGGCATTTGTGCGCGATGCGAACTGGGCTTACGACAGGCCCATTCGGCAGATTGTGGAGCAAGTGGAAATCAGCGTTGACTGGATGAATCGCAATTACAAGACGATTGTCAAATGGCTACAGCGTGAGGCAGGCACGCTGGCCACGTAGACACAAATCCACGCATCAGCACGTGGCTTCAGCAGCTGCAGCAGTATTAGATTTTGCAACAAAAGTGGAGCTTATAATTTTTAGCATGGGGCAACCAGTGCATTTATATATTTATGTGTATATTTTAGTATTTATGTCGAGTGTCATGTCAAGTCAAAGCCAAAGAAACCTTTATAGCGCTTGATCAAACTATTCAATGGATGGCCATTTGGTCGATCGTACAAAAGCTAGTAGAACCCCGTGTAAAGTTTTTACTTTTAATGTCCTTTTTATTAAGATCTATGAGAATCTGATCTTTTATTTCGTATATACTTGTATTGTACTTAAATGTAAAGAATAAATCGTAATTTGTTCAAACATGTAACTACTTTTAATCGTATGGTTGTAAAATGGAATGTCTAATCATTTTTCACAGCTTTTCTTCTCCATATACCCAAGGAAGGACTAAGGACATTGGCAAACATTAAAGTGCCAAGAAACACGAGCACAGTGCCCAACCAGTGATAAATTGTAAACGGATTACGGAAGTATACAATCGAGAATACTAAAGATACGAATTTACGTAGTGTCAAAATCAATGTGACGGTTAGGGAGCTGCACTCGGTGGTCAGAAAATATACAGAACTAATGCACATATGCTGCATCAGGACATTACCAAGCAAATAAAGCAGCAGCAGCGGCACAGCCACATTTCCCAGCCAAGCAAATTTGTAGGGTTCACTTTCTAGGGCCAAAGTCCAATGCGCTTTGATGTTATCGTACATGAACAAAAAGGCAGGCAGCGGCAGCAGATGTGTGTAATAGAGTGCCTCGCGGGCGCACTTGCCATGTCGGCGATACAACAACTCTTGGGTGATGCCCATGTACGAGGAAATGAAGAGCGCCACCACAAGCAGCAGCACGCCCACTAGCCACCAAAATATGTTTGACTCAGAGTTTGTAGCATGTCCTTTATCGATGTCGACATCCCGGCTAGAGAAATATGTGCAGATGAATATGCCGAGGGTAATCATGATAACGGATATATATTGCTTGACCCGATACTGACGTTTGAGTATTACGGTGCCCAGGCACATGTTTGAAATCAGACTGCCTCCACGTATAATCATGTGCAGCGTCATAGGCACATTTAAGTGGAAAACATAGTTATTGCACACGCTGGTCACAAAGAACATGACCACAAGCAGGGCATAGTCCCGCAGACTTATCACACGTTTCGCCCTTCCGAATTTCGATGTGAATACGAATCCTTCCAGGGCAATAAATGCAAACTGAGCAGCGGTAATTAGATTACCCGCCCCTGGATCCAATTTAACGAGCAGCTCCAGAAACACAACACCACAACAGCATCCAACAAAGACGCTTGCAATGGCTAAACAAGCGCGAAGACTCATTGCGCTGGCCATGCATAAGACTGCAAATATTCAAAAAATAATAACATCGAATGCGTTGACGGCTTACAAATTAAACTTACCTGTGGCCAGATATGTAGGCCATTGGACGTTTGCCCAACAACTTTCTTTTACCCATATCAACAAAAACAAATGCCACAGGTGGGCATTATCAGCCCTGACGGATAGTACGCTGATCAAACTTTCGATAAGCTCAGTTACCCAAAATATTTAAAAATTCTCATGTATCACATATATTGGTTTAATTGCTCTTTTGAGAAATCTTGAATTTATAATAAACACTTGACAACATATTTTGTTTATACAACAATTAATCAAATTCGATTAATTGGGCAAACAGCGAGAACTTGGTTCATAGCAGTTCAAAAGAACAAGTTCCGACAGTTCAATTAACAGATCTTCAATTAACAGAACTGCAAAGAAAGTATGTTAAATATTAAGGCAATGTTACAGTTCGGCACAGATATATGTACAAACATTTTAGGAATTAAAAATTACAGATTAAGCCGTCTCCAAAATGTTTATTTAATTTTAAGCTAATTTTCCTTTGCACACAAACACGTAGTAGGTATTTATTAGCTGCGTTCTGTTTTATGTGTTTCACTAGATTTAATAGCGCTTATTGCTTACAGTTACGTTCCTTTTGAGTCCATGCGTGAAATGCGTAAGAATTGATTGCCTCCATTAAACAATATTTGAACACCCAATTTATGTTTATGCCTAATTAAATGTCCAGCCAATGCCTTGCCCGACTTATTATCAGCTCGCTGGCAAAGAGGGTCAAACTAATTAATATACCAACTACGTAACCTTGCAGCACGTCGTGCAGGTCCTCAGTCGCTAACGAGCGGACATGACGTACCTCGCCTAGGTCCTGAATATGCAGTTTTCCCGCTTGTACCATGTAGTAGAAGCTCCTGGCCACCCAGTGCATGTACAAGCCCGATTGACTCAATTGCAGTAGGAAATGATGAAGTGTGGCACGATGTGGCGAGTTCTCTGGAATGACCAAAGCGAAGGGCACATACTGATAGAAGCAAAAGTTATTCGAGTAGTAAAACAGTGGCCTGGAACTATATGCCTGCTGCTCCGCGTACAGCTGCCATTTGGTGTGCGTAACGGTATAGGCGTAGGTGGTATTCAAGGAGTTTCGCAACCACAAAAGCTCCGCCACCTTGTCGCTGAGGTAAAACGCTTGCGCATATCTCGTGCGCAGATCAAAGTCATACAAGTTGTGTTCGAAGCGCATTCCAAAGATGCGCACATGGGAATTAGAGAGTGCGTCAAAGCTGTGAATGGGTGGCTTTGCGGGTGGTGCGACAAACAGGGTAACCAGCCTGCCCTGGACGTTGCAAGCCAGCATAATAGCCAAAAGTTTCCAGCCTATACCAAGCAGACGTCTATGACGATGGTAGCGACCTAGCAGGAGCTCATGGAGCGCCCAGAGCACGGCCAGGAAACACAATGTTAAAGCAGGCAACATCCATGTGTATAATTCTCGTACACCTAAGAACGGTTCCTTGGGCAACATTGTGCACCAGCTGGCTATATGTGCTGGATATGCGTACTCATGATAACGATCCAGATGGCGCAGCGTTAATGGCTGAACGCTAGCCGCTATATCCACCATGTTATCACGGGCCAGGTCCAACACTTGAATGTGACTCAAGAACTTTCCCTCTCGAACCACATCGATAAGTTGCAAGCCGGCATTGTGTTTGCGTGAGAATTCCTCCAGCATGTTCCAAACGTAGCCAAGCAGTCGAGCATTACCTTCCTTATCGCGATAGAGTATGGTGTTCGGCTCAGACAGATCAGGCATTGTGCGAATCCGATAACCATGCAAATCAAGCGTTTTATCAGGATACAAATTGAAAAACTCCTGCGTAAATTGTTGACTCTTCAGCAAGAAACTTGGATATGCATCGTAGATATACAACGTTTGCGTTTCCCCGAAGCTCCCAGAGATTAATGCAGCATTGAGCATCTGATTTTGTAGACAAAATTGTAGCACCCTCTTGACCAAGGGCACATCCTGGTTGGTAATCAATTCTATAAGCAGTTTGGTCTGGCGCATATATCGCAAAGTGCTGGAAATTGTGTTCAGCAAATCCAGGCGATATACGCCAGGTAAGCAAGCCACAACCAGAAGTTGGGCATTGATGAAGCTGCTCAGCTTTAGATCATCAATTGAGCGCCACCATAGCAAGGGAATACCCTTTCCTATTATTGATAGCCAATTTTCCAAATGGCAACGCTCTTTTCCATCCTCAGGATCCAAATAGACTATTGTGCTAAAGCTGTTCAAGCGCACAACGGCTGAAAGGAGCTCAGCGTAGATTTGAACACTATCGTTCATGGCTAAGGACTCCAAAACGACTGACTGCTAGCCTGGAAAGTGTTACAAAAGTTTTCCCATACTATACTCTTACAATTTGAGTATGTTATTTATTCCATTCATATCAACAAAACAAATTTCGTAACAAAAATGTATTAGACAAATATAAGAAACGCGTTCTTTAAGATCCATGTTCTATACCTTATATTATTTGTATACTTTTAATAGAGTTTTGAATATTTGTTAACATAAATATAAGCCTTGTGTTGTTGCTAAAGTGTATTTAACTGTCGACCACACAGATCAAGTTTATAACATATTAATGACATAACTTTGAATAATGACTTTTACAACATATCCAGGCAAACATTGATATAGAACACAAGCAACTCAAATACAAATATCAACAGGGATATAGCCATTGCATATCCATATAACACCACGATAAAGTCCATCTCAACGAATTTAAGTGGTTTTACTTCAACTTGGGTGCTTAAGTCCTGCAGTTTGAAATGACCCGCGCTTAGCATATCAACAAAATGTTTGTTTATATAAAACCTTAGGATGCCGCTTTGCCGCAACCACAGTATATATAGATATAGTTGATTCCGGTATAGAAAGTTTTCTTTAAAAATAACTGAATTAAATGAAATTTGTCGAGCACAAAGCTTGGTAGAGTAGCGAAAAATTGGTCGCTTAAAGAACTTTTGTAGTTGCGCAATATTGTTCCACTTTAATGCGAAAATTGTATAACCAAACGATGTGTTTAGACTATTGCGTTGCGATTCAAATTGAGTAATGTTTTCGAAGGATATGAAAGATGATGCGTACTTGATTCTCATTTCGTCAGAATACTGATTGAATTCAGCACGTAGTCCGATAACCTTTAATCCGGATGCGTTTAACTGCTCCCAATTGGAAATCAATCGAAGTTTCTGCGGACGAATGAACAGGGCAGATAGTTGCGCCACCACGGTGCAGAGGAGGGTCAGTTGAATCAATGAAGGAAGCAATACCAAGATAGGCCTTCCAGGCATGCGTCGTTCATATAGGTGGCGAATCAAACAATAGGCGATACCGAGATATACCCACATCCAGGGCGACTCCAACACTCCGGTCATAGCCTCACGCGGACTAACCACACGCTCCACTGGCAACATGGTGCACCAGCTGTTGATGATAACTGGGGAGCTAAAAGTATTGAGGCTGCTACTCGAAGAATATGTGAGTGGGAAAAGGCTGGTGGTAACATCAGTTGTTCCATTTTCGATGTGCGGCAGTAATTTAGTGTATCCGCCCCGCACAGATAGGGACGAATTAGAATCATAACTCAACTCAAGAGTGGCGTTCAAGTAACGGGCAAACCCCTCCATAAAACGCCAGAGAACACCTGTAGTTATTAATTTTCCTTTGCGATCTTTGTAAACAAGTAAATAGGGTTGCGATAAATCTGCCCGTGTCCTTATCACCTGGCCGTGTAGGTTGGCCAGCTTGTAGGGATATAGCTTCAAGCTGGCATGGTAGACATGCGACAGCAACCGGAATGTGGGAAACATTTGATAAGCATAAATCATACCAGATGTGAAGAAATCATTCAATAGGAACAGAACATTCGGCATAAGCAAGTCCTGGCAACGCTTAAGAATCTGTCGGCCTATTTCCAGTATTTTTCTTTGATCCGGATCCCTTGTGCAAATCTGCAGAAGCAGGGGTACCTCCCTCATATGGTTCAGCATTGTACTGAGCGTGATCAATACGGGTTCAAATAAATCAGAGTCCAGGCAAACCAATCCCAGAATATCAACATTCTGCTTCAACCATAAATATGGTGCATTCGACACGTTGCTCCATACCAAAGTGGTAGTCGTAACGTTTCTAGCATCCAATAGTTTTTCAATCCAACAGGAACATTTTGCCGCCTTGAAGTACAAAAGAGTCCTGAAACCAAGCTCACCTCTCAAGTGCAACCAGAAGCTAGCCAGTTGCTCTGCACTGGGCCAGTCGTTTACGGATTGCTGCTTCTTCCACATTTGTATTGGGACTGTTGACTTGGCCATAGGTCCTGGATGCTTTTATAGGGCTCTACAGAATTGAAGTGTCAGCATGCTTAAGGGGCTGACTTGCAAATTAGCATGCCCTGTAAATATCTTGATGTCTTGATTAGAATTTAAAACACAACACATAAAACAACAATAAGTACATATCTAAATGTGTTCTATAAATAGTAGTTAAAGCAAAGCACGGTCCTTGTTGTGGTAAGCAATTCAGATTTACGGGATGATTATTATGATTATTATATTACATACCTCATACGTGGTGAAGTTAGGGGTTATACCGGATGAACTATTTGTATACCCTTGCAGAGGGTATTATAATATTGCCTCGATATGTGTAACGCATAGAAGAAGACATCTCCGACCCCATAAAGTGTATATATTCTTAATCAGTATGAACACCCGAGTCGATATAGCCATGTCCCTCTGACCGTCTACACGTCTGTTTGTTTCTTCACGAACTTGTCTCTCAGTTGTAAAGCTATCGTCATAAAACTTTTCAGAAGTCCTTTCGGTTGGATCGGACCACTATATCATACGGCTGCCATAGGAACGATCGGTCACATAAACCTTATATATTATATACCATTTGCCGGAATAGTTTCTCATTTTGCCCTTAAGATAAGACAACAGCAGCTATGAGATATTCCTATAATCGATCCATTAGTTTCGATTCTTAAGTAGGGCTTTGAAAGTAAGTTTTGAAGCCGATTAACATAAAACTTAAACAAAAACGAAGCGAAATGTATGAAACACGTCCCAAAAGAAGTTTCACAAAGAATCTTTGCAATTGAATTAAACACGAAACTTAATTTTTAGTGGGTATTACCCGGCCTTGCGCGTATCAAGTTTTGTGCAAAATTAGATACATCTATCCGCATTTATCATCCAAGCAGGGTGTATCTTCAATTGATTTTAGTCTTGAATGGAATTTCTAAAATCGCTGAAACACGTATTCTTTACACTTGCGAGTGGAATATCCTGAACATAAGATATCTGCAGTGAAAATGAGGCATGTGCGTTAATCAGCTATCAATCAGTCAGGACAAAAAGTTTTTTATATAGAGATAGGATAAATATTAAAAGATATATAAATTAATATATTTATTAGATAATTTTTATGATTATTTATATTTTAAGAAATATCAATATATGCTTTCAATAATGACTTTTACAACATATCGAGGCAAACATTGATATAGAACACAAGCAACTCAAATACAAATATCAACAGGGATATTGCCATTGCATATCCATATAACACCACGATAAAGTCCATCTCACCAAATTTAAGTGGTTTAACTTCAACTTGGGTGCTTAAATCTTGCAGTTTGAAGTAACCCGCGTGTAGCATATCAACAAAATGTTTGTTTATATAAAACCTTAGGATGCCGCTTTGCCGCATCCAAAGTATATACAGATCTAGTTGATTCCGGGATAAAAAGTTTTCTTTAAAAATAACTGAATTATGTGAAACTTGTCGAACACAAAGCTTGGTAGAGTAGCGAAAAATTGGACGCTTGAAGAACTTTTGTAGTTCCGCAATATTGTTCCACTTAATTTCATAAATTGTATATCCAAATGAAGAATTAAAACTATTTCGTTGATATACAAAATGTGTGTAGTTCTCGAAGGATATGAAAGATGACGCGTACTTGATTCTCATTTCGTCAGGATACTGATTAAATTCAGCACGTGCTCCGATAATCTTCAATCCGGATGCGTTTAACTGATCTAAACTGGAAATCAATCGAAGTTTCTGCGGGCGAATAAACAGGGCAGATAGTTGCGCCACCACGGTGCAGAGGAGAGTCAGTTGAATCAATGAAGGGAGCAATATTAAGATCGGCCTTCCAGGCATGCGTCGTTCATATAGGTGGCGAATCAAACAATAGGCGATACCGAGATATACCCACATCCAGGGCGACTCCAACACTCCGGTCATAGCCTCACGCGGACTAACCACACGCTCCACTGGCAACATGGTGCACCAGCTGTTGATGATAACTGGGGAGCTAAAAGTATTGAGGCTGCTACTCGAAGAATATGTGAGTGGGAAAAGGCTGGTGGTAACATCAGTTGTTCCATTTTCGATGTGCGGCAGTAATTTAGTGTATCCGCCCCGCACAGATAGGGACGAATTAGAATCATAACTCAACTCAAGAGTGGCGTTCAAGTAACGGGCAAACCCCTCCATAAAACGCCAGAGAACACCTGTAGTTATTAATTTTCCTTTGCGATCTTTGTAAACAAGTAAATAGGGTTGCGATAAATCTGCCCGTGTCCTTATCACCTGGCCGTGTAGGTTGGCCAGCTTGTAGGGATATAGCTTCAAGCTGGCATGGTAGACCTGCGTCAGCAACCGGAATGTGGGAAACATTTGATAGGCATAAATCATACCAGATGTGAAGAAATCATTCAATAGGAACAGAACATTCGGCATAAGCAAGTCCTGGCAACGCTTAAGAATCTGTCGGCCCGTTTCCAATATACTTGTTTGATCCGGATCCCTTGTGCATATCTGCAGCAGCAGGGGTACCTCCCTCATATGGTTCAGCATTGTACTGAGCGTGATCAATACGGGTTCAAATAAATCAGAGTCCAAGCAAACCAATCCCAGAATATCAACATTCTGCTTCAACCTTAAATATGGTGCATTCGACGCGTTGTTCCATACCAAAGTGGAAGTCGTCATGTTTTTATCATCCAACAGTTTTTCAATCCAACAGGAACATTTTGCCGCCTTGAAGTACAGAAGAGTCCTGAAACCAAGCTCACCTCTCAAGTGCAACCAGAAGCTAGCCAGTTGCTCTGCACTGGGCCAGTCGTTTACGGATTGCTGCTTCTTCCACATTTGTATTGGGACTGTTGACTTGGCCATAGGTCCTGGATGCTTTTATAGGGCTCTACAGAATTGAAGTGTCAGCATGCTTAAGGGGCTGACTTGCAATTTGGCATACGTATCTAGGTAAAAATAAATATATTGATAATGCTGATTGTGGAGCAGTGCTAAAATTATAGCGAAGCAAGGACTTTTGTTCTATAATGTTAGATTTTTATAATACTTTGTGTTTCAACGGGGTTCTTACAGTTTTGTTATTAAGCTTTTTTACCATACTAGTTAAAGTAAATAAAAACTGATTTAATATTTATTTAATATATTTTTATTAATTAAAGTATAATTCAATAAAAATGTATCCTTATGGTCGTTCTTGTTGTGTTTTGGACTTAACCGAGAATATGCGATTTTAATGTAATTGATTATAACGTCAATATTGAATCACGATTAAATATGCTGTCACAGCTGTAACTAGTTCCTTTCAAATACTTTTGCGTACTAACAGTTACTGCTATGTATTTATCGCACATCTCTAAGAGCTATCGCGCCGACTGTCTCTCTCTCCTTCGCACCAAATTCGCGAGCCCGTCATATAGTTTTTTTTTCCACACTGGCATAATTATTGTTTCGAGCTATCAATTGCGAATAATTTTTATATAAAAAAGATCAACTAGCAACAGGCTTGAAATGAGCGAAACTATAAACACGGCGGCCCAGTTTCCGACATTCGAGAAACCGACCGTCCAATTCAACGAAAAGGGCTGGGGACCATGCGAGCTACCAGACACGTTTAAGGATGTGCCTTACCAGCCATTCAGCAAGAACGATCGCCTGGGTAAGATCTGCGACTGGACAAGCACCTCTAACAACGACAAGAAGTATCAAAGTAAGTTCAAGCTAAAGTTGTATTTTGCATATGCACAAAGTGAGGTTATGTTCGCATGTCTGCGCTTTGTTTGTGTGTGTGTCGTGGCAACAAACTGGAGATTAAAGTTTTGTTTTTAGATAAATATGCTTCTACCTTTGGCACCGGCAACCAATATGCCTATTACCATGAGGAGGACGAGACAACGTTCCATTTGGTGGATACGGCACGCGTCCAGAAGCCACCGCATCAACGTGGACGCTTCCGCAACATGCGTAATTCGCGTTCAGGCCGTGGCCGCAATGCACGCGGTGGGCTCAATACGCACGGTCACGGCATGACCACACTGAGCAGTAAGAATGTTAAGGCACGCGATCCGCGACGCGGCATGGGCAAGCGATTTGGTAACCGCGGTCCGCCACCAAAGATGCGAGAATCTTCGGTGGCTGTGCGAGCCGACTGGGCCTCCATTGAGGAGATGGACTTCCCTCGTCTCATTAAGCTATCGCTGCCGAACATCAAGGATGGAGAGGATATAACCACTTGCGGCACTCTGGAGTACTATGATAAGACATACGACCGCATCAATGTGAAGAACGAGAAGCCGCTGCAGAAGATTGATCGTATTGTGCACACTGTAACCACCACTGATGATCCGGTCATTCGTCGTCTGTCCAAGACGATTGGTAACGTGTTTGCAACGGATGCCATTCTGGCTACTATTATGTGCTCGACACGCTCCAACTACTCGTGGGATATTGTCATCGAAAAAGTTGGTAAGGGATCTCTTGCATAAAACTAAAGTGACTCTACTAGCCATGTTTCAATTGTATCCACAGGTGAGAAAATCTTCATGGACAAGCGCGATCATACGGAATTCGATTTACTAACTGTGAATGAGACTAGCGTTGAACCGCCTACTGACGACGATAGCTCGTGCAATTCGCCGCGTAATCTGGCCATTGAGGCCACCT
Source organism: Drosophila kanekoi (assembly GCA_037075305.1). Taxonomy (NCBI): domain Eukaryota; kingdom Metazoa; phylum Arthropoda; class Insecta; order Diptera; family Drosophilidae; genus Drosophila; species Drosophila kanekoi. The sequence continues at coordinate 445,412 of JBAMCE010000665.1, forward strand.
TCATAAATCATAACTTTAGCCAGCAAGTGCTCAAAACCGGCGACCAGGAGGCCAAATACAAGTTTGAGGAAACCAATCCCTTCATTAGCGAAGACGAGGACATACAGGTGGCCAGTGTTGGCTATCGCTACAAGAAATGGGAACTGGGCAGCGATATTGTAAGCACATCCCTTATTTGCGTAACTTCTAACTAATTGGAAATCTTTGGCAGGTTCTGGTGGCGCGCTGCGAACATGATGGTGTGCTGCAAACGCCAAGTGGAGAACCGCAGTTCTTGTCCATCAAAGCATTAAACGAATGGGATTCGAAACTTGCCAACGGCGTTGAGTGGCGTCAGAAGCTGGATACACAACGCGGCGCCGTGTTGGCCAACGAGCTGAGAAACAATGCTTGCAAACTGGCCAAATGGACGGTACAAGCTGTGCTGGCTGGTTCTGATCAGCTAAAACTGGGCTATGTATCGCGTATTAATCCACGTGATCATTCACGTCACGTTATTCTGGGCACGCAGCAGTTCAAGCCGCACGAGTTTGCCACGCAGATCAATCTGAGCATGGATAACGCCTGGGGCATATTGCGGTGTATTATTGACTTGGTGATGAAGCAGAAGGATGGCAAATATCTGATCATGAAGGATCCCAACAAGCCGATTATACGCTTGTATGATATACCCGATAATACATTCGACTCAGATGATTCGGACGATGGCGAGGGAGATGATGGTGAAGGTTTCCAGCAGGTCTACAACTATGCCAACAACAGCAACAAGATTTAGTTTTGTTTCCAGCTCTGTTTGCATTATAACGCTATAATCACAAACACACACGCATACCCATAAACATACTTGTATAATCATAAAAACAACAACCGGTTAGACAATGCCAAACCACATAAATATTTTTGTTCTTGGCGTTAGCTTTAATCATTTGATTATAAGTTGGCTTCGTTTGCAAGTGCAACGAATTCAAAGTAAAGCACAGAGTGGAAACAGACTTGTTCAGTTGTGTGGGCTCTTAATGGGTGGGTCGCTGGGCTATGTATCCACATGTAGCCGCACAATCTGGTCAACAATCGATCATCCGGACATCTAGCCGATACATTGGCGAAACGAGCTTACGAGCTTACCAATGCGAAGCTTGCGACGTCATCTGTTTATGTTGGCGGCAATGAACCTGAAGCTGTTATTGCTGAACGCATTAGACGAGTTTTTGTTGTACATCATTTATCTGGAGTTGTGCTCGCCTGTTACTGAAGCCGATACACCGTTTGAAGAGATGAGCTCGATGAGCTTTCAGTTCAAGTGCGATGAATTCCGAGTAAAGCATAGAATGGAAACTGACTTGTTCCGTTGTGTGGATTGTTGGGCAATGCAATGTACCCAGCCGTACAAGCTGGTCAATCGATCACCCCTGACATCTGGCCGATTTATTGGCGAAGATAACGGACAGCATCCGCCTGCAAGCTATCAACTAGTCGTCAATATGAAAGCGAGTTTAGTCTCAACGCGAAGCTCGCGGCGATCAAGTCAGGAAAATCTTTCGGACGTTATCTGTTCATGTTGGCGGCAATGAAACTACAGCTGATATTGCTAGGCGCATTGGGCGCCATTGGCATTGCTGGTAAGATATGTGGCTTATTGTTGTTACATCATTTATCTGGAATTGTGCTATCTTGTTAGTCGAGCTTGAGTCTCCTCTGACCTTCAACCGGTTCTACCGGTTGTTGTAATAGTGCAATGCTAATTGATATTAATTTAATCTGAACGCTGATCTCCGTTAGCTGCCGCCACTGCGCAATTTAGTTATGGCAGCTGCGAGACCAAAGGCACCAAGGAGCATGGATTATGCATACATATACGAGACTGTCCCTTTCTCTACGAGATACTCAATATAAGCCAGTCGACGCCAGAGCAGCGTCAACTGCTCTCCGATAGCCAATGCGGCCTGGATAATACCCGTCAAAGCGGTCTGGTGCAGCGGATTCTGGTGTGCTGCCCGGACAGCAAACGGCGCATGCAGAGCGCAGACACTGCAACTGGAACACCGATTGAAAATCGTTCTGCGGGCGAGCCCGACCCGAGCAATGTGCTACCAAGCATAGGCACCTGTGGTATTTTATTTTCGAATCGCATTATTGGCGGCACTAAAACGCAGCTCTTCGAGTTTCCCTGGATGGCGCTTCTGCAGTACAAAAAGCGTAAGTTTCATCCACTTATCTGCTTAGCATCTGGTACATTTATCTTTCAAACCAACAGCCACAGATGAGCTCGGCTTTAACTGCGGGGGAACATTGATCAACTCACGTTATGTTCTGACGGCCGGTCACTGCTTGAATAGCAGCCAGCTGCAAATGTATGGCTGGCAATTGTATAGAGTGCGTCTGGGTGAATGGGACATAAGCACTGCACCAGATTGCGTTACCGAGGTGGGCAATAAGAAACGCACTTGTGCACCCATGCACTTGGACATTGAGATTGAAAAGCCGATTTTGCATGAGCTATATGTGCCAAACTCCATTGATCAGATGCACGACATTGCACTGTTGCGTCTGAAGGAAGCGGTTCGCTTTACGGAATATGTAAAACCCATTTGCCTGCCGGTTGGCGACGATGTGCGCAATAATGATTTTGAGGGCTACGCCATGGACGTGGCAGGCTGGGGTGTTACCGAGGACGGTAAGCCCAGCAATGTGAAGCTCAAAATCACTGTGGACGTGTGGACTCTTAAAAGTTGCCAGGATAAATATCGCACCTACCAGATGCATCTAAATAGTTCACAGTTATGCGCTGGCGGAAAGATAAATATTGACACCTGCCAAGGTGATTCCGGAGGGCCACTAATGGTACCTACCCATGTAGGCATGCAGGAAGTTTTCTTTGTGGCCGGCGTCACATCATATGGCCCAAGACCCTGCGGCCTGCAAGGCTGGCCAGGTGTTTACACGCGCGTGGGACAATATGTCGACTGGGTAGTGGGCAAATTAGAAATTTAATCCGATTGATGACTTTAATAAATAAAATTGGTAATTTATTATTCACATAGTATCTTGCATTTCCTAGCTTATTAAATATGAAAGAAGCGACGTGACCAATTGCCTGCTTTTACTACATTATTTAAAGTGGAATGCAGATTCCTAGTTGCGGCTCAGCTTAAATACAAGTGCTATGAAACTAGCGCACAACAAAATTAAATACAAAATAAATAAAGTTCATGTAGGCAAAAACAAAACAAAATTGAACAAAAAAAGTTTGATAAACTTTTGCCAATAAAGAAATATACAAAAATTCCTAGTTTAATCAATTGAAGAACAACTAGATTATTTACAGAAAGAAAACTAATGCAGGGAATTATTAGCTCTGTAGAGATTACATATTTTATAGGCAATATTTGTTTGTATACGCATGAACTTGATGTTAACATAAAACGAAATAGGGACTAACTAAATAAATAAAAAGTTTTTACAAATAATAAGCGACAAATTTAGGAAAAATATTTTTTTTTTTTGGTTATAAAGTTTGTTAGCCGATGGATAAGCCAAGTTAATAAAGTAGAGAGTATTCGAGCTGTGATTACTTAAATATAAAAGAAATAAGCCCTGTGAAGGGCTCAATTTCAAGAGCAGGCGGCGATAGTCTTGTGTTTTATATAATAGGCACCACAACGAAGGCAAGGCTGACAAACATTGAGCATTGCGAATATTCGCGTCTCACATCACACATCCTCGGGTGCAGCTCGCGGCGCTGTGGCCGCAACAGGAACAGCCGGCTCACTTTCCTGCTTCTTTTCCAGTGCAGTCAATTCGTTCTGCAACGCCTCCAAGACACCCTTGACCGCAATGCAAAAGCCACGACTGCAGGGCAACAATGGAAACTCTGGCATCTCGCAGGGTGTTTTATAGTCTTTAGGCATGTCTGTGGAAGACATTCCATTTAAACGTACATTCAATGTCAACAAATATATAACAAACCATTAATGCTGGTTATTTTTAGTTGCTGTGCGTCGGCCGAATATTCAGACCAAGCCTGCATGCGGCCATGTAACTCGCTACCGAATTCCTTAAAGTGCTCAATCAATTCCTTTCGAAAGATAAATGGGGGATTTTGCAATTGTTTTACCGTTGAATGGACAATTTTAATAATTGCCATTTCATTGTAGACGCGTGAGTTCTCATTGCCCAGCTGAGTGCCTAAGAATGGGTGGATTTCATTGAGATTAAGATTCGTCTCTAATTAATATATTTGTTAACCTACCACGTTGTTTTTCATAGCCGGCCTCATTATAGTAGGGCTCATCGACCAGTATGAGTCCCTGTATAGAGACCAGCACCTGCAGCATTGTGCTTTGAGGCGACCACACCTCAGTATCGCGTCCTGACCAGGTGCCTAACAGCGAGACGCACACCTTGCCCTCTTCATATAAATTAGGATTAAGGCGCTCCGTACAAAAGCTTATGTAATGACAAGTGGGCGGACTCTTGGGATAGTCACAACCCATTTGAAAGTCAAAGAAAAAGAGAGCGTTTTGGTAAGGTGTGCGCTTGGGACCCACCATCATGACAGATATGAGATCCATGCGATCCTCGTAGGCACGCACAACAACGCCTGGAGGTAGCGATGCCTGGAGCATAGCATACTCGCGCTGTACGGCACGCTGATAGTGTGCCTTGTTGTTCGGATGTATAATATTTCCAATAAAATAATGACCAAGTGGAGCATTGGGCATTACTTCAAAACAATTATTGCTCGATGTGTTAACCTGCCAAGGCGAGGGTGATGAGCAAGCGGTTGGGCTTTCTAACGGGGGCAATGACTCAGAGAGACCATTGAGATTCAAGGGCTGCTCCATAACCTGATCCTGCTCTTTCTCATATGCTGGCGGGTTATCACGATCTGAAGTCTCGACGTCGACATCCTCATCCACATCCACATCGCTTATGTGTTCATCCACATCCTTGTCTTCAGTTTTATTTCTGCCAAAGGTTTCCACGATTGCCTCGCGGCACTTGGCCATTTGCTCTTTGATCAAAAAACAGAAAACTTCACAAACGTCCGCATCGTGATTAGCCACTAACTCAATACTGGTACTGGAAGACGACCTCAAAATAGACGGTTTTTTCTCGCCTTGCGTAGTATCTTTTGAATCGCAACCGGAAGTGATTTCGCTCGAGCTGTTCTCGCCGCGCGAATGAACTCCAGAGTCATTCTATAAAACAAATTAAATTAAAAGATTTTTACGATTCAATCGGTACATTAATATTGGAAAGCTTACCTTACTGTTCTTATGCTTCTCGAAGGCCTTAGTAATGCTGACACGTGCTGTTCTGATCATATCCGCATATTCGCTTCGATACTTAGTTATCAGCTCGTTGTAGGTTAGCTGAGTTTCGCTATCGGACAGTGAGATGTTGTCGAGAAGTACCGCCTGCTCTGCGGAATCCTCAACGTTTATCTTTTCGCTGCTGCTATTCTTTTTGCACTGGACTTCGTCAACATGAGTGGAGGACTTACGTTTATTTGGCGTAGATGTTGAAGCTGCTTGTCCCATCAAAGGCATCTCCAACTTAATTGCTTGTCGAACAACTGGTGAAGCTATATCCGGTATAGAGAGTTGTGCCTCGACATTACGCTGAGATGGGTCCGTAGCTTCCTGCGGCGTAGTTGAATGACTTTTGGCTGCAGACGGCGAAACAGCCTGCTTTTGGGACTGGGAATTTTTCTTGCGGCACAGAATGCCGGTAAAGTAATCTTCGTGAAAGAAATCAGTTTTTAGAAAACGGTCTAGAAAACGGCAGTTATTGTATACGGCCAGCAGATCTTTAAGAACATCCGCCTTTCGCTGCTCTGGCAGCACATGAAAGATTTTTTCCAGGCGCTGAATGGCTTCTTTGGCACGATCGATTCCCGATATAATATGATCCTCTACATCCATCGATGCGATGCTAGCGCTTATGTTCATTGTCTGACTATTTTCCGACTGTGTTTCCCAAGAATTCTCCGAATCATCAGACTCATACGCATCCTGCGTATCGCTCTGATGAATCTCAAAAAGATCCTGCGGATAGCACATGGTGATATGACCCTTGGCCCACCAAACACGCACACGGCCATCGGGAAAGTTGTCAATTACTTGGCCAGCCGTAGAATTGAGGTCCTCTCCCGTGAAATTGGACACCCGAATGACCATGGTGCCTGGTCGGTACTGATAGTCCGCATGATCTTTCAAATCGTAAACACTAAGCTCCTCCACATCCTTGCATGACGGACTGAAAAAATGGTAGTTCAGTGAGTGATGATCAGTTCATTTTGAAGTCATGTACTTACACTGGATTATCCATATTGCCATATATGTTGAACCACTTAACTTTGGCTATGCGTTCATCATGATCCACCGACTGTATGACCCCGTAATCTATCTGTGAGGTACTGTAATCGTTAGCCTTGCTAACAAAATCTCCTGGAAAGAACTCATGATTGTCCAAATGGTGTATCGGATATAGATCGGTTGAAGGTATGCCTGATTCCACAGATCCATCCTGCCACACAACTGTTAACGAACTATATACAACCAAAGTTTCTACAACCATGTCATCGCCATCTTTGGGATCGGCTTCCTTTCTTGGCATTGAAGTTTTTTTGCTGGGTCGTGCTTTTTTCTTGCTTGATCTGCGTTTGAAATTCCGTGTAACAATACGGGCTGCTTGCGAGGCAAAGGAGTTTAGGCCATTTGTGCCACCTTCAGTCTCGGGACTATTGGCTGTCACTTCAATCGTCTCTGTTACGTCCTGAGTTTCCTGTAGTGGCTCTTCATCGCCCTCATCATCCGCAGTGTCCCAGGTCTCATCATTGTTTGCCCGCGTCTTTTTCCCGGTTGAGTGCGTTGAAACGGACGTCTTCATTGGCATATTACTTGCATCGTTGTTTTCGGTCAGAGAGCGATTCAGTCGCTGATTGCTAGGTTTACCAGTGACACGCCGCACTTTGAACATGTGAGCACCGCGCGAGCTGGATGGCGCCGGCGAAGACGTGTTCTCAAATCCAGTCGCAGTCGAGTTTTGCTTCGACAGCTCATTCTGTGCCGTTTGTTTACTCTCCTCACTCTTTTGGCGTTGGAAAATGGTCTGGTATAACTTGGCTGCACAACCGATTGAAGATATGCTTATCGGTTACAAAAACAATCAATGAATTTAAGTATACATACCCTGCTCCTGCTCCCAGACGGAATATTTTATAAGTTTATCACATTTCGAATATTTGAGGTAGAATCGATCGTGAATTTGGAGCATATAAGATTCGTAGATGTTCAAGCGCTTAACATTGGCCAAGTCATCACCCTTTATGCAGCTTTTTGGCTGCTTCAGTGGATCCAATTCATTACCGCTATCAAACTGCGGCGTGGCCTTAAATGTCCAAGCCACAGTTATTGCAGTAGTTTTCACAGATTCGACAGTATACTAAAAAACAAAGACAAAATGTCACAAAGTAGACAATGATAGTTTTTATATACATACATATACATAACATAGGGAGTTTTGTGGCAAAATTATAATACTTTCTTTAGATGTGGGAAAGTAAAAATCGATCATAGACAATTTTTTCGATTTACGTTATAACGTTATGTATAGTAGTAAATCGATACATGTAGTTTCTACATGATTGAAAACAGTTCTACTAACCATAGAGCGTCGCTTGCGATTGGTTGGTAAGGGTATGTCCGGGGTTAAATTGGTGATGCGATCCAAGGGCGGTAAACGTCCAACAACTACATTATTTGGGTAGTATACACTGGGACTGAAGACTTCACGCTCACTCGGCCCATAAGCATCCCTGAACTTGTGGAAGTCGTTCGATGTGATTTCAATAAGTGCGCCAAAGCTTGATCTACGGAAGAAAGTCAGTCATTTAATACAAGCCACACCCTATTTGCGGCTGCTTACTCACTTTAGCACGGCAGACTCATCTACGTTGATGGTGTATCCAATCCAATTCCCTAAGCATACGGGCACATCGCGTGACCACTCTGAAATCGGCTTTAAGCGCTCCGAGGGTACGTTCCTGATCACGTATTTGGTGCCCAGTACTTTGACGTCTGCGCGGACGTTTACATCGCGTACATAGCCAGCCTGTCCAGACATATGTTTCTGTCCGGGGAGTCGGCGTCGCACTACATCACCTGGCATCAGCGTGCGGTCGACGAGGCCAATCTGAAATATGTTCACATTGTTAGAATTCAAATTGCAGAAATAAAGCACAAAAACAGAAGACAAACAACACGTGTCAATGCTGATGTGCCCAAAAAGGCAAAACAGTTGTCTAAACAGAAATAACAGTTATTTACAGTTCTGCACACACATGTGTATTCATACATACATATGTATGTACATGTTTATGTGAATACAGCAGTGACAATTACATAACCTCAACACACTTACCGATTTTTCAGTTCTCACTATTTCCTTGCCATCCGGATAGAAGGCGACGCGCACCTCGCCCTTGCTGAGCACCTCGTTAGCTTCCTCCTCCTCATCATCCGAAGAGTACGATTCGGCTGTTCCAGTGACGACGCCAAAACGTACGCGTCCTTTGCGATCAATGCGAAATACTTCATCCTCGAAAAAGAACTGAAACTCCCGATTGTCCGAGCTCTTGGACGCCGCAACGCCGCCAGCCGTTTTACGATTACTAGATGCACCGCTTGCTACAAATGGCCGCGATTCAGCTTTAGGTGACGTTTCAGTCTCCATATCAACTGCTGCTCCTGGCGGTGGGGTCGCCGCAGCCTCCAACGGGGTGCCGCCGGCATTGGCAGCACCCGCGACTTGACTCAACATATTACCAATTGTGAACTGTGTGAATCAGAATAAAAATTCCTCATTTAATTCTGATTGAATCCACGATATTTGATTATTTACAAATTCGACCGCAAGTTCGCGACCCAAAACACATTCTCATAAGCTAGAAACATCGGTTGCATCAATTAGGCAGCCGAGATCCTGAATGGATTTATGTACATACCATGGGCCGCCTATCGGCAAGATGTGCTTCCTAGTAATAATGTATGTAATGTAATTGCCGTTTCACGTACTCTACACAATCGAATTTATTTACAACCGAGTACTGGGCGAGAGGTGTCTAGCATAGTTCAGATTTCTTTCTAATACTGCTTAATGAATACATTTGAAGTCTACACTGGGGCGACTCCGGAATTTTGTTACAATTTTGCCAACTTATTTAAAAAAAAAAAAACCAAAAATACAACATCTGAAAACTAGTTAAGTTGGGCCCAATGCTTGCATTTCGTACAGCAACACATTTAACATTTTACTGAACTGTTGTTAACAGAGAGCGCCCATATTTACCACAGAAATCAGCCGTCGGCCGTCTCTCAAGTTTAATTAAATCTGAAAATCTTGTTTAATAGATACATTTTGGGGGAAAACTACAAAACATTAAGTTTTAACATAAACAAAATTCTCTGACTTACTGCAAGAAACCCCCAAACAAGAATCGAATTTAAATTTATCAGCTGATAGCTTACAGATCAATAACAGTGCACAATATATTCTTTATTTTAAAGCGACGACTCTATGTTCGTCTGTACATATATTTAATCTTATGTATGCCATGTACATTAATTTGATTTTATAATCTGCAAGATATCAAACGTAAATTCCCTTTTTGTAGAAAACATGACTAGTAAATCGATAATTTTTCGATATTTCACGGTATTGTGGATGCAGTTTATGGCATGTCTGCTATAAATAAAATGATATAGATAAACCATCAAAAGTCAACAATATTTGCTTCGTACACACCTATTTCGAAAGCAGGTTCTGCACAACTATTATAAGAAGTAATACTAAGCTGATGACCATAATTAGTACATATACTATTGTGGCTATGATGCATAGTATTTGCATAATACTATAAATATCGCATAGCTAGCCGTCAATATTTCAAATGCCATCAAAACGTCTACTTACTCGTTTCTTAAAAAGCAAGTGCACTTTGTGCAAGAATATAGTTGTTATACCGATTTGCACGTATTTACAAATTTCGCTGTGTTTTGTTGCATTCACAAAAATTTTTCACAAGTGTATACTTAGATATAAAATAAAATTATGATTAAAATATAACAAACTAACGAAATTTAAATCCAGACATGCTTTGTTTTTTTGTTTTGTTTTTTAAGCATATGGGTAAGATTTCGAATGCACCAGAGCTGCTATTTTCCGATTCCAAATGTCCTTGTAACTAGTTTCAAATGATTCTCCTAACGATACCGTTAACAAATATCTCGTGTACTAACTGATCCAGCTTAACACCCAGAAATAATTTAGAAGTTAGTCGAGAATGATGATTTCACATAACCCGAGATCAAATACGGAAGTAGCCTTTGAATTTTCACGCTTTTCTGTTGCGTGTCAATTCGCAAAAAGGTTAAAGCTGCGACAGAATGAATCAATCACCCCCGACTTCTAAAAAGCTCTAGGAGCTCATACAGACATAAAACAATATTCAAGTTAATTATAAATTGGTATTTTATTACAAAGACGATATTTTCCTAATATTGCAAATTTACATATTATCACATCTAACAATCATTGGTGGAGCATATGGTGAATGGTGCACTCCAAAGGAGTAAGCGCGCCCGGATCTTCCAGGACGATAGTACATCAAATCATAATAATTAGGGCCGGGACCAACATTCTCTCTACGCACATTACAAACCGGTCTCATGGAATACTGAGGCGCACGATTTAGCTTAAGATTCAGATCTCCAGCAGCATATGCAGCCGGGCCAGGTGAATCGAACTTGCGATTTAATTTCGCTTGGATGCCCCTGTGAAAACAAATAGCAATTAGTCCACGGCCAACACACAACCGAACATAATACCCACATGCTATAGGCTGGAGCGGATGGTTTTATGGGACTGACTTCGAATTTGTAGGCACTCGGACCAGGTCCATACTTCTTGAAACTGAAATCATTACGTTTACCCAATGAGTACGCCGGCGCAGAAACCCCCGTGAAAAATGGCTTATTATGAACATCGTGAGCACCGGGACCGGGACCAACTCTTTTGTCTGCAATTGAATCGAGTAGTTAAGGCCGTTTCACTATTAACTCTACGGCAAGTTACCAATAATTTTTGTCATCGGGCCCATGGTGTACTGGAAACCCCCTCCTCGGCCATGGCGCGTAAGTTTGTCTACCTGATAAGCACCTGGCCCTGGTCCCGGATCAGGGCCCATCATATTGGTACGAGCCCCGAAGGAGTATTGTGGCATTCGCTGTTTCCGGGTGTCGTGTTTATCATACCCCACGGTTGGGGGCAACCCGTAAGCGCCGGGACCAGGACCTATAGATAAGGAAATTATAAATTAGTTTCATTAAAGGACTCAAAAACACTTACCCAAAGGTCTACGCGCCATATTTATCTATTGCAATATTAGAAAAAAAGTTGAATTTTGAAACTCTTGCGAGTTGTTTCCGGTACGGTTCCCAAAGGTAAACTGAAACAAATTCCGAAATCCCATACCATGTGCTGCGGCTCACATAACACTTAAGACATGGCCAACTTGTTATGAAAACAATTCTAAGTGTGCAGACAGATTCCCTTTTGAGCTTAAATCCATTATGAAGAATAAAACAAGAATTTTGATTCCTTGCAACCATCATGCATCATCGGCCGCATAGAAGCAGGCGATCGCAAAGACTATGTCTTCCACTGTCCAACAGTGTTCGATATCTTCCAATGTCCAACAAGGATCGATATTTTGTGCCAATATTTAATAAATTATACATAATATACCATCCAGCTTGATTTGCATGAATTTGTAAAAGAATAATTAAAAATTTAAATTGGGATAGGGGAAACTTTTTACGATTAACATTCAACGCACATTTGACAATTTATTACTACCAAGATTGACGTACATAAAATTTTTTCTAATATTGCAAATCTACATATTATCACATTTGACTACCATGGGTGGAGCATACGGCGAATGGCGCACACCGAATGAATAGGCTTGTCCAGTCTTGCCAGGACGATAGTACATCAAATCATAATAATTGGGACCGGGACCCAGGGTATCTTTTCGCATTTTGCAAATGGGTCTCATTGAGTACTCCGGTGCGCGATTCAATCTGATATTCATATCGCCTGCACCATAAGCAGCCGGACCAGGCGAAATTTCCTTACCCTTAGTCCTGGTTTGTACACCCCTATTTAAATAAAATGAATTAGTTCATTGTCTGGCATTCAATTGTAGGTAATACGCACATGCTATAGGCGGGCGCGGCTGTCTTAATGGGATTGACGTCATACATATAAGCACTCGGTCCGGGTCCACATCCCTTATAACTATACTTGTTACGCATTCCCAAGGAATAAGATGGTGCATTGACTCCTTTGAAGAACGGTTTTAAATGGACATCATGTGCGCCGGGGCCGGGGCCAATTCGTTTATCTGCAGAACAGAAACTTGAATAAGGCAGCAGGAACAACCATTTGATCCCTTAACTTACCCATAATCTTTGTCATGGGGGCAATGCTGTATTGCAATCCACCACCCATTCCATAGCGCGTCAATTTGTCTACCTGATAAGCCCCCGGTCCTGGTCCAGCAACGGTATTCGTATTTTGCGTGCGCGTTCCGAAAGAGTATTGTGGCATGCGCTGCTTACGGGTATCATGCTTTTCATAGCCCACGGTTGTGGGCAACCCGTAAGCCCCGGGACCAGGGCCTGTCGATTAGAAAACCAATAGCTGCGGTGCCTCAAAGGACCTATTCAACGCTTACCTAGAGGTCCCAGCGGCATGTAGGCTTAATTTATTGCAATATTAGAAAAAATTTTATTCAAATTTTGAACTCTTTTGAGTTGAGTGCCGAATGAATTTCAAAAGTGTAGTGAGAGCAGCTGAGGCTCTCACACATATTTAGTTTAGTGTCCACATGAACTTTATATCAAGGGCAAGTAGTTTTGCGAGTAACATCAAAAGACATTTAAGGATGGGGATTTAATGGTTGTGCTTTTAATGAAGATTTGGTAAGTATATATTGCTTGAGCTTATAGTGAGTGCAGTCATTATTCCAGATCCATGGAATTGTAGAGCTGCTTATAGCGCGAGCCCCGCCCACTGTTCTGCATGAGCAAATCGTTTTGATGCTCCCTCAAACGCTGTGCGTGCATGAAAAAAACCAAATGTGAGAAAAATTACACTTTTCTGGGATTATTAATTGAACCACCTACTTTTGGATCATATTTCTGATACAGATAAACCAATATGGGGCCGTAAATAATATTAAAGATGCCCACAATACGCATAAGCCAGGCAAAGCCAAAGCTCTGTGCCAACTCGCCGCCAATTAAAGGAGCTGCCAAATATGAATCAAACAGCTAGAAAACGTCAAAGGATGAACAATGTCTTACCAAGGCAGTAAGCTAGGCTCACGGAGGTTTGCTGTATAGCATAGACCGTGCCGTAACTTGACGTAGAGCTGGTAGTCTCGCCGATCTCGTCCTGCGCCAGTGTGGCATCCACAAAAGTGGCCAGAAGTGGAACCAAGGCCGCATCGATCACACCAATGCCCAGGCCCAGGGCAAAGTGGGGCAACAGTAGTTGAGCAACAGTCGTGGCGCTGGGTATCTGCATAAAAAGTTGGAATTTTAGCAGACAGAATAAAGCCAGTCCGAGCAGACCTACCAGAATCGAGGCAAAGCCCACCAACAGCAGGCTGATGCAGGAGACCTTTAGCTGGCCATACCGATAGGCGATGCTGCCAAAGAAGTTTGTGCCCACAAAGTAGCCCACGGAGTCCGGTATAAAAACTGTGCCCAATTGCCATTTATTCGGATGCAGATATTGAATCAACCAAATGGGCAAGCACGGCTCTAGTATGGCCATTGTGGAAGTGGATAGCCAAATGGCGATCACAATGGCCAAAATCATTTTGCATTCCAGAAGCGCACGCCACTTAGTCTTCTGTTCCACGACCAAAACTTCTGGCTGGACTGAAAGGTCCATGGTGAGCAGCTGTAGACCCAGGCTCAAGAAGATGACCGTGGCGAGTATTACAAAGGGTGCCGATTTGCCCACCATATCATAGAGTATGCTACCAAAAGGATAGCCCAATAGCACGCCCAATGCAATGCTGCCCAGAATGATGCCCATGACCTTGGAGCGACGTGCCTCCTCCGGATAGTGCTGTGCCACCAGGCTCATGCCGCACACACCAATGCAGGCGGAGCCCACGCCCTGAATGGCGCGAGCTAGCAACAACATCCAATATGATTCGCCCACGGCAAACACTGAAAGGAAAGCATAATAAAGGGATATGCAAAAGGAAAAGCAAAAAGCCTGCGGCAAGTTTACCGAGCGAGGAGAGCAAAAGAAAGCAGGTGCCCACCATAATGGGCAGTCGGTAGCCACACTTGCTCGACATATTGCCAACAATGGGATTAAAAATCAATTGAACCAACGCTTTCATGGCCAAGAGCAGTCCAATGGAGCCATTTTCGTGCGTCAATCCCAGGCTGTTAAAATTGCTGTCGGTATCGACCTTTGTGTTTGTGGTCGCATTAGTGCCGCCCAAATGGTTGCTGGGCGGCGGCATATTTGGCATCGTTGTGGTCGTCAGTAGCTGCAGCAAAGTGAAGTTCACCATCGATTTGCCGGGTATTGGATGCTTGGCCATGTAGAATTGCGCGTGACCTTCGTTGCGGTAAGCAAGCTGATGTACCAACGGTGTGGGGGACGGTGTGCCCTCCTCCAACCGATAGCCCTCATAGGCTGGCTTCTCCAGGCTGGCCAAATAGTCAGGTAAAATGGGCACTGTAAGCGGCACACTTTAGTTACTGTTATCTCGTTGTTATCTTTTAATTGGCATTACCTATTACGGTCAGCAGCACATTGTCCAGCAGCAGAGCTATGTACACAATTCCAGCTATAAGGCAGCGATTCTCAATGCCATTCGACTGGGGTGTTGAGCTGCGCCTGCCGGAAACGTTTAGCTTGGCCGCTGCCTGGCCACTTGTTGACTTCGCCGACATGACACGCGCGCCAAGAATCCAAATAAATATGCAACACCAATACAGACGCACAAAGGCTGAATGTTATTACACTGGCATATGGCCGAGCAGAGAGGCGCCGCAAAATATGCTACACAATAACAAGCGCACAGGCACTCACACACACAAACACACACGCGCGCGCACGCACACACACACAGTTTAAAAAGCTCGTTTGGCAGCAGTAGATTTTTCGCGCTCTTTAACCAACAGGTGGTGTTGCTGCCTTGTCAACGTGTTTGTGGCTATTGAAAGGTTGCAACAGGCCGCCAAATGCTTTTACTGGCAGCATGCGAGCCGAGCGAAACGAACGAGCACACGAGCCACAGGGAACGAGCGCACAGCCAGCAAAGGAAATCATCTGAATTCAACATGTGGTCCAAGAGTAGGGCGTATGCACTGCTCCATTTAGTTGGTAACATTAAAATGATACATAATATAATTGACAAACAAATATAATAGATATGAACTGTTCAGAAAAAGCTAATATGAATTGATAACGATATATTTATATTATAATGATATTTTTTCTCAACTAATTCTCAATACAGGGTACAATTTTGTCGCCCACCCACCACTTGTTGCTGTGTTTGTTGTTGGTGTATGCTATATTGCTGCTTAGCAGACTGTTGTTGTGGCTTCTGCCACACCCACTTAAAGCGCTTAAAGTTCACACGACTCGAAGGCCTGCAACGTGCCTTGTCCCTGATAAGCATGCTATAGATTTTTCAGACTTTCGAATCATTTTCCATTTCATTGAACTCTTCGCCGTTTAAATTTAGTCCCAAGAGAGCTGCCGTTCAACATAAATCTGTGACGAACTGCGTCAATTGCTTGCTACACAATAAAGCACATTTAACAAGAGAGAGAGAGAGAGAGAGATTGACACTTGCCGAGTGTTTATGCGTTGACTGTGGCCCAGTTTTGTGTGTGTAGATTGACATCCTTAATGCAAGTCATCAAACTATCGTTTACTATTTAGCTAAAATACTTTGAAAGCTCTATTAGAAACCATTTTGTTCAGGCTTACAATATGTTCACATATATATTTTGGAATACTAATCGATTAAGCATTTAATTTTGTTCATTGATTTACCTTTAAGAATCTTTTGAACACCTGTTTTAGTATAAAGTTCTAATCTCAGCTGAGTTCCTTAAGCGAATCGAGGTACATAGTTGTGTCCCCGATAAGATAACCAATTCGCAAAACTTATAATCAGAAGCCAAGAAATAGACTGCAGCTGCGCTATTTTCATCATTGAGGGAGAGACAATCAATAAAACCAAAATTGGGCAAGTAGAACCCATATTTTCATAATTTGACATAATTCTTATTCTATGTTCCCCCTTTGCCCCCCCTCTCCCTGATAATACGCGATTAGTAGATCGTATTTCTCTATTTTTATATAAAGCCGTAATCAACTTTTTAATTGCACAGTGCTTATCCCATTTAACCACTTCAGGGGTTAAGATTAGGTGTGAGCGAAAAATTAGCTTGAGTTGGTTATGCTTTGAACAATTGCTTCAGTTAACGGGCTTCTGGGCAAGCGACCGGTCAAAAAATGTTCAGGTGCAAAAATTGTTTGCTCCTTGGCGCTTTGCTATTGCTGCTGATAGCCGCAATCGGTAGGTATCAGTCACATGCAGATATCTGAAAGAACACCTGTTTAATAAAGTGCTCACCCAGGTGGCCAGGCTGAAACCGTTCCTTGTAAGCTAAAAGATGCGAAATATGGCAAGGTATGTGTTTGCACGGCGGATTACTGCGACTATCTGGAGAATCCCACGCTGAGCCAGGATGATGAGTTCGCGCTGATCTCCAGCAGCAAGCAGGGGCTTCGCTTTGAACTAAACAAGGGAAACTTTGGAGCTGAAGAAAAGTACACCATAAATGACTATGAAGAGCCAGTTTCCGAAACAAAGCCTAGCAATGGCACGATCCTATCACGTATAGTGGATCAGGCTTTAGCCAGTATATTCTCGTCAATTGTCTCACCGACCAGCAGCATCACTCGCTCCGTCACGCTAAAGGTGGATCGCAGCAAGCGGTACCAAAGAATTGAAGGTTTCGGTGGCAGCTTCACGGGAGCTGTGTCCTACATATTGGAAAACTATAAGGAGCAGGACATTCATGATCATCTATACAAGAGTTTCTATGCCGCCAAGGGATTGGGATTCAATTTAATGCGCGTGGCAATGGGCGGCTGCGATTTTGATTTGGAAGCCTGGTCCTATAACGAGCAGCCCGAAAACGAAACTATACTGACCGGCATGGATAAGCTAGACGATCGCGATGTTATTCGCGTGGAGCAAATCAAACGACTGAAGGAAGTGTCGGGCGTGGAAAATCTGCGAATCAAGGGAGCTGCCTGGAGTGCGCCACCATGGATGAAGACTAACAATAGGTGGACTGGCTTCGGGCGCCTGAAGCGCGAATACTATCAGACCTGGGCCGACTACCATCTGAAATGGGTGGAACTGATGGAGAACAATGGTCTGCCGATTTGGGCCATTTCCACTGGAAATGAGCCAACAAACGGAATACTCTTCATGATTTTTGTCAAGTTTATGAGCATGGGCTGGACACCACAGACGCAAGCCGTATGGGTGGACGACCATTTAGGTCCCACAATTCGTAACTCCAAGTACAAGGACTTAGTCATATTCAGCAACGATGATCAGCGATATACCAGTCCACTTTGGTTCAAACAGGTAAAACGATTAAGACTCTAATTTTTCTATTCTGATTTCCACAACTTTATCCTAATCCACTCGCAGATGAACCGCACACGCCCAGGTTCGCTTAAATACATTGACGGTGTATCTTTGCACTGGTATTGGGATGAAATATTTGGTAGCAGCTTTGTCCAAGACACCAACGAGTTCATGGCCAATAAAATACAGATAATATCTGAGTCTTGTATTGGCGACAAGCCCTGGCAAAAAGCAGCTCCTCTGTTGGGCAGTTGGGAGCGCGCGGAGAAGGTTGCACGCTCATTTATGTCCCATCTGCAGGATGGCTTCCATGGCTGGATAGACTGGAATATCATTTTGACTGAGGAGGGTGGACCAAACTATGTAAACAACACGGTTGACGCTCCAGTTATTGCTAATACGTGTAAGCAGTTGAACACGACTTATCCTATCTTTATTAACAATTTTTGTTTTTGCCAGCCTATACCGAGTTCTACAAGCAACCCATGTTCTATATCATGGGCCATTTCTCCAAGCTTGTGCCTGAGGGCTCCATACACATCGAGGCGGTGGCCAGCAATGTCAACCTCGATTGTGTGGCCTTCATCCGGCCTGACGAGAAGATTGTCGCCGTGCTCTTCAATAGTGGACGCGCCGACCTGGATATCAGTGTCGAGGATACTGTGCGCGGAAACCTAAAAGTCAATGTCCCCGCCAAGTCTATACACACTTTACTGTACAACTAAATGCGCAATAAATGTGTCTTATACATAAAATATTATTTCAATTTTCAATTCCAAATATCGAATTCCCTGAATTAAGGAAAATATTTATCTTTGGATCAGTTAAAGGTGAGCAATTTGAGTACAAATGTGTGCTGGGTTACTTTACATTCGAGTACTGAGTATCTTTTAACAGACCATGCACACTTCGTATTTAAGAGAGACAGAGAGAGAGAGAGATAGAGATAAAGAGAGACGGTTGTGAAAGCAACTCTCATATTAAACGAAGAGAGTGCAATAAACTACCTTTTGCATAACTTTTACTTTGGATTGCCAAATCCGTGAGTCGATTTTCAAGTGGCGCAGTCGACGCGGCTCGCCGTCGCCGTCGCCGTCGCCGGCCGCTTTATCAGATCAACAGCTGGCGCAGGTCAAGTAGCAGGCACAACATAAACAACAATATGAGAGCCCACTTAAACCTATTTACACTAATAAATATCAGCGAATTCGGTTGCGATTGATTAGGAGAAACGCGTTTGCCGCTGGCGCCAAGCAATTTACGGCTCAGCCCAGACCAGCTCAGCTCTCGAGTCAGTTGTGAGGGCGCATTCGGAGCGCGAGTTTCGTTGCAGTTTTGGTGTTGTTCAGGGCAAAAATGAAATCGTGTTGGCTGTGCTTGCTGTTCGTTTCTGGCTGGTGGGCACGACGGGGAGGTAAGTGAATTTGTGTGCCTTTGATTACATTTTTACCTGTACATCCGCTTGTTGCAGCTGCCTTATCAACGCCTTGCCAGCTGAGGGAGACAAACTACGGCAGCGTTTGCGTCTGCAACAGCAGCTACTGCGATTATCTAGATCAGCCGATTCTTGATGCCAACGCTCAGATTGTGGTGATTAGCTCTAGCAAGGTAAATGTGAATACTAATTAAATGCAATGCATAATCAAATACAATTTTAATTACAGAATGGCCTGCGATTCAAGCAAGCCAATGGCAGTTTTCTGGACAAAAAGGCATTAGAAGTGCAGGATCATCAATGGATTGATCAAAACTTTGTAGCGGACTCCATTATTGTTGAGCAAAACAAAGCCTGGCTACAATTTGCCAACGTTCCTCAACGCTTCGGTAATTGAAACGCTGCATAATCAACTATTCAACACTTCAACATCGCTCTCCCTCTCTCACTCTTTTTCAACACTGCACAGCCTTAAATGTGAGCATTAAGACCGTGCAGTTAACAGTTAAACGCGAGCTACGTTATCAGAAAATAACAAATTTTGGAGGCGCTTTTACGGGTAGCGTCTCGCACATTTTAAAACAACTGCCCGTCGATTTGCAGGATCATGTCTATAGGTATGTATATGTCCTGGCGATCATAGGTGGACTTCTAATCCAATATTTGATTTTGATATAGATCCTATTTTCACGCCGATGGCATTGGCTATAACTCAATACGCATGTCGATTGGCGCCTCCGACTTTGATCTACAGCCCTGGGCCTACAACGAGCTGCCGCGCAATGATCCATCACTGAGCAACTTTACCACACTGGATTCGCGTGATCTTCAGAAAATTGAACAGCTGAAACGCCTTAAGGCAGTCGCCCAACTGAATGATCTGAAAATTATGGCCGCAGCTTGGAGTGCGCCCACATGGATGAAGAGCAACGAGAGATGGACGGGCTTTGGTCAGCTGAAATCGGAATACTATCAGGCCTGGGCGGATTACCATTTGAAGTGGGTCCCCGACAAAGTTTACCAGTCGGTGGCTATTTTAATGAGAATTAATGTGCACTCTTTGCAGATTTCTCGAACTGATGCAGGCTAAAAATATGCCCGTCTGGGCCATATCCACTGGCAATGAGCCGTTAAACGGCGTCATTGGTTTCATCTTTATACACTTTATGAGCATGGGCTGGACGCCCTGGCAGCAGGTTGGCACTGCAATTCATAATTATAAGCATTTATATAGTAGATCTTCCTTAATAGGCGATTTGGCTCGGCGATTATCTGGGACCGACCATCAAGAAGTCCAAGCAGAGTCATGTGCTCATATTTGGCAACGATGATCAGCGTTATACTTATCCCTCCTGGTTTCGCAAGGTAAGTTAACAGATGAAAGAAACTGTGATAAAGTTAGGACAGTATTTGGAAGACATATAGGGAGGCTTGCTGGATCTACCCACGTAGAATGCTGATGCCCAAATATGCTTTTTAATATTAATTGATGTTTTAAAGATCGTAGGAAGTTCGTAGGAACTGTAGCCTAGCAATATGTGCTTACAGCATAAGTTGATCACGAAATGCGTAATTATAGCATAGCATCTAGATAGAGCAGCAGCTGCCTTAGCCACGCACTTGGTGAATATAAATAATTCAAACTTAATAATCTCTCACAAATAGATGCGCGCCTCTCGCTCGAATGCCCTCGACTATCTTGATGGCCTGGCGGTGCATTGGTATTGGGATGAGATCTTTGGACCACAGCTTATAGATGACGCCCATACAGAGATGCCAAATAAATTGTTATTAAATACGGAATCTTGCATCGGCGACAAACCGTGGCAGACGCACGGCCCAGAGCTGGGCAACTGGGGGCGTGGCGAGAGCTATATGCGTGCCTATATACAGGACTTGCTGCACAATTTCAACGGCTGGCTAGACTGGAATCTGGTGCTAGACGAGCAGGGCGGTCCGAACTATGTGCACAATTATGTGGATGCTCCGGTGATCGTGAATACAACAAGTCGCACCGAATTCTACAAGCAGCCCATGTACTATGCCATCGGGCATTTTAGCAAGTTTCTTCCGGAGCAATCCGTGCGGATCGAGGCGAGAACCAACGAAACCGAGTCCTTCGCCCAGCTGAGCACGGTGGGCTTTCAAAGACCGGATGGCAGCGTGGCGCTGATCTTGTATAATGGGTATGTGGCACGCGTCTTGTCTAACACTCAAGTGTCTGCACGTCCTGCAGATGTTGGTGCTATTTTTGGCGGCATCTGCGCTAAAGTGGCTGCCACTTAATTGTGCATAGCACTCGAAGAGCTAGACAGCATTTACTGCATTTTATGAATGTATCTCAAAGATACTTTTCATTCTTACAGCGAAAACTTGCCCGTTAATGTGGCGCTCAATGACAGTCAACGTGGTGCATTTAATTTGCGTCTGCCCGCTCGCTCCTGGCACACAGTGCTCTACAAATGATCTGCAATGGCTTCCAGGAAACAACAAAATGGGTTAAGCATAGCGTAAAGTGATATAATCTATATTTAGCCAAGGGTCCAGCCGACGGTGCACGTAGCACATCGTTGCTGCCCCAAGGACCAATTAGGATAGAAAACATGTTTGCCACTCTGCCGCTCAAGTGACAAGCGCAGGAAGCCAATAAATTTGCCCCGCAACAGGATGCGGATGCTCCCCAATCAATGCGTTGACTCTGGAGATTTGTCCAAGCGCAACGACCAAGACAACGGAAATTTGTTTAAGCTGCTCAATTTGCCGTAACACGTCTGTTTACAATGAAAATTCATTTGCCGTTTATCCCGCACCGCCTAGACTGCCATTGGCATGGGTATGCGGCATGGGGTATGGGGTATGGGCATGGGGCATGGGTAGGTGGCACGGCAAGTATAAACGAAATTTCGGATCAAGTTGAGTGACAACTGGCAGTCGAGCGGCGACAACGACCAACCGAAAACATCTTTCGTATAAATATTTTCTTAAGTTTTTCTTCAAATGAAATGTTCTTTTTTTTTTACATGCTCTATAAATATGATTGTCAATTGAGCGCACAGCACATGCATTTGCTGCATCTAGTATATGCATCTGGCCCCGACAAAATGGGGCGTTTTATGTAAATCTATAAATTAAACATGAAATATTCATAATTTCTCTGTGACCAATGAGTGCGCCGCAGAGCATCTTTTGGCAATAATTTAAGAATAAAAGATACTTTTAATATTAAATGCACAACAAATAATGAAAATGTTTTAAGAAGAAGCGCAGCCATTTCTCATTGGTGCCCAGTTAAAGTGCCGGCCATATTGGGGTAAATTGAATGCGTTCATTACATGTTGCAGTGGCAAGTGGCAGCAGCATGTCAATGCGTCTTGGGAAATACTTTCAAGTGCTTACAACAAAATACACTTATCAGGCAGCAGCGTGTCAATTACATGCCACATCCACGCCCCCTTTCTTTTTTGTATACCTCTTGCCACGAAAGGGTAAATAGAGTATATTGGCTCTGTGCAGAGTCTGTCGGTTTATCCTCTCATCTATTATGCTCAGATCAAAAGACTTTTGATTAACCATTATAAAACGAAAGTTATTCCTTTTTGTTCTATTCTGCTCATATTTCAGCAAATTGCCACAAAACCTGTTCTTTCTGCTCTGCTTCAATTCGTGTCGATATCAATTGATCAATTGATAGTGCAACGATTGATTACTTATCAATCCAAATGCGTTACGAAGAGGACAAATTGCAGACCCAGGGGAGCTGATCCCCTCCATTCATTATTATATATTTATCTGACTCTAGCATAAAATTATAAAATTGCAATTGGATCTATGTTTTTTGCTTAAGTTGAAGGGCTTATAATCGGGGGAAAAGGGAAAGAGTTCGTTTCTAAATGGAAATCAAGATCCACACTATGAGATGATAATAAACTGGCAACTCCTATTGCCCGTGCAGATCAAACTTACTTTAAATGCTCGATAGCTCACCTCGGCCTAGATCGATAAGTATCGATTTTCATATTTTGTTTTTCCACCTTATCTCGAAGTGTACAAAAGCTGCAGCCATCAAATTATTGGTGCTCGCAGCTCGACGATTGGTGCTCTCAGGGTATCTATTAGTCGGACATGAACGACTTGTTTTGCTTTTTCTTATTTGAACAGCCAATACCAAAGCCCCTGTGGGATGTGCCAGCGAGAGTGTTGAGTGCTTCTATAAGTTGATGTAGTTGGAGTTGTTATTCTTGTGGTGTTTGCAGTGCATGAAGTTAATGAGCCTCATTATGAATATGGCAGCGATATGTTTGTGTCATAAGCAATAAGAATGCAGTCAGGGCATTTACACGCGCTGCTCTCGTCAGGAGAAGATCAAAGCGCACTACCATTTCCCAGGGTGCGCAACCCACCCATAATGTGATATGAGTTATTGGAGTATGGCAGAAGCAGCAGAAGGCAACTCCAGCTAGCTGATCCGCTTCCTGGCAGTCTCACCACGTTCACGTCCACGTCCGCGTCGTCCACGTCGTGTGCCTGTCAACAGCTGACAGCGCCATGTCAGAGCAATTTGCTGTACTGAAGGTAGGTGCTCCGCTCATCAGCACCTCCTACACATGTCGTGTCTCTGTGACGGCCACTCAAATTGAATGCTCAAAACATACGCACACACACAGGCTGGATACTATTTAGCGTCAGATTTATTTCAAGCATAAAACGGCGATCACATTTCAGAGCGGCCGTGGTAATGGGTCGGGGGGGTGCACTTAAGTGGCCCGCGGGACAAAGGCGCCGGATGTGACTATTCGATATACATACACCATATTACACCATAGTAAATACACACACACACACACATGCATAGACATTTGTCAGCGAGAGCTGTTCTATGCAGATTTGTATTTTATTTTGCTAAATGATGGGTCGTATTTTCCCAACTATTTGCCTGATAAGATAATCAAATTAGACAATCAATCGGGCCAACCGTGGCCCAATTAACAGGAATCATAAGCGCTATAGCCAGCAACAAGATGCGACGTCCGTTGTCACCAACGCTAGCAAAGCTGGCCGAGCAGGAGCTGAACGAAACGCCCGACAGGATACAGCAGGACATCATCATATTGCGCGTCTGGATACGCCAGCAGCCACATCTGCGCGCCCGCACCGAGGACGATTTTCTGATCGCCTTTCTGCGCCGCTGTCGCTATAGCCTGGAGGAGACCAAGCGGCGCCTGGACCGTTACTTCACCTACTATAATCTCTTTCCAGAAATAATGAGCAATCGCTATATAACACAGCGACTGCTGGATATCAATCGATTGGGGTAAGTAGGTGGTAAAGAATCACGCCATATCATGTAGCGTGTCGAAATTTTAGGATCTGCCTGTATCCGGACTTGCCCAAGTGTGACAACCGCACCGCCCTGTTCATAGCACGGTTTGGCAAGCTTGATCCCAACCAGTATAGTCTGCGAGAGATTTATCATTTTACGTCCATGGCGATGGAAATTGTGGCGCTGGAGAATGACTATGCATCTGTGGCGGGAATTTGTGAGATTATCGATTTGGAGGGCGTCACCTCGGATGGGATGCGCCGCTTCGATAAGCAATTCTTTCGCAAATGGTGGAACTGGCTGCACGACTGTAGTCCACTGAGAATTAAGGAAGTTTATGTCATCAATATGCCCAAGGACATACAAGGCCCCATTATGTTTCTCTACAATGTGCTCAGCATGCAGGTCAACTATCCGGTGAGCTCTATAAGCACCTTCGAATGACCTTCTCCCATTCAGCTAATCGAGATTTGAATCGCAGATACGCGTGCTGAAAAACAGCGAGGAGCTCTTCGACCACATCGGCAAAGCCAGCCTGCCCGAGGAATATGGTGGGACCAATGGCCACATGACCGAGAGCGTTGCCTATATGGAGGATTTGCTGAACAGCTATCGTGGCTACTTTGAGCAGGAGTACAAGTATGGCACCGTCGAGGAGCTGCGACCGGGCGAGGTAGCCATGTACGAGGCCGAGTTTGGTGTCAATGGCTCCTTTCGTCGGCTGAACTGGGATTGACAGTGACCCTGTCCAGTCCAACCGTATTGTTAAGTCATAGCTCTGCTGTAGTCGATCAATTAAATTTGTGTACCCCGCATAGATAAACAGTATATCGCTTAATTCGCTTATCGTCAAGTACACATGTATGTACATTCATATATCTCTCGCTGGATATCTCGCAGCGAGCGTTCCAGCTATTACCAGGTCGCTGCTGCTGATTAGATAGCCCGCCCAAGCTACCCACTGGGCGTCAGCCATTCGGCATTCGAGTTGCAGCTATCAGAGCGCTAACATGGCCGGACTGCGACCACTGGCACCGGAACTCTCGGCGCTCGCCCTGTCCGAGTGCAATGAGCAGCAGGCGGAGCGAGGGGCTTTGATAGTCACACTGCAAACGTGGATTGGCAAATCGCCGTATCTGAAGGCGCGCACGGATGAGCGATTGATTTTGGCTTTTCTGCGACGATGTCGCTTCAGCGTGGAGGAAACCAAGAGACGCATTGACAATTACTATTCCCTGCGCAATGCCTTTCCCGAGGTGCTCTGCTCGCGGCAAGTGGATGAGGCGCTCTTGCGGCAGTTTGATCGCGGGTAAGTCCCAACCCTTCTTCTACACTCGAAATTTATATTATTAACTAAACCCATCCTCAGTATCCATGTCATACCCGCACGACCAGCGAGCCCGCAAGGACCGCGTGTTATCATCTCACAGTTCTGTAAGATCGATCCGAAGCAATCGAGTCCCCGCGAAGCCTTCAAACTACTCTTCATGCTGCTGGAGCTGCTTGCCTTGGAGTGCGATAATTCATCTGTTGCGGGTCTATTTTTTGTGGTAGACGCACGTGATGTCAACATGGAGCAAATGATGCAATATGATCCATTTCTGCTGAAGAAGACCTTTATGCTGGTGGATCAGTGCTTGCCGCTGCGTTTCGCAGAGATTCACATGGTGAACATGATACCCTCGGGCCAGACCATCTTTAATTTTGTCACCAGCTTTTTGCCAGCCAAGCTGCCCTGGAAGGTGCGTAATCCCACTCACTTAAGCATAGAATTTTGATTAATCTCCTTGATTATACCGAATAGTTTGTCGTGCACAAGAAATCCGAGGATCTGTACAAGCATCTGCCGCCCGAGGCGATGACCATCGAGTATGGCGGCAGCAATGGCTACCAGGCGGAGGCCTTGGACTACTGGCGTCAAAAGCTGCAGGCGTACAAGGATTACTTTGCAGAAGATGCACAATATGGCACAAACGAGAAACTGCGAGTGGGCCTGGCCAATGCCTGGGCCACCGGCGAACTGGGCGGCACCAGCGGCTCCTTTCGCAAGCTGGAAGTGGACTGAAACGTGTTCTTGCCGTCTGCTTTATTCTTAGTGTTTATTTAAGTAGTTGCTAAAGCTAAAAAAAAAAGTACTAAACTAGTTCTACACGGTTTCACTGTTATTTGGTGTGTCCTTTTTGGGTATAGCTCGTATCCTTTGGCTGGCACTTAAACTTAACTTTACAATTAACTAGTTTGGCTTAATGACGCTTAGTGCTAGGTGCTACATTTTTGCTTAAAGTTCGCATGAAGCGTCGACCCGCTGCCCTTCGCCGGCGGCGTGTTCCTGGCTGTGCTTGCGGCGTTGGATTTGCTGGCGGCGGCTTGCATTTGAACGGCGTTCGTCGTGCTCTTGTTAATGCTTTGGACAATGAGATTCAGGCAATCCAGGCTGGAGCCACTCGCACTGGCGCTGCCATCGAAATCTAGCAAGAAATTATACATCGATTAGGGTTAAGCAATTGGGCCTTTACCTGTTAATATATTACCTGCAAATTGGCCATATTTCTCCATGTGTTTGTTGTAAAAGATTAGCTTATCCTCCAGATACGCGCCCGCATAGGAGCTCTGCAATTGAAATTCAAAACGCATCCATGAGATACTTAGATACTTAGTTGCCATATTCAGCCCTAGTTTGTCTAGCTGCCACACAAAATGAGCGAAACAATAAATTACAGCCAAAAAAAATAGCAAAAGTGTCGCCCCAAATGACAATGTCAGAAATGTCTGTGTCCAAATGCCATAGAAAATGCGCTCTAATGATGAGATTAACCCGAACTGTATGCGACTGGTTGCTAGGGATTCCACAAAGCAGCCAATTAAAATGCATTGAACCGATGCAGCATTGTCCCAAGAAGTCAAGAGTCGCGGGGCCACTTATTAGCAATTAAATTAATTTGCGCATTCGCAGACGACAGACGTGGGCAAGAGCAGGAGCAGTTCGAGCAGAAGTTCGTACATGAACGGAGATGCGCTGAGTTCATTAGAAAACGCCTTGGCCAGGAAAATTATAATTGCCAATTCTGGGTGGGTTCCCGACTGCAGTTGGGCGAGCGCGTTGCCGTCGCAGCGTCTGCAAGGATCACAGCACATGGCCAGTGGCTGTGACTGGGACTGTGGCTGGGATTGGGGGCTGGGGAGCTGGGGCAGTCATTGGACATGTTGGTATTTTTAGGCACAGTGTGACACGAAAACAACACCCAGCAAAGAAAAGCAGCAGCCGAACAAGCAAAGAACAAAACGCCGAACACAACAACTAACGGCTGCACTTTTATAAAGCGATTTATCATTTCCCGAGCGTTTACTGACAGCGTGCGCTCGATATAACCGACACACATATCCATATACACTAAACGCATATAGCATATATTTTATTTTATTTCATTTTATTTTCTTTTATTTCACTTGGCGCAGACAACATATGCATATAGTATATGTGTATATGTAAGCATGTTAATATCTGAATGAAATGCCACTTATCACTCGCTAAGCGTTTATGAGTTGCGCAAAGATCTTGAGCCGCCTTTTGGCGCGTAAAGTTCTCAGAAGTGGACTCCTCCGGGCAGAGGAAAAGATGAAACTCTTGAATTGTCACGGATATGCCGCATTATGCTGTCTGAAGGGCCTATTTGTTGTATATATATAAATTGTGGGAGCATATATAAACGTTATGTCTGAATACATTTAACGACCTTGCAATTTCTTTTAGCTTTTATTTATATACAAAGTATTTGTAGACAATAATTGATTGAACTAAAGTCGAGCCACAGATAAGACAACATAGATTGTTTCACGCTGGTAAGTACATATAAAGTTCACTTCCGTTTTATGGCCAAACGATAAACTCGCATACTCCTCGGCATGAGTCATTTGCACCTAAATGTTTATACTGGGCCAAATTTATTGATGGCACCGAATACAAACTTATGTGATTACGTTTGAAGTGTCTACTCAACTGATATGATGGGAATTGTTTGATAGAAGGCCTGGCACAGTCACCAGGTGTGCCTTTGTTCAGGCTTATAAGTTTATGCAACGTATAATACAAAATTTATGATTATAATATGGTTTATTGCGAGTGTTGGAAAATAGAAATCGCAATGCAAATGGACTCGGCAAATCAATTAAAATCGATCAGCTACTCGGAATAAATTGATAAATGCTTTGCAATATCTCTTTCTAAATGCAAAGCAACTAAGTAGATAAACGAAGTATAAAACTCTTTGTATAAAACTCTTTGTCCTGACTGACTTATTGACTGACTGAATTATTGACTGACCTTTTAACTGACTGATTGGTGACTGACTGACTGATTGACTGACTGACTGACTGACTGGCTGACTGACTGACTGACTGACTGACTGACTGACTGATTGGTGACTGACTGACTGACTGATTGACTGACTGACTGTCTGACTGTCTGACTGTCTGACTGTCTGACTGACTGACTGACTGACTGACTGACTGACTGACTGACTGACTGATTGACAGACTGATAGACTGACAGACTGACTGACTGACTGACCTACTGACTGACTGACTGAGTAACAGACTGAGTAACTGACTGACTGGCTGACGGGCTGACTGACTGACTGACTGACTGCTTGATGACTGACTGACTGCTTGATGACTGACTGATTGACTTACTAACTGACTGACTGACTGACTGCTTGATGACTGACCGACAGTTGACTGACTGACTGACTGACTGATTAACTGACTGATTGACTGACTAACTAACAGACTGATTGGTGACTGACTGACTTATTGACTGACTGATTGGTAATCAACGAACAGCCCAAATGCAAGAGCTATGAAGCTGAAATTTGCACTATAGTTTACCTTGTATACTATAAATCTTGAATCTTAGAGTATTCGGGCTTAACGATATAAATGTATTGAGTTGGACTGAAGTTTGCAATGGTTATGCAGAGCGAATCTCTTTTGGTTGGTTTATTTATGACACATTTGTTATCAACGCTTATTTAAAAATACAATTCCAGCTTCCCCCAGCTGGCTGTGTGCTACCCCAATGCGATGGATGGATGGATTGTCAGGCTGTGGCTGAGATGCATTTTAATGTCGGCACGCTGGCATTTCGCCAGTTTTTAATCAAACTATGGACGCGCATTAATATCTGCCATTGGGGAGGGGGGAGGAGGGGAGGGGGCGCGTACTGTCGGCATATGTACAAATATGCAAGGTTTTATGGTAAATTAACAAATTTGTACATTAAATTTTGAAAAACTCAAACAAACTGCATGGAAATTACTCAGCAGAGTGCGGCATAAGTTCCTGCGATCGGGCATCGGCATTAAAGATATGGCCGCGTCTATTGCAAAAATGTTCGCATAATTGTTGACAATTTGTTTTGCTGTCAAATGGGCCTCTCCGGGCCCATGTCTTGCAACACCTTTCGGGAAACAGCGCTCCGATCTTGTCATGTTTTTCCTGTGCAATTTGTCAACTGACACATTTCCCTTTTTCGACTCGAACATATATTGTGAAATGGTATTGAGAGAAGCCCCCTCTTGCCCCCCCTATCTTTAGCGAGAACATTCAAATGTCGCTCAAGTTTTATCACATGAAAAGCTGCCCGTAGCTACATATTTTGTGTGGCATAGCGCTCGAATTTGTTATAATTAATTTACAACACGTTTCTCGTTTATACTTTAGAGTTTGGCATTGGGTGGCTTTGCCCCCGTACACCATATAAAAAGAAAATTTATTTATTGAATTTTACTAAATGCAGACCGAAGCCCCATTCAAGTTAACATAAATAAATTCGGCGCTCATTTCAAGTTTGTGTGTTGTGTTAATTTTTGGGGCAAGTTTTCTGATTGTGCCCCAGCCGCTTGGGCTTTAGCATTTCGGAGGGGGAGGAGGGAGGCAGCTCTTGAGGCAATCATAACTCATAATGCTCCCCTTAAAGCCAACCCCTTACCCGGGGCGGGGGCAGCTGAGAAGAAGCTTATTAAGCTGCACGTCAGCGAGCGCATAAATTGTTGGGCAGCAAATTGTGTCGATGTCGCAGCATGGATATGGCTCGGAGATATTTTGGGGGTACGTTTGGGTACCGAGATCTGGTGAATGGGGAGCTGAAGATGAAGCTGAACGCAAGAGTCATGTTATTCTATTTTCACGTTCGGCCAGCTCTTTGGGCAGACACTGAGATTTTGATGAATGTGCGCGTCAGCCAAAGAAAAATGTACGAAAATGTTTTTCATGCATGAGGCTTTTACGAGAAAATAATTGCGGAACGTTCGCCATTGCCGTTAATATTAATTGGCGTTCAGCAAAAACTTACCAGATAATCGGACTGGCAGCTCTTGCCGCCTAAACTGGGCGCCAGATTGTCGCCCTCGCGCGTGGGCGTGGATTCCTACAAAGAAACAAACAAACCGCAGCACAGTTAATAACTGAAAATGAAAAGTGTGAGCAAAGCAAATCAATTGAAAAGCTGCCCACCTGCAATAGATCCTCGAGACTCTCGATGTATTCGATGGCATTGCGCAAGATCTCAACCTTGGGCAGGCGCTGATTGGGATTGGACGATGTGCGACGCTTCAAGATCTCAAAGGCCTCGTTAACCTAGAAAGCAGGCAAATGGAAGGCATCGTCAATTAAAATTCATCATCGAAATTATAGAAATCATAGAAATCCATTAGACCTGCCATAAAAATCCAGCCAACAGGCCGTTGCTCATCTTTAAGTGGGTCTTTAATAAAACATATTTTAAACTAAATCGTGCATAAAATTTAAACAATTAAATTGTTGCCCGTTGATGTTGCTCGCCCGAGTCTCATATCGCCCCCTTTTCATAATGTTAATAGCCCTGCCGCAGGGAATTGTCTATATATCTATAAATACGACACTCGGAACTCGGTTCTACAGTGTTTACGATCTGTCCCACAACTCTTCCTCCGCCTGTCGATCAGTCCCAGAACTCTTCTTCCTCCGCCTGTCGAGCGACTCGTTAATGTTCTCGTTTAATGTTTGGCAAATCCTGCTGTTTTATGCTTGTTGGGTGGCTTCCCTTCCCATCTAGTTTCCAATGCTTTTCAAAATTTAAAACCAAATGATTGCAAGTGACATTTATGTCCACGATGTGTTAATCTTTGTGGTGCAACTAAGTTGCGAACAGTTGGGGTTCAATTATTCCAAAATATGACTACACTTCTTTTTTTTGTCAATTTGTACACATGAACCCTATGGATATAAGCCGCCTATATCCCAGAGAAGTTATATATTCCATGAATAGAAATGGTTTTAACTTAGAAAAGTTACCTTTTCGAAAGACGTTTGATAATGGTGGGTAAATATTAGTAGAGGAAAAACTATTGGGAAATTAGGATTATTCTGAAACTAAAGGTTTCCAATTTGCGAGCGATCATTGCATAAATATCTTTTACATCTCGCTAGAAGAGTTGTAATTATTAAAGCAATATTCAAAGTTTTAATTTCTTTCCTAGTCTCAATCTAAATCTCCTTTAGAGCAATAACACACAAATTAAACATATAAAAAACTTATGTTCATTCCCTAAACAACAACAAGTGTGCCTCTTTAAAACTCGTTCTGCGTATGATCTCAAGCTGTTCAAGTTTCCGAATTCAACGCGTTCCCAAAAACGGACAGACGGACTCGGAACTCAACTCGTCGTTCCGACCAAGAATATATAAACCTTATATGTTCAAAAATGTTTCCTTTTGCCGTTGACACATGTTTGTACACAATATTATACTATATTTAACCACTTTCGATTGGTCCTGGGTATAAAAAATGTTTTAAAAACTAGTTTTATTGATTAGAAAATCAAAGTATTTAAATACGAAATACTTGATTTTATTTAAGTGAAGGAAATGAAAAAACAAATCGAAAAATATCAAATAAAACTTATCATAGTTCAGGATTTGGTTCTATTCGGTTTAATATTCAAGCCAAACTTTGTTAAAGCCATATTTTTGAAATCAAGAAATCTCTTTGGCTCTGATTTACTGACCAGGATCTTATAATCCTTACTCTGATGTGTTAAAACTGTTTTATATAGATCCCCAATTCCCAGACGTGACAACATATAAAAAGTTTAAGTTCCGTATAGTCAAAAGGAATCTCAATCGAACTGTTATCTAGCTACGCCTTTTAACACCTAGGAACTGATATTACCAATAAATATCTCCATAGACTCTGAACTCACCTTTCTGAGACGCCGTCGCTCACGCATTGTGGCTGCCTTGCGGCGATCCACGGTAACATTCTTCTTTTTGCACGCCTTGCAGGCCCAGGTGAGGCAGGGGCGCGAGGACTGAGCCGAGGCGCAGACGAGCGGTGCAAGCACATGCTCCTCGGAGCTCAGGCTGCTGTCCTCGTCGTCGTAGTCCGTGGTGTATACGGGCGAGGATGTCATCGAGAGCTGTTTGCCGGAATCTTGTGTCTGGTGGTTTCTGTTGTTGAAGCTGCAAGCGGCACTGCTGGCATCGCCGACGGCATTGAAGCGGCTGAAGAAATGCTGCAGCGTCTGGTGAGGATTCTGATGGGCATTCGGATGAGGCATGCTGTTGTTGCCGTATCGATAACCAGTCGGATGCGTCTGCTGTGGGTAACTGCCGTATTCCTGCTTGATGGTATTGTCAATGGCCGCACCAGAGCCCGTCATCATGGCGTTTGTATTGTTGTATTTGGTCATGACTGGGAGTAACTAGTTGACCGCTGATCAATGATCAATAATCACTTGACAAGCACTTCACTTCACTTTGCCACACTCCACAGTTGCTTTAAGGGGAACGCACGCGATCGAACGGACACGGCAGCAAGACAATGAGAACGAGATCGTGAACGAGAACAAGAACGAGAACGAGACGAACCGTCGCCCGCAACAAACGCAACACATTTGGCTGACAATATTCGAAATCTTTCCCAGATCCACATGTGCTCCGTTTAGCTCTGCTCAGATCTCAGATCTCAGATCTTGCTGCGTTTTGAGTGGCTGCTCGGCGCTGCTCTCGAGTGGCTTCTATTTATAACGCGGCACGCCATTAGACGCTGGCCGCGCTCGTCTTCTAAACAGAAGGACGCGCATGTTGTCTGTGTGTGTTGCAGGCCACGCCCCCGACTAACTTGGTGCTCAATGAAAGTGTTGTGTTTGCGAAAGGCTTAGGTGATTAGAAGATCTCGTTTATTTATTGCCAGCGCCCAGATGCGTAGTCCAATAAATTTGAATCTACCTGCCCAGCGATTAGCGCATCGCATTATCAATTGGAGACGGCAAACAATTCGTTAATGTGACACACAGAACACCCCCCAACCCACCTCCCCGCGCACAGCGGCGCACACCTTGCCGTTAAGTTTTTTCCCAATATCATTTTCATTGTTATTTTTTCTCGTTTTCCTTCGTTTTGTTGGCTTCGCGTCAAATTGACCAGAAAGCGCGAGAAAAAGCGGAAAAAACTAAAAATTGCCTTTGCCTCCCCACACTTACATATAGAATTTGTTTATTTATTGCCGCTCAAACAAAATATATATCTTTGGAAATCACCTCTAAATCTTCTTGAATGATATTGTAAATCTTTTGTCTAACGGCTCGTGGTTTTGTGCATTCCGTTTTATTTTCCATTTCCACTTTGTTTTGATTCCCTTTTGTCGCAGCTTCACGTGTGCTTCCTACTCGCTTACCCGCTGTCACTCGAGTTTCGTGTTGATAAATGTTTTGTTTTGATTTGCTTTGATTTTATTTTGAACACACTAAGGTGTTGGCTTTTCACCAGACTTGTTTATGACAAGCACAAGATAATCCCAATACGAAATCGACTATTTCTTAATTGTTTTGTAACAAGCTTATAAAAGTCCTAACATAATACACAATGTAAAAATGGGATTTGCCTATCTATATATATCCTATGTCTTTAAGTATCAATCTGCCTTTACACCTACTAAATTGAGTTTCAATGTGATCTTCAATTTGTTATCTTGCATTGCGTATGGTGACTCTCTCCACCATTTTCTTGCTTTCCTCATATTGCTATCTCCCTTTCTCTTTGCCTCCTTCCATTCCCCATCGCTCTCTTGCACTATAAAACTGGCTCTGGCACTCTATCTTCCTTAGTCTCTCACTCACTCTCACTCACTCTCACTCTCTCTCCATATATATATATTTACCTCTCTCCCTGTCACTCTCTTACTCCTTTTTATATTAGTTTTCATTCCTACCGTTCTTTTCTTCATGCTCCTCTTAACGCCCATTTAATTTTGTGTTCTGGTTAGACTCACACATTTCGCTGCTTTTCTTGGGTACAGGGTACCGCGTTAGTCGATCACTCTCAACTCCAGCTCTTGCTGATTGTGCCTGTAATTCTTTTCAGTTGAACATGAAAGAACTACGCCAGTGCTGCCCATTAATCACTAAGCGTCATTAAGAAGGACTAGCGCCATCTGTTGTTCGAGATTCTTATGGTTTAAGAACTTGCTAGCTTTGAAGCCTTATTTAAACTGTTGCATACTTTTACGATGCAATAGTCAATTTAAGCTAATAAAATAAATGTGAATGCATTAGATGTTTCCTATAAATAATAATGAATAATGAACGCATTTCTTTAATAACGCAAGCCGAAAGAAAAGTAATTTCTACAGAAAAACAATCAAGCGAAAATTCAATTGTTCAATTAAACGTTCAAATCGATTGTTATCAAACTTTGGTTGTTTGTCTTCAGAATGACAGAGTTTTCGAGTTTTTGATGAAACTTTTTGCACAATTATCAACATTTTTTATCTCAAGTTTGGGCGAGGTCACATTCAAAATAATCATTATTTGATTAATTTGCCATTAAGTTTGTTTAACATGCCGCTAGCTGAGAGCCAAATACGTCATCTTGCAGTCACGTGTTAGCTTTACGAACACCAAATCCAAAGTTTTGTTTATGTTGCCGTTGCCATGGTCGCGGTCGTACGCATCGCTTTCTGCTTTCCATTCATAAAAATGTGCAACATGCGGCAAGAGCGCATCACAATTACGTCAGCCAAACAAATGTGTAGGCGACGGAGATGAAGAAGCGCATGTGCTGAAAAAGAGAGAAAGCGAGAGAGCGAGTGAGAGCTAGCTACTATCCAGAATCTAATGTGTGGAAGCTTTCTTATCATAGCTTGCCTCAAGTAGCGGGCATTGCCTTTGCCTAAACGGCAACAGCTGTGAATGTGCCACAAAAAAGAAACTAAATGAAAGAAGAGATGTAAATGCGCAATTGAACGTGCATGTCTGTATACACACACACATACATGTGTATACACACATGTACACAATCTGCTTAATGTAAAATTAAAGAAAACAATTTTACACCTTTTTATTTTGTGCACTCAGCTAAATATTTACGATGCTATAAGGGAAATGCAGAACGGTTGCTTGGCGAGAGGAAACGGAGCGAGGCGAAGTATTGCGTGGCAATATTTGAGCGCGGAAAGGCAGCGCCAAGCACGCAGTTACATTGAAGCCGTCGCACGAGACGGTCAGGCGCGCAGCTCGTCGAGAGTGATTCGGATTGTGTTTCGCATTCGCATTCGCACTCGCATTCATATACATACACACATATACATGCATACACACATACGTGCTGTGAATATGTTGCTGTGACATGTAAACAAAACAAACAGAACATAGAAGATGCTGATAAAAAGGACGCCAAAAGCTGAGAGTGCAGTGCGAAAGTTGAACGGAAGTTGATAAGCACAAGCGGATAATTGCCATAGCTAGAGCAAGCGGCAACAACAAACGCAATAATAACTGTTTACCGTTAAGCATTAACTGTGAAAGCTACAACAAATACGCAGGTAAAAAGCTGCAGGCGCAGCATCAGTTGTGATCTTGAAACCAATGCGAAAGCATGCGTATGTGTGTCAGCATGCCAAAAGTTTATAGGCCGTTTGACTGACAGCTCGCGGCTCTCTAAACACATGTACACAATCATACACGCACACACACATGCACAGACAAAAGCTTCAGTGTCAACACATGCTGTCCACAACGCGTATATACAGCTGTACTTTCTTACGAGTGTGTGCATGTATGTATGCACGTTGACATTGTTTTTGTCTTACAACTCTCATCACTCTTGCTGTAATTTGCGCGCGCTCTTATCAATGTGGCGGCATACATATATGTGCGTTGTTGTTTTGTCTCCTCTTTACGCTCACACACCTGTTATCGCCATTCGTTGCTCTCTCACACAGTAGCTAATGTGCTGCAATGATAGCCTAAACGCTCTCTCTCTCTCTCTCTCTCTCTCTCGCTCTCTTTGTCAACACTTACGGTTGTTGTCGGTGCATCAAAACAAACTGAAATCTAATAATACAATTTATGGGCCAAGCAATCAGAAGCAGCCATGCGCTCGGCGGATGCACTTCCCATCAGTTGGGTCATGCGGGGAGGCAGGGGCAAGGTTAATAGATAGGCATTATAATATAAGGCGAATGAACATACATATGTATTTCGCGTAGCTTAAAAGCCCCAACATAACTATCCAAGGGTGTTGCATTTCAAGGTCAACATCTG
Organism: Drosophila kanekoi; assembly: GCA_037075305.1. NCBI lineage: Eukaryota > Metazoa > Arthropoda > Insecta > Diptera > Drosophilidae > Drosophila > Drosophila kanekoi. The sequence goes on from JBAMCE010000665.1 coordinate 482,533, forward strand.
ATCGGGGCAAAAACTATTTACCGAGAACTATTTATCAGCCAGGCATTCCCAGCCTGATATTTAGACACGAGGCATCTATATGTTAAAATATATATTCGCTATGTGCCTTCAAATGGATGTTTGTATGTATTTGCGAATGTACACAAATACGTTTACTTTCATCAGCTATGCACACACAGAGATTCGTCTGAGATTTGTCTTCACTTTTGTTTATAGCCCATATACATAGTTAAATAAACGACATAAAGTTTGTAGGGCTTTCAAGGTGTAACTGCTTAAGTAATTACAGCAACAAAAAAGCAATAAAAAACTTAAATTATTGATGCTTGAATACCGATGCATTATTTCTCAAATTTTATGATACATATTTAAAATCGCATTAATTCTAGTTTATTAAGTTGTTAAAGTTCATTTGCTTGCGATGGATACAGATGAGTGTGTGTGTGTGGGTGTGTGTGTTTGTGTGTGTGTGTGTGTGTATACATATATGTATGTATATATAGGTACATGTTGGCAGCATTATACGATAACGAAAATATGCATACCCATTAAACCAGAAATTCTAGCTGGCAATTTTCAAACATTTTTGTGAACAACAAATATTCATTTCTCTTTCAGGGGCAAATTTAGCTAATTCAACAGGTTTGGCATTCAAAATAGATTGTTTTTTTTTTGTTTGTTTGAAGTAAAGCTTATAAAATGAGTAAATGACCCCGTATCCTGTTCTATGAAAGCATTTGATAAGCTCTCGTATTCAGATCCAAGCATCGATATGAAATTTTATAGCCTTAGCGCAATTCAATGCCAGAGGCTTTCGTTGGTCCGATCAAAAGACAAAGTCAAGAAATTAGGCCAAATTGTGTTAATTGGCGAATAGCTAGAGGAAAGCCTCCAAAATTAAGATAGTTATTGTTTGCACTTTGAGTTATTGGTAGTCGAAATGTCTGCAGTCGATACACTTGAACCTAATCACTTTATCAAACATTAAATATTTTGCAATTGTTTTTGTTGTTGTTGCGTTTTCGCGCTTATCGAGCAGCTCATAAATAGGTATATAAATAAAGAATAGAAAAAACTCTAGTCTGTCTGCGACGAGTTTTGCAAGTACCCCGCAGAGGCACATGAGAACGTACGGCTTATCGGGGCCACGTCGCGTCATATAATTGACGGTTATCGGGAACAAACGTATCAATTGATTATCAAAATGTGTTGTTGGTGTATTTATTAATTTATTAATCACTTTTAGCAGGCAGCTCTCACTCAACTGTAATCAAATTGCATTTAAAATATATTTAAGACTCGTATTTTTAGCAAGTCATTTTAAATACGTGAGCAACGTGTTTAAATTAGTCTATAATAAAATAAATATACATTTAATTGATACTTTGAAGTTTTTCACTTCAAGTGCCTTCATAACTTTCAAGAATTTCCTAAGCTGTGCACTTATGCACTTGAATTCGTTAAGCTGTCCGGAAGGGATAGGTTTTTGGCATAGCGACACGTTGCAATTAGACAGACACGCAGGGATTGCGTTTCATTAGGCAACGTCAATCCTAATTGATTGCTGTGCATTTGCTCTAAACGACAAATAAAGAACATTGTTTACACCAAACAACAAGCAATAATATACAATTGTACACATCAGATACAAATGCACGTAATGGGAAATGAGCAATGAATGGTACATGCGTCTGGCACATGGCCTGGTGTCTGCTTCTATTTGCTTTTATTAGTTTTGTTGACGAATTTAAGCCTCACACTGTGTGCATACACAGGAATAATCACATAAATACACCCCCACACACACACACACACACGCACACACATCGAGAACACACACACAGTATCTTGCTAAATTAAAAATTTGGTATACTACGTAAGCTAAGGCTCGTCTACGGCTGGCACTTTTCTGTGGCGCCTGTTACCCGAAAAAGAATACAATCAAAAGTATAAGAATGTGGCACACAAGCGAGCAATTAAGGCCCCCCACAATTGTCCCCTTATCTATGACCCATGCACTGTGAAAATGGCAACCTTGAACCGTTTGCAAAAAACTTTCACAATGAAAAAAGTTCAGTATCAAGGACTCAGAAGCGAGCAGCGTGTATCTCTGGGGTTTCTCTCTCGTAGAGACGTGTACACACTCGCACAAACTACACACATGCATACATTCTTACACACAAGTATAAACAAAATGTTTGCTTGCTCCAGAGTATACGCGGCGCATACGTAACGTACAAATGGCCGGCCATAGAAAATGAAATCGTTGTCGGCATTTGTTCGTATGTATGCGAACGCGTGTACACACACATACATACATACATATGTACACATGTATGTATGTATGTATGTATGTATGTATGTATGTATGTATGTATGTAATCTCAGTGATGTGCGTGCGTCCTCTTAAGGTATTTAAATCTTTTGGTTATTTTCCATGCGCATTTTTGTTTTTGGGTCAGCGAATAAATGCCTCAAAATGATTTAAGCAAAAATCCAAAAAAGCAAAAAAAAAATGTAAATACGCTAATATTTAGAAAGAGCGTGTAGAAAACAGAAATCGCACACATTCATAATGCTCGCTGTGTGTGGTAGACGATAATCAAAACAAAGTGTGCAAAATGTTTAAATATTCATGCACCAATACACACTTAGTATGCATGAACACGCTATAAAATCGCTAAAAATATAAAACATAAAACATGCACGCACACATACACACATACATACATACATACGTAAGTCTAAAATTGTGACAGCCAGACCAGCGCGATACGAAAGAACTGAGCGCCAAACACGCCGGGCATTTCTGGCTTCCCGTCCCAATTATTATTTAACAGCTGCGCAGTTAGAGAGGCCTACATAATCCCAGACCCGAGCCCAATATCTAACCATGTTTGCCAAAAATATAGAAAAACAACAACAATTCAACTGTACAACTGAATACGCTCAGTCTCAATGGAGGTTTATTTACTTGTTCTGTTCTATTCTGTGTGTGTGTGTGTGCGTCTATATGTGTGTGCGTATGTGCGAAATTATTTCTTTTATACCGTAGAAGCTGGTTGCTTTAGCTTGCCAAATATTTCTGTATTTTTCTATACTAGTAACTTAGAAGTTATATCTTGTTCTATTATCTAAACGAAATTGTTATGCATGCCAATCCATAACGAAATGTTAAGTATGCACAGCTTATGAGAATCGCAAAGAAAGGCAAATCTACAATTGACTGTAATATTATTAATAATAAAGTTCAAAAAGAAAAGAAAGTTGCTTAATCAATATATAAAAGAACAATTCAGAGTTATTATACGCACGTTATTATGTTTCACAATAGTTTTCAATAAGGCAACGAGCTATAGCTATAGCTAACCACGTGACACGTATATCTGAGCCTATTTAAAGAAATAGAGCATTTCTGCAAATAGAATTGCGATATATCTAGAGAGTAAGTAGAACTGTGTAGGGAACAAAGGAAACAAAGAAAAACCAATCTTCTTGGGAAACACCGCTTTATGTGCGTAGTATAAAGATTATAAATAAATCACACAATAACCTACAACAAAATGTTATTGCCCTTAACAATAACAAAAGTGGGCTACATGATTCGCAATATTTCCAATCAGATTTTAATAATTCTAATCAAATCTTATTATCAAGAAATTAACTATATAATTCCCCAGTCAAATACCACTTAAATATTTTGAAGTATTTGCAAGGCAGATAATCAATTTGTGTAGAGTAACATTTGTGCCGTGTCATTTAACTTAAGATTTAGTAGCTATTAAGTATGCATATAAATAATTGCCAATACCTAATGGGCGACTTTTTAATGGATCGTGTTTAAAGCAAGTCAGCTCTACCCTATGGAAAAGCAAAAGAACTTGTTCGATACAGTTTCACTATCAGCGATGAGAGAGTAAGAGTGTGAGGGAGAGAGAGACAGAGAGAGAGCGAGAGTAAGAGAGCGGGCTATGTATCTGCTTGGTGAGGGGGTGAGCGTAAGGGCGCCAAACAACAACAATTTGAATAAACTCACACACACGTGCACACACATGTGTGAATGTGTGTATGTATTTACTTCTGTATAATTTTTGAGTAGATTCAGAGATAAGTCTATTGCGCTAACGCTGCAGACGACTTAGACAGAGCGTCATAAATATTTATTGTACTATAATTTTTTTTTCTCGCTCAAAAATGTTTTCGTTTTTCGCACGGGCCGCGCGGCTGTTTAATTTGAACTTAGGATCGTCAGTCGCGCGGTTTAGTTCCCGGTCACAATCGGAACTATTCGGTGGCAACTTGCGAACGGTTCGCATTAATATTTATATTGTAAGAAAAGCAAAACAATTGCAAGAGCACATACATATGTAGGACATTGTAGAGATATAAACGTTAGATCAAGTAAGCCCTATATGACATGAAAAACATTTCAAATTGTAGATTGATGTAATATGTAAGAATAAGATTGACTAAATTTTTTCTCTATACAGAGACGGCGATATCTGCTAAGAACTTGGGCGTAAAATGAGAAACGTGAGATAGCAGCAACGCGTTGCATGCCCCCATCCAATATAACTCCAGCATGCCATTATAAAAGCCGAGCCCTACACAGAAACGATTATACATACACATACATATTTCACATCAAAATAAAATCAACTTCAAGTTAGTTCGGCAAAGGGCTCAAATTAAGAGTGTGATAGCAATTTCTTTTGGACACATTATGGCACACTACAGCGGACATCAGGCTCCAACCGAGGTGCCCGCACACTTCAAGAATCTTTTCACCAATGGCAAACTGGGTGATGACGATGATAGCAGCAACAACAACAACAATAACAATAACAATAACAACGATGGCAACAACGATCAGGAGAATCGTCCCGATAATGGCAATAACGAAAGCCACGCCTGCTGGGTCTTTGGCTACGGTTCCCTGTGCTGGTATCCGGGCTTTACCTACACCAAATGCATAACAGGCTATATACGCGGCTACGTGCGCCGCTTCTGGCAGGGCAACGTAACGCATCGGGGCACCGAGGAGGAGGTAAGTCAAACCGATTAAGCTCTTTCACTCAAATTAGTTAGCTCTAGCACCTGACCACTTGATGGGCGACCAATTTGCTGGCGTTTTATCTAAGAACAGTCTAGCTGGTGTTCCCGCATTTTGGTATACACGGGCCGATTCTCTGTTTTTATTATTATCTAATTAGTATGTGTTATCAGCAGCGGACAAAACAAACCTAGACGTACATAAATGGCTAGACAGAGTATAATTTAAATACTTGTCGCCTTAGCGTAACCGGGAGCTTCTACAGACATGTACACATATCGACATGTACAAAATACAGAATGAACAAGCTTCTTTAGGCGCGAACTAAACAACAGGCCTTTAAATTTTCAACTTTATATATACATACATATACATATATGTACGTATGTATGTGCATATATTACATAAAAATTGATCAACTTTGATGCCCGTGCATAATCGGCACCTTAACATCATTTATTTTTGCGTTCTGCTCCGCTATTTTAACGAACTATATATGTATATGGATATGTATATAAGTCAGGGTCCGATCTACATATCGACAATAAACAATAAACAGAACGTGCAGCTTGCAGCTAGCCTCCACTCCCTTTATTCAACAATTCAAAAGAGAAAGCGCATTTCGCATTTCCACATTTTAATGTTTTTCTTTATTCTTTTTTACAGCCTGGACGTGTCGCAACACTTGTTGAGGACAAAGAGGTAAGCAGCTACGGCATTGAATATTTCCTATATAATAAATTATATACAATTATTATATGTCCATAATATACATCACTTCATTTAAGAATGAGTATTAGGGGTAAGGGGAAAAAGTTATTGCGCGCGCTGCGTTTGAATTTCCCTACGTAAGCCCCATTCCGTGTAGGCGGGCGTTGTGACACGCCCCCCTACTCGTCCATATCTTATGTTCTCTGGCACATTTCCGCAGTCAACCGAGCGCAACAATTCGAGACCCTTAAATAACGGGTCTCTCTTCATTGGAGTACGCAAGGCGAAATACCGCGAAATATAGGCGAAATTGTAAACGACGGACGGAACCGACGCACCAACTGTTTTTCACGCCTTGATACTTTCTATCCTTGGCCCGGGGACTTTACCCAGGGTGATAAATGAGAGCTACCAGGAGCTCGTTTGTGACCCCGAGAGACAAGCAAGGAAAACTCAAAGCGGGCTGAACTGATTATCGTTCGCCGCTATTTATCTGTGACGCACGCCGAAAAATGAGTTGGGAATTCTAAGCATGAAAAATACACAATCTAGCATAAACGAAACACTTGCGCGCGCGCTCAACGAAATCTTATTTTAGACGAACAAAGTTATTTTTAAATTGTACACTTTTTAAACGTTTTTTTATTAAATTAATTTAATTTTGTTAATTTCAGGGCATTACATGGGGCTGTGCATACAGAATAACCGGCTCTACGGCTCTGGAGTATCTCAAACAACGCGAATGCACATTGGGTAAGCAGTCATAAATATTAAAAAAATATATATATAGAAGCCAACTCTACTCTACGTTATCTTTATTTGCAAACAGGTGGCTATGCAACGCTAGAAACAAAATTTTTTCCCCGCGTCGCTTCCCATGACACACCCTTAAGTGGTGAGGCCGTCGAGGTGATGGTATATGTGGCTACACCGGAGAACCGACATTGGCTGGGTGATGCACCACTCGCGGTAATAGCACAACAAATCGCAAATTGCCGCGGACCGAGCGGACACAATGCGGAATATCTTTTGCGATTGGCACTGTTCATGCACGAGGAGATACCAGGGGTGCGTGATGAACATTTATTTGAGCTAGAGCGACTGGTGCTGGAGGAGATTTACCGCAAGGAGATCCCTCTGTCATCTGTAATGGGTCGCAATCCTGATCGCATACGCCGCGACTCACACGAAGACGTACGCCGCCCACCATCATTCGAGTTTACTTCCCGAATACCGGAGACGAAACTGCGCTGCTTGAATATTTGATTGTGGATTTGGTCTCAGCCGCAAAAAATATGCATGTGGAGTATTCCAAATACAATATCAATATTTACCAGCACAGGACACGAGAGTCTATGACTAATATCGATGTATTTTTTAAATTGTAAATAATCATACATAGCCTAAACAGTAAGCAGTAACTACTCTCGATAACTGATCTGATATAGTTGTTAAGCATTGACTAAGTTCTCGTAGTGCGTAAGTCGCGTCCTCAACGCACACATTAACATTTATAAACAAAGTGCCCAAGAAGAGAAAAAAAAAGTCCAAAAAGAAATGAAATAAAAGCAATCAATAAGTAACAACAAAATTAACAATAAGTGAGTACTGTAGGTGGGATTGCCCAACTAGGAGACTAGGACCCTGAACCCTGCGCCGAGCTGGTGTTACAAACATTCTTGCTCGCTTCTTACATACCTACGGAAAAGCATACAAGCACGCACTCACGCTGCTTGATGCTTTCTTGATCGATCCTAACGAAATGACACTCTCTACTACCACTATACAAAATTTGGTATCTCTAGCTCTAAGCTCCTAATGTCGATATTTAATAATTTAAAGGAAACAGAGAAAAGGGCCATTGATCGATACGAAACCGAGGATCTATGTTCAATATTTCAAGTGTCCAGTTCTTAAGTTTACTTAGATCGATGCGATCATACACACGGACGGACAGACAACTCGAGTGTTGATGATGAGTATATGTGCTTTATGCCGTCGTAGACGCCTTCTGCTGCCTGTAATATACATTTGTACAAATACATTGAAACCGCATTCCATTTAAAGAACAACAAAATTTTTGAACATAAAAAAGCTAGAATTCTTGATTAATTTCAAAACCCGGAACACTTACAAACTTTATTTTCATTTTTAACGTACTCGCTGAAAAGCTTAGCTTGGGTTTCTTTGAACGTGAATCAAAATTTAAGGGATGTTTGCCAAATAGTCCTTAATTGTGGCAGGGTCCAAGCGCTTAAAACCGTTATGATCACAGATTCCAACCTCAATGTTATCTGAAGTCATCTTTCCTTCGAATCCTTCCTTGAGAGTCAGAATGGCAGTGTGCACAGCGTCTTCCAGCTCAAGATCTTCGCTATAACTACAAGCGCAACACGAACGTTATGAAGTTGTTAAAATGCATAGACTTATGCCGTACTAACCGCTTTTCCAAAAATGTTTTGCCGTTAACAGCATTTTTGCCCATTGCAGTGGCCTTCCAGGCAAAATATGCACCTGAGGGATCCGATTGATAAAGATATGGACGGTCATTGTCCCAACCGCAAATCAATAGTGACACACCAAATGGACGCACGCCACTAAAGAGAGTAAAATTTAGTTAAATACAGTTTACTTTAATAAAAATATATATTCCTTACCCCGACTGAGTGTACTCCTGCATGAGCGTAGCCACGCGCTGCACTAGCTGTGACACCGGTATGGGTTCCTTGTAAGTGAGATAGTATGACTGGGCGATTTTACGAGCTTGCTTCACCAGTAAGCGATAGTCGGGCCCCATGCCAGAATATACCATTCCAATATGTTTGTTTACCATTTCCACGCGGTGCACACTATGCTCCTCATAAAGCGACGATTTGTATTTATTTTCTGTTGCAATAACGACGCCATTGGATGCTAAGGAAAACTAAACATTCTACACAACTGGCACAGCACAGCAATTTATAAAGTAGGCTTACCCATAATACCAACAGAAGGTGCCCCTCCGGAGACGGCCGCCAAGGCATATTCCAATTGGACGAGCTTTCCTGAAGGACTGCAAATAAATGATCAAATTTATATTTGTGCCAGTCATGCAGACGCGTTTTCCATATATCAAAGAGGGAGAAAATATTGTTTACGGTGCTTTGTGAAACGCAACTTACCTAAATGTTGTCAAAGAGAAACTGTAACGTTCAGTAGCCATTTTTGTTGGCTTAAATTTATGTTACAATAATTTTTAAATAAATGCCGACAATTCTCACCAAAAGGAAAGATGACAAGCAGAAACTAGAGCTGTGACACTATCGCCAATGCTCCCAATAGTATCGGATCTATAAACAACGATAGTAAAAATACCGCGGTAAAATGTGATCGGAGATCAATTGTCGGAATCGATATTATAATTAGACAAAAAACTAAAGTAGTATTTCATCAAATTATTTTTAATTTAAATATGGCATTGTTATTAAAAGATGTGTTACAAGAAATTACGATTTTTGGTATGTCTGACTTTCTCAAACTGAATGACCGAATCTATCGATAATTTCTATTGCAGCTCGGCCAATACTAAACAAAAATTTCTTTCGAACTATCGTCATTGCAGCCCTAGACGAATACATTGAAAACAGTCGTAGACGCAGAGTGGGACTTGGTGGTTAAGTAAGGAATAAATTTCGTCAAAATTATTCATTACAATAAAAGTATGGTTCGTGGAGCGCTTCGAGGCGGCAGGCCTATGCGCGGTGGCATTCGGCCGCCGTTCAAGAAAACATTTGTACCTCGCCATCCTTTTGATTTAACTTTGGCCGAAGTTGTGTTTCCGAAAGTCTCGCCGGCTGTGGATGATTCTGCCTTGACTGCGGTAAAATCGATAATAAAAAAATTATTTATATGTATACAATCAAACACTTATGTGTTTACTTTGGCTTTCATTAGGCCCTATTGAAACGCAACCAAGATCTTAGTCCAACTCCGGCCGAGCAGACGGCAATTGGAAACTTGGTAACCAAGGTGCAAGCTGTTTTAGATAACTTGGTTGTTGCGCCAGGCGATTTCAATACTTGTGTAAGTTGCCACAGTAACATAAACCCACATAAATTCACTTTTACAAATATATTACACTATAGCAATTGGAAGAAGTGCGGCAAGTGGGATCTTTCAAAAAAGGCACCATTCTCACTGGAAACAATGTGGCCGATGTTGTGGTCATCCTTAAAACGCTGCCTACTAAAGAAGCTTGCGAAGCACTGGCCAAGAAGGTGGAGACTGATTTAAAAAACAGCATGAAAACCGAAGTGTTGACCAAGGGCGAACAACACTCCATACAAATACACGACAGAGGATTCGATGTGTCCAATTTGCAAGCCAAAGTGCGCATTCTTATTTCCACATTACCGCAGAACATCCGTAAACTCGAACCGGAAATACATTTGGATCATAAGTTGATGCAGAGTCATTTAGCGGCAATACGTCATACTCGCTGGTTCGAGGAGAATGCTCACCATTCCTCAATTAAAGTCCTGATACGTATTTTAAAGGATCTGACAAAGCGATTTGACGCCTTTACACCCCTCTCCGCCTGGATGCTTGATTTGATCGCCCATCTTGCAATAATGAATAATCCATCGCGTCAAGCGTTGCCTATCAATTTGGCATTTCGTCGTGTATTTCAATTGCTGTCTGCTGGACTTTTTCTTCCAGGATCGGCGGGAATAACCGACCCAACCGAGCCAGGTCACATTCGGGTCCACACAGCCATGACTCTTGAGCAGCAGGATGTATGCTGCTATACGGCTCAGACGCTACTGCGAGTACTTGCGCACGGTGGATACAAGCACATACTGGGAATGGAGGGTAACACAAGTATTGTGCGCGAAATGTCAGTATGGAATGGAGTAGTTGTATCGCCGCTAAAACCCGTATATGAGAAGCCGACCGACAAAAAGGAAGGTGATCTTGAGGAAGATATTGAAATGATCGAGAATGAAAATGAGGATGTAGGCAGCGACGACGCAGCTGAATAAACTAGTCAATAGGAATTTTATTACATTTTTTATTAAGAAACGTAATCAATAAACGCCGCTGACTTATGGTATCAGCATATTCTCAGTTATGGACTCATCTTCATTGACACTATCCTTTAGGATCATGCCAATTATGTCAAAATATTTTTCTGCAGGAATGCCTGAAGGCTCGCTGACTTTAATTGCTAAATCAGCCGCTACAATTTTTTGCCTCACGTCCAGATTTCGAGCAGCCACAATTGATTTACCCAATTTGAGGCGACAAGGCAGTTCGCTCTCTAAAATAACTTTGTCCTTTCCCTTACCTTCGTGTAGTGCTTGTTCTAACTCCTTGCCGCCACCCAAGATTGTAATTACTTCATCAGCACTGAGGCTAGGTTTGGAAATATATGCGTTATGCTTAAATTCATTTATGCAGCGGCCCAGCGACAACATTTCGTTGGGATCAAGAGAGCAGCGGTGATCGGAACCTTTCTGATTCTTGTCCAGTGTAAAGTGTCGCTCAACTATCCTAGCTCCAGTCAATATAGCTGCCTCAGTGATGCGTACACCCAGCTCATGCCCAGAGTATCCAATGGCAACAGTGGGATAACGTAGCATTAGTGTTACGATCATTTGTAAATTGCAGTCATTCGGTGGCGTCGGATAGGCAGAGACGCAATGCATCAACGCATACTGATTGTTGCCCGCTTGCTCCATAATTTCTACGATCTTATCAACTGTTTGCATGGTTTGCATTCCGGTCGATATTACTAAAGGTATATTGAGGTTTGCAGCTTTTGTCAGCAGTGGAAAATTATTCGCATCTCCTGAGCCAATCTTAATAAAGGGTACCTTCAAATCTACAAGGAAATCCAAAGACGGCTGCAAAATTTTGAAAATAAACAAAATTTTGTTACAGATATTAGTCAACTTGTGTTAATCAAAGCCATTCTTAATTACCTCATCCATAGCAGATGCAGTGAAATCAATTTTAATTTCCTTACTATATGCTTGCAACTGATGATACTGCTCCTTGGAAAATTCAAGAAATTCCTTATGTTCACCGTACGTTTTACCCCAGGAGTTTGTGCTTTCATATGTTCGATTAAGGGCGGAACGGGTGAACTTCGCTTTCAAATCAGATTTTTGAAATTTTACACAATTGCATCCCGCTTTTTTTGCCTCTAGTATCAACGATTTGGCAGTTTCAAGACATCCCTGATGATTTTGGCCAATTTCCGCAATTAAATACACCTCATTACATTCCTTTTTAGTAATAATATCGAGCAACATTTTTAACAGGCGCTGATTCAATTAACCAATTTAATTTAGCGCATAGCGAACACTTAATTAAGTGAGGCAGCATTTACGATTGTGTGACCAAAGAAAAATAAATATAGTTGTGTACGAATCTTGAATTATTGAAAAACCATACACTCACATTACATTACATGTTATTTGGTAAATCGGCAAATATATTTGGTCGGTATTTTTTAACCGTCAAATAGTTTAAATATTTTTTTTTTATAATACGCTAATGATGTTGCCGTATAATATTTTGAAATCAAGTTGGCAAGGTGCTAACAATTAGAGCCATAGCTGTCCTGCTTGCACCACGCCAACAAAAACCAAACGACGCATATGGCGGGCAACGGCGCAACCCTGTGAGTGCAAGTGAAACACACTACATGTGAAATGTGTGACTAACTGCCCATTTCACTTCCTCCTGTTTTTTTGTGAAATGTGGGCACACTGGAGAAATTTTCTGGTAGTAGCTGTGCTGTGAAAAATATTTATTGTGAAAAATATATATCAGAGCTGCTTGCCATTCTTCGGTGGGAAATTAATACACAGTAACTGCGCAGCAAAAAACAATACAGAAACATGGGCGATGTTATGAATATCGACAGCATCATATCAAGACTTCTGGAAGTGCGTGGGGCACGGCCTGGCAAAAATGTTCAGCTCTCCGAGAGCGAAATTCGTGGCCTCTGTCTGAAGTCGCGAGAGATATTTCTCTCGCAGCCCATACTTTTGGAGCTGGAAGCACCACTGAAGATTTGCGGCGACATACATGGCCAATATTACGACTTGCTGCGCCTGTTCGAGTACGGTGGCTTTCCCCCGGAATCAAACTACCTGTTCTTGGGGGACTACGTCGATCGTGGAAAACAGTCTCTGGAAACCATCTGCTTGCTGCTCGCCTATAAAATCAAATACTCTGAGAACTTCTTCTTGCTTCGCGGTAACCACGAATGTGCCAGCATAAACCGTATCTATGGATTCTACGACGAGTGCAAGCGCCGCTATACCATCAAATTGTGGAAGACCTTCACTGATTGCTTCAATTGCTTGCCAGTAGCGGCCATTGTGGATGAGAAGATATTCTGTTGCCATGGCGGTCTCAGCCCGGACCTCTCGTCAATGGAGCAAATCCGACGCATTATGCGTCCCACCGATGTGCCAGATCAGGGTCTTCTATGCGATTTGCTGTGGTCCGATCCGGATAAGGACACCATGGGCTGGGGAGAGAACGATCGTGGCGTCAGTTTCACTTTTGGCGCTGAGGTTGTGGCCAAATTCTTAGAGAAGCACGAGTTCGATCTCATTTGCCGCGCCCATCAGGTCGTCGAGGATGGCTATGAGTTCTTTGCCAAGCGTCAGCTGGTCACACTCTTCTCGGCACCCAATTACTGCGGCGAATTTGACAATGCCGGCGCAATGATGTCTGTGGATGACTCTCTAATGTGCTCATTCCAAATTTTAAAACCGGCAGACAAGCGTAAAAAGTAATAACACCAATAAATTTCCCACACACTCACACACACACACCCACACACACAACCCACATACAATTTTCTTTACAAAGCAGGCAACAAACCAATAAGAAATTTAATGATTCAACGTAAGTAAAGCGACTAACACACTTACTTGCCTATCAAATTCTTATCTACATTTCTATCGTCAGCAGGGGCAAGTCTAATTTTACAAACCTATCACCGACTATGCGGCCAGAGAGGGAAGAACCGAACGCTCTGCGTCCAGTTAAAAACTTTATAAACTGCAACCTAAACCTGGACAACATTTGACCTTTTACGAAATAAAGAGATTTGCTTCAATTACAAACATTCGCATGCATTCAAACAGGCATCATTTACGTAGAAACCATTTATTTCGATTAACATTTAACCATACAACCCCACACCTCTATCAAAAAATTTGTCGCCTATCGACACATGCACATACATACTATGCGCATGTACCTATAGTTTTGTCCAATTTAAACGCGAGACTAAAATGTTAGTACAAGATCAATTTAATTTCACATAGACATACGATCAAGGCGACTGGAACAGTCGGTCATAGTAAACGTAGCAGGGCTTTGTAAAAACACAATATAATTAAATTAAAACTATGGCATAAAGATTGAAAAATTGAAGGAAATTGTGAAGGAAAGAAAGAAAACAAAGAGTTAAACGCTTGCCAAGAAAGTAAAAGTAAACACTAAGTTTTGACCTTCGAAATAAAAATCAGTTTATGTTCGTCCACATTGCAGCCAACAATTGGTACAGATGGTCCATGTCTTATTTTTTATGCCCATGTCCGCTTTCATTTTTCAATTATGAAGAACTCTTGTAATTCGATCCATGCTTACATGTACAATTTTATTTTTTCATGTTTATCATTTTTAAGATGTGTTTAAACAAAAATGAAAGAAAAAAACAAAACAAATAACTTACTATTATTAATATGTCTTATCAATAATCCTTTGTATTAATAAGCAAATGATATACCACGTGTATGAATTATAAAATTGATTTCAATAAATATTTAAAAAACCCACTAACGGAACATTAATATTCCTATAGTTATCAAATACTTAAAGCCATTTAAGGAATTTGCGTGCCTCCGCACACGTTTTATTAATATACCTTACACTTCATAGTCTTACAAACTGGTAACATTTCTTCGAGAATGCATGCTAATGGTATGCTTTATGTGAGCTTAGCAAGTTTAGTAATTAGTCAAATGATTCACTCGGTATTATCAGTGTGGCCGGGTTCAGCTTGGACGGATATGCTGTGCTTAGTATTATCGATCGTGGTGCCAGCAGCCATGTTGTTTTCTTCAATGTGGCAGTCGTCTAAGGCTGCGCTCAGCTCCTTATCGACTTTGTCAACTGCTGTATTTTCTAGTTTGTTTGCTTCAGGTATACCCTGTTTGACTTCTTGCGTGATCTCAGACTCGAAAGAGTCCTCAACTTGCACGGCAACTGTCACTGGCTCGGAATCGGATTCGCCGGCAGCGTGCTGCTGACCCTGTCCCTGCAGCACCTCTGGGTTAATGCTATTTATAATGGCACGCAAACGTTGGATTTCCTCGTTTGCCTCCTGAAGATCCTGTGTTAGTCGTTCATATTTATCGTGCTGATGCCGCACCACGCCAATGTTGTTTCGTATATACTCCATTGGGTTTTCTGGGCGCTCCTTAATTACACGTATAAATATTTTTGTAAGTGAATCAAGAACGCTTCCGCGTTCCAGATAGCGACGAATCTCATCGCGTTTCGGATCAATTGGCTGCATCATAGTCAAATAAAATGCTGTCATACAATAAAATTATTTACATTACAATCTAATCTTACCTTAAAGGACATGTTGCGAAAATGAAATAGTACAGATTGGAGTTGAATCGAATCGTCCGGAATAAGTTCAATCGAACTAAAAGAGCGAACCAAGTTTATCGTTCGCTCTTTTCTAATGGTCTACAATTAGTTACTTGTCACACGTATTTTTAAGTTGCGAGTCACGGTCAGACAAAATAAAAATAGTTAATCATTATCTAGTACAATTTAATAAATAATAGTCTAAATACAGTTAAGAACTCATCATCAGGATTTGAAAGAAATTGTTTAACTATTGCTAACTGATTGATTTGATTTGATGTACAGAATGAGTTTGACTGGCAAATAAAAATATTGGTTATGATATATAGTTGAATTGTTTTAGCTGGCTTATGCTCAATTTCTGCTCATATTAAGTTATCTTTAAATAGATCGACTACAAATACAACCAAACCTTAAATATATTGTTCGCGACAACCACCAATATTTTCTCTTAAGGCGTTGTGTTTAAACTTGGCGCCAAAACTAGTTTAATCTGTGCAATGCGCATGCCTTCAAATCTGAATTATATATGCTCATCATACCGCATACACACAGCAGACAATTTGGCAATAGACAGTTCAGGAAACCTCTAAAACGAAAAATGGACATTTTTGAAAATACTTTTATAAGAGGCCCTTCGCCATCATACTCAGACGAAGCGAACTCGGAAACTGCCTTATCCGTTACACTGCCTATTGGAGCTGCCGACATGGACCTGGCCCGGATTGATTCGAAGACGGACACCGTAAATTTCTTCGATGAGAAGTTCAATTGTGCATACGATGATGATAGCTGCTCCCATTTGCATCCCAGCCGTAAAAGACGTAACAGTTTTGCATTTTGGATCGCTGTCGTAGTCCTGCTAATGTTGACAATAGGCAATTTGATCCTGACTCTTACAATTATGGGTGCGCTACGTTTGGGGAAGGGAGTACAGGGAATGGAGCTTATTCCGGAAGTTGATTTAGTTAAATTCTATGATGAAACCGATTTGGATCGCATCCAAACTAATACAATTGGAATACACGGCTTTTCCGATGTGCCCGTATCGATCAGCAGCGATGGAGAGGACAGTGGAGTGCATTTTCGCGTCTTTCGCAATGGTAATGGTGCCGCTTCCACTGCCTTAAATGAACGCGATCGAGTTGTGCTCGACAAGGAGGGAATTGCCATAGAAGCTAATGTGTTTGAGATCAAAGATCCAGTTGATCAATCGACATTGTTTACAACCCACCGCCCACAATACAATATACCCGATGGAGTGGATGGTGCTCTACAAACCAAGGTGGCCAGTGTGAGCCGCATTTCCAGCCCCATTGACGCCCCTTTGCTTATAGATAGTGACGGCCACATTTCCATCAAGGGTTCCGAGGGCGTGTTCCTCGATGGGACTATAATAGAGCTGCATGTCGAGCATCACGTCTCAGTTAACTCAACACAGGGCGCAACAGTACTGGAGGCAGGCAAAGGAATTTTCCTAGACATGGATCGCATACCGATTGTCAGTTCGGAGCTGGGTCTTCGCACTGGTAGCGTGCAGTACAAGATTTGCGTATGCATGCCGATTGGCATACTCTTTCGTATAGCCATTCCCAGAGTGCACAATGGACCTAAAATATCTTGTGCCCATTTCGACAGCCAGTTTGATCCATGTGAGATTAACTAAGTATGCAATTAAATGAACACAATATCAATTATAGTATCCCTATTAGAAATGTTACGTAGCAATTTTTTATTTGTATTTAAGTAAAATGTACAAGAACTTAGAAGGTTAGTTGGTATGCCTAAAGGAAACCCTACAATTTCCGGATTTGTGTGTTTAAATAAATAAAAAACCAACTGTATTCAAACACGGACATTCTTCTTCTTCAATTGTTTCGATTGCTGGGTATAATACAGAAATGGTATTCAATTCGTTGAACGTGAATGTACATAATGATAGGCGAAAATCGAAAGATATTTATAAATTGAATTCCATTCAAAACTAAGATAAGATAGATCAAAGCTAGTCAAGTACACACGTAAATTCTAAATTATGTTTATTATAACCGTACTGCGCTTAGCCTTAGCCTAAACACCAGGCGGTGGGGGCTCATCGTTTCTGGCAGAATTTGTCGGCGTTAGATCCACCATATTATCCGGCACCATACTAAGAAGCTCAGCTTCACTTAGCTGCGCCAAGCGACTTTTAGCCTTTGTCGCACCCTCTGCACTTTTAGTAGCTGGAAAATTGTCAAGGTATCAGCGATTGTGTTCGAATCAAAATCAATTTATAATCCATCCTCTTACCCATGCCATATGAGCTGTTTGAGGTGATTGCATCTTCTGGATTGTACTCCTCGTCATCGCCTGACTTTGGTCTAGTTTGCGACTCACTCTTCTCCTTTAAGCTAGCCAAAATCTTGGTCAGATCAGGCGGTATTGATATACTGGCCAGCACATTGGATGATGACGAGGGTTTGTCTAGATGCTGTAGATCGAAAGAGCATTTTTTCAGGGCAGTTCGTAATTGCAATAATTTCGAGGCTCTCCCAGATGGCTCCATATTTAAGAGGCTGGCTATTTCCATGCGTTGCGCAGCGATTTGCGTATTAATTTCATTTACTTTGCGCTCCAGGTCATTCTTATTGCCTGGAGTCGATGTGGGCAAATCATCATTGTCGTCAGAGCTGCCTCCGGGCGAATATGGCGCATTCGGATCATCTATGCTAGTCAGCGCTTCTGCCGAAACGTTGGCTGGAATTGAACATAATATTTTATTGCAGCTGACGAATAGGTTTAGCTAATATACACAGTACTCACACTTTTGCAACTTTGCAATAGGCGCTTTAATAATGGCATCGATGTCGAACTCGTCGTCCTTGGAGCTCGTCGAGTGCGTGCTATGCTTGCGCTTCGGACTGCTCGGAGGCGTGAACGTTGTTCTAACGCGTGTTTTGCTTGAACTCTGAAAAAAGAAACGGGAAAATATATAGTCAACATCTTTCATATATGTAAGCTAATGCTACCTTTGCAGTTTTGTTGCTGGCAGTGGTTAATGGTAGGGGCAGCGTTTGGCTCAAGTTAACCGAACGTTTGCTCAGGCAACGCACAATTATGCCGAGCAGCGTGTTTGGCCGTTGCGTGTCCTCGTAGAAGGGAACGCTGTCTAATGTGTGTAGCACTGAGGGCAACTTATCGCGGGTGCCCAAGGGGAATATATAAAAGTCTCGAATATTTTCCGAGTCGGCACCCAAAACACCAAGACGCTGTCGTGAGTCAAGGTAGTCGAAGAAGCTGTCAAATCGAACAGTGTTTGAGACGCTGGCAGGAAACAAACTGACAATAACAATCTCCTTGGTGGGACTCTTCTTGATCTTTTTGAGATATTCCCAGACATTCACACGCGTTATGCGACCAATAACATCCAAATTGATGGGCAGCAACTTATCCAGTTGATTGGTATCCCCGTGTACGGAATGAATGACAACATCAAAATTGGCGACATCCACCATGTTCAAATTGCCAGTCCAAATTGCCGGGTTGGGCAGGCCCTGTACATAGCGAGCGTATCTATCCAAAGCAGGTGTTGGCACATCAATTTTGGCTATGGTTTTTGTGACTGCAGGCAATGATTTTAATGTCTGTTTGGCGGGCTGTGTCAGATTAGCGGCCTCTTCCACGGTTTTCTCCGACTCCAGAATTTGATCAACCAAATTAAAAGCTACTAAGGGAGGTTCAGCTTTCTTGTCATTTGGTTTCTTGTGCAGCGGGGATTGGGCTTTTTCGGCGTGTTCCTTAGTTGCTTGCTTGTCGCGTGTTGGCTGCTCTTTGTCTTTTTCCGGCTCATTCTCGTGATGGTGCCTTTTGTGGCTGCGTTTTTCTTGACTGCGGCCTCTGCTGCTTGACCGACTGCGGCTTCTTTTGTTACCACTTTGGTGATGATGATGCTTGTGACTCCTATGCCGCTTGTCTCTGTCACGGTCACGGTCACGGCTGCGCTCCTTTTCCCGCGACCTGGTGGACTTCTCTTTACTGTTAACTTCTGTGGCGGGCGAGGTGTCCATATTAGATTGAGTTGATTTTTTGCTGTCATAACTATCAAACTTTGTTTTGTTCGCCTCCAACTCTGACTCCTCCTCTGGCAGAGTTACGTCCAACTTGGATTCGATTAGCTCCTCACCTTTGTGCGTCTTAACCACGTAGTTTTGGGCACATGACAATAAATCCAGCTCGGACTTTTTAATCATATCCAACTGATGTCGATTTTCCTCCTCACGCCATTTGGCCAGCTCTTGGCTAGCTAACTCAGCCGGCGTCATTCTTACCAATTGCTTGGGCTCTACTTGTTTGGCACATATCTTCTCGAACAACGTCTTATTTTTGCGGTCCTTGATGTTAAACATGAGGGATCGGTATTTAGACTTGTACTTAGCGCTCACATCTCGCCCAAACGAATGATACATTTCCGACTCCACTCGTTTCACAAAGTTCTCCACCTCCGCCACCGCCAGCCAATCGGACTTTTCTGTTGGCAACTCTGCTGCCTGCGCCTCCTTAATGCGCGACAGCAATTGCTCCATAAGCGTGCGTCGCACATTGAAACGTATGGGTTCAGGCTGGGAACTACTCACAGGTCTTTCCGTGCTGCTCTTTTCGGGTGAGCGACTAGGCGTAGTTGCCGCCTTGCCGGCAGGCTTCTCCTTTTTTGCCATGCTGGGCATAGCTGGTAGCATCTGTAAGGATCTGTTCGGACTTTCCGGTGGTTTTTGTGTTGGCAAGGACAATGAAGATTTAACTGTAATAATCTCTGGTGTAGAGTGCTCAGGTTGCCGTTTACTTTGACGTTTCTGGAGAAGATTGGATTAGATTTGATATGATGTATACATCTTCAGCTTGCATACCTCAATTTCCTGCGCCTGCTGACTGCCAGGCTGCACAACTTCAAAACTTGGATTATCCTGCAGCCATTTCTTTAGTTGCTGAGCGCTGGGCGCTAAGTGACCCGTAATAGCACGGCCGGTTCGGCGCTCAAAGACATTGATCTGGCAAGTTAAGTTCAAATAGCAAAAGCCAAATATATTTATTACACAGTTCACATACCCGCTCAACCTTTGACATCGAATCGGCCTGGCGCAGCACATCCTCGAACAGATCCTTCTTTTTGTTCTTTTTGGCTTCGAGTGCGTTTCCTAGCGGTGGTTGCGAAGCAGCTGCTTGCTGCGTCGGCTCCGGCGTCTTCGGTACGGTCTGTGCCTGAATTGCGGTCAGTGCATATTTGCGAATGCATTCGTCACTGCAATAAACCGAATTGACGCGCGCTGGACGCTTGCATACCACGCAGGCTACATCCGTATTGGATGTGAAGCTGCTTCCGCCAAGCTTGATGAAATGCAGTTGCTGTTGATGAAGTCTCGGCTGGGGCTTGTTGAGCAGCTGCCGCTTTTGTTGCTTCACAGGCGGGCTACTTGAGCTTATGGGTACCGATGCCACCGATACTCCGGAAGCGGGCGGAGATCGCTTGGGCGTAAGCTCCTGAAGCTCAACAGTTGCTTTGGTTTCGTTTGGTTGCTTTGATAACGTCACGGACTCGGCTGGCTCCAAAATTTGCTTGGGTAACAACATGTCCGTGATGCGTGGTTGACTCTGTACGGGTAGATATATTGTTGGGATTAAAATAGGATCAAACTGTGTGTAAACTTCAATTATTCCGCATTACAGATAAATACTTGATTACACAAGAAATCTTTTTAAAAGTATTCTAATGGTTACCTTCTCCTCCTGTTTTTTAACGCACTTGGGGCACTTCCAGTCAATGCCCTTTTGCTCCATTTCCAGGCCCATAGCCTTTGTCACACTAACACACGTTCCATGGTACCAATCCTCGCATAGATCACAGCATATCATAAATCGATTATTGTGTGGCTGACGGCAGATACACCATAACCTAAGACAAGGGCAATTTTAGTATCGCATAGAATGATCTGCACAGAATGCTTACTTATTGGGATCATCATCGTCCTCTTGAGATTCCGAGGCTTCCGGATCATTAGCTTCGCTGCTAATATTCGACTTGTTTGATCTTCTGGGCCGCCTGACGCTCCCAGCGGATTCTCTGGGCAACTGTTTTCTAGCTACGCCACCAATTTGTGACGAAAAGCTGTCACTATCTAAGCTGCTACTGGTCAAGTGGCTGCTATCCAGGGTTGGTTCTGTAAGCGACGTGGTACTAATGTCTGACATTGTTGTCACAGTCACGGGAAAGTTCTGAGCTCGACGCTTGGCGCGAGTTGTGGGCGCCTCAATGGGTGGCAGATAAATGACCCGCCCATTGCCTCTCACAATTTTCGTCTCAGGGCGGGATGACAACGTTAACGTTCCAGTGGAGCGAGCGGGAGTGCTACACGCCATGGGCAAATTGGTTAACGAACTTGTTAATTCATTGGCGGGAAAATCATTGAGCAGCGGCTATGGAGAAGCATATATCAGAGTATTATTTTTAGTAATCGATATTAAAAACTTACCTGAGCAATTGTTGGCAACTGGCTGGCAACATCGAAGATTGGTGACTCTCCAACATTCGTAATTGCATCTAGAGCACCCGTCTCAGTGCTGGCCAGCACCTGTTTGACCACCTCGGCTTCAAATTGTTTGTCCTCCTCAATGAGGCCCACAACATGTTGAAGGAAATCCGCGGTGATTTCATCCTCGTCTGGAGTTTCCAGCAAACGTGCGCTGGCTATATCAATGTCATCCACAACAGCATTGGCTACCAGATTACCATCGAAACTCTGTTGTTGCGGGACATTGAGCGCATTCATTGTTGGTTCGGGTACTTGATCCAAACACGCGGCGGTGCTCTCTAGCATTTTAACCAGTTTGGGTATGTTCTCATCGGCTGTGGCTGGCGGTTTTTCGACCAAAGTTGCCTTCGACAGCTCATCCTGCACAATAGAGTCAATGAGATCAAGTTGTTTATCGTTTTCGGCAGCCAGCTCCGAGGAGCTCTGATGCGTTTCGATAACAATCTGTGCGGGTAGCTTGTGAGAGGAAGCCGTCTCCACGCCAATGGGCATAAAGCCCTTAGAAGATGAAGATATCGGTGACGGAGTTGGCAACGGATTCGTACTGGACTTGGGAGTGCTGGGAGTATTTAAAATGATCTGCTTGCTGTTATCCGGTGTTGATGTCAGCATCGCCGTATTGTTATTCTCAGCCAGTAGACTGTTTAGATTGGTGAATACACCCTTGGGTCTTGACAGATTCTTGTTTATAATAATCTCTTTAACCTCTTGCGGCGGCGTCACAAACCCGCCCGGTGGCACATTTACCACACGACCCACTTGCACAAATGGTGCTCTCCGCATCTTGGCGGCGACTGCGGAGGCGGACATTCTGTTTGCCTCATTCGGCAATACAGTGGCTGGGGGCAGAGATTTGTGGGTTGGGCGCATTTTAAGAAATGATGTGCTCAATATGTTACGACCCAAGGCAATTACTGATGGCGGCGCTTTTGTATTGAGCTGAACAATCTGGCCAATTGCTGGTGCAGACAAATTGCTATCGGTCTGCTCTTTGCGCCGCTTGAAATGTGGGAGTGAACTTTGTGCTGGTTGTTGTTGTTGCACCTTTGGTGTATGCACTGTTTGTCCACGCGCTGACTGTGTATGGGATCGCCTGGAAAACTTCTTAATCCGCCTACGTTTGTTCGCGCTACGGCTGTTGTTCATTTTGAAATCAATATCACTGTCGCGATCGTTGTCAGTTTCACGGGATGCGTCACTTGGCTCGCTATGTTCCTCGGTATCGGCATTCTCCTCGTCAGCAGTTGCCGAGCTGTTTGCATCTTCGTCATCCTCTACGTAGTCCTCCGCAGGACTTATCACTTTGACAGTATTACGAACTGACCGTGGCCCCGGTATAATTATCTGCTGCTGTTTGGATGCTGGCGGCTGCTGCAGCTGCGCTGGTTGCTTGAGAAGCTGCTGCGGTTGTCTCTGCTGGTGCTGTGGTGGCTTTGGAGGTAACTGTTGTTGCCTGAGTGGTTGTTGCGTTGTGGTATGTACCTGCTTAATAGGCACCACTTGGAATCGCTTTTTAGCGCTCAACATTTTGACATTGGATTGGGTGTGAACGATAAATTTGCGTCCCTGGGCTGTTTGCCGTTCCAAAGCCAATCTTTCTGCGGTCTTCTGTGCCTTCATTTGTTCGGGCGACGTGAATGGAGTGTAGTTGTGATCGTTTCGAATGATCTCTAACAAAGCATCCGTTTCCGGCGTACGCTTGAATATAGATAAGCCAGCCAACTCTGCAATTTTTTTAAATATTCATTAGTTAGCTAATAATTCTATGTTAAGCCACATACTTAAAGCATTTTTCACCACCAAATCGGCAGAATTTTCCGCATAGAACTGTTCGACGCTGAGCCCCACAATTTGCGGGCGTTCTTTAGGCTTTCGACGCTTTTTCTGCTTTTTTGGGGCTTTGGGTTTGCGACCGGGGCGTTTTTTAACCTTGGGTAACTCGGCTTCGGTTTCCGTGGAGTCACCATTATTTTCGCAGCCGGTGTTCTCATTATCATCGCCGGTAACATGATCCTTTTCGCTAATCAGCTCATCACCGCCGCTTTGGCTATCGTTGTCTGTATCCGATTCCTCGCGATCAGTTCCCGCTTCAAGAAAACGCTCCAGCTCTTCCAGACGCTCGGCTTCTTCTTGATCGACCATGCTTGGCGTAGGCGATGTAAGCCGCACAACACTAATACTCGCAATTGATTTTTCCTCTAAAATTATATTATTTATATATATGTACATATACGAGAACAGACATATTCAACTGTCTTACCCATAATGTTCTCAATGGCACGCTCGTCAAATGAGATGCCATTTTTGGTGTATACCACGACCAGGTTGGAATCTCCATCGGCTCCATTTGGCCGGGCACTGGGCGGCTCGCTAAATACCGAACTAGACATGACGGCAATGCTTCATGGATCAGCTACTGTACATTCAGTCCAGATCAGATCCCTTTTTCCACTCGTTTTGCGTGCTCTATTTCTACTTGTGAGCGTTGATATTAATTTGTTTGCTCATGCCGCGGCCGCGTTGTGACGCCGACATTGGAACTTGTGACGCAGCTGTAGGATTATTTGCTAAGAGCAATTGAGCTCTATATATCTAAAAATAGAGTTAGACTGCAGTGAATTCGTCTGTTTCACTCCAACAATAAAAATCGCTCTATTGCACTTTAAAAAATGCCTTTTTCAAAAATATGAAAATAGAATTTGCAAAAAATTGTACTTCGACGAAAGAATGTAGTGTGACCAGCTACAGCCAAGAGAGATGTGCAAATTGTATCACAGGGTGAACGTGAACTAGTTTCAGTTCCTCGCGCATTTTGATATTTGTTTCTTATTGTATCCTCTTTTTAAATTGTACGTAAACAAAAATGAATCATATTTAAAGGGACCGTATTTAATAAAAAAAAGTCGCTGGAATTAATTCAAGTTAAATAATAAGTTTTTATATCATTACCAATATATAAGCTAAGTGCATTTCTCTTAGAGCGTTTAGCCAATAACACATCAAAGAACTTGTGGACTGTTGGCTTGGAACATCAATTTAGCCAATACGCGACTAAGAGAAGGCATCACAGTTATGATGTCTCCATTTCTAAAATATCGATATTTTTGATAAATTTCACTGTTAACATGCCCTGCACTGTTATTCACAAAGCAGCTGTTAAATTTTTAATTTTTTTGTTTAATTGAACCCTCTACTCCCTAACTAAACACTAGCTAGACATTTTTTGGAAAATTCCCTCAATTTTTACGTAATACAATATATAAGCCACACTGCAAGCTAGTAACGGCGGCCCACTGAAGACACATACAATAGTAAAATGTTAAGTTAACAGACCAAGTAAAGAAAGCCAAATCGCATAAACAAAAAGATATTGCTGGTGCATTCGCTCCGAGATTCTACAAAAAGCTTTAACGCAGTCCAGTTGTGGAGAGACGCAGAACAAAAAGAAAGAATCAACAAAAACGAATAAAACAGTGATAATAAACGCTTATTTATTGCAGCTCTCAAGTGGTTCATGTAGATATTGACGAGCTAATCAGGGCAAAAACACACCAGTTGCTCCCCGGCATTCATAATCGTAACGTTGGGAAAAAATGGCTTGCTTTCAAATGGGATCCTGTCACGCGGTGCCGATGACATTGTTCAAAAACAATAGGAACAAAGTCTGCAAGGCAATTCTTGACAATTCACTGGATAGCCTTAAGTTAAGCTCTGGTCCACTGCTCATTCTTCTAGAGGGTGGGAAGGATCAGAGCCTGTACAATACTGATGTTGACTATGTGTTCCGGCAGGAGTCATACTTTCAGTACATGTTTGGCGCCAAGGAACCCGGTTGCTACGGCATACTTAGCATTGACGTAAAGACGGCCAAGCCAACTTCCGTTTTATTTGTGCCCCGTTTGCCTGAGGAGTATGAGACATGGATGGGTGCCTTGCTAAAGCCAGAGGAGTTCAAGGCCATGT
This sequence comes from Drosophila kanekoi, assembly GCA_037075305.1. NCBI lineage: Eukaryota > Metazoa > Arthropoda > Insecta > Diptera > Drosophilidae > Drosophila > Drosophila kanekoi. The sequence continues at coordinate 508,492 of JBAMCE010000665.1, forward strand.
ACGAAGTAGACGAGGTCTACTATGTCGATGAACTCCAAGCCTATCTGGAGAAGGCCGCACCCAAGCTTATACTCACGTTAAGTGGCACAAACAGCGATAGCGGCCTCACAATGCAACCGCCGGAGTTTTCAGGCAAAGAGAAATATGTGACAAACTGCGATCTGCTCTATCCAATACTCTCGGAATGTCGCGTTATCAAGTCCAAGGAGGAGATCGAGGTCTTGCGGTATGTGGCCAAAGTATCTTCCGATGCGCACATTAAAGTTATGCAGTTCATTCGTCCTGGGCGTATGGAATATGAGGGTGAATCTGTGTTCTTGCATCATGCCTATGCCGTGGGCGGCTGCCGGCACGCTTCATACACCTGCATCTGCGGTAGTGGCACCAATTCGGCCATATTGCATTATGGACACGCTGGTGCACCCAACAATCGACCCATTCAAAACGGCGAAATGTGTCTCTTCGATATGGGCGCCAACTATTGTGGATATGCTGCTGACATCACCTGTAGCTTTCCGGCAAACGGAAAATTTACAGAGGATCAAAAATTCATTTACAATGCGGTGCTGGCCGCACGCAATGCTGTTATGGAGACGGCGCGTGACGGCGTCTCCTGGGTGGAAATGCACAAACTGTCCGGTAAGGTGCTCCTGGAGCGCCTCAAGGCTGGTGGCATGCTAAACGGCGATGTTGATGAAATGCTCGAGGCTGGCCTCTCCGGAGTGTTTCAGCCACACGGCTTGGGACACCTGATTGGCCTGGATGTCCACGACGTGGGCGGCTACCTGCCCACTGAGCCGCGCCGTCCCAGCGAGCCCTGGTTAAGCAAGTTGCGCTTTGCTCGCATCCTTAAAGCGGGCATGTATGTGACCATAGAGCCCGGCTGTTATTTCATTAAACAGCTTATGGACAAGGCGCTCGCCGATCCGCAAATTCGCAAATACATCAATGTTGAGATGTTTGAACGTTTTCGCAACTTTGGCGGCGTGCGCATAGAGGATGACGTGCTGATAACCAAGACCGGTGCCGAGAACTTTGCAATTGTGCCACGCACTGTGGAGGAAATCGAGGCAACAATGGCTTCCAAATAAATTGTTAAATCATGTGCATATTGTATACTATACTATAATTTCGTATACCCATACATATATATATATATAAATATAAAATATATAACAGTAAAAATCTAAGGTAATTTACTCTTTTACTGCTATTAAGAAAACAAGTGCAAGGCGTATATTAATTTTTGTAATTTACAGCAAAGGTGCGCGTGTATAACAAGCATAAAGCCATATTTGAGGTCTTGTGCCTTAAACTAGTTAAATGAGCAGCTAGGAAATTGCTCCTATGCCAACTTGACCCAAACAGAACATGTTTTGTCTTCTATCAGCAATATGCTCCTGCTAATACTTATATTAGTTTGAGGTATTTGACCAACGGACCAGCATTGACTTTGACACGGCCAGATTTAAGTTTAGTTAACCTGACACAGGTCATTAAAAACTTTTGGCCAGGTATTTGTTATCAATATCATAATTAACTCTTTTTATCATTTACCCCGTATTCAATTTATTCCGTTTAAGTAAAAGTAACAAAATGCAAAGAGAGCAAATTAAAAATCTAGTAAAGTATATTTTAATGCTTAACATAGGCTCACTTTTATTTGTATAAAAAATAATATAATTAAAATCTTACGTTAAATTATAATAGGAAAACGAAAACTGTTTATGTTGTCGAAAAAACAAACGTATGAACTTATTTTTACAAAGGCAGATGCAATAATATTGTAAAATTTTAAAAGACGAAAAATTGGTTGCATAAAAAAAAGAATGAAAACAACTTTTGATTTGCAACTTGTCACCGGTCCCCACATTGCAATCCAAAATATGCAATTTTCTTAGTTTTGTTTTGGATTTGCATTGTTCATACTATTCTTCTCAATCATTCGAGACATCATCATTTAGATATTGGCTTTCAGCCAACAATCTAAACAAGATGATTCATGAAACATGATGAAATCGAGCCATTAAAGAGTTTCTATCATTATTTACAAGCCGATTTGCAGTTGAACGCATTGCATATTGTAAATTAAATTTTCTCGAAATGCTTCCATTTGGGTCTACATATACTTTTTGCTGAGTCCATTGCGTTGGTGTTGCTTTCCATGACTGTGTCCATTGGTAGTCGAGGTTTTAACGGTTTTAACATCATCGCTGCTATCGGAATCCGGCATTTCGGTAATGGCAACGACACTGCGACGTGGAAACCAGCCACGTATGGGCCCCTTTCGCTGACGCTTCTTCTGCGCGACATCTGTGTGCTCCAGCTCGCTGGGCACACGCTCACCAAACAGCCAGTGCCGGCGGAAACGCGTCACCTTGATGATGTCATCGGGCTGCAGGCGAATGCGTGGCTCGTCTGTGCAGGGTGCATTGATGCAGACGCGCCAACCCTGTGAGAAGATCGGCAGCCATCGACCTGATACAGGGCTTATACACTTGTAGACGCGGGTTCGGGCACGTTTCTCCTCCTTTTGGGCCAGCTGCTCGCGCTGTGAGAGAAGTTTTTAGTTGGAAATGTTTTTCGCGAGCTGATCGTGCACTTACGGTCAACGTGTATTGATCACAGCCCTTGACCACGGGCCATTCGATGCCATCACCGCGTTTTTGACACTCATCGTTGAACACCTGGCGCAGATTAAGTCGCCATCCTAAATCGTAAGGATAGACAAATGGCTCATACGTGTCGGCTTTGTATCGGCGATAGATTGCCTTCTCTACAATCCAAAGCTCAATGCCCGTCTGATTAATGAGGATTGTCTTCAACTGTATAAAGAGCAGCATGCCCAGACCAATCACAACGCCAATGGCCAGGCCCATGCCCAGTATGCACATGACAATGCTGCCGATAGTAAACTGTACGCTGGCCAAATAGGCCATTCCGTGAGTCAGGTAGTAATAGCGGTGAATGCCGCGATAAAAGGAACAACTAAGAACCACGGAACCATGCAGACTGCCCAGTATAGAGAAGAGCAGAAAGTAGCAGAAGTAGGCGTGGTTGGCCCAACCCACACAATGGTTGATCCATGGGCAGTGATGGTCCATTTTTTTAACACAGCGATTGCCTGCAAGAAATTGCAATTGTTTAGTGTGATATTAAAGGCTGACAAAGTTTTTCCTGTGGTTCACCTACATTTGCGACAGTGATGCGAACGCGGCGCCTTATAGCCCTCACACTGCTTGCAGTACTGCAGCCATTCCGTGTCCTTGGGGTCCTTGTCAAATTAAAATATAAATTATGCGTGATGTATAAGTTTTATAATGTATTCCAGCGACGCTTATAACTCATAAAAAAACGCACAGCTCACTAAATGACCCAACCAACCAGCTAACCTGCGCCCATTGCGTCGCGTCTGGCGCCTGGCCTACAAAACATTTATGCAAATTTTAGGTAATTGCATTACGAGCACGGCTCCGTGGTGGCTGCGTTTACGGTCGCGTGTGAGCCTTTTTGGCCGTAAATTATTATAGGGGTACGGGGATGGGTGGCTGGTCGGCGCAACGGCCCCCAATTTATTGGTGTCGAAAAATTGCCACCGCCGCAGCAGTCAACAGTCAGCAGATTTGTCTAGCCTCCTGTCGTGCTTATCGTCCACTTCTGAGGTAAATTGCAGCGTCTAATTGCTGCATTACGCGCCAGCTGGCGATAAAGGGTTGAGCACGCGATGCCGTCAACTTTACTGACCCATTTGTAGGCCCAGAGTCGTGCACGTGCATTCATATAAGTATGTTTGAATGAGCTGCCCGGTTGCATGTGCCCCCCCACAGATTGGCTGTCTTAGGACGTGCAAACAAGTGGCTGGCACGGCTTTTTTGTTGTGCTAAACAATAATTTCCGATCCAGAAGTGACGCGGCACAAATGGGCGACCAGGTGAGAGCATGTCAACAACAAGGGTCCTTACCTTGCTGCTTATGCGAAAGCAAGCAATTGTGAAGGCTCTTAGGATTAGGGTATCAGGATTAGGTGTATGTATATATAGCAGAGTTGGGTGCGTGTCGTACTTTGATTCAAGAAACCAAGACGCATTATCCAACAAGACGTGGCAGTTAGGTAATGTAAAGAAATTGAAGGAATAAAGAATTAAATGCTGCTGATTCTTTAGATTAAATAATGCTAGTTATAAAATCTAATGTAACTATGGAAGCCGATAATCTTCTTAATAAAAATATGTTTACTTCAATTCTTTCATTTAAAATGGATTAGAATGGACGAGGTTCTGCCTTCGTTCATTGAAGTGGAAATCAGATTAAAGAACCAAACCTACCTCCCTACCTAGGTGAATCATTGGTAAGAGCCTAGAACCATATATTGTACTCATAGTTTAGCTACCTAGGTGAATCATTGGTAAGAACCTAGAACCATATATTGTACTCATAGTTTAGGTCTAGATTTCTCACACACTCACTAAGCACAAGCCCATGGAAATTACTGTGATATATTAGAGTTAACTAAGTAAATTAAGCATTTCCGTTTGTTGCAGCCCACCATATTAATTTCGAATCAGATGACTGGCCCAAAGAAGGCCTTACCTACTATTAAAACTATACTATGCATATAACTAGTATATATGTATATATATATTGTTGTAAAAGGTGCTCCTGCTTCTGACACGCCCCTGCATTGGTATCGTGACCCAGCACAGGGAGCACAAGCGGCCGACCCCAGTTGACAAACATTTTCCATGCATGCCAATGTCACGACAAAATGTTTTATAGTTTTTTTTCTTGTGGGTTTAGTTTAGGCAAATGGTGCGAGCTAGGGGTTAGTCGGAGATCTTGGGGTTGGGCAGCGTTTGTAATGCTTTACCTTTGGCTGCCATTGTTTTGGCAGCAGGCCCGGACCTGTCACCGTGGCCATGATGTAATTGAAAGTGGCCAACGTGGAGAGCAGCAGGAACAGTGCCTGATGTGCGAAGGCAGCAAACGATTCGTTCGGCGGCCACCACATCGAGTTCATGTAAAGCGTCGTCAGCGTTATGCATTTAATGATGCCTGAAATGTGTAGACAGATGAACATTATTATAAATCGTACACATGGTTAAACATTCCACGGGTAATAGGAGATTTCCACTATATATGTATGCATGCATATATTTTTGTAAACATCAATATGTACGGCGATTGCCCGTCAAGTGGTGTTGGGTTACTGTTTGGAGGGTTCTTTGCGTGCCACGGAAATTAAATACATTTATTTGTATATTTTTTGTTTATGGCGCGTCTTGATTAAGCGTTAACACAAGGGTGGCAATTGTATTTTAACTGGCTTGGTTAACGCAGGCAAGCCGAGCCCTGCAAAGGCATAGCCATCGTTGTCCACCCCTCCTCCTACGTGGGGGGCAGCAACAAGCGGCGCCAAATTCAGTAATTAAGCTATGTACAATAATATCGCAGTTCAATATCAAGGTTGCCTTTTCCGTTGCCACAACATGAACCGGATGCTTTATGGTCATATTACCGTCTGCACAAATGGGCCTGAATAGGCAAATTGCACGCAATTTTTGGCCGGACCACGTATAATTTACCGTACTTAAGAAGTATCGGAATAATTTATTCAAGCAGCAACTAAAATGCAATTAGCGCAGCATTTTACGGGAATTAAATGACGAGCCACTCCTTAAGAATGCGTCCATCCAAGTGACGATGGGGGCGGTTCAATGGCGCCAGCGTCGACGTTGACCGCCTCGGAATATGAAACACAATATTACGTTGCAGACAAAACACAACAATTCTGTAGCGTGAGTGGGTGGGGGTATGGCACTTAGCGTGGCACACTTGTTATTGGCCAATTGCTGGTTCTCTTTTGCTGCAGTTCATTCACTTTGTGTGTGCACTTAATAATTTGCATATGTCATCAACTGGTCTGTTCTTATTGGACTTAGATAAGCGGAATGGGATCAACTGTGCTTAAGACTCCTTTGGGCGTATGCTCCACATGCAATGGATATGAGGCATTCGGCTTTACTTACTCAGCGCGGTTATTGGACCCCAGTGTAGAAAACGCCGAAAGCCAGATATTTCGGCGCTCATTATTTAATTATAGCTTTTATGCTGACGGCCAAAATGGTAATAAGTTGTCGAGCTCAGCACACGAACAGGTAAACAAAAACAGCGACCATAACAGCGTTGCCAGCCTGTCGAATTGCATTGCACTTGGGCAGCAAACAATCGATACTATCGATAAGCGAAATCGATTGGATTGCAAGACATTTCGCTCCGAAGATAGAATTTTTAATGCGATTGCAAACAGGTAAATTTTATATAGTACATATGTATTTTTATAAACAAGCCACCAATTAGTAATTTTTATTTGCGAATACAACAATTGTAAGTTACAACTAAATCCAAAGCGATTCTATTAACTGACGTCATTCATTTGTTGGCCAGAATTTCAAATTTCATGCCATGCTCATGCTTCTCCAGCTCGCTAATAAGGCTGGTTTTGGAAAATGCGGCGCCAGGGGGGAGTACACCTCCAGTGTCCGGCATTTTGTTGCTCTCTCGCAGAATGGTAACTGCTGTGGAGAGTAGGGCAACACATGTCGAACCGTAGCCAGGATTCGGACCCGAAACTCTAACCATGAGGGTTTTGGTTGGCGGATCTTTGTACTGATCCGTGCCCTCGGCTAGACGCTGCGAGCTGGGCCAACCGGTCGCCTTCATGGTCATTTTAAAGTAGGTACGTTCCATGCGTGCTTCACTGGGTCCATCGCGTGATACAAAGCCGGCAGAAAAGAAGCCAGGATACTTGAGTAACAAACTGCGGCCGAACTGAAATTTGGCCATTAGGCCAAAGAAGGTCGCGAAGAGAGCAACAACAATCGCTGAAATCCATGAGGGGAATCCAATGTAGGCATGCATTTGTACCGGTCGTTTCTTATCGTGTTCGTACAAAAAGCGCTGGGAGCGCATGACCACCGAACGATCGGAGCCCGGAAAAGGCAGGCAAACTTTGTTTACCTCCGTGGAACGGAACATCAACGGGCGATGCTTCAGAATGGGAAAGAACTTAGGCAGACGCTCCGGGTACAGTTTCTGTCGAATGCCACGCAGCTCGTCCGAGTGGGCCAGCCCATAAACAGCGCTCTCCCAGGTGCCTGTATTGAGACCAGCTTTGCCACAGGAAGCATCCGCGTCTTTTACACCATTTACCAAAAAGGTCTCCACGGAATTAACGACACCATCGAAGTTCTTCTCCACAAAAACGATGCCCATATCGGCAGGTATGGAATCGAATCCGCAAGCACTGATCACATACACGCCGCGCTCTTTGGCCAGCTCATTGTATTTCAGTTGCATCGTTTCCATGTACTGCGGCTCACCACTGACATCCACGTGATGGGTACCTGCGTTTATGCAAGCACGGACCACATTTTCGCCGTAGAATCGATATGGTCCTGTGGTGTTGACGACGATGCGACAGGATTTGGCCATATTTAGCAACGAATCCTCATCGTTGACATCAGCAATAATAATGGGCGTCTGCGACAAGTCCTTTTTGGCCTTAGCGCCCATCTCCTTCAGCACCGCCTGCAGTTTCTCCCGATTGCGTCCGGCTATGCCCCATCGCAGATCCTTGAGCACGGACACCGCCTCGTAGACCGTGTATTTGCCAGTGAAGCCTGTGGCTCCAAATATTATCACGTCCAAGCGTTCAGTTTCCATTATGCGTTCAAGGTCAGAGTAGACGTCACAAGTCTGGAATGTGCCCGTTAACAGGAATAATTCGTTATCAGAATTATGCGCTCGATGTTGCTGAGAGTAAGAACTTTGAACTACTGTGATTGATTTGTTCAGCGAACATCGAAATTACGAGAAACTCACCTACTTTACTCTATTGATTAACTTGTTAAAACGCACTTTGCCCACAGGTGTGATACGTTCGCACTTGGTATGATTTCAGTTATTAATGCCGGTGTGTTAGTTATGAGTAATAACATACAAATTATTCACACTGGTCGCATTTAAAGATTGAGCCTGTGACAATCGAGAAAAGAATCGATATACTTTACCGTAAGTGAAAATTAATTAAAACTAATTTAAAATTAACACATTGGCTTTATTTTAAATAATATTGTTATGAACTAGTTACCTACAATCCGTTTCCTAGCATTATTGATATACTATCAAATTGAATATTACAAAATGTTAATGCGAATGCATTGCGTAAAATCAATTTATCGCATCCTTCAAATAAAATACGATGTATATCGATATGTGTGTTTATTTACTTAACGATTGTTGGCAGGCGGCACATAGATGGCATGCCAAATATGTAAACATTGTTCGAAATGAACAATCCGCGCGAGCATCTGCGTTGCAGCAGAAGAGGCTGCAGCTACACTACCAACAGGGCGTACAACCTAGAGCGACATGAACGAAATCATGACAAAGGCAAGGTACCAATATCGCAGTGCCAGCCGTGTCCACACTGCACATATGCCGCGGGATCTCTTCACAATTTAACGCGACATATAAGTAAAAAGCATACAGAAGCGACGGTAAAAACACAGCAACAGGTTGCAACTAGCCAACAGCCAGATCAACGGAATGAGGTGCCTTCTACAAAGAAAGCTCCAACACTGGACAAGACTGTGCAACAGCCACTGGAACAATCCGCAGATTCATCGCTTTGGTTTTGGAGCACGCCGCAGCAACAGGAGAGAAATTTCCTTAAGCGCAGTGGCCTAAAAGGCGAATGTAAGATATTAGAGCGCAGCGTGAATCTGTTCAAGTATGTAGTATGTGAAAATGAAGAAATACATGTATCTATAAACTAATTTACTGCAATTTATAAGATTGTACGCACTGGTGAAAGCGCGAGGCGGAGCTCTGGATGTGGATGAATGGGATGATATCGCAGCAGCACTCGGCCTGCCACCAGGATCAGGCTGTAATGTTGGCGTCAAGTACATGAAGGTGATTTTCGGATTTGAGAAGAAAGAAGAAGACCGTTTACAGGAATGCATTAAAGTTGACGGTGTGCCGCCTTGGTGGGACGACGGCGATTTTATCAACGACAACATGAATTGTTTATCCGGAGATACTGAATGGTGTAGCCGAGGGTCGAAAGACATGAATCGTCAATCTGCTACTGTTCAAAATGCTGTAATTAAATTGATTTACGATAAGTATTATAGGGATCACATAAGCAATAGCAAACCGTTTCAACGCTTCTGCGTGAAGGACTCATGGCTACGAGCCACAATGTTGAATTATCAAGCGCTAAAGTCTCAACTACATTTAATACATAGTTCTGCTTTTTGACTGCCTTATTTAATTAGTTATATCAGTATTAGCCAGACTTAGTTATTTAGTAAGATCAAAACCGATGTCATCAATTTATTTAATATATAAGACCAGCATATCAAAACTGCCGCCAAAAATATGATTACATTTTCGCGAAATTTAAACTGAAGTGAAGTTGGTAGCGGGCCTAATTTTGTGAATATTTAAGTATAATTAATCGAGTGGTTCATCGATATATTTTGTGTGTTGTGTATTCAACACCTATATTCACCATGCTGATACCAAATCGATACCTTGCTACCATCTCTAGTATATCGAATTCTTGTATCGCGCACAACATTGTGAATTCTGTTTTAAAGCTGGAAGGTCGTATGTGCGCAAGAATCGGTGGGCAGTGATTTTCAAAAATAACTGAAAATATAGAAAAGTTTGAATTGCGATTTGTTTAGACTTTACACTACATTGAACTGTTTGTTAAAATTAAAATTAATGTGTTTACGTGCGCGTTAAAAGTCAGTTAATTTGTGAGCTCATTTGGGAAGCAGGACTGCGCAAAAAGAAGAAGCATTTCGTGATTGGCGGCTGTTCGTTTGAGTGTGTGCGTGTTTCTCTCTTTGTCGTGTGTGTGTGTATGTAGAGGCGGTGCGGCGCAAGAGCAAAAGGAGAATTCGCAAGATAGAAGAGCCAAGAAGCGGCGTGTGAATCACGACTGAGCGAGAGCCCAAACTGAATCACATCAGTTTTTTTGTTGGCATCTTTAAAAAAATACGGAGAATTCGAAAAAGTAAAAACACACAAGAAGGAAAAAAAGAAACACCAACAGCAATTGATTATTGCAAAAGTTAGAAAGCAGCTGCTGCATCAAAATGGAACACGAGGATAACGCGCACTTCGACAATTTCTTGCAAAATCGTCTTGCGGAGAGTCTGCAAAACGCTGGCAGCGCCGGCAATGCGGCAGACGTTGCTGCCGAGCTGGTGCCCAACATTGGCCCCAAGTCTGGTGAGCACGATGACGACGAAGAATGGAAGTACATAAAAGAAGTGCAGCAGAGCGAAAAGCAACAACAACAGCAGCAGCAACATCAATTCTACGGCGAAAACTTTAGCGACGCTGACGTCGACGTCGCCTTTGGCGTTGGCGTTGGCAATGGTATTGGTATTGGTGTTGGCAACGGCAATGGCAACGGCGTCGCTGTTGGCAGCAGCAGCGACGCGTACATGTCGCTCGGCATGGACTTGAGCCTGGGCAATGGCGTTGGCAGCGCAGCCGGCTTCAGAGCAGCTGCTGCCGCAGCTGCCGAAGAAGAAGAGGACGTCGAGGTGATTAAGCATGATGGCGACTTTTCAAGCAACTCTAACACGACCACAACTTCAACCACGGGTGAAGTGGAGCCGCAGCCAAAGGAGGCGTCGTTGCCAAAAGCGGAGCAACTGCAGCCAGATGACGCGGATGCAGATGAGGAGGACGAGCCAAGCTCTGTGGCAACCACCTATGGCACTAGCAGCCTCAGCGAACAACAACAAGAACCCGAACAACTAGCCAGCGATGTACAAGCAGAGCACTTTGATAACAAGGAGAATGTCCATCCAACTGGCCAGGAACAGGCTGGGTTAGATCTGGAGCTGGATCTGGAGCCGCACTCGCAACTAAATCCTAATGCTGTTGAATTTGTGCCACACTTTGGCTCGCAGCCAGCTTCGCCGGCACCTGCCGAGCCACTGCAGACGCTCGGGCGCCAACTATTGGCCGACGATCTGGTCGCTGAGAGTCCACGCAAGGGAGCACGCGACTGCAACATGGACACCATTGCGCTGCCCGATGAGTGCGAGTTCGACAATGGAGCCGACAGGCGTCCGCACGAGCTGGAGCAGGAGGATGACACGTTCCCCGGCGAGTCGGATCTGACTACCGCCGAGCAGCTCCAGAATGGCAGCGAGGTCTATCAGCAGCTAGAGCAGCGCATCGATCATGGTCCGGAGACCAGCGTTGACCTGGACGCCGACTTGGATGCTAACTTGGAGCTGGAGGAGACACATGCAGATAAAGATTTTGTGCCCTCACAGCTACAAGACGACATTATGAAGCAGTCCATTTACGGCGAATCAGACTCAAATGCCCCAATTGAAGACATATTGAATTCGGTGCAAACGCTGCCTCAGCAAACGCCTGGCGAGGAGCCGCTCAAGGAGAAGGAGCTGCTCAATGTGGAGGAGAAGGAGCATGTTTCCCAATCGCCCTCCATCGAGGAGCTGCATCAGCAGCCACGTCAGCTGATCGATCCCATGCAGGCCTCTTTCTATTTGGAGCACACCTCCAGTGACGCATTCGCTCAACAAGATCACGATCAGGAGCAGAGTCTACTGCTGGACACCAGCGCGCCCATGTTCAGTCCGGATTCGCCAGAACAAGACGACGAAGCGGCACCAACAGCCACGACCACAACACTTGAGCTGCAGCCAGAGCAGGCAGACATTGTGGACATAACACCATCACCTCTGTCCTCCTCCACCGAGGAGAAACACCTTGTCGAGGAAACAAAGGAACAGCAGCAGGAGCCACTCTCGTTGACGGACCACTTGGACAATCATTTCAATGCCGGTGCTCCGCCTCAGGTAAGCTTACATAGAGACAGTATACATTAAACTAAAGATGGTCGCGTGAATGGAATGGCTGGGCCTTAAACACGAGAAAAAACTTCCAGTAAATTCGAAAAGCTAATTAAAACAGGCTAATTGGAATTACATCTGAAAGACCATGGTCTAATAAGACATTGGCATTCCAATCTATATTATACATTTATCATAGAAATATTTTTGTTGCCATACTAGCTTATAATTAATTTTATTATAAAAAATAACCTTTAATATAAACTTATTTAAGCGTCCACAATTTGAGTTTCGTGTCACGCCACAAACAAAGGTGGAACCGCGCCCATCTCTAGGTACAACTGAATGAGTCATTCAGGAACATTACGTATTTGTCAAAAACGTCATTATACACTCGTCATTTGTCCTGCACCCTGTGTATGTGGCTGTGCCCTCGTCTCAGTTTCCGACGTGTTTCCTCTTTGGTGCCACTATCGTTGCCATATCGTCCGCCCTATATGGTTGTCCTTGCCATGTGTCTACTCACCTGGGCCATGAGAAATCATTAAATTTGTTGGTATACTTCTTTGTTTCTGTGTGCACACAGCTGTCTGCATGCATTTTGGTGTCCCTCTCTTTACGGTATTCCCCATTACGCGCTCTCTTGCCCTTTAGCTCCCTCTCTCTGCAAGTGCTAATGCAATTTTTAGAACGTCAGCGCTAGGGTGTGTTCCGTTAACTCGCTCGCTTACGCTCCTTTTCTCTCTCTCCCTCTCTCTAACTTGCCTGTCTACACGTTTCCGTTCTGACACACTCAGCAGGACATGCAAGTGCTTTCCTTGTGCTTTACGTGTGTGTGAGGTGTTTGGTGCCAAAGATTAAGCTGCTCTTGGGTGGGGTTATTATGTCTGTGTGTATGTGTGTATGTGTGTGTACTTTAAACTCCATTTTTAAATAATTAAGGGCAACCCAAGGGTTGTTGCTGCTATTTTTATTGCCTTTTTGCTTATACCACTTCCTCTCTTTACTGCGGCTTTTGTGTGGCAGCACTTTATGCTGTTGACCTCTTGCCTCTAAGATAAAATATTGTCGCCATTTGGCCACTTGGTTTTTGTTATTCTTGCTACCGTGTTTTATTTGAGGTGTTTGTTTTTTCTGCCTTCGGTATTTGATTTCCGTTCCAATTGGATATTGTGCTGCTGGCAGAGCTTGCGGTCAACGATTCGGCTTAATGCATTTCTTGTATATGTGTGTGTTAGTGTGAGAGCGTCTGCCAAACTCCCCTCAAACTTGCTCTCTGTCGCTGGCGCTCTCGCCGCTGTCTGCAATCTGCATGACCAACACTAACAACTACAGCAGCAACAACAATATAAACAGAAACAACGACTTCGGCAAGAGTGGCAACCTTTTCGCTTCGTTGCAAATTCCAGCTCCAATGCACACAAACACACACACACACACAGACACAGCTTTCATAATTACACAAGCGCTTGGGTTCACTTAATTGGGTCATATACGGTTTTCGCTTGCATGGCACATACAAGCACACAGACATATACTAATACAATGTTTTATGATTTTTTTGTATGTGCTTTGTCTTGCACCGCCGCCGCCGCCGCCGCGGCCGTTGCTGCAGTCGACGCTGCTGCTACTGCTGCTGGGCATTGTTTGTGCTGCTATCGAACTTCCTGTGGGAGTTTCGTTGTGTGTATAATTTACGCCTGTAACAAAACGCTTTCTTCATGCATACCCCTCCTGCTCCCCCACAGCCAACTCATCGTTTTCATTTTCGCCGCTTGTTTTTGCATATTATTTACCTACATGATTTGTGTCTTTCTTATTTATTATTACATATTTTGTTGTATTTTGCCTAAACAAAGATAGCACGCACGCAAAGGTATATCCATTTACATGTCGATTGAAATATATACATATGCATATATATATCTTTTTTTTCCCGTTTGCCGTGCTTTTATTACGTGTCCGTCACAAATTTATATTGTTTATTTTCTGTTTCCAACATAAAGCAGAACTACAAGAATAACAACAGCAATTAGCGTAACAGACGGCTTGTCACCAATCGGAGTCGCGGTGAATTTGTAAACAAAACCGGGCGCTCAAAAGGCTGTTGTTTGACATTCTGTTTCCTATCAGAAGCTATTTCAAAATGCCGCTTGGCAGATAAGTTGTGCAGGCGTAGCCAATTAACGGCACTGTTAAGCCGCATGCTGTTAAATAACAGTAATCGGCAAATAATCATTTGCTTGATTAATCAAATAAACAAAATGATTTTTTCTAAGCGCACTTAAAATTGCGCGCCTCTTGTCGCTTTCTTATCGCTAAGTCTATTTATAATATTAAACGGCGCTATTCAGGCGAGAAAATACCTACGTTTGCGTATGTGTATATAAGTGTATATGAATATATAGGTGTACATGCGGGCGTTTCGGGTGCATTTCGATTCTAGACTCTGAACACAAACAAGCTGATAAAAAGTTCACGCGTCTGAGTTATGACTCAGCCGGGGCCTGCGGCCGTAAGTTCCCACACATTCATAAAACTACTGAATAGAATTACAAATTTTATTGTTTCTATTTTTGTTGTTGTTGTCGTTGCTTTTGTTGCTAACTTTCGCCACAATTCGCATGACATTTGTTTAAACTTGTGTTTAATTAAAATTTGTGCAATTTACATAAATTTGCATCGTCATCATCGTCATAGTAAAAAAAATGCTTTTTATTATTACGATTTTTCTGACAATTGATGGACAGCGACGCAGAAACAAGCTGAACAAAAAGTACGCTATTTTTGCTATAATTGAGCGCAGCGCGTCCATAAATATACAATATATTTAAAATAGGGAAACACATGTCTGACTAACGCAATAGGCGAACTAAACAATGAAATATAACAATACATTGTAAATGAAGGTCGTTTTTAAATATCTATAGAATGTTGGAGATGCATACCTTATACAGTTAATACAACAAATATCATAAAATATGTAATTTCATTTAAAAAATTGAGTAAAACGCATACGTTAACACGCTGTTTACGATTTTAACAGTCTATTAACCGACGATGTTAAAGTCTTTACATTGCCTTAACAGTGTAATGTTACGTTGCTCTTATTTTAATATACATATAATTTCATTTTAAAAAAAATTGATTAAAACGCATCTGTTAACACACTGTTAACGTTTTTAACAGTCTATTAAACGACGCTGTAACAGTCTTTACGTGTCTTAACAGTGTTATGTTATGTTGCTCTTATTTTAAACAATAATTGCGCCGAAAATTGCCTAAAAAAAGTATATTAAAAAAAAAAACATAATAATAACAGCAGCAACAAAAACTCAATAAGCACAAACTGGTAATTAAGTTTGAAAAATCCATTAAGATTATTAACTCAATTAAAATTGCTTGCCTCTTCAATTTTTTTTTTCGTTTGTAATTTAGTTTACACACACACACTCACACTAACATACACGCGTGTGTTGTTTTCTATAAGCGCTACTTTTGCTGCTGTTGCCATCGCATGCAGTTTGGGCAACGGGTGGTCCGCTTTGAGCTCCCCGTAAGCGCATTTGGCGTCTACGCCAATCCTACGCCCAGCCTCGTCTGCCCACACGAACAAGTGCTTAGAGATACAGATACGAGTATCTGTCGCTCTCTCTGTGTGTATGTGTGTGTGTGTGTGTGAGGAGTGTGCGGAGTGTGCTTAAACATATCTTGTCTGCCCACCTAAGTACGAAAGTACGAGAAGTATATATGTAGCTCAACTGACGCCCAAAATCAGCCTAAATGCAAAAAAAAAAAAACAAGTAAAACAAAAAATTCAGGCGTCAGACAAAGTTGGTAAATAATGTACAAGAGTTGGCCAAATGTGCATGTGTGTGTATGTGCGAGTGTGTCCGTGTCTGTGTGTGCGCAAAACGAGTTTCATTTTGCGGTCTCCCAACGAGGAGGAGGCCCCAAAAGCCAAAAGCAGAACAATTGCGAGACGACGGCGACGGCCAGAAATCTTGCTGCAATATGATTGCTATTGCCATTGTGTAGGTTGACTGAAGTCTGATTGCCAAAATGGCAAGAGCACACGTCTGAAGATGTTGCTGAAGCTGCGGCTGCGGCTGTGGCTGGAGTCATGCCACTTGAAGCCGTTTGGCGGCGTCTAATTGCAGCATTTTACGTTTTGCAGTTCAAAAGAAATGGGGGCTATGTGCTGCAGCAGCGGCAGCAGCTGAAGTGCTTTTTATCTTGCAGATACAATATCTCATTTTGCATGCGGCTGTCTTTACAGCAATCGCATGGCCTCTCGCTTGCCCAGTCTATATGCTATATGCGTTATCTAAATTTACACTGTCAAATGGGCATATACACACGTACATACATACATGCATACATACATACATATATATATGTACACCCCATTCTGTGACTGTGTGTGTAGGCGACACTTTCGCTTGGCCCGCTCGCAGATACTCGCACTTGCAGATACATCTTTGCTTCCTGCTTCTACACTGCACTGCAAGGCAATTTATGCATGTTCTCCTCCACGTCTACGAGTTGAAATTTATTTTTAAAATTTCAACCCTGTGCCAAGTTCAATAGCTTCTCAAAAACCAAAAAAAAAGCAACGAAAAATATGTAAAAATAATTACTAAAATGGGCGACAAAATGTCGCAATGCATTTTGTGGCCCCTGCAGCGCTGACGGCTGACTGCACCATGTAATCCCCCCCATCCCCTCCAGTCTCTGGCGAGGCGTCCACAAAAAATTGCCTGGAATAGTCGACGGTTCGCAACCAGCTCGGGGCGGAGCTCTGGTCTTATAAATAGGCTTCAATCGTTGTTGCCGGGGTGTCACAGCCAAGTGCTCCAAAAGTGTTTTTAATTGAAAGCCATTTTGTGCAGGCCAGATTTGCTCAGCGGTCTCTAGCTATTTCCAGAGGTGATCCATCTCTGGAAACGTCAGAGTCCATGGCAACTGCTTCTGCACAATCTATTCCACCAGCAGCTCGAGCAGATCTTAAGTTGCATTTGCCGCAGGAGCGAGCCGTAGACGATGTACAGCAATTTGCCTAACGTTAAGCTATTTGTATTTTTAAGTGGAATTTTGCGTCTCTGACAGCCATTTGGGAGACATGCACTAGGCTCCCGGCGATTTATGAAGAGCACTGTCTAAAGCTAAACTTTTCGTATGGGCTCTTTGGAATGTGCTTTATGTAGTACAAGCGTCAGTTCCAGCGTAGAATACGACTCCTTTCGAATGCCTGAGAGCCCTACGAGTAATAAAAAATCAAAGAAAACATATTTAAAACTTTCTTGTATACGTAAAGTATAGTTTAATAGAGGAAACACAAAATGAGTCCTCGTCTTAATGAATTTTTCACATTCTAATCAACAGACAACAATATAAAACGAGAAAGAAGGGCTATCAAGATACGTATCCTGATAGGGTTATCAAGATATGTATCTTTGTAAACAGAGATGTTTTTCATACAAGAACATACTTTTCGACCGATCGATCCTATTGCAGCTATATGATATAGTGGTCCGATCCAGCTGGCTCCGACATATGTACTGCGTGCAACAGAAAGAGAGCATTCTGCAAAGTTTTATAACGATAGCTTTAAAACTTCGCATAGAAACAGATAGACGGAGAGACCGACATGGCTATATCGACTCAGCTGTTGATACTGATTAAGAATATATATACTTTATGGGATCAGAGATGTCTTCTTCTATGCGTTACACATTTCACGACAAAGTCATAATACTTTCTGCAAGGATATAAAGAAGGGCTTGATATTTTATAACTATAAAACAAATCAATCTGCTGACGTATTATCTTTAACTAGGCTATATAATGTAGGCTGACGGAACATTCTATGAAACTCAGATAGTTTGGGTATTTGTTAAATATGACTAACTAGGATGACAGCACCATAATGAGCTCATGCCAGTAACAATTTGAAATACTTAAGAAACTTCGCATAGAACGCTACGAACCAAACTTTCTTATCTGCAATAGTAGAGCTCAAAGAATTTACCGCTTGGCCAGCAGTTAGCATTCGATTAATCATAGTCGAGTTAAACATTCCTTGATAAAATGAAGCCATGATATAATGGGAAGAAAGCAGCTCTAATTTTAGACAAGTTATCGAGCCGAATGCCTTGTGAAAGCCACACAGGGCGCGTGCAGATAGGACGTATCTATTAGTTGCGAAATATTCGCCATAAACAAGTTAAATTGTTAACTACCGTCCAGCCCACCGATCTTGAGGCCCTAAAGCTGCTCGGCTCATGTTGACCATAAAAAAAAAAAACAAAAAAAAAAGAAATGTGCAAAAAATTCTAAGAATGATGAATATGATGTGGAACCGGTTCTGTGTCGTACAACCCAACCTGCAGGTCAATTTAGTTTAATTAATCGCAAAAAACGTAAGACGAGACGTAACGAAAAAACTCAAGAGCGTGCAGGTTTTTACAGCACACCGAATATTGAATACCTTGTAGAGATATAACTAGGAATTACTTTTACAAATAAGCACATGTAGAAACCCATTTGTCTCACGATAGAAATGTTCTCAAATGGGGAGAGCTGGAAGGTCGTAAATGACAAGTTATAGAGTCAAAGAAGTTTTTTTAACATGAACATAATATTCAACCTATTGTTCAGTTCATAAGCTATATATAATCTTTGTACTATCTGCAAAGTTTCTTGACAATATCTACAACTTCACAGATTCTTTTGCATAAACCGACAGATATTGCAACTATATCGACTTCGCAGTTGCTACTATTGAAGTATACATATTCTTCTTCGCTATAGGGTCTGGGGAATGTCCTCGTCAATGCGTCACAAATGGCTCAAGAGAAACTATAATACCGTTAGCAAGGGTATGAAGAAAATTTACAGCTACGGACGTCAAGTAATAATATGGGCGTCTCGCCTATCGGCAGGCTGTGAAAAATATGGGCAGGGCAATGACAGTCGAAAGAGGAGTTTTGCTGCGCTAAACTAACTGCCTTTCAAATTGTCCAGAGCTGATTGCATTTGGCTTGCAATTGCTGGATTTGGCTAAGAGTGTGTAAAGCACTTGGCAAAGACAACGGCCGGCCGCAAGAGACGATGGCCATTAGCCGTCGGGCATTTGCCCAGCCTTTGTCTGCCATGGGGCACGGCCAATGTTAAAGAACTCATAAAGCAAGAATGGCCAGAAGTGGTAGTAATCGTGGCTCTATGGGAAGGCTTTTCGAGAGGGGCCTGGCTTAGTTAGCCCGTGTTGCCAAACCGAAACAATGTTCGTGCGCTGGCCAAGCGACTAGCGTCTTAGTTGGCCAGGTGTTTTTATATATACCTATACACATTTTTTTTTTGTTTTTTGTTTTACCATTACCATTTGCGCTATTAACAATTTCTTTTGGCCTCTAAAACAGCCGTAGAGCCCCTCAGCCGCGTTGTATTGAAGTATGTATATCATATTTTGCACTATTATGAGTTTTTCTCTACATGCGTCCGTCCAGCCGCCGCTTATCCATCTTGGCCTAGCTTGGCTTGGCTTGGCAGTACGTCAGTCTCTGTATCTAATTCATGTTGCCTCCGCGTGAGTCAGCCAACTATTGAGGCACTTGGCCAACAAAAGCAGTCAATTTCATGGCAACGGCCGCCGCCATTCTAATGTATCTATATCTATAACCATTCATGTGGCTCACTGCAATGTGGTCTAGTGGTCTGGACCAGCCGCGAGTGGCCTGGCCGTATTGTAATTGTATCTTTTGGTTCTTTCGTGCGCTACGTATCCGTTGAATACTTTCACAAAAGCGCAGCTGAATCTGTTTCATGTCGGCGCGCCAATATGCTTTTGTCTTTGTTGTTGCATTTCTTTGCTACAAATACAGATACAAATACATATGCATATAAATGTATATATGTGCATTTTTTCTTCTATTTATTTATTTATTTATCGGATTATTTATTTATTTTTTTTTTTTGCTGCCTGCATGAGTCTCTGGCTATGGGCTTTGATATTGTGGCCGCATCTTTATCAACAATTGCCAATGGATTTACGAGCGTGCATTGAAATTCGAGAGAGGGCAATAGGCGCAATTTGTTGCCCATTAAAAGCCTTTCACTCGAACAACAACTCCTCCAACATTCGTACTGGCAAATTAAAGCGTTTCCCATTTATCTGGCAGTCGTTTTAATAATCAATTTAACAGACCAAAAGCACTTCCCTTCCAAAGATGCCCGGTCGGTCATATTAATTGAATGAAACTTTTTAGCTTGAGTATAGATATGTACATATATATTTTCAATCAGTTCGGGTTTTCTGTTAACATCAAGAGACTCTTTAACTCGGGACTATTTTATAGAGAAGGAGACGGTATTACAATTACCAGACAGTCTATTTTCATAATGGAACCAGTCTAGAAGTCAAAAAAAACGGGATCTGGAATTCGCCGAAATGTACATCCAATTCTTTATCTTTGCACCCTTATACATATATATATATACATCCATTTTAATGGTATTTCCAGCTAGCTTTCTTTAATCTTAAATCCAAAGTCGCAGGCGAATAGTTTTATGTCGCAACTTGTCTTGCGGTTTCTAAAGCAAATTACAATAGACATTTTCTCATATTTATTTTGGACAAACCTTTCACAAATTTTCCCCAAGCAACAGACAGACAATCTGCATAAAACGCGAAAAGGTCCAAAACCCGACCGCAGAACAAACGACGCGGCCCAGCTCGTTCATCAACATCATCATCATCGTCATCATCATCATCATTAGCAACATTGGTGTTCATTATGAACAACTGACGACAACGTCGCGTTGGGCTTTTCTTTTGAAACCTGCGAAAAGTATGGAAAATAAACTCTCTAGAGCTCAAAAAGCAACGGCGCGAAATAAAACTTAATTAACTTTCTATTCTTGTGCTGTGCTTTATACCCTTGCTGGGGGTATTTCCATTTTGTCATCTTGTGTGTGTAACGCCAAGAAGTCTCTGAAACCCACAAGGTATACATATATATTCTTGAACAGTAACAACAGCCAAGACGATATAGCCGCCATATAAGTCGATCTGCTTTATCTATCTTTGCATGGGTCCTTCTGTTGGAGTCTGATAAAGTTATTTCATCTATGAAATACTTATTTTGAAGATATCTGATATCTGTATCATATATCTTTCAGGTATCTATATCGTTAAGAGCTTTACTATAGTCCTAACATATCGTCTCAAATCAGATTAAGTAGTTGCTCTGACAACAATGTTATAGAATAGACACATTTCTCTCTATGATATGTGTGAAAGGGTATTTACTCTTCGACGTTCCAGTGTTAGTCATTTCATTCAAGTATGTGTGTATTTTTCTCTGGTTTTGCGAAAATTGGTTGCATGCCACGTTGCCACTGGTGACTCGGAGCTCAGCGAATAGTTTTGGGGGAACTTCTTCATAATTGTCACACCATTATAAATGTCATATATGTATGTATGTATGTAACTTGGTTTCGCAAATCTCTAGTTGTTGGTGTGTTGGGTCTGATCTATTTTTATTTTATTTTCGTTTTTTTATGTTTTTATGCTTTTTGTCTGTTTGCGAAAATCTGTTGCCATGGCCACTTGCCGGTTTTCCTACACAATTCGCGCTGAACCTACTTGTTTATTTATTTTTATTGCTTATTAATTCTTTTATGAATGGCGTCGCCATAATTCATTGAGTCAGTTGAGTCGACTCAAGTCGAGTCGAGTCGGATGAGTTGGCGTAACTGTCGCAGCTCTGTTCACTAATTGACCAAATTATATTTTGACTTTCCCGGTCTGTTGGCCAAACTAGTGCAGCGCAACTGTTCCCAATTGATTGGAATTCGTAGCTGACTAAGCGAAATGTACGATTAGTGGTGCAGGCACAGCGCAATTTGTATCGAGGTGCATTTTTCTAGACTTGTATCATTTCCGCTCTGCGAGCTGCGAGCAAGACAAGAAGATTAGAGCAATAAAAAAAATCAATTATACCTAAGAAGAAATAATAAAGCAAAAAACTAAACATACAAAGGGCGCCCCCTGGCGTTGGTTTCATGCCTCGGCTGCAGCAATGTTTTTTGCTGTTAAATGTGTAGAAAAATAATGAAAATAGCATAAAATGGTGCATTAATCAACATTGGAAGATTAATGATGTGCAGCATGAGCTGCTACCAAAAAAAAAAAAAAAACAAAAAAGAGAGAAAAACCATATAGGTAGGCTGCCAACATTGGCAACATGTTGCGTGCTGCAGTTGCATGTGGCGCGCACTAGCTGCTACCTCGACTGCTGCTGTTGCTTGCCACACACAGACACACACACAATTTCAACATCATTAGCATTATGTACCAAGAGTAACAGTTACAGTAACAGTAACAGTGCAGCGCACAGTGCTTGTTATTATTGCACAGTTAAGTAGCTGCAACACATCAAAAGCAAAAGCAGCGAAAGAGAGCGAGATAGTGAGTGAGCGGCAAAGAGAGTGCAGATTGCATGCTCAATTAATAGATTTTGGCTCCTTTGCTTATGTCAACTACATTGAATGTGCCCAAACATTTATAAATAGAAATTACATAGACGCACATTATTTGATGTGCATGTTTGTGTGTGCGTGTGTCTTCTGCTGTCGCTTAATTTGGCATTGTTTTTAATAGTTTGTGGTCGCTGTCTTTTGCCACCGCCCCAGCGCGGGCTTAGTCATTGCGCCGCTCTCCGCCTCTCTTTCTCTTCTTGTCTCTCTCTTTTTGACTCTCTCTCTCTGCACATTATAAGGCATTTAGCTATTTTATTGTTTTTATAATATGCATAATGTAAGTGTGCGTATGGCCAAAAAGAGTTAGACCCTGCTGTCAGCTTACTGCAAACCATATTTGTATGCGCTTAATGGCCACTGTCGTCTGTTCGGTTGCCCAGTTTGGTTTTCTAACGAGCCATGTGATACAACAACGTCGACGCCGGCGACTCAATAATTCAAGTGATTTGTTGGCTTTGCGCAAAAATTTGCGACTCTATAAATTGTCTTTGCATGTTGTTTGCTGTGCCATTTTGGACGCAATGAAAAGTTATAGCCAGCCCCAACGCCACCTGCCCCCGCGACATCAAACTAAAGCAGCGCCCCCATGGTCAGTCGAAATGCAAATGTGCGCCATCTGTTGAACTTGATTTGTGTGTGTGTGTGCTGTTATTGTTGTTGCTTATGGCCCAATTTTGTTTTTGATTTTCAGCAATTTGCACGGTCGCACACACAAACAAGAACAAGCACAACTCTCCCCACAGTCTGCTGATCTTGATTACCTTGCCGCTCTCTGCTCTTCACACTCAATATTCGTTTGCCCTCTTTTGCTCTGCCTACGGTTGACGTCAACTCTGGCAACGTTCGTGCAATTTCTTCTTTTGCTGCGCACTTTTCACAATTATCATCAGCATTAAAATTCGCCGTGTGTGTGCATGTATAAATGAGAGAAGTGGAGACTGAAAATGTTGATGTCATCGTTGCGTTTTGTTTTGCTTTGTTATTGTTTTATTTGTGTGCAAAATCCCAAGAGAAGCAAGCAGAAAGTAACATACACAAACACACTTATAAATACATACATATATGTATACGCAATTCACCCACCAGCAGCGACGCCGCCGTCAATGAATAAGTTGCGTCCATTGTTGTAGGCAAGATTTGCCTGGCGCCGTTGCTCGTCTTAAGTGTCAAAATCATTTGTCAATAATAGAAAAAATCATGCACTTAAATTTGAAACCTAGCTGCCAACACATACATGTACATGTATGAACAGAATTAGAGTTTGCAAAAAAGCTTTTGGTTTATTTTTTTGCACAAAAGCAAAACAGGTCGAAACGTTTAGCAAACAGGCAGGCCGGCCGGCCGGCAAAGTTGGCAGCTTTGCAGCGTTGCCAGTTCGTTCGACACTGACGCATGGTTTGGACTGATAAAATGCCAAACGTCTTAGTGCAAGAGTGAGAGAGTGTGAGGAGAGGGGTAGAGAGTGTTAAATGTAGGTTATTTTTAAATGGCAATTGGCATTGCATAATTTAAAACCACTGATTAATTAATTTTTTCTACTGGCTGCTGTTGATGAGTCATCTACATATAAGGTGACTAAGCCGCGATTTAACCGGTTCATGCTTTTTCTTCTTATTTACTTCATTTTCATTTTGATTTTAACTTTTTCGGCTTCAGCTCACTTTTAGCCCCATTACGCTTGAGCAACAAAAGAAAGCCAGCAATTGCGCGAGTGGGCCAAAAGTGGGCAGCAAGACCGACAAAACACCGGCAACGGGCAACTGCGGCCCCGGCTGGTGGCATTTGCTGGTCAATGACATTTTAAAGCGTCTACAACTGCGACGTTGACTGCGACGGCGACCGCGACGGCGACTGCGACGGCGTCGACGATTGCGATTGCTGCTGCGGTGTTGCGTTGCGTGCTAGAAGAAAAGTGCCGGAAAAAATGTTAACGCTACATTTGTACCCTGTTGGACAGCGCCGCCAAAACTAACGCCGTGTCACAGTACACGCTTCCTGTCATCTGACTTTTTGCTTTCTGTGCGTCTGAGTGTGTGTGTGTGTGTGTGTGTGTATGTGTCTTGCTATGTCATCGCTGTTTGCTGTCGTTTCTTTTCGTTGCTGTTGTTGTTATTGTTGTCGTCGTTGCGGCTGTTGCTGCCCAATGGCAGCAATTGTCACGACATTGCCAGCCGCTATGCTAGCCGCTTTCTCACTTTCACAAGTTCGCCTCAGCGAGGCTGATGTCATTATCATAATTTGTATGCATTAGTAATTTAAGTTGTTGTGCGTGTGTATGTGCACACAACCCTCGCAAATACGCAGACACAGCTGATGTGCAGCAGAATCTGCTGTGTGCTGTGTGCTGTGAGCGCGTGCTTCATTTGTTGAGGGTTGTTGCTCTGCACAGTGCACACCCTATCTATCCCCAGCACGCCTCCCTCTCTCGCTCTCTCTTTAGCCCCTTCTTCAACAGCAATTCCAACATTTCACACTTTTATAGCATGCTTCTCGGGGTCGCCCACAATTTACACAGAAATACACTTAAGGGAATGATGTCAATTAATTTATATATGTATGCATGTACATATATGCTATGGGACGATCAAATAAATGTGACCCTGAACCCATGTGAGCATAATTAAATCTGGTTTATTGTGGCTTTCAAATATATATCTTTATATATGTATAGTAGACGCTCGCTAATTAGAACGTTTCGATTTCTACAAATTCTGGTTTTCTATAATACAAACAATGACTGTGTTATATGTAAATATGTATATTGTATATTGTTAAATTAATTTTGTCCGAAAGTAATAAAAATGCCCGAAACACTTTGTTAAATCGGATTGGAAGTGTTTGCCGCATGAATTGTGTTTATTTATCTTGTTTTCTTACTCATCTGATATTGGGGCAAAAAGAATCTTTCATTTATTTAGCTGGAAATTCATCGGCTGGCTGATTTATTTTCACTGGCATCGCCACAACCATAAATACTTGCACTTGCGCATATATATGTATATATATATATATATAATACAGTTTGTACTTTGTGGGCGCTGCTATTTTTATAGCTTGCACTCAGGGCTCACTTGGAGGGGCGACAGACTGACAGGCTGGGGCAACAGGCTATAACATATATAATACCATAAGTAACATTTTCTTGACGCACAATTGCAAACACACAAAATCGAGTAAGAAGAAGAAGAAGAAAAAAAGCTAAAATCTTTACCATATTTATTTTTCCAACTTAAATCCCGAAAAATGAAGACATTTCCATTTCCAGGGACTTTAGCTCCATGTGCCGGCTCATTGCATTTATCGATTTGACAGGCAACAGCATGGCTTGAGGGGAGGGGAGGGGTGCAGACGGTAGGGGAGGGGAGATGACGATGTCGACATTATCTGTGCGTGAAGAAGACGACAGCCAGACACAATCCAAATGCTGCTATTGTTGTTGTTGTTTAGTGCCTTTTGTTTTTTGGCAGATTGTTGTTAGTCATCGTCATCATTATCATCATCATCATCATCATCGTCATCATCATCATCATCGTCATCGTCATCGTCATCGTTATCGTCATCATGATCATCATGAAAGTCGGCTGGGGGTATTAACATTTCAAATTCATTGTGAATGATGCATCGCAAGTGCTGCTTTAAGAGCTTTGCTCATTCGCATTTAATTATCGAGCAGTTTATCCACAAACAGAACATTTTAAAACTTAGTTTTCTTTTCTTTCATTTGCAGGTGGAGAATGCTGATTTCATAACAGCTACCGGCTTTGGAGTCCACAACAAAGAGGAGCCAGCTGAGGCCAGTAATCCATTTGATTTGGAGGAAGAGAAGTTGCCCAAGACCGAAGCGGAATTTTCAAACGAGTTGGACAAACAGTTTATGCTGCAGCAACAGGAGCATGACTTCCAGGAGGAGCCGAAACAGTTCTTCCAGGAGCAGGAACCAAATTTCCCAGAGGAGAGGGAGCAACACTTGCAGGAGGAGCAGCAGCTGAAACACATTCAAGAGGAGCAGCAGCAGCCACTTTTCCAGGAGGAGCAGCAGCCGCATTTCCCGGAGGAGCAGCAGCCGCATTTCCAAGACGAACAGCAGCTGCATTTCCAGGAGGAGCAGCAGCTGCATTTCCAGGAGGAACAGCAGCAGTACACCGAGAAAGAGCAGCAACATGACGAACAGCAGCAACACTTCCAGGAAGAGCACCAGCAGCTCTTCCAGGAGCACCAGCAGGAAGATTTTATACCCCAACCGCAGCAGCGGCTCTTCCAGGAGGAGCTGCAACAGGTGGCGGAGGAACCAGCTTTTAAACTAGAAACACAAGCAAACTACGACGAACTGAAACTGCAGGATGAACTTATCGAGGAGGTGTCATTTTCGCATCCTACAAACACTGAACCCGCACCATACACAAATGGCCTGGCCAGCATTGAGACACCAGAGCCTACACCCGAAGCACACAATGAGGAGGCGTCAAAGCCTTTGGCTGACATTGAGCCCCTTGTGGATCAGCCTGTCGTACCGGAGCCAGTTGTGGAGCAGATTGCTGAGCCCGTGCAGCAGGAGACCCCGGCTGTGTTGCTCAGTGAGCCCAGCGAGCCAGCTGCCGCTGAGGAGCCAGCCGAGGTGGCACCAGTGGCTGATGTGCCCGTGGCTGCAGTGGCTGCAGCAGCAGTTGCAGCTGCAGCAGGCGCTACTGTTGCAGCTGTAGCTGCTGCTGCCGCTCCTGCTGCCAAGCCCAAGATCAAGGCAAGCCCCACTGATGCGGCCAAGAAGCCAGCCGGCAAGACTGCAACAACTACAGCAACCGGCGCAGCAGGCAAGCCGAAGCCGTCGCCCGCCGCAATTAACAAGAAGACCACAGTGGGCACCACAGCAGCTGCCGCTTCCAAACCGGCCGCAGCACGGCCACGCACCGCTCCGGCTGCTGGCGCAGCCAAAACAGGCTCTTCCACATCGACAACAACAACAACAACCACAATAACTGCAGCCAAGACGGGCAGCGCAGCCGCACGCAAGCCGCTGACTGCCAGCAATGCAGCTGGCAAGCCGGCACCACGTTCCACCACCAGCACGTTGGCCGGCGCACGCCCGGGCACAGCACCGGTCAGTAAGACCGCCAGCAGCCTGAGCAAGACCGCTGCCAAGCCAGCAACAACAGCCGCTGCACGGAGCACCACCAGCACCGCCAGCACAGTTCGCAAGCCAGCCGCTAGCACGAACAGCAATGGCACTACTGCCACGGCCACCAAGTCGCGCCTGCAGGTGACGGCCAGCAAGTCGGCCACCAGCACCAGCACCAACACTGGCTCCACACTGGCTGCCAAGCCGAAGACGCTCTCGCCGCGCAGCACTCTGTCATCGACGCTGCGCAAAACGGCGCCAGCCTCGGGCACTTTGTCGGGAACGCGCAGTCCCACTAAACCGCTAGCCAATGGCGCGCCCAAGCCCGGCTCGACTACCAGCACCAGTACCAGCAGCACTCGCATCAGATCGGCTGCGGCCAACGGCAGCTCCGGCAGCAACACGGCTACAACAACAACAACAACAACGACCATTACAAAGAATTTCACGGCGCGTCCGGCGCCCAAGTTTACACACTCGGCGCCAGTTGGCACCAGCACCAGCAGCACGCGCCGCACCCAGCTATCCGCGGGCAGCGGTGCTGGCGTCGCCCAGCGCAAGTCGTCGCCGCTAAAGATTGCTTCGAGCAGCTCGCCGTTGAAACCGAAAGCCAAAGAAACTGCTAAAACGTCACCAGCTGCCGGCATGAAAATCAAGCGACCCACAACAGGCACCACACCGGCCAAGGCAACAGCTGCAGCAGCACCAGAAGCAGCACCAGGAGCACCAGAAGCACCGCCAGCAGTCGAGACTGAGCCAACAGCTCCTGCTGCCAATGGCTTAAACGAACTGGAACAGAATGGAAATGGCTTGCACGATGCTCTGGAGGCGGCGCAAGAGGCGTTGCCCCATGTGGAGCCACAGCAGCAAAATCCGGAGGTGGCACTGCTAGATTTCTAGGCCGGGCCCAAGCTGCAGCCGAAGATGAGTTGATGATGAAATATGGAGAAAAATAAAATCTACTTTACTAATATTATAAACATATTATGAAAAAGTAATTTGCGCATGAAAAGCGAACTGCGACCTCCTTCCTCCACTTCACTCCACCTGCTCCTCCCCCGTCCTCTACTCGTCTTCCCCCTACCATTTCCAAATTGTGGCTCAGTGGAGCGTCGACGTTTTGTTTTAGATGTACGCCTCCCTTTCCAAATACTATCGCACCACTCGAACAGCACAATTACGATTTTTCCAAGCCCCAAAGTCGATAAGAGTTTTGTGCTAGATTTTGTAAAGGATTTTCCAATTGTGTGCTCGCTTTTATTCCTCATTTTACATACTTTTAGTTCATTTTTTTATTATTTAAAATATTATAATTGTTCCTCACGCTCTGTTATTTTTGCTCTCATGTATTAAACGAAATTTTTAATGTGTCTACTTAAGTTGAAAACAAGAATGAGAATCTTTGGAGCGCAAAAACGAAATGAAACAAAACAAAACACATAAAAAACTAAAAGTCAAAAAACAAAAACAAATGAAAATAACGAACAAAAAAAACATACATACATATATTATAAAACTTATACAAGAAAATGTGGTGAACGTGTAGCAGAAAAAAACAAAAACAAAAGCAAAAAAATGATAAAGTTATAAATGTAGCTCGTAGTTGGAATTTTCTAACACGTAATATTTGATATATCAGAACTAATCCGTAAAGAAAATCAACAAAATGATAAAAAAAATTGCGCAGCTGACAAAAAAAAAATTTGGTCAGCGAAATGTTGGATTTTGAACCACGGTGCGCTATGAAAAAAATACTTTGAATATTATAGAATTTATGTGTTTTTTACTGTCAACATTTGGGTGCTTCCCAAACACCCACACACACGCAACATACACACACACAAGGACACACAAGACACAAGTTGCCTGTGTGTCAACACACACACACAAGCAACACACACACAAGGACACATGCAACACACACAACACACAGCACACACAACACACAGCACACACAACACACAGCACACACAACACACAGCACACACAACACACAGCACACACAACACACACACCACACACACACAACACACACACGCAACACACGTATACGCCGCATACATATAAACGTTCCTCAAATTTACTTAAAAGGGAAGAAAAAAAAACAAATCTTAACACAACTTATACGAAACGCAAATTTGTAGTGTGGTGTACGCAGCTCTCAAGCCCAGTGTTTTGTCAAAAAGAAAAAAGAAAAAGGAAAATTTTTCATTTTATGTTTTTATTGCTTGGTTATTTTGAAGACATTTTGCCGCAACACACAATTTGATTTGCATTGTATTATTAATTTGTAATTTGTAAATTATGCAGCGAGAACAACAAGCACAAGCCGAACATTTAATGTAACTTTTGCACACTCTATACTTTTATGTTTAAAACGATTTATTACATATTAAAAACGAAAAAACAACAAAAAAAATTTCAAAAAAAAACGACATAGATATCTTTTTATTTTGTTTTCTTTTTAGTCTTATAATTTTTATTGATTTCCGAAAAAGTGCTTGAAATCGCATTGAATTTATTGGATTTTGTGAGCTGAAGAACGATTCGAATTTATTGAGAAACCAATTTTGCCTGCCTTTTCTTTTGTACAAGTTGGAAAACTCAGCCTCAGAAATGGGCCCATCTTTAGACGTTAAGTTGCTAGATTTGAAAGTTTGCCTAAAGTATACAATAAATCAAATATACAATGCATGCCCAATACATACATATGCACATATGTATATGTATGTAAGTGTATACGCGCTTAAATACATAATAATCGTATTTAGTTAGTTACTCAATTCGCATTATGGTTTGCATAATCCCGCCCCAGTGCCCTTCACTTTCGTTTGCCTTATTACAAGTAAATTGCTAACTTAAAGCTAAAGCTAACTAATAATTATATTTAAAGCTAAATATGTATATCGACAAACAAATTCAAAATTACCAAAACTATTGCAAACCGACCGCCCCCCGCATACATTCACGGCTTGCCTTGGCACAGATCCCGTCAAGCTTCGTAGAGAGAGAGACTGATCCGAATGGAGGGGGGATTCATTAGGCCAGGGTCCGGCTCCGTTTGTTGGTATTTTCTTCCTGCTGCATTGCATTTTTGGCCATAGAGCGCATTTAACTGAAAACTAACAATAACATACTTTACACATTTATAGAAAATGGTTTGCAGGAACACAAACATACGTACGTATTTATATGCGTAGTTCGGTTATTTATCCAAAAAAATATTAAATATATATGATAGCAACAAGTTGAGAAACCAAACAAAACTAATATTATCAATAAACATACATATTACCAAAAAAATAACGTAAAATATACAAGAAATGCATGCATTTACATATATATATACATCATATACCAATACATACATACATACATACATACATAAAATATCAAGTCAACAAGAACATATTGTGAACGTGTATTAACAAATGGATAAACCAATTGAAATGAACAGATATTTGCAAACAAATTTATTACCAATAAATGTTAAATATACAAAATCAACTCGAGACTTCAATATTAATTATATTTTATTTATGTTAATTCAATGGTATTCAGGATTTGTCAAGGCTTCCAGATATGCATATTACATCCAGGCTTGCGTACATATGAAGAATAATCGTAAGTAATCCAAAAGCCTTTCTGAATCACCTTCAAATTATGAAAAACTAAGAGGTTCTAGTCGGAAGCTCCCGACTAGGGGATACCCTTCGTCTTCTTCCAACACCAAATGCAGATATATATACTATTCTAGAAGCTACATGTCGAGGTTTGCTGGCTCTAGCTCTTATTATATTTTATTATCAAAATTTCGATTTCGATATCGACTTTTATCGATTGCTTGGAAACGGGGCAACTTATCGAATATCGGAAACAAGTTGGCACTAAGAGGAGCTGCAGGTAAAATTTCAAGACTCTAGCTCCTATAGGCTCTGAGATCCTTGCGTTCATACATACGGACAGACGTACGGACGGACGGCCGAAAGGACGAACATGGCTAGATCGACTCGGTTGTTGATGCTGATCAAGAATATATATACTTTATGGAGCTTGTCGTCTTAATGAAAAGTTTATAGAACTTCGTTTCTTTTAAAGGCTTCAATTTACAAAAATGTACAAAAATAATGCTTAAAAATTTTCAAAATATTTTATATATATATATATGTTTTTTAACAGACTTTCATAATAGAGATTACATTATAATAGGCAGTACCTGTAGAATCAAAAACTTTCTTTATTATGAAGGCTTAAACTTTAAATAGAATCTTTAAACATTTTCGAAAACAGACTTTCACAATAATGAGTTTATTATAATGGGAATTACCTGTAGCCGGCCAGCAAAGTAATTTATAAGCAGGATCTGCTTAACTTAGATTTAGGAGCTTTTTAAAATATGAATTGCAAACTTCAATGAAAAGTTAAATCAAGTGTCTTTAGCAATAATTCTATAAAATTCTTTAGTTATAGAATTAACCAATCGCTAATAATCATCATCTGTCGAGGCGTTGAAATGATAATTAATAATTATTACTTCCTTAATTAACTATTTACTCCCAAATGGTTTTACACAAAATTAGCAGCTGGTACTCACTAATTGCAATTAGTCAGGTATGTCAAGCATGTGCCTGCAAATAGCTCATAAGGTTGGGAGCGCATTTGTGCTATCATCGCCACAGCTGGAAGGAGCGGTGCCCCAAATGGCGCTCGTTATGGCTAGTGACCCAGGCGCGCCCCAGCGGTTGACCCGACGCCATTGTTCATTTGCATTGTGCGCAATGGAAGGATGGGGTCCAAATGAGCTAAGATGCGAGGACGATGACGACGCCGGTGCAATGGGAGCGCCGCATATGCATATGGGAGAAAGAGAAATGGAGTGTGCGTGTGGGATCGGTTGGCATGGGCTAGCATGAATCACTCGAGCGACGACAGCGTGCACATCGTGTAATGAATCATGCGCCAATGGGAGCCGGCAGCAGGCACTCAAAGTGGCTAAACACACAACAAACACTCAAAGCACACATTCACATTCCGGGGGTTTTTTTTGCTTCTTCTGTTTTTGGCTGGTACGTGTTGGAAATTTGCAATTTATTCTCGTTGGGCCTTACAAGTTTTTATTTGGGCTGAGCCGCTGCCCATAAAGGCAGCGAAATTGCTGAGCAAAAGCGCGTTCGCCGACAAATGTTAACAATTAGTGGTACTCAGGTTTATTAGCATATTGTAAAATATTCAAATACAATTCTTGAATAGGCGCAGACACATATTGCCAGCTTATAAAACTTAAATCAATGCACTGTCTGTTGTTGCATTGGGATGTGGGCACTTTTCTTCTTTTTTTTTTTACTTAAGACTAGGTAATTAGGCGGCAAAACAAAAAGATTAGACCTTGTTGGCCTTCTTAAATGGTTTCGGCGTGGAGCCGTTGGCGCCCTGTTCTGGGCGTTTTTTGAAGGGCTTGTTCTTCTGATTGCTGTTGTTGTTGTTATTGTTGTTGTTGAATTTCTGAAATTTGGCCGGAGGTGCATTTGGTGTGCCAGGCGCAGGACGCTTTCCATAGAATTGCTGTGGCTTATGTGCCAGTTTCTTCTGGGTCAGTTTATGTTTAAGTGCAGAGTTTGGCTCCAAGAAGATAGGTTGACCTTTAATCATGCGCTCGTTGAACAGGAATGACTTGCAGAAGCCATCTTCAGTGGCGAATTTGATGATTGCCCTATAGGGCATCTTTAGGATGCTCTCAATTTCTCCCGCTTTCTTGAAGAGCTCATTAAGATCCTCCTCTTCAACGCCTTATCAAAAGAATTCAACAAGTAAGTAATTGTTACACAGATAAAAGTAATTATAATAAACGCACCTGGAGCCAAGTTTGTTACCCGAATGGTGCGCCCACAGGAACTGTAACGGTACGCTTCCACTTTAATCTCCAGATCGCCGACAGTCTTGCCATTTAACTGCTTCAGCGCCTTTTCGGACTGTTCGGCAGTTTTGTAGGTAACAAAGCCCAAAATGGTCTTCGTGCAAACTATATCGAGGTCTACAATCTCGCCGTGCTTCTTAAAGATCTTCTCAATGGTTTCAGATTTGAAGTGTTCATGATTGCCTGTGTTAGCGATGGTCAGTGTGCATTCTGGCGATTTTAACTCTTTGTTCTTGTATGAGTCTTCACGAACCGTGATGAAGCGCGACTGGAACACACTGTCGTGCAATTTAAGGGCCTTGGGTACCGAGTTTACCGAAACGAAACGAATGTATGCGGTGGGCAACAAACGATTGTTTGAAAAGTTAATAGCCTCAATGTCTCCACAGCCCTTAAAATGCTCAGAAATTTGATCCTTAGTCGCATTGGCTCCAATCAGTCCCACAACAACAGTGCGCTCGGAGAAGTCACCCTTGTTTACTGGACGAGACACGGTTACGACCTGGCCATTGATCGTCAGTGCCTTCTCCTTGGCAGCGAGTGCGGCATTAACAGCTTCGGCAGACTCAAAGGCAATGACAAGGTTGTTGCCGCCAGCCTTTGACTTAATGCGATTAATTACGACAATTGGTCCAAATTTTGTAAACAAGGCAACCATATCAACGTGTTTGTAGACTGCAAAACATAAACCAAGCATTTAAATATGTTTATATAAATGGGTATGCAAACTGAGTTCACACTTTTTAAATCTTCTTGGCATTATTGTGCCTACCTTGTGGAAGATTGCTAACGAATAATAGCTGCTCCTTGGGTGTTTCGGGAGGGATACGGCCCACGTTTACTTTTGGGATGCCGCCCTTTTGGGGAGTCTCTGCTTGTTTGCTCTTCTTGCCAATTGGCGCTTCATCGGGCTCCTCATCGGAATCGGCTTCCTCATCGTCGTCTTCATCAGATTCCTCGGCGGACTTTGCGCTCTTTGATATCTCGCCAGGTTCGACTGCGTCCTCATCCTCATCTTCGTCTTCCTCTTCATCGTCATCTTCAGCTTCGTCAGCCTCTGAGTCTACCAAGCCTGATGCACCTTCCGCCTAAGTTAAATAGATAGCCGGTGGATTTTATGTAACTGCATACATATTAGGGATTTGATTTTTACGCACCTCAGAATCACTGCCATCGTCAAAGTTGACGCCATTCTGCTCCTCATCGGCGTCAGAGTCGTCATCGCTGGCGTCTACCTCCATTTCAGGCTTCTCCTCTTCAACCTGTTTTGCCTTGGGGCCGCGCTTGTTGTTGCCCGCGGATTTCTTGTTAGCCTGCTTCTTTTGTGCCATTTTTATGAGTTTCTTTTAATATAAACGTCAATTTGTGAAAAACGCGTGCTGCGGTGTAGGCAAATGCACGTGGAAAAGAATTGCGGTAAAGTGTGACTGCACTAAGCAAACATAAAAATACCCATAAAATTCATAGGTGGCAACGCTGTGCTGGTGTTGTCCACTAACCAAACGAACTAGTTCATTTATGCATTATGCAGCACTGAAAACACTAGATGGCGACAGAAAAAAGTTGTGTGGCGCTGTTGCTCATTAAGTATACATAAAAAAAAATTAAATTACACACGTATTTGTTATTAAAAGTGCTTAAAAACAATAAAGAGAGCGTGCGAGCCAATAGACAGCAGAAGCAGTGGCGGCACACAGTGAGCAGCAGCGTTTACAAACACCAACGCAGCAGAACCAGCAGCAGCAGAGACAGAGTCAGTAACAGCAGCAGCAGCAGAACGTCCAGAACGACGTTGACGGTGACGGCGACGACGACAATGAACACACTGAGCGCTAACACGAACGGAAGCGGTGCTGGATCGACGGGCAATGGCAACGGCAGTGGTGGTGGCTCCACGGCGAATGCCACAACAGCCGGCAGTGCTGGAAGCGGCGGAAACGGTGGTGGCGGAGGAGGTGGCAACCTTGATGAGCTTGGAGGCGATGCCAGCTCACGCAGGCAGGCGACGCGGGTGTTCAAAAAGAGCTCATCGAATGGCAAAATCACAGTCTATTTGGGCAAGCGCGACTTTGTGGATCATGTCACGCATGTGGATCCAATTGATGGCGTTGTTTTCATTGATCCGGAGTATGTGAAGGATCGCAAAGTGTTTGGCCAAGTGCTGGCTGCATTTCGATATGGCCGCGAAGATCTGGATGTGCTGGGCCTAACATTTCGCAAGGATTTGTATTTGGCTCATGAACAAATCTATCCGCCCATGCAAATGGAACGGCCCATGACCAGATTGCAGGAGCGGCTCATAAAGAAGCTGGGACCCAATGCGCATCCATTTTATTTT
The DNA here is from genome assembly GCA_037075305.1 of Drosophila kanekoi. NCBI lineage: Eukaryota > Metazoa > Arthropoda > Insecta > Diptera > Drosophilidae > Drosophila > Drosophila kanekoi. The sequence goes on from JBAMCE010000665.1 coordinate 544,314, forward strand.
GAAGTGCCGCCCTATTGTCCGGCTTCGGTATCCTTGCAACCGGCACCGGGTGATGTTGGAAAATCCTGTGGTGTGGACTATGAACTAAAGGCATTTGTGGGTAAGTTTTCCGGGTCATTTATTTCCGTGTGTGTGTGTAAGGAGAAAGCCAGACCAGTTGTTGGGCAGCGCCTTTATATTTGTAATACATATATATTAGATATTTGTATAATCAAATATAAAGCAATATATGTGTGTTAGTTGGCGCATGTGTCACGCGCGGGGTTAATTAATCCAACTGCGTCGACTGCGCAAAATGTCATTGTGTGTAGTTTTCGTTGATGACGCAGCGCGGCCACCTAATTGGAATTCGACGCCTCTAATTGGAATTCGGCTCTATTGCTCTCGCATTCGCAGTCGCAGTAGCTTTAATTAGGCGTCTTTCCGCTGACGTTCAAAGTTTTTTTTTTCTACGTTCAGCACTTACATAAATGCTTCTTGGAAGCTCGACGCAGCTGGGTATCTTTGTTTTGTTAGTGCTAACGTAAGCGAAAAAAAAACTACTGCCGCAATGACCCAAAAGCGTAATTACCGATCCCGCTCTACCCTTGCACGCTCTCCTGCTCCGTTCTCGTGTTTCCTCTTGCGCCTCGCATTCTCATTTTGCAATAATGAAATTGACAACATGTACAAAAAAAAAAGCTTTAACAGCGTATTTAGCAGCGATTTATTGGGAGTTACGCGCGCATGTTTGCGATTCGCACGCGCATTCGCATTTCTCACTTGGGATTTGTTCTCTGCGCTGCGCTGCTTTGCTCTGCTCTGCTCCAAACTGAAGCTGTCTCGCTTTAGCGACTATTGCCTTTGTTTTGTTGTTGATTTTATTGCGCACGAATTGCTATCTATGTACATGCATATGAACATGTCTGTGTGTGTGCGTGTGTTGTGTATTTGGTATTGTGCCTGCTTTGCTTTGTCCGTTAATTTTTGGTGGTTTTATTGCCCGGCGTCGAAATTCTTATCTGCCAGTAATGCTGCCGCCGAGCACGTTGCTGCCCCCGCTCCCGCTGCCGCCTCTGTCACAGCCAATTTGTGTGCAACCATAAAAAGATTATTGAAAGCAAACTTACGCCAATTGGCTTTTGGGTGGGCCTGAGCTGAACCACCCTCTGCACCACAATGTATGCGAATTTATGGCACGCCCCAGACCTTAACATTCGCTTAACGGAATATACATACATATGTACATACATATGTATGTATGAGCATACATGCATACATTTACATAAAAATCGATTAATTGAAATTAGGAATAAACAATTAAGGAATTTGCTTCAAAGTTTTCCAGAACAGCAGCCATGACTGGCGCGATCGCGAATTGTACTCCCCGTCTAAATGGAGAAACTAGCTGAAATTATGCGGCATTCCACGGGCTAAGAAACCTACTCTGGAAAGTATCCTCTGCTAGATAGATAGATAGATAGATGAACGGGTCTACTTGTATTGTTTCATTCTCAGTTTAAGATCAGTTTGAAATATGCGCAAAATGGGAAATAGTTGTCTGCCCTTGAAACAGCAATTCGATCTGTCTGGTATTTGACAAATGCTTATATTGTATTTGTTGTTCTCTGAAAACAAAAACAGCATTTGTTTATTGGTTTTAATAAGCAAACAACATGTTGGATCCAATTTCTTCACTTTATTAATAACATGTTTGTGAAAACAGATACTGATGATTATATAAATTGGTTATCAGATAATTGCGACAATATTTAAGTTTGTAACTGTTCTTTTTGCACTTGACACACAAATTGTTTATAGCTGCCGTATAACATTACAGTTTCTTGATCAGTTGCAAGGGCATCTACACTTCTCGAATAAGTAGAATAGTTGTATTTATTAACTTGGCATCTGTTGATTTGTTTATTTAATGTGCTCTGCTCTGGGTTAGAGCTGCCAGTTTTTGGTATAAACAATAAACTCTGCACCCCCCTGCCTCTGGCTCTTGTAGATGTATGCCAACAACGCGCACGATTTATGAGCTCAAAATGGAAAGTATTTTAATTTTTCTTGCATTTGTTGTTTGTTTTTTTTTCTCACATTCAAAATTGAGGCAAAGGAATGAGTATTTTTAAGCAGATTCCTAGTACCGAGATATTATGGTGTGTATCGGCAATGAGTCGTTTATTTTTAAAACATTACCTGAAATCATCCCATATGCTTGTAGTTAAGTCAATGAATCATCTGGTTGCTAAGCTGTTTTCAAATTGTGACGCACACAGAACGGAGCTCGACACACCCCCAAGCCAAATATGCCTAACTATGCATGTTGATTTGTTTGTGTATGTGTTAAATATGTTAATATGTTATAAATATGAGTTGTGCCCAAAGTTAATGTTGTTTGTGTATTTATCTAACAATAGGCGAACACATCGAGGATAAGCCCCACAAACGTAATTCGGTGCGTTTGACAATTCGGAAGGTGATGTATGCACCATCCAAGGCCGGAGAGCAGCCCTCCATTGAGGTGAGCAAGGAGTTCATGATGAAGCCCAATAAAATCCACTTGGAGGCAAGTCTGGATAAGGAGCTGTATCATCATGGCGAGAAGATATCAGTCAATGTGCATGTGGCCAACAATTCCAATCGCACGGTCAAAAAAATAAAGGTGTGTGTACGCCAATTTGCCGACATATGCCTCTTCTCGACGGCCCAATACAAATCTGTGGTGGCCGAGATTGAGTCGGAGGATGGCTGCAATGTGGCACCTGGCTTTACGCTCTCCAAGGTGTTTGAGTTATGCCCCCTGCTAGCGAATAACAAGGACAAATGGGGGCTGGCTCTGGATGGTCAGCTAAAGCATGAGGATACAAATTTGGCGTCAAGCACGCTAATTACCAATCCTGCACAGCGCGAAAGCTTGGGCATATTGGTACATTACAAGGTCAAGGTGAAGCTACTAATTGGCTCGCCACTGTTGGGCGGAGATTTGGTTGCCGAGCTGCCATTTACGCTGATGCACCCCAAGCCAGAGGAAGAGGAGCCACCGTTGCTGGGCGAACGCTCACCGCGCGCCAGCCTGGCAGCGCCGCTGCTTAGCCTGGGCGATGCAGTTGATGCAGGCGCCGCGGCTTCCTCAACACAAACGCCAAACGATGTGCCCACCACCACGAACCTCATACAGTTGGACGACGATGAGGCCCAAGACGATGATATCATCTTTGAGGATTTCGCGCGGCTGCGCTTAAAAGGTGCCGAAACAGAGGCCTAGACGTTGACAGTCAACGTCTGTCAATGTCCGTGAGTTGTTTGTGGTGTTGCTTCGAGCAACTGCAGTTTTCGATCAGCCCATAGACAAGCGCAATACGCGCAATATTTATTGTCCAACTCTACATATATATACGTATATATGTATATATATGTATATATATATATCCAAAAATATGGCATTTGTATCGTATGATGTTTATGCGCAGCCCTGATTGTAAACTTTGAATACATAGCCACGGTACATAGTTTTATATTGCTATTGATATGTGTAGGCCATACGTTCTAGTATCTATAGTATTTAAGCTGAAAGTGTACGAATTTTTGAAAATGTGAAATTGTTTAACAAATACACACACACACGCACACACACACACACGCATACACATACAAAGAACCCTCAAATACACCGACCAACAAAGAAGCCAGAAGTTGAAATTATGCACAAAACTTAAGCAATTTATTACTGTAATTGTTTCTAGCCATTGTTGTTTAACAATACCCAAAAGCGCACGCACAATTCCTTGTTAAGAGCCATACCAATTATGACAGTAAGCAGACATTTATTTAGTTTGTTTCGCTCTGTTTGTTGTTGTTCCGTTTAAACGGGTGTCGCAACGTTTGAAAGCTTTAAATGAGAATTATTTTGAACTTAGTTTCCAAGCACAAGAACAGTTTATTTAATAACCAGAATATATACATGCGTACACATATACGTATACATTAATCTTAAAACGTTTTTGTAACTTAACAATAAAATATAAACAATTATTTGTTATTACCAACAACAACAACCCAATTGCAAGCAATGTATAGTGTTCAAAGCTTTCCAAATAATTCAGATATGCATTCATTATCGCAAAAGTATCCAATTGATTTCTATGTCAAACAATTGACTTTATACCGCATAGTTTAACAATTAAGTTACACTTACTAAACTGTAATCTAAATATTTCGTTAAACTGAGACTGAACCTCAATAAAACTTGAGACTCTGCTCTCCAAGGATATAAACATATATTGTAAACAATATTTAGACGACGCACATATTTTGTTTACCAATAACAAAGAGATTATTTTTGCTTTAATGCCATATTATATCAGTTCCGCATTACAATATAATTTGTATGTATTGAAGTGCACCAAGTGAACAATTGATAAGAGAGAGAGCAATAAGGTAAATCGCAATATTAGATAACTGGAAATCTTATCATAAAACACCCAACCGTGCGTATGTCTGTTAGTTATTTGGAAAGTGTGCATATTGCTCGGCAAGCCGATTATTGTTAATTGTTCAACATTCCAGCACGCTATTTTTTATTTACGCTGTTCAATGGAGGGAGAAGCTGGGATGAGCTGGGATATTATCAACCCAATATATGATAGCACGTTTGATAATGTACTCGAATACGCGTCAATATGTGTAAGAAATTGGCTTTGTGAATCGAAATTGAGGAAACGAAATAAAACTCGAATATAGAAAAGCAATTTTTAACTAGAAAATTTATATGTATGTAGGTATATAAACCATATTAAATAATTCTAATATAGCTGTTAGCTATCTATCAGAAGCGCAGTAAAAAATTTAAATAAACTGGAATTGCAAGAAAAGTATATTTTTGACGTAATTTCGTATATCATGTGTATATTAAAAAAACAAAAAATATGTTCCTTTTATTTTTGGCGCTTAGTAATGAGGAAATAAATGTATTGTTCTAGGTTTTAATATGAATAATATATATATATACCTATAAGATTGATAAAATCTGTTTTCTAACCTTATTTCGATTAAGGCTTTTAAATAATAATATGCGCGATTGTGAGATGATCACGAATTTGTTTTCACTGCCCCAAAAGCAGCAGAAAATTGTTGTAAAATAATAGTGAAAACCAATTGAAAAAAAATATATTTTAAATTGCATTTTTATAACGCGTATATTTGTATCTGTAAGATATACATTAACACTTACGTAGCATAAGTTTGTTAGAATGTTTTTTAACACAAAACAAAACAAAAAACGAAAAAAGAAAGAAAAACTTAACAGATCAAGCATAATGAAATATTAACATAAATGTGCATTACAAACTGGTAAAATGGATACAATATAGAACAATTCAAATAGTTTATTAGATAAGTCTATCAATGTGAACAAAAAGTAAATTATATATATTATATTATATTATATTATTAACATATACACACTTAGCCTTAGTGAATGTATATGAAATCGTTTTAAATATGAATACGAGTATGTACGAACATATTTAGCGCAAATATAAAGCATTTATGTATGTATGTCTAAAAACAAGTTAAATAAAGTTTATGTATTCAAATGAATGTCCCACTAAATCAGCTTATCAAGTATATGTCACAATTATTTTGAATTTTGAAACATTTTTATAATACATTTTATATGACAACATAGATACATAGATGTGTATGTATACAAAACGAGATAAACGACAGATAAAACGTAAAGGACCTGTTTGTAGATGCACAAGAATAAGAAAATTTATTGTATTTATTAAGTACATGTTTGTCTGGTACCAAAATGCATTCAATTTGATAAATGTTTATGTTTAATGTATAAGTATATATGCTTATAAATATTAGCTATTAGATAAGTGAAGAGTATTATGAGCTGTTACCTAGCCCACACAGAAGCCCCCACGTTTATCATTAATGCTAAAGAACTAACAAGAAATAATGCTATTTGCAAACATACATAAATCTATATATATATACATACATATTTACATAAATCTACATTAACATACTCTATGTACATTGTCATTAGTGAACGGAATCGAAAATTGGTTGATTATATGGCTAAACTAACCCACGCGTATTATGAACGATAAATATTAAAGTCTATATAGAATGAATATCTGTATCTTTATATGGCATGCGGTATATGATATGCAGTTGTATGTGAATTTCGTCGAATAGCTTGTAAGCCCATTAACAACGTGACAAACGTGACATTGAATGTTGTGTTTGTAAATGTTATAAATAACGATAATAATTAAATAAACTAAACTAATTGTTAGCTACAGTTAGGCAAAGTTATTGCATGCGGATACATTGCAACTGTGTCCCAAATGCCATACCGAAAAGCTTTAGCCAGAGACAAGTGTGAAACTATAATTGGATATATGTATTATGGCCATGTGAGATTGTCAACGATCGATGGGTCGTCATTACATTAGTATTGTATTAATTTCAACATTAGTTTATCAGACTTTTGAGTTTCAACTGCGTCCGCCCAATTAATACATTTGTGTAAATTGTATAACCAAAGTGCGCAAAGTCCAACATAGATTCAACATGTTTGATATAGTTTGGCCAACACAAATCTATAATATATATATTACAAAATGCATTTGATTTAAACTGATGTCAGCGTTGTTGCACCCTTTTAGAATAATTAGTGAATTATGAAATATTTATGATGTACTTCTGACGTTGCAAATTGAATAACAATTTGCCTTTTGGTTTTTGCATAAATATTAGCTATACGTGAATGTATATAGCTACAGCAAAATGTGGGCTTAACCATGGAAGCAAATGAATTAAATGAACATGAAGTAATCACATAATATACACAAAATATTGCTAATTGTGAACAAAATGAACGAAATGCAAGCCGATTAAATAAATAAATACAAAATGCAGTTTTTATGCGTGCGAAACAAGGTAAATAACATAATGGTAAGTGCACATTGAAAAGGTATTAAACTGGCTAAACTTTTATTGAAATTAATAAAGCAAATCAATTTAAATGCTTTAAAAAAAGTAAATGCAAGTCCATAAAATGCTTAATGGAGTCTCTAAGACTTGACCCATTAAAATCGCATGTAAATTGCCCCAAAAATGAACGGAATCCACATGGCAATTTTTTGGCTTCGCATAATGTAGGGAAAGAGAGGGGAGGTTTTATAATTTATGCACTTCACATTACCTAATAATTTATTAATGCACAATGGACCTGAAAGCAGCCGTGTGGTTAAGACTCTGCAGCGGAAGCAGACAGACGGAGGCGGAACTGGCTGCCTGATGATGAACCCGTCATCTCTGGTGCGGTCTATATACATATGTATGTCTGTGCACATAAGCCAAGGGACGGAAAACCGCAATATGAAAAAGCCATTTGCTGTTTGTTGTTTGTTTAGACCGCGCTATTATGACCACTTAAAACTGGCTGCTGCAACAACAACAATAAGCCTTAGAAGGGCATGTAACATTTTGGTTGATTCATGGCCATGTCTTGTGGGCTATGTCAGCCAGCGACCACTGAAATTGTCACAGGGACTCGAGCAACAATTCTTCATTTCCGTTACAGCTTAAGAGCCTTGCTTCCTTCTCGTTGCCACCCACCACTGCCAAGTGCCAGAACGAGGAAGCGGCGGCTACGTGGACGAGCATATGCCTGCATTGGAGTCTGGAGTCTGACAAAAAGGCGACCGGAAGTTGTTCGCCTGGCCAACCGGACCGATGCCGTCTTTGCCCCCAGATTCACCACGTGCTTTACACACTGTATGGTTTTCATTTCCGGTTTCCGTTGTTCCTGAGTTACTTAAGCGGATTACAGCAACAGCAGCAAGGAAAGCGACTAAAAAACAACAACCAACGAACATTTTCATCTGTTTTGTCCAACATTTGAGGACCTGCGCGCTTGTGCTTAGATAGGTCGATGGTTTTTCATAAATCTGTTCAAAACACTTGTGATGTATGCTCTGCTCATATATATTTATTTCGTTTTAAACGATCGAACATTATTTTTTAGGCCATAACATTGCAGTTGGCACTGTTCCAGTTCTTGGCGGTGTTGACAAGGTAGTTAGTCAACTGAGTCATGCTGACTGCAGAGAGCAATTCGTTGACATCAACCAGCACATACTGGGCCATCAGTTGATCAACTCTGGGCTGAATCTCCTTAGCTAACGCCAAAATGGTCTCGCGAGTGATGCTTTCTAAATAGTTGTTGGTCGATATATTCAGCAGTGTGTCCCAGTTGTCGATCCTCACATCAGCCAGGTAAAACTGCAGCTTCAGGTCGACTATGCGCAGTCCATTGGGATTGGAGGTGCTCTGGGCAAATGTATATTCACCCACAAAGCGCAGTTGCTCCAGTCGCTCGTTGAGCAAAGTGTTTTGGCGCATGGGGAACGAGAAGCCAAGCATGTTGAAAACGCCCTCCATTATGGTGGAGCCCAAAAATTGAATCTCCGGGAACAAAATGTCGAATGAGGCGCGCAACGTGTTCGGATCGTATTCGCCCTTCAGGACCACGATATTGCTAAGGCCCGAGATGCGAATGTTGCTCGCATTGCCAACGATGCTCGTCTCTCCTCTGGTGTAGTTGAAGGCGGTGAATGCGTTAATCAGAGGGTCCATGACAGGTATATTCTCCGCAGCATAGCCACAGGGTGCCATCTTCTTGAAGGCCTCAAGGTACGTTTCGAAGGCGTCAGCATAGTTGACCGTGCTCGTCAAGGGTGAGGCACAAGTGCCGGCAACTAGTAGGCTCAATAGGAAAACTTTTGCTATCATTTTGTTTGGTTGTCAATGGAATTCTGTGCAAGTTGGCTCGCACTGCTGCCCTTTTATAGTTGTATCTTTATCTATGTATCGCTTAACTGGGGATTTGATTGATTGCCTTTCTATAAACCAGGTGCTCCAAGACCTTTTGTCGTCAATTTGCACATGAATAAGTGAATCATAAGTCTTATGGCCGAATTGATATTCATCGGGATGTAGAACCACGGAAGTATAGTTTTTAAGATACATTCGATCTGCATCATCATATAGGTTTATCTTCTTGTTAAGTTTTCCAATTCTTACTTACAATGTAAATAAATTATTTAATTGGTCCAATGTTCCTCGATATTATTGATCTTCTACTTTCTGATAGATTTCAAATGATCAGTTCTCGTAAAGTTCCAGGGAATATTTTGGAAAAAACGCTTTGCTTTTCTAGAAATACTTAATATGTAGCCTTCTTAGAAGTACCAAGTACTTATTCTCAAGCAATTGAGCGTATATAGAGAAATTGGGCTTGACATTTAAATTAATCGGTGTTTCTAGCGGACATACTTATCTAAATCAAGAAAAAAACACTAAAATCAAACTCATTTAGTTGCGAGTGCTTTGTTCATAGATACCCTGTTCCAAGGAACTCTTAATCAGAACAAAATACTTAGTGTTTAGGTACAGACATGTAATTAATCGTTGTTTGCTAACAGACATTTTTATCTTAATCAAGAAGTGTGTGTGTTTTTAACTACTCAGTTCTGAGGAACTCTCAATCAGAGCAAAGTAATTACATTTATCTTTTAAATAATTGATTTTTCTAACTGACATGATTATCTAAATCTAGAAACCAAGAAAATTTTAAAAGTAATCTTTATTCAGTAGAAATTGCTGTGGTTTTGTATACCCTGAGGATAAAATTCATAGCCTGATGGTACAGAACATAATAGCCTATAATATATTCATATTCTCTTAATACATGAAAAATAACCAACATTGACATATTAATCTTAATATTAGCATTAATTCTAAAATGGTAACTAAGCCCAATTGTCAGCAATAACAAATTTGTGCTACGTTCTGAATACAAACTCAATTAATTAATACTAAATACTAAATACTATCTGAATCTATCTATATAACTATAAATATACTATCTCAATCTACTACTATTTCATAGACATAATACATTTTTCATAGCATACTTTTAGGCGATGTGTTAAAATGGCTTCTCCTTGGCCCATGTTATACATGACAACCGAACAGACGAAATGGTTGGCGACCCTCAAGAAGTACAAAAGTGAAAAGAAACTTTACTAAAACTATGCTAAGAAATGTAAATAAATGTCTTTGGAGTAAGTTATCAGGTACAATTTCCAGCCCTGAAGAGATTCTGTTCAGGGTCTTAACAAGATTATATATATACTAAAATTATCACTGACATAAAATTATATTATCATGCATATCATGCGCCTAGTCAGGAATGCGTATAACTAAGAGAAAGGGGCAGAAGTTCAATTTCGGCTTGACTAAATGTTAAATTATCCAATTAGTTATGCAAATATAGAGATTATAATATTAACTAGCTAGTGTTACCCGGTTTTCATGCTTACAATTTTAGACTTTCATCCACTTCCTTTACGACCTTGAAACAAAATTTGTACCCAGACGAGTAAATTTCCATTAATCGATGAGTAAACCTTCAAGTAACATTAATACTCAAAAATGATTTGTCAACTCGATAGAACTCGATTTCATTATTTTAGAATTATTCTAAAGAATGTAAATTGGACCGATCAAATTTAAAAATTTAATTTTAGTTCTCAATTTTCCACCCAGACTTGGAATTTGTCTAGTCAAATTGGGGATAAAAACTTTTTAATGCACGTTCCAAAGTGGGTAACAATTTCGAAATTCATCTATTAAATGATGGATTTACATCACGTTTATTCAGTTATTGGTAAGTTCAGCTATTTAACTCTTGGAGTCTTGGTTAATCTCCAGTCCTTTACTCAGTCAGTCAGGACAAACTGTTAAATGTATCGAGATATAAAAAGGCAGCAATCAAACATGCTTTAAGAACTAGAGACACCAAAACTATTATTTGAATTATTGCATTTCCCACACACTGACACCCGGAGCATATTGAAGTCACGCTAAGGATAATAACAACATAACAAAATGTGTAGTTGAATTAATTTTTTTTGTTATTTACAATACATGCAAGCTAAAGAGCCCATTCTTAAGCTTTAACGTTGCAGCCAGCACTGTTCCATACCTCGGCTTGCATTACAAAGTACTCAGTCAGTTGGGTCAAGTCCAGATTAGAGAGCATGTCATTGATGGCGGGCAACGCATACTTTCCGTAGAACGGTTTGATATAGGGCTGAATCTCCTCGGTAAACAGCAGGGAGAAGGAACCAATGATATCGTTCAAGTAATTGTTGGCGGCAATGTCCAAGTACTTATCCCAGTTGTCGACCTTCACATCAGCAACATAATAATGCAGGTTGAAGTCGCTAATGCGCAGTCCATTGGAGTTGTTCAAGCTCTGGGCAAACGTGTAGTCGCCCACGAAGCGCCAATCCGTAAGTTTCTTGTTGATCAGAACACTCTGGCGTATTGGAACTGGGAAACCAGCAATGCTAATAACGCCCTCCACCTCATAGGAACCCAATATTTGAATCTCGGGATATATAACATCGTAGGTGGAACGCAGGGTGTTGGGGTTGAAGCTGCCGCTGAGCACGTGGAAGTTATTCAGACCCGAGACGCGGATGTTGCTCACATTGCCCACAATGTTTGTCTCTCCGTTGTTGTAGTCGAAGGCGTAGAAGTCGACAGTCAGCGGAGCCATGACTGGAATATGGGCGGGAGCATAGCCACAAGGTAACATCTTCTTCCAGGCATCGAGGAACATGTCAACGGCTTTGCCATAGCTGACCATGCTCGTGTCTTGGGTGACGGGTGAGGCACCTGCCACAACGATCAATAGCGCTAGTAGAGAAAATTTTGCTATCATTTTGCTTGGTTAATGGTAAAATGAATACTGCGACGAACGAACAGCACGCGTTGACTTTTATAGTTGAATCGTTATCTTTGGACTTTTTTTGATTTGATCTCGTTGATCGATCGCATTTTAATTGGCCGTTTCGGCATTTGGGTACCACCTTCCGTGGGGTCTTATCATATTAAACTGAACAGTCTATTGTATGACTCAACACGATTTGTTTATTCGACTTAAAGGATTTAATTTGAAGGAGGCAGTTCGAAAATGACTCAGTGGCACCTTGCGATCTATTCTATTTTGTATATATATATCAAGCCAACTTAACAGACTGAGATTGAGGATCAGAATCAATCTGATATTCAAGCAATCGTTTTGAATATTCGTTTGGGTTATTCAGATATTTAGCACAAATCAAAAAGTGCAATGTTTTTAAGCAATTGTGATATGGCGTTAGGCCTTGGTACAAAGTATACCATAGTTTACTATCTGCGACTATTCGTACTTGAGTTGAATATTAAATAGTCAAGTCAATAGTCAATGATGAGAAATTCATATCTTAAATAATTAGTTTTCAAGAAGAATATGAACATTTTTCTGTGTCTTTCTATCAAGATATTTTCACAATCTAGGCATTGATTAGTTTTATTATACTCCTCATTTATATGCAAAATCCTATCAACATCGGACGACTGTATCACATATCTTCCATAGGCACGATCGGTCGAAAATTAAGTTGTTGTATGGAAAACTCTTTTATTTTTTAGATATCTTGACCAAACTCGACATTTATAGTAAAATCTTATTTACATAAGGCCACAATATCATATAACATAGCTGCCCAAATCATATCAAGTTCGCACTTTAATATTCTGTAGCTACCATAGGACGGCTAAAAATTGACTTTAAAATACATAGTTCTTTTTGCAGTATATACGCAGCTCAGTAATACGTTTAAGTAGAGTATATATATGTTAAAATTAATTTTATTTGAATACCGATTATTCCTGGAACAGCTAATTCAGTTATATTTGACATTCAGTTATATTTGACAACACCTTGTGAAAGAGCTTAAGCTGATAGTTCCATAAAATTTCAATCTATCAAAGGCGCCTACCGAGCGATTAATAGATAACGATTAAACTATAAAAGTCAACGCGTGCGGCTCACTCCTCACAGTATTCATTTTACCATTAACCAAGCAAAATGATAGCTAAATTTTCTCTACTAGCGCTCCTGGTCGTTGTGGCCAGTGCCTCACCCGTCACCCAGGACACGAGCATGGTCAGCTATGGTAAAGCCGTTGACATGTTCCTCGATGCCTGGAAGAAGATGTTACCCTGTGGCTATGCTCCCGACAATATTCCAGTCATGGCTCCTTTGTCTGTCGACTTCTACGCCTTCGACTACAACAACGGAGAGACAAACATTGTGGGCAATGTGAGCAACATCCGCATCTCGGGTCTGAATAACTTCCACGTGCTCAGCGGCAGCTTCAACCCCAACACCCTGCGTGCCACCTACGATGTTTTATATCCCGAGATACAAATATTGGGTTCCTATGAGGTGGAGGGCGTTATTAGCATTGCTGGTTTCCCAGTTCCAATACGCCAGAGTGTTCTGATCAACAAGAAACTTACGGATTGGCGCTTCGTGGGCGACTACACGTTTGCCCAGAGCTTTAACAACTCCAATGGACTTCGCATTAGCGACTTCAACCTGCATTATTATGTTGGTGATGTGAAGGTCGACAACTGGGATAAGTACTTGGACATTGCCGCCAACAATTACTTCAACGATATCATTGGTTCCTTCTCCCTGCTGTTCACCGAGGAGATTCAGCCCTATATCAAACCGTTCTACGGAAAGTATGCGTTGCCCGCCATCAATGACATGCTCTCTAATCTGGACTTGACCCAGCTGACTGAGTACTTTGCAATGCAAGCCGAGATGTGGAACAGTGCCGATTGCACTGTTCGGGCTTAAATTAAACGAACGAAAATAAATAAAAATTGCAATTCATGGACATATGCAACTGGTTCTTGATTTAGATTCGTTGGGGTAGCTTCTTCCAAGAATTTTTCTCGCAAAACTCAACTTCTGATTTGATTTAAATTTAAAACCAAATTTTTCCATGTACCTTAAATGTGGTAAGGATTTTCCAGAGTTCGAATAGTTTTATGCGAATTGAAAATTTGAAAGATCAATTTTATAGATAAGAAATGTTAAACGTGTTGACACATTTGTCAGTTAATTGATTGTTAATGAACAGTTGAGAAGATATAGCCATGTCCATGGCCCATTCGTTTTATTATATCTCCAAAATATGCATACAAAAACAGTTGAAAAATATTGCCAGATGCAGCCCTAGGTATATCAACCTTCTGAAGCAACACGAAAACCACTTGCCAATAAATCACCTGGACAACAATTGGGAAACCTGCAGAATAAAACGATTTTACACCCTAGACCTACTTACGTTTAGATAACGCGACAGTTGACCAAGTTTACCTCAGTTTCTTTTTATCGTATTTATTCTCCTTTACTTCAAAAACGTTTAACAACTCATGTCTATTTCGGCCTCTTCTTCTGATTGGCTATATGGTATAAATATGGTATATTAGCATCGTGTTGATGGGCTCTCATTTGTATAGAAACCACAATGCAACTACGAATTAAGGTCAAGATTTCTGGAAAGACACGATGATGGACGCGTGCAACAGAATGATGGATATGTCCAAAATTTCATGACGACAGCTAAATATAAAAATCTAGTTTTTCACTGTGGATACTGATCAAGAATATATTCACCTTATGGGTTCGGATATGGCTCATATTATGCGATACACATTCCATTAAAAAATTATAATGCCCTCTAAAAGCGCATAAGCAACAATCGCTTTTAGAAGTATTTATTTTTGTACCTTTCTTCAAAATTTAAATTATATATTAAAATATTAAATAACTTGATCTCATCATCATACAACGAAAACACAGCTTCGTTTCCATTGCATTGAATATTTATTTGATTAGAAAGGTAATAAAACATCCCCAAATACACTTTCTTAAGACTGGACATTGCAGCCGTCATTGTTCCAGATCTCTGCTTGCGATGCAAAGTAATCTGCCAACTGAGTTAGGCTCAAGTTGGAGAGCATGTCATTGATGGAGGGCAACACATACTTTCCGTAGAACGGTTTGATATAGCGCTGAATCTCCTCGGTGAACAGCAGGGAGAAGGAACCAATGATATCGTTCAAGTAATTGTTGGCGGCAATGTCCAAGTACTTGTCCCAGTTGTCGACCTTCACATCAGCAACATAATAATGCAGGTTGAAGTCGCTAATGCGAAGTCCATTGGAGTTGTTCAAGCTCTGGGCGAACGTGTAGTCGCCCACGAAGCGCCAATCCGTAAGTTTCTTGTTGATCAGAACACTCTGGCGTATTGGAACTGGGAAACCAGCAATGCTAATAACGCCCTCCACCGCATAGGAACCCAATATTTGTATCTCGGGATATATAACATCGTAGGTGGAACGCAGGGTGTCGGGGTTGAAGCTGCCGCTGAGCACATGGAATTTATTCAGACCCGAGATGCGGATGTTGCTCACATTGCCCACAATGTTTGTCTCTCCGTTGTAGTAGTCGAAGGCGTAGAAGTCGACAGTCAAAGGAGCCATGACTGGAATGTTGTCGGGAGCATAGCCACAGGGTAACATCTTCTTCCAGGCATCGAGGAACATGTCAACGGCTTTTCCATAGCTGACCATGCTCGTGTCCTGGGTGACGGGTGAGCCACTGGCCACAACGACCAGGAGCGCTAGTAGAGAAAATTTAGCTATCATTTTGCTTGGCCAACGGTAAAGAAAACTTTGTGAGGAATGGGCCGCACGCGGTGACTTTTATAGTGGAATCGTTATCATTCGATCGTTAATACGGCGCATTGATTGATGGCATTTAAATTGATAGTTATAATTATATCTTATCGAATTAGAGGTTAGGTGAGTCAAAAATAGAATATGCCAAAAAGTGTCTCTGTTGGGGTTCGCTAAAATGATTCATTAACTGAAACCACTTTATCTTAAAATAATAATGGGCTTATTTTGGCTTGTTTTTCAGTAGTTAACTGGAAATATTTAGCTTGTATAGTTTAGTTGGAATTGATAAGGCTCTGTGCAAGTAATAATCAATCATCTAATATTCGGCTCAATAACGAGAAATCGTTAACAGATAATAATTGTTATAATTTTAAAAAGCTCATTATGGCTAAGACAACGAGTGTAAAGGAAAGTAAAGCTTAGTTTCATAAAACAAAGCATCCTCCCATCAATTTACATATATTACAATACGTTTGAAATGTTATCCAATTTTGCATACAGATTGAAGTTTCTCTGCGTTTTCCACAAAGCACATTAGAGTCTGGGGCGAGTGTGTAAGCAATAGGATAATAGCTCTTGTTAGTTGGCAAAAACTTATACAGAAAAGTGAAATTTTTTTTGCCATTTCCTAAACACTGAAAATCAGAATCTCATTCGCATTTTTGTAGTGGGAATAGGTTTTTCTTCCTTTTTGTGAGCTGTGGAGTGGAGATTGTATTATTTGGCTGCTTTTGTTTCAAAATTTTCATTTGGTTGAACGGCTGCTGTTCTTTCTGCATGTATGGCTATTGTTGGAGCTTGTTCCTGCTTTGTTTGAGCATTTCACTTGAAATGCAAAGTTCAATTCACTGCAGGCGCCATTTTGCTTTCCTTAGTCGTGTTGTTTTGCGTTTCGTGCCGGAAACAAGCTGCGTTGCTACCTCCGTTTATGCACACACACACACCCACACCTACACTCAAACACACCCACACCTGCTCGCCCACACACGTTTCAAATGAAACAAAGCAACAGAGGTTTCTGCAACGGACAGTAGTTACCGCTGGGCAAATACGTACACATCAAGGATGGATGGCAACGGCTGGGCGGTCAGTTAGCAGGCAGGTCTCACTGTCTCCACTGTACTCTGCATGTGTGTGATTGAATGGACTTTTGGATGTTGTACAGCACTCAGTACGACGATGACCATGACGACGTTTGCCGTTCGCTTTTCCATGCAAATGCAAAGAAAAAAACATTTCCCATACACAAATCTAAAGGTGGTTGCGACTAGGGGTTGATGTGTGCGTCGTATATTGGTGGGGGATTGGTAGTTGGGCCACAACAGCTGCTGCTGCCCCCGGGGCCGTTGATGATTTTCATAACATGAGCTGCGCCGGACGCAGCGAGTCTGGAGAGATGCAGTCTGTATGCTAATTCTCAGCAGGAAGAGCTCGCTTATCTATGTATGTGAATGTGTATGAGAGGATGTATGCAAAATTGGCTCGCGGCCAAACAAGTGTTGCCAACATTTTTGGGCACATCAAAGTGACAACTGCCCGAATTATTTGTATACAAATACAAAAAGTAACTGCTCGTTTGTGTGTGTGTGTGTGCCGCTTTAATTTGTGCGGCCAGGTACTTGATGCCACTCCATGTGACCACAACAAAGCATGGCCCACAGCCAATTGCGTTAGATACAATGCTAATTGGGCCAAGAGTTTGTGTGTGGCTCGAGACTGGGGGTCAGGCGCTGCCACAGGCACAGGCTATGGCGCCGTCAAGAGCTCTTGATTATAGTATATATGCAACAAGAACTTGCTTAATAGAAATTACGCCACAAAAACCACATTATGCCGGCGCGTTGTCGCTTTAAGCTACCGGCCCAGTACCTGGGCTGTTAAGCTGCTGGCGCTTGGCCTCTTTGGATTTGCGTTCTGTTACCGCAAAACTTTCAACGTTTGTTTGGGTTTTGTTGTGGCTGCCACTTTCGTCTTTGCGCATTTCGCCCACATGTATTGACTAAATTAATATTCTCAATTGAAAACTTTTCAACAATAGTTGGCGCTGAAAGTTTTTCAAAGCTATTACACTGCGATAAATTTCCGGGCTGCTAAGCAAATTTGTGTGAGCCATGAAAATTTAATAGAAGGTGGATTAAATACCTTTGAGGTACATTTAACATTAAATTGTTGAGATCTTCGGCCATTTTTAAAATTCCCATAGGATAAATATGGAGTTTTATTTGGCAAAAACTTCCTCTCCAATCAACATACAGAACTAGACCTGACATGACGGGGTAAGAACCGCAAAGTTTGGATTCTTTCGCCAAACTAAGGGTATGTTGAATACAGTTTTTTGATATTACCCGTTACGATGGAAATTAAGAAAAAAAAACGAATTTTTAGCGCCCTACTATGAGATTCTCATATATCCAAGTGAGATACTTTGATTAAAAGTATTAATTAACCTCTTACATTTCGCTTTGCTTCTCCTGCTACTTTATTAAAATCGAATTATATGAACTTTAATATTTTTCGCAGTGTTAAGCGGGCATTCCGCAAAACTTTTTAGCATTCCGTAAATGAAGCTTCGTTTGCGGGTGCGTGTGTGTGAAGAGGCGGGGGGTGAATATCCCCTTCTAATAAGTCGCCAGCTATCTGACATTCAAATCTTGGAAAATTTTCAAATTCAATTTGCTGTTGGAAAACAACAAAAGCTGATACCCTCAAGACGCCAAACCGCAAGGCAAAAACAAACTCGACCACGCCTCCCTAGCTGCATTGCGGCCAGGCTTGGCGCCAGTTCCAGTTCGTCATCTATTTTGCCAGAGAAGTGAACAAACATTTTTGAAAACTTACTTGAATAGATTATTAGGAATTATCAAAACTTAATTTAGCTTACGTTCAGTTTCACTTGAGGTAGCTTATGAATGGCGCTACAGTTGGGTGGCTGGTCTAAAGAGAGAGAGAGGGAGGGGGGGGGGGGGGTGGGCGCAGGTACACGTGCGGTGCTTCTGTTAATGAATGTCTGAATGGATAACTTGAAATCAGGTGGCAAACAATCAGTGAACACCACTTGAAAGGCAGCTATTGAAGTGGTTGCAAAACTTTTGACTGTGCCTTAAAGCCCATTGATCTTGGCCAGTCTTTGTTGTCATCGCTGCTAAGCGGCTTAAAGGGCAGCCCCAGCAGTGCTGGGCACTTAAAAGTTTATCACATGCGATTTTCACAGTAAAGGAAATAACAAAATCTGAGCCATTTTCATCGCCACGGGCAACGTTTATTAACTGGACATGGGCGATGTCAATGTCGTCATTGATCTAATGAGGCTGCCAGCTAGCTGGAGACGTTGTCTGGCCTGGCATATCCAGCTGTGTAATTGACTTCAATTAAATAAAGCCAACGACACCGACAATTGCACGTTGCCTTTGTGCCGGGGCCAAGCAGGCGGTGTGCGCGGAAATAATGGAAGTGCGCTGGCACAGCTTAAGCTAAGGCCAGAGTCAGAGTCAGGGTCAGAAGCAGAGACAGAGTCGGAGCCTGTGCAGAGTCGGCAGCCGGGGCCACAGAGAGCTGCAAATAGTAGATGAATCCATTGCTTCAATTGTAGCCAGGGTCTTTATTCTTTATGCTCGGGCCGGGCGACCTTTTAGCGGCGCTTCCTGGCGCCCACGCAGCGCCGTGCCCAGCACTCAAAGTGGCGTTAATAACGTGGCACAAATTTACAGCAGTAAAATAGAAATACTTAGCTTACCTTGGGGGCTCTAACCGGGGCCGATAATCGCACGGAAAACGGATGTCCAATTAGTTGTGTGCCAGCTTCCGGCTGCCGTCGCCGCGTTTCTTTCATCAATGCGTATCAACGTTTGCCTGTCAATTGCAGTTCGACTCGTTTTCTATTCATTACGTGCCGGCAAGTGGACCCACGGATTTATTGTAACCGTTTTTTGAATGCCACTGGCATAATTTTCATATTTGCTGGGATCGTCAATTGCCAACGATTTGCATAGAGAGGCACATATATATTTGTATATATGGCCGCTTCATCTGATTTATATGCCCGTCGTTCTACTTAATCAATGCTCAATTTATGCTCCAAATCCTCGGGATTTTCTTGTGACGCGCTTATCGCGCTGCATACTCTTAGGCGTTCATGGCTAAAAATTGAATAAAGGATTTACGGTCTTCAATTGAGGCAACGCTTAGAGAACGTTATGTCTGATGCGTGTGCTTGTGTGTGTGTGCGTGTGTGACAGGAAGCCAAACAAAGGCAACATGTGTAACTTGTACGGGCTGCAAACGTCTACGACGACGTCGACGTCGACGTCGGCGCCATCAAAAGGCGAGAGGCTGGAAATCTATTAGAACGTGTTTCGCCTGTCAACCCGATGCTGCTTGCCAGCCTCTCCTGCATGCCCCGTTTATATTTTACCCGAGGGCATAATAAGCTTGCCACTGACTGCTCCTGTGATCCTGGTTCGCGCTCCTTGCGCTCCTTTTTATTTCAGCAATCGCATGCGTGTGTGCCTGTGTAATATTTACTTATGATTGAGTTGCGTGGCGTCAGCGCTAGTGACACCCTTACACACACACACATCCACACAGTCATGCATACACACCAGCACACACACACACTCACACAAGCACACACTTGCTCGCGCACACACGGCACAACAATTTGGTAAGAGATTGCGGTTGCTTTACTGATTTTCTCACCCATTTCGTGTTTTTTATTTAACCATGTTAGTGTGTGTGCGTGTGTTTGTGTGTGTGTGTGTGCAGCGGGTGTGAGTATGTGAGAGTATGAGATGAAAATTTAAATTGATTTTGCATTGTTTGACTGTCATTGTTGTTGCTTTTGCTGCCCTCGACTTCGGGGTTGTTTCACTTTCTTTTTGTTGTTCTTTTTTTTTTTGTTTTTATTTGAGGCCCTGATAAACTGCGACCCACACATCCGCAATATTCTTATAAATTTCAATTTGTGCACCATAAATGCGGGCATGGAACACGAAATGAGTTTTTTTTAGCATTCTAGGTGTGTAATAGGTAACTTTGCCAGATAACTCAGTGTACATATTTAGAAGATAAGATTGCTGCAGTTCGATCTGAACGCAGTCTCCAGTGTATTTGTATAAGGTATTTCGTAGAAGAGTGTACGAGAAAGAAATACAACTCCTATCGGCGGCGATATCGACTTCTAAATAGATATTTGTATATACAAAATATATATGCACTTGGAGATATATTTACGAAAGTAACAATAATTTGAATGTGAAAGCCTTCATAAGAAGAAAAGTCTATGGGTTATCTTAAAAGATTATATAGTTTTATTTGAGGCATTTTTGTTTTAACTTTTGCTCATTTATGCCGCCGCTTAAATTCACTTCAAATCTTTTGCGCCATAAATGATTTCCAAGGCATAAGCAGCACCCTTTGCGACCCGAACATTATTTGGTTTAATATGAAATTGTTTTACGCCGTTTACCGTGCATCCCTTCGGGTGTTTTGGCCCACGGGTGGACGACTGTTACCGCCTTTCCACTAAACTACAAACTTATTTTGTTGGCTTTGTTTCCATTTCTTTAGGTTTTTCTTTCTCCAGCCAGTGTTTGCTGTTCATACAAATGTTTATCGAGTTGTGCGTTGATTTTCTGCTTGCTTGGCTTTACAGCGCCCGCTCCTTTCGAGATTTTCGGGGTATCCATTGGCATGGCCGTGGCTATGGCCGTAGCCGTAACACGTGCACGGTAGGGTTAAACATCACCGACTCTGACATGTGGCCCCGCTCGGCACAGGGTATGGGCTGGTACGATTTCTGGAGAGATGGGATCTGTAGCGGCTGAACGCATGTGTGTTGGTAATTGAATTTATTGTTTGACACTCAAAGTACCGTTGAGTCAATTACGCTGGAAAATTGGTATCAAAATATTTACGAGCTGTTTATTGCATTACGCAAGTTGATGCTCGGGGTCCCACGAACCCAAAGGTAATGCAATTTACATGCTGATGCGGCAGCCCGATTACGTATATCGTAAATGGTGTATCATTCGAGAACGATTATATGGATGGAGGCAATACATGGCAAGACAAATAGCACTGAAATGATTTGCTGAAGTGTAAATTGCACGCACACCTCAATTAGGTGGGTTAACGCAGCTCTCTTGCAGCAGATACAAGACTCGCAGATAATTGTGGCACAGCTAACGGTTCAGTTAGCTCTATTACCCTAAATTATTACCATTTGGCAATTGCCGGGCAAATTCAAATGGAATCGTTCAGCATTTGTGGATAGGATTTCAGTGGACCAATCGTGGTATTTCCTGGTGAATACTTACTGTGAGCTATGTCTAAAATTTTTCCGGATCTTCGTTTTTTGTATTTTCTGAACAACTTAAATCATTTAAATTTGTTTATATGACCAATTTGCTGTCACTCTCTCTTATACCAGCTGGAGAACGTCAACGCGTGGCAGTTATTGTTGATTCAGAATTTATTTATTAAAATTTAGAGAGCGCTTTATTAGTTTTACAATACTCTTAAAGTCATTTTTATCTGTATTTGGCAAGAGCAAAGGCATCTTCAGCATGTTTTTCCTTAAAGCTGGGGAAGCTAAACAACAGCTTTCTAAGTTCTTAATTCTTGAATATCTCGCATTTGTCTGCAATTTCGAATGGATTTAAGAATTTGAAGTCAGTAATATAGCATTGTCTATGCTGAAAACGAACGTGTGCCCCCCATTGTGTAGATATGTAAAGCATGCTAGTCCAACTGTCCTGTCAACAGTTCCAATATTTGCTGAGGAATGGATTCTGGGTGTCGTACATTGTTTCTCAACTCGATAAGTGGCTGACCGACAGCTGGTCCATAAGACAAACGAACTGAGGAGTAACAGTTAATTAGCGCGACTCTATCAAACTCTCAGACTGCCCGGATGACCCTACGACGAGCAGGCACACACATGCAGCCATCAACAAATCTAGTTGGATCTGCATGAGATATGCACGCGCTGTTAGCAACAACAATAGGAACAAAGCAATAATAATGTCAACCAAACCATGCAATTAAATGCAAACAATTTGCTATAATTTATGTGCGGCGACATTGGCGACTGCGCCGCAAAATGTTGCATCAAGCGACTAATGCACAACGGAAGCGGAAATATGTGTGGCCGCCATGACTGAAAGCTGCAGCTGTGTGTATAAGGCAAGTACATACATATATACATATACATATACATGTATATATGTGTGCGTGGTTGTTCTTGTTAATTGGCTCAACCCCAATTGAAGAATTTGCTGACCCGTCAAAGCTGAAAATTTGCTTTGCAAATTTTGCATAAGCTCGGATAAAAAGTTCAAATTAAACAAATGGAAAAAAAAAACAAACAAAAAACAACTAAAAGCCAGACCAAATGTTATAGAACAAAATATGAAAGCGCGGGGCAGTTTTGAAAATTCAAAAAATTTGCATATGTAGCGACCAGTATAAGCAATGTACATATATTAATGCATTTAAGTGAGCCGTAAAATGCATAAACAAAACAAAACGAGGAGAAACAAAACAACTGTCTTCAGCAAGCCGAATATCTAATACCCTTTTTGGTCATATGGCTAAGAAGTGATTATTTCTGCTCTAAAAGTAGTTCGATTTGGTAAAGTTTTGCAGTTGCGGAAGAAGAATAGAATGGAATCTTTAAGATCGACTCGTCTTTTAAGACCATCTTCCTCTAGAGTTGTCTTCTTCTATGCCTTTTACATACTATGACAATATCAAATACTCTACAGGCTCCTATAAATCATGAATTCTCTTGCATGTTAGAGTAAAATATATTGTATTAACTGCATTTTGTGGTTAATTAGGCGGTTTAGTTGGAAGTTCCGGCTGTGCTGTCCTGCTGTAAATTTCATTCTCGCATTCGCCAATTTCACGGTACGTCTGCTAATGGGAAACCCAATCGCTAAACCGATTGTAAAATGATTAGTGCACAGGTGAAGCGATGCGTATGGCTATTAGCCCATTATTATTGACCACCACAAGCTTGGCCATAAGGTCCCAGGCCCCAATCTGCCAGCTCCATAGAAATAGATCCTCCATGGATGCATTGTTGGGCCGCTTTGGCCAGCAGCTGTCTAATTTAAATTAATATTATGCCAAGCAGCAGCCACAGTCATACGGCATATGGCATATGGCACATGGCACATGGTACATGGCGCATAGCGCATGGCACATGAATTGTCCTTCGGGCCTACGCTTGGCTCCTTTGTGCGCGACGTCCACGGCAAATTGAAATTGGAACTGCAACCGGATGTAATTGGGCTTGCATATGGTCGGACTGTCGTTTTGTCGGACAGCCGTTCGGTGGTCTGATAATATCATTGATAGCTTTTGCCACAATTTGTAACCACAATAAGTTGTAGCTGCGGCAAAAAAGGTCAGAGGTCTGGCCGGCGTATGCACAGGATTCACTTACCATGGCATTCGTATTCGGTCATTTCTGTCATTTACGAACTGGGATTTTAAGCTCGGTCTGTGCGTGCATGCATTACTTTCATTTGGCCATATGCTTTGTTAGGCTTTGCTGCCTGCATTTGATTATTGCTCTTGTCGCCGGGTAGATTACATTGTTACCGCTGCACAAATGAAGTCTATACGTGTGTGTGTGTGTGTGTGTGCATGTGTGTGTCTTCGTGTGTTGCACAAAAGAACGTGTACGCTTGTAATGAAATTTGTAATATCTATAGATGGTCATTGTTATGATGATAATCCGACGTGAACGAGGCGAACTACTATCATTGTGGCGAGCAACTATTATTGTAGTTGCATTTATGGCTTACGGTTACGATAAGCCCAAGCTGCTTAAGCATTAATTGTTATGATGCTACACAGAAAATCGTAATTTGCTTTTCTTGCTCACTGTTCAGAATATTTTATTATTCCTTGGCGATTTTCATTTGTGAGCTCAACTGCAAGTAATATTAATTTAGTGAGTTGTTTTGTAAATATTTACGTAAATACCTGAGTTGGTAAATCTCGTTCTCATTTAAGCTTAATAAATGCCAGCTGTGCCGCATGACTGCAGCTAAAAACCAGCTAAATCCCAAAATCTACTAACTCTTAACCAACTACACGAAAAGTCTGGTAAATACAACTAACAGAGCTCGTTTCGGGAGTAACAGCTAGGGGATATCCTGTATTGGGCGCCGTTCTGCTCCTCCAAGAATGAAACATTTTGTATCTGTGCATAGTTGGGTGTTTAAAGTTGGGTCTCCCAAGTTCCGAGCTCTAAAAACCTAATCTGACGAATCGATATTTATCGATTAAGCCAAGAAAGTAAGTTATCGCGGTAAATAGGGGGACTTACGTGTCAAATAGGCAATCCCTTTCTCTGAAAGCTTCTAAAGTTTTAGTTTGTGATTCTGATCAAGAATATACATACTTTATGGGTTCAGGGATGCCCGTTACATACATTTGCACAAAACTTAAATAGCCTCTTTTACTTAATATGAATGGGTACAGGGTATAAATAAATTCTTATATATGTATGTATGTATATATAAATAAGGACAAGAGCAGATACAACAGGAAGCCAGCGAGTTGGAAAACTAAAAACTATCGCAATTGTTGTGACTTGTAACTGTTTACAATTGTTTAACTTTGGCCAATAATATCACCTGGGTCGCTAGGCAGCCAACAGCTAAGCTAAGCTGCATTTAGCTGAGGGCTTGCGCTGGCTGCACAGACAATGGGCCAACAATAAGGGCCAAGCGTCAGGCAGCAACAAGTAAAAGTGCACGTATTTGCTATTTACTTTGTATTTCTATGACTTTGTGGCATTGTTTTTGCTGCTGTTGGGGCTTTTTAGAGGTTTACTCGGGCATTAAATAAGTCAAAGCGTACACTCTTTCAGAGACTGGAGGCAGCGGGATGGGGCAACCATGCCCAGCTGCTCGACTCGCTTGGCACAATTGTCAACAGTGGGCATTGTTGTTAACAACGGGAAACTTTTCTGCTTTACTTTGACACTGCAATCCGCATTTTAAATAATATTCTACGTCAGTTTGGGCTTTGTTTTCACTTTTAACACTTATATTTGCAACTTTAAGATTTTAGTTGATTTTAGTAAGCCATAAATTTACTAAATGTGATGAAAAACTGAAATTTAGATTGGATTAAAAATGGGGAAACAACTCAATTTGAAGAAGATAAAACAAGATACAAATTCGAATTCCGATTAAATGTTCAGAAATCGTTTTAATTAAACTTTTTATAAATAAATATATAATTAAAGACTTCTGCTAAGATATTTGATGCATCTGAATCCCAATGTGTAAAACCCTTTCGATTTGATTTGAATTGTATGCATATACCAAATAGCAGCTCGCCAAAGTTCCTCTTTGATCTGAACTTGGCAAATGTACGCGACTTTTTTTCAAACTAAGATTTTCGTGGTTTTTTCATTGAAAAAAGTTGTATGCCAATTACATCCGTTATGTGTGCGCCTTCAGAACTTCAATAAATTGTCGTTATCATAACTTTTCATTGCGCGACAATCAAAATTAATGCTAAAGTAAATTCTCAACTTAAATCAGAGCATTTGCAAAACAATATGCTTAACGTAGCGTAAACGCAGCGACCCCAAAAAAGCACATAACAATATTTTGAAAGCGATAACTGTGAGCCCAATTCAAAAAGGGGTTTAGTAGGCGAGCGGGGGAGATGTTGGGGGGGGGGGGGGCATCGTGCCGGTCGCATATCATTAAAATGTTTCCGCCCCTGGAACGTTGCCATTGTCAGTTGGCGTTGCTAATCAGCGAGACTGCTAAAAGGTATTCATATGCAAAAGAGACGCCATGGAGGACGTCGACGACATTATTCATTGCAAATGGCAAACGGAAGGGATCTATAGCCAGGACTATATGCGTGCATGTGTGTACATATATGTACGTGTGTGTGCGCGCCTGTGTGTGTGTATATACCAAAACTTAAGCGCCGCTCAAGGTAAAATATAATCAAAAGCCGTGAAAAACATTTTTACACGTCATTAAACTCAAATTCAGCAAACCATGGCATTGCATGTTACAGCATTCAGGGACGACAAGCCCCCACACACACACACACACACACACACACACACACACACACACATGCGTGGCTGGCATATGGCAAATCCAAAAAGCTGCGCAAGATTGATGTGTCTCGGCTTCATAAATAAATTAAAGCGTCTCTCTGAACCATCAAATTGTGAGAAACTGAAAAACTGCCCATACCCCAGCCACAGGGCCACCCGCAGTCAGTCTTATGGCCCGATGCCGAAAGTAGTTTGTTGAGAACTTCTAATTACCGTGTAATTATTGCGATTTACATGCGTGTGTACATGTTTGAATTTTGTGTCAGCGACAGCGATGCCACGCCCACTGGCCCAAATGCTATGACAACCCAGTGGCTGGCACTTATGAATAATAGCTTTTATGACAAGTTTAGGCAAACGTCAAAGTTGTCAGCGTTTCCATAGTTGTCGTCGTTATTGTTGTGGTTGCTGTTGCTGTAGTATTTGCAATTGCTTCTTCTTACTGCAAGAATTTGCCATATAAAATATGCAAATCTCAACACAGTCATATTTTCACCTGTACACACCTACACACACAGACGTACATGTTGTTTAGTTTGTGCAAATTGAATTGAATTAAAATTTATTTGCAAGCTGCAAACTAATTAAACTTGTTACGGACTAGACATATTTGATATTTCAATTGAAGAAATCAATGAAATATTATTTGGAAATGCTTAAAGCCTGTCCGAAACTGAATTCTTGGCTTGGCTTGAAAGGCCAGTTAGCTCTCGAAATGTAAACTTTTGAATTATTAATTTTGTGGGCTACAGATGTGTTGGAGCTGTGTGTGTGCGAGTGTGTGTGTAAAAAGGGCAGCTGACTTGTGTGTGTGCGCCTGTGATGTGTGTAAGGGGTCACATTGATTTAGCCTCTGGGTCATTCAAGCACAAGTAATAAAGGATGGGGCTGCTAAGCTGAACGGTCCGATTTAGTTGCTATCTCATGTGCGCTTGTACGCTTGAATGCACATTATTAAATTTAAGTAGCTGCCGCAGGCGGAATTTTCCACAAAATAAAAAATCAAGGCACATTTTTGATCAGAATTTCATAATAATAAGTCCGTTGCATTGATGCCCTCTTCGATAGCCGCCCACCCATACACATACATACATAATGCATGAGTATTAAACGTCGGCACATTTTTGGCAACTGACATTCGATCTAACTGATTTCGGTTATGCTACATATATTAAACCAGCCAAAATGCTGATTTGTTTACGTGGACAGGCAATTTTCACAGCTGCCGCAGATGGCATCAACCATCGCAGCTGCTCTTCCACCGGTCCAATGCATTACAATCACAGCGTAAAGAGCAGCGCAATGCCAACTACCGAATTTGGCTCGGGGCACTACAAAAAATATGGAAAGAGCACAACTTTGAAGATACGGATGGAACGGACCTCAACAACTGACATTTTTGCTGTGCAGTTGCGTTTTTGCCAACTGTCAAAATGAATTGTTTTGGTCGCAGCCGCTGCCCGGCAAAGCTCGCTCCTTGCCTCGCTGGGCGGGGCGGTGAGGGCAGGGAGGCGGTAAATTACATTATCAGAAAAATTAAATTAGTTACCTGCGGCGTCTCCGTCTGCCACGCCCACTGACAGATTGTTTCGCATCGCATAATTGAACGGAATGCTTCACAGAACGAGACGACACCAAAATTAATTTACATGCTCAAAATGTTCATGTTCACGTTTTTCATTAGCTAATTAAAATTGACTTTATCATTTGGTTACCAAATTGGCTTGTTATCGTTATTGTTGCTGTTGCTGCTGTTATTATTGTTGTTGTTGTTGTTGTTGTTGCTACCTTGTTGTAGCATGTTATTGTACGCTGCTCGCCTGCGGCTGTATTCGATCGTTATTTTACCAAAATGATAACAAAATTACCACAATGCAGCTTTCTATAGATAATTAAATTAATTTAATTTAGTCCATGTTTTGAGATGCTTGTGTCCATGTTAAGAGCTTTAATGAATGCCTCTTTGTTTACTTTCAATGAAAAAATTATACAAGTAACAGAATTTAGACCGGATGCGGACTTGGGCATGATGCATGAATACTGCGGAGCTCGCTTAGGATTTCAGAAGAAAATTTTGTTGTTGAGGAACTTTATTGATGTTGATGTGATAGAATATACATAGATCTTGATTAGCATTGGAAAGAAGTTAAGAAGTTCAGCTTTTAAGTCGTTTACTAAGAAAGCCATATTCATAATCATTAAATTTCTAATATGTAGATACCTATTTTCATTTTTAAGATTAGATTAGAATATTATCTTATATGCAGCAAGTATTTACATTCAAGCAATGCGCAAAACGTATAACAATTCCAAGCTATAGACATAAAAATCAGTTAACATACACACAAATTGACAATGGCAATTACAATAACAATGGAAATGTTAGATAATAGACCGCTTTTATGCAGGACGACCACAAAATTGTCTATAAAATTAATCACTCGTCCAAATTGTGCAATTTGCGTAGCCAAAAATTAACTTAAATGTTGCTTTTTTGCATGCACAATTGCACACGAATCTTGTGTGTATGCCTTCACACATGTAGAAGCTCGCGTGTGACTCAGTTATGACCTCAGAGATGGGCAGGGGTGTGGTAGGTGTTTGGGTAGAGGCAGGCGTATTCTGATGCTGCCACAAGCATAAGCTGCCCCAGTGTGTGCCTTTACCGGTCCCCGAACGCCACGGCCTAACCCATTGAAGCCCGAAAATGTACGGCAATTAGAGTGACCATTGTGTGCTGGTCAGTCGTTAGCCGCTACGAGAGGGTGGGTTGGGGTTCGGGAGCCAGTGGAGCGGCAGTTTCAGCCGGGCAAACTATTAGATAGCAATCCCGTAGCTGTGTCGTTGTGTCCTGTGCATTTGGCCGCATTTTGTGGCAACTACAAATGGCTCTTTGCTGTTTTCGTCGTGCTGGGTAATTTTTCAAAAAGCCGCCATGCATTGTTATGCAGCCTTATTGTTATTGCATAAAAATGGCGACTTTCTCCCTTACACACACACACTCGCTTCCTCTCTCTCTCTCTCTGTCCCTCTCACTGTCTCGCATACATGCAACAGTTGCAAATTGCGCGCAATTAAGCGCCGCAATTAACGTGTTGCAGTGTTTAACCTGTTACATAGCGTCTGCTTTTCTACGTGCTGACCATTTGAATGGGGGATTTTCTAAATTTTAATGTGTGTGTCAATGTGTGCCAGTGTGTGCCAGTGTGTGTCAGTGTGTGCCAGTGTGTGCGTGCTTAGCGCAATCGACGTCCATTTGTGTCCCCACAATTGTCGCCATTGCAATCGCTTGCAGTTAAGCGCCCACATTTTTCACGTCCTCATTTTTTTGTAGAGTTCCTCTGAACATTCAAACGCATTATTTTTAACGCCAATTATGTACACACCCGACCAGGCCGCAATGCCAGCGTCTATAAATTGGCAACAAATGCAGCGGCCTCTTGATTACACCTATTATGTTAATTGCCGCACGTGTCGGCTGCATTTGCCTTGCCCCGTAATAATTTCCATTTCATAAAAATTTGTGCCAAACACGTCCGCTGCTTGGGACAATCAAATGTAAGTAGATAATAGTTAAGTAGAATTCACTAGTCTAATAAATCCTCCATTTAATCCCAACTTGTGGAGTCTTCTGGTTTGAATCCTAGTCTCGGAGTCTGCACATCGCCAGTATTTTTCCCAATATACATATACTTCACAAGATTTCGCTGTAATCAAATTCAAAGATGGCTGGAACGACGAATATTTGAAAAAATGTCAATGCCTGTACCACAAAAAATGACTGGCATGATACCTCGTCAACCCATAATACCTTAACTAAGCTCGTGATATTGCGAATGTGCACACAAAAACGCGCTGGGAATGGGGAAAACTTGTTTGTCTATTTACCTCTGTCGTAATATGATTTTGCGATTAATTAATTTCTCTTGTCATAGATCAAGTAGCGGCATAAACCAGCAAAATGTCTATGCACCGAAATGTTTTTGTTAGCTTCCACAGGCTATTGTATTTCTAGTAATTCCCGCAGCAGACGAACATTTGGTTTGCTGAGTTTTGCATAGTACGTGATTTAATTATGAGGCAGGAATTGTCTGTAGGGCAACCGTGGGCTCGTTGTTGTTAGGGCGTGGCAGTGGGTTACGGGTTCGCTTTTGCTGGCCATCAGTTAAATATGCGAATATTTTCGCTGGCATTGAGGTTACATTGTTTGTCTGACCGCAGACGCAGCTCGGGCGCTGCGTGCATATCCGTGCGTTCACATTTCATAGCATACCTTTGTGCGCCCGTGCATATTTTAAATGAAAATTTCGACATATCTTAATTATGTGAACATTACAGCCAAATGGATTAAATATTAACTATGTTTTACGAACTGTGGCAAAATATTTTTACCGCATTTTATTAATATACATTATTTGCGTGCTTTTTTTTCTGTTTTTTTTTTTGTTTAGCGTTGTAATTTTATGCAATTTTAAGGGTAGCCAAAATAAACTATTCTATTATTTATTGACTGTCCGCCGGGCACTCATAAAAATTCATAACCCACAAGAATACGCTTGAGTGGCATTCCACACATACACACACACACGCACACACACACACACCACACTCAATCGTGTGTCCATTTCAATTATCTGTCCGCATACACAAAACGTTTTAAGCCATAACAAAACCTCATCAATTGCAAAATGTGTGTAGACAGATAAAAATCAAAATTAAATCGAGCGAATTCATGCGTAAGAATTAATAATTTCCGTTTTGTTTGTTTCGTAGTTTGCCCAAGGAATTATGAATATGCATATGTAGATGTATGTACCGGAAATTAGAGTCCTATTGGCCATCATAATTGCAAATCCATTTCCCCATCGACATTGTGATAAACTGAAGGAATATTGCCTCGTTTGATGAACCCCAAATGCTATTTTTACTATACTCGTTAGCAAAGTGAAAGAGTATATTGATTTTATGTCATTTCTTCTTTCTCGCGTTGTTACGAGTCTCAAGAGTTTGAATGTATAGTCGTGTATACCCGCTTCAGAACGTATGTTTTTAAGCTAGATAAAGTCTGGAGTGTAGCCTGTAATTCAATTGTGAAAAAGTATTACGCAATTCGAGCTTGTTTTTATTGATTTTGTTCATATTCCTGTGCACAAATAATCGAAATACTTGAACCTTAATAAAAATTATTTATAATTTTGAGTTAATATGAAATACCTGTCAAAATTCCATGAATAAATTGTTCTTCATACGAACTATACACCATTAACAATATGGTCCATGAGGGCCGCTTTTTACTGTCTGCTGGCTATGCCGGAAAATATTGCATCCAGAGCAAACGTGCGCAACGAAGTCAACATGATTTTTCATTTACCTATTTGCAACATTTCCGATACCAAGCACCTGAGAGTTAATGTCCATGTAAAAGCACGTATTAAGAAATACAGTATAAAATCATAGGCATGCTTTACATAGGCCTTTACTTAGGTCTTACTTTAGTTATTTAATCTAATCTTAATACTTTTGTGCGTTGTGGTAAACATTTTGGCTAAGCAAACGTATTCAAAACCTTGTGTGGCAATCAAAACGCAGTACTTCCACCCACCGATACCCACAGAGTTGGAGCCGAAAGAAATATTTGTAGGCAAACATGGTGTTAGCCATGCATCGATATAACCAACATTCTTTACCGTATTTGCTAAGCCAAAGCCAAGCTGAAGGGCTAGACATAACCCAGCCTTTGGCTGAGCCACGCCCCTGCTGGTATATTGTGTTTGCCTTTGGCCTGTATCACTTTTTTTGCTCCTTGCGGAGTGCAAGAGTATTTTGTACGTTATTGGCTATTGACTTTTTACGCCGTTTGTTGTTTTAAAATTGCTCATTTCATGCACATGACTGAGCGCACGTACCCCATTTTTTCCACCACTCGACTAGAGTATACACACACACACACACACACACACACACACACATCTGCACTGACACACACATGCTTGTCAACAAAAGGGGGTGTACTTGAGCGGGGCTTGACAGCCCTTTGACTGCTGCTTTTTTATTGCAGTTGACTTTTGAAGTGTTTTTTATAAAATGGACAGCCCGCTGATTACAAAATTGTGGCAATCGCCAGGCTACTTGGTTATGCAGCAGACATCACAAAGGCGCTAACTGCAGGCCATCGCCATGGCATATAGATGAGGTGTGGCAGGCAGCTCGATTACGTGCCGTCGCAGGTGCATGAAATTGCACATGAAATTGAGTTATGATACATGTCTCAAGAGTGGGCGTTGAGGTGCGTTAGCTCGCCTTGATTGCGTGTAAATGATGCGGCCCAAATTTAAAATTAACAAAAAAATTACCAAGCAGCTGCTCGGGCTTGCTTAAATGTTGCTTAAATCACAGCTGCTTGGGGCTTGATTAACGGCCAAGTGCCAAAAGAAGTAAAAACTTCCGGCTAACAACAGTGCAGTTTGATTGGCATGCCTCTCATGTGGCCGTAAGGATCCAATGGGGAGGCAAGGGGCGCACAAAGGCTTGCTTCATCAACTGTGGAATTTAATTAATGAGCACAATTTACTTTCTAATTAGTGCAACCTCTCGCAAGCACCTTGGCGATATTTGTGATTGATATGCCAACATTCAAGTGGAAACCCAGTTATTTTAAGCCCGGACGACAACGCCCTGCACCAAGCGCGTTCGGGCCAACCACTTTTCGCTGGTAAATTAGTTCAAGTGCGTAAATTACTTGGAGCTACCTCAGGTGATTGCCAGGGTGCCAAATTGTGTGGCTGCGTGTGAGCCGGGCCTTAATTGAAATTTCGGTGGTTGGGCTCCAGCATCTCAACCGATTGACCCTTCGACCGTAGCGTTGTTTTGCGGTGGAAAAAGGTAAAGGTTTTCACTTTAAACTAAATTAGACTGGACTGAGAGAGAGTTTTGAACTGCGAACAGCTGTGATTCCTTTAAACTCGGCCAGCCTAGTGTATGCTAGGGAAAACAGCATGTGGGTAGCTAATTGAGCATTTACAGTCAAATTGAATTTTAATATACCATATTATATATTTAATACTTATACGAATTGCAGTTAACATAAATGACATTTACTGCAACCTATTGTAAGTTCCTTTAACAATATCTTTGAGCACAACTTTGAACAATGCCCAAAAATTCAAATCTGTCCTTTGACAAGGCAAACAATGCCCACAATAAGTTCACGCGTTTTAATTGCATTCTATTCAGTTAGATTTTGCCGAATGACTTGCAGTTCACGCTGCACAACAATGCCTCGACATTTTAATTAAGAAATAGAAGCCACCTGCATGCCTTTGTGTTAAATTCCTCGAATTTTAAGGTTTTGCCAATCAAACGGGCAATTTGTATTAACTTGCTGGAAAGGCCAAATTGCATTGGCTGCGCATTTTCATTGCATATATTGATGATAGTGACAGATAAGAAATTGGATAAAAAAAATGGTAGTTAAGTATTCTCAAGCGATTTAAGTGTTGTATATTCATAAAAGAGTTTGTTCCGACTGACTGAACTTTAAGAGGTAGAGGCTAAGATTCTTTAAGCGGAAGTTTTACTGAAGCTTCCTGTTGGGTTGACAGGATTCTAGAATATGTGAACCGTAAAAACAAAACAGCCTTGCAATCAAGGCGTGAGCCTGTGTGGCTTATGGCAAATATAATTACTATTTTATCCTAGATTAACACCAAATTAACACCATATTTTAAAGCCTTATCCAAATGAAGTTGGCCAAAACATGGTCAAAACAGAAAATTCAAGGCTAAGCCTAATCTTTTGAACTTCTCTATCATAGTTACTGCTGTAGTTCATCAGCTCACACGCAATTGAATGGCTTGTCCGTGGCCGCATACAACCAATTAACTTCACATTGTGCAACATGTCCGTGCGCTGGATTAGGTGAAGGCTGACCAACATGAAGATATCCAACATGTGTTTCCGTTGGCTTCAGCTAGCCAAGCGGCTAAGGTTACTTTATTATTGCATTAGCCGGGCGGCTGCTGCTGCTGCTGTTCATGCTGACCCTGGGGCTATAGTTGTGGCTGAGGGTGCTTCACTTTCGATCTGATCAAAGTGAGTTTGACATTTTGGCCCGGTGGCCTTTTGCCAGCGCATGGTTTGAATTACCTGCATTGTGCACTCTGCTGCCTCGTTGCATCTACAAAATCACGAAACAACTAAAAATCTAGTCGTAGCAGAGATGACTCGACTAGCAGATACCTTAGGCTCCAAATACTCGTAAGCGTTGACGTACTCACAAGGGTATAAAGAATATATATCTGGCAAAATGGGTTTTCTTCTGACCACGTGCATCTATTGTACATTCACTTTGTCTTTGTAGGTACCGTTAGTGGTAGCATATACTACCCCGCCTGTCACATTTTGTGGGTAAAGGGTAAAATAAGGCCGGGCAAATTGACAACATGATTCGAGTATTATGACAACAATTGAGTCCTTGATGCCAGTTTGGTTGCATTTTAATTACCGAGTTGGCCACCAGAGTGTAAAAGAAATTAGTTTGCTTTAAATTTTAGCCAATAATTTATTAATGACTTTAAACATTTTTTAAATGCTTTTTGGAAAAAAAGTGTTAACATGTAATTGAAATATGTTGGCATTATTTTCTAGTTACTTAATTGCTGCAAAGTAGTAAAACTAATGAAATATTCCGTTTGTTGTATTAAATGCGGCAATTAAAAATACAAGCATGAATTAAAAAGGCTTACAGAATTCGCAGACAGACAAAGAGAAGAGAACGCCAAAATATACGAATTATATACACAT
The DNA here is from genome assembly GCA_037075305.1 of Drosophila kanekoi. NCBI lineage: Eukaryota > Metazoa > Arthropoda > Insecta > Diptera > Drosophilidae > Drosophila > Drosophila kanekoi. The sequence continues at coordinate 579,886 of JBAMCE010000665.1, forward strand.
TTGTGCTGTGTGTGTGCGTATGTGTGTTAATACAGACAAAAGCGCCGACAGCCCGAATGCCACGCCCACTGACAAGCGACGCTTGTGGGTCGCAGAAGGATAGGGTGGGGGGCAGCAAACGCAAATACAAAACTGATTAAATATGCACTTTGCAGCGTGGAAACGCGGAATAAATTAAAGTGTTAATTTAACATGACATATTAGTGTTGCCCACCCTCACACACAGACTCACACACACACACGCAAATACACACATACGTACACACACACACAATAAGCACACACTTAGACATGAGTTAGCTTTAGCTTTTGGCTTGGGTTTTAGCACTGGTCTGTCTGGCATTACTGCCTGATTTTTGTATGTGCTTTTGGGTGTCTGTGCCTGTGTGTGTGTGTGTGTGTGTATTTTTGGGGACGAATTTGCTCTGCTAATGAGCTACGCTGCAGCTTCTGGTTTGAGGCTGCGTGGCATGGTTACAGCTCTGGGATTAAGGACACCAATGGCCAAACCCGATGTTGCCGTGTGGCAAGGTGTTTGAAGTAATTACGCGTACGCTGATGTATTAGCATTTTCAAGCGTAATTATTGTTGTTGCAAATGCTGAGAGCTGGAGTGCAGGAATGAAAACAAAAAAGAAAAAATGTCAACTTTGAAGTTGGTTTAATTGAATTTGCGGGTTTTCAACTGCCACTTGTTCCTGAACGCTTGTAGAGCTGTGTGTGTTTGTGGAAGTGTGTGCTCCTGTGTGTGTGGTCGTTGGTGGCCTAATGCATTTAACTAAGTGCTTTAAAAATTTGGCAACAACTTTATTTGTGCTTTGCTCGAGAATGATGCTTATAATGAAAATATAATTATTAGGTTGAGAACTATACATAATATACTCAGCATAAGTTGATATATTTTCATTTGACAAAAGCTTTTTAATGCATTCTATGAAATCCCGCTATGTATGCTGGATGCAAATATTATTTTATTTTCTTATATTTATATAGTAGATGTTTGCAAATCAAAAAAATGAAATATGATAGCACATAACACATCTTTTCAAATGCAGATACTATCAAAGCAGCTCATTTAAAGTTTATCACTGATTAAATTGAAGAACGTTGAAAATGACTTAGTATACGAGTTATTTAATAGCTAACTGTAGTCTATGTACTTAAAATAAGGAAGCTAGCGGCATAGATTATGGTATTTGAGAAAATTTTGCACAGCTGTGTTGACTTTCTGTTTGCCCTTTTCACGAAACTCTCATATGGGCAAAAGGAGTGTATATGGCGCAAAGGTATTGTAAGTGCGAGCTGTATATTTCCACAGTTAGGTCCCATATAAAAGCTCTGAAAAGAACATAATAATCGCACTATAATCAGCGAAGTTATTCTTGCATGTACACACGTATATGGAAGGCAGCGCTGCGTACAGACTAAGTCTAAGTCGGACTCTATCGACTTGTTCCTAGAAGTAAATTGCAGAGCTAATCTATGGCTGAGTATAATCTCCGCTTAGATTGCAGTGACGAGAAATTTATGAAGTTGTCAATGCTGGCAACAACGAACTAAACAAAGCAAAGCCCTTAGACTAAGACTCGGATATGTGTATATTTTAGCTGGAACGTGATTAAATGTTGGCGCTTACGTTTTATGTGAGCTGCGAGATGCCATAAACATGGCAGGTGGAAAGTGCTAGGGCAATTGGTCACGCTTAATCGCCTGCTCAATGGATGGCAGCAAGAATAGTTGCAATTGCAAGGGTAACAGGACCGAAATCAAGTATACGCGCCGTGTACATAATTCTACCCATTGGCAACGGCACTAACTTAAATACCAGTGACTAGGGACTGAAGAGCACGAAGGCGGATGGACACACGCAGAATCATAGGTCTGTGCGACAGTTCAATGAAAATAATGAAAAGCGAAAGCATCCTGGGAGTTTTATTACAATTGATCACCTGTTACGTTCATTGGTAATTGCACCCAGGGCCATACTAAGCACGCACACACACGCGCACACACGCACACACACGCATATGCACAGATATCTATTCACTCACACGGTTGTCCGATCTGAGTGAGTGAACCGACGGTGCGCATGATGCCCAACACCCAAACCAATCTTCGCTTTAAACTCCGCTCTGAGTAAATGTAGTCGCCGTTGCTCCTCCGTTTGGCTTTGGATTTGCTACATGAGGTCAGCTTTTGTGTGCTGGCTGCCTGCATGCTGCAAGCTGGAGTCGTTCTGGTGGCTGTATACTTGCAAATGGCATACGACTGCTGATACGGGAGCCGAGAGTCGCAACCTAGCGCTGGTTGCCTCCATATCCAACCAATGTGCGCCATTTTACAGTTGCCGTGTGTGCTCCCAATATGGCCCCGGGACATTTGTTACAGTTGAAATGCGCTCGTAAAATGTTTTTCGACTGCTCTGTTGGTTCTGCTCCAGCAGTGGGTTAAAAATGCAAAGTGTGGGCGAGTGTTGTCCAGTTGTATGGGCCACGAAGGGAGTTGCTATTGCGATTGCCAACAAGTAAAATAAATTGTTGCATTTTAATGTGTTGGCATCCCCTTCAGCCCACCTCCCCCCTCACTTCGACAGCTCTGTTTATTCCAGGTGCGTGTTTGTGCCTTGTTGCGGGATTTATTGAATTTTAAATTTTAATTTGCTATTCAAAAGGAGAGAAACAAAGCGACCGAGGTCAAACGTGGCGTACCGAGTGCAAACGTTTACCCAACAGCAACCAATTGCTTTAACTTTTATAGGCATGGTATTTATTATATTTTCTTATTTTTTTGCTTTCGTGCAGGCATTTTGTTCGATTTTTGTTGAAAATTAAGTTCTTCTATGAGATACTCTTTTGATTTTAGGATATTTTGATCAAACTCTGCATTAAAAAGTTGACCTATGAACTTCGCTCCTTACATATGAGCCAAATCTTGTCAACATCGGACTATTATATGTGGCAAATCGAAAAAAATCAATCAAATCATGCTAGCTCGATATGTGAGTCCTTGAATTAGTTGCTTATCCATAGATCTTTAACAATCAATTGTTTGCTTGCAGCGTATTAAATATCTATTTCCAATTTAGTTAATTATCTCGAATTCTTCGTAATTCACTTCAGAATATTTTCCTGCCTTGATGATTTTATTTATAATGGACTCGTTGACATCGATATTTAGCTGCAAAAGAAAAAAACGGGCTATAAATAAAGCTTTTGTATGGCGCAACACGTTGCAATTGTTCTCACAAGCGCAATCGTTCTCAGAGAGCTGTGAGGACACCTGATATCCTGGAGATATCAACTAATTTAAGCTGTTTCGCTATTAAACCAATGAGTGGCAAGTATACAATACTAATTACTAGTGGTTAGCTGTGCAATTGCAACTGACATGTTGGCGTAATCGTTTGCCACTTGCTCTAAAACTCAACCTCTAACCTCGCCCACGAGCCAGTTCAAAGCTTGCCATAGTTGCTGCAGTAACTGTTGCAATGTCAGTTGTCAAACGTGTTGCATTGCTTTGTAGTGCAGCTCGACGTTTGAGGCATTTGGTGTTAATGACAGCAGGCTCTTTTACTCATTTACTTTAGTTGGTTTAAAATTCATGACACGGCAGCAACATACCAGAAGTTCCAGCTAAGTGGCGTTCAAATAACCCTTCAACAATGGTAGGAGGCTATCTCTCATCAATCAACGAGTAAAGCGCTTTGAAGGCAAGAGAGAAAATATAAATGTTGGTAAAGAGAAATAGTTTTTAAACACGTTTATGTTGATTTTAAATGAGTTCATATTTAATTACATTTACGTAAGTAAAACAAGTAAGAGGTTCTAGTCGGGAGCTTCCGACTAGGGGATACCCTGAACCCTCTTCTCACCAAATGGAGATATAGACTATTCTAGAAGCTACATGTCAAGTTTGCAGACTCTAGCTCATATTATTAACCAAAATTGCTCAAAAAACATGATTTCGATATCGATTCTTATCGATTCCTTGGATACGGACTAACTTACTCGAATATCGGAAACAAACTCGATCTACGGGGACACTAGGAGGACCTACAGCTAGATCCCTATTCCTATATCTGTTAAACCAACTTCACTTCAACTTATTGCAAGGCATTCCCAAAACTGTGACTGCAAGCGGAGGAATAGATTGATAAATGTAAATAAGGACGATAATAAAGAGAATAATCATAATAATATTAAAGAGATTGCCCGAATTTCGATGTTTCGTGCAACTTTTGTCATGTACTTTGAAAGCCGGCAAAGCTGGCAAAAAACGGGGCAACACCGCGGGCATAACTTTTAATGAAATACAACGCATTTGCTGTTAATAATAAAATGCGACAGCAAAGGCTGGCAAAATTATGTTTATTATTTTATACAACTCGACTGGAATTTTACTTATTACTGGAAGGAGTCGCACCTTTGCCAGCTACGCAAATCAGTTGCCCTCGGCGGGCAGCCGTCGAATGCCAAATGCTCAAATGCTTGTCAACATTGCTGCGCTCCGCCTGCACCACCCCCCCAAGCCAAGGCAAATCTGCTTGCCGCATAAGGTAAATTGTTGAAAAATGAAAAAATAAGATGAAGAAGTAGAAAGGCTATGCCAACCCCTGGGCGCATTGTATTATTCTTTTATGCGTTTCTAATTTCATTTAGTGACATTCGACATTCCCCTTCGAACGTCTCTCGTGCAGGTAAGACGAACTTTGATAAACATTTCTTTGCCTCATCTTTGGCTCGCCTGCATTGTTGCCTTTGCTTTTGTGTTCTCTCTCTCTTCTTTTTTTTTGCTCTGTTCGGCGTTCTGAATATTTTCTTTTAATTTTTTTTTTTGCCCCCATTGGCTCCCTCGACTTTGGTAAAATTAGATTAGAAATATTGCTACCAGCATTTTGCTTTGCTTTTCCCATTTGTGTTCTCTTTCTTTTTTTTATAATTTTCTTATACCCTGTACCCATATTAGCTGGGTAGAAAAGGCTGTCACGATTTTATTTAAATGTCTGCTAAAGGCAGAAGAAGACATCTCTGATGTTATATTGCATACACGTATATTTTTGGTCATCATCAATGGCGAGTCGATCTAGCTCTAGCTCCGCCTGGCTGTGTGCTTGTGTTTATGAATGCTTTGATCTCAGAGATTGTATGAATTATTTAAACTCAATATAGTATACAAATCATCGATAGCGTTATCCCTCTCCATGACCAATAAGTATTAGTGAATAAAAAGTAAATAGTTCACTCTTTGGATACCTTACCGCGATCCCAGCCCATAAAATTCAGAAGTAAAATCTTTTCTTGAGGTCTACCCCTAGGATAAAGTATATATACTTTTGAATGCTATGTTTAAGTACGGAAAACTTCATAACAATCGGTCCTTAAAACCCAATTTAAGTTCATGAAGGCTGAAGTCCTCGGTAGGAGAGTTATCTAAGTCATTTCGGTAGCTGAAAATGACTTTCCTTGCGATGGATAAGAAGCACATTTTGTGCTTCAAGTTTTTCAACGGCATCTTGGTGTTCGGAGCAGGATATCTCTTAGTCGGTCACTCTTGTTTATTTCTGTGTTGTTTTGTGTGCGTTATTAATACGCATGTTGTACTTGTGCTGTTTTGCATGCGCCAACAACTGCGACAACAACAATAACACCCAGCACAGAAGAATAAAGTTGTTTTTATGTTTGTTTAATATTTGAGATTTCTTTTGGCACATGGGGGGTGGCCGGCGACTTGCTGTGGGACGAACTGTTTCAGCGCAAATTATGTTTTAATTTAGTTGGCCTTGTTAGCGTTTTCAACTGCTGCCGGCTACGAGCTGGCCAAGTTTGCGTTTGCGGCAACTAGAAAGGCCTCTCTTCATTTACAAAGTAATTTGTGTGGAGTTTCTCTTGCCAATGTCCATAACTTTGCTATTCATTGTTGTTTTGTATCAATTGTAATTAATATGTACATAGACAGTGATACGTTAACTTCACCTGTCTGTAACTTTTCGTAAATATTAGTTTCAGTTGCATAATTAAGCATTTATCGAAGACCTCCTGCCTAAACATAGTTGGGCGCATTCACGCATTCTAATTACAATTTGAACCAAAGGGCCAGCGGCAAATAAAAATAAATGCTATGTTTTCCGTGTGCCGAAGTTGAAATACACATTCCTGTAGAATAGTGTAATTAACGAAAATTTATATAGAAGAAATCGTTTATCATAGGTAAAATAGTTCTTCTTTTATCAGTAAATGAGTATTATCTATAAGGTATAACCTGATTCAAGCCTGGCTTAAACAATATCATCAGCCACAGACTAATGGATAATTATATTTGCTTAGATATGCGATGGGAAGCATTGTTGATTGCGTTCACCAATGCAGCACATAATGCAACCATGTAAGAGTATTGATAGTGCATTTAGTTCATGTTGAGTTTCATGCTGTGCACACACACACACACACACACAGACATACGGATATAGGATTACACTTGCTCATTAGAGTATTTAAATGCAAATTACAATTCGGAAATATTATGGTCGTAATATTAATTTTCATTCGACGTATCGAATGCAGCTTTTACCAATGTGATTTGAGTTACGCCTTACATTGAAATTCTCGAAATACGAGGAATTTTACGGGCAACAAATTTCGGTTTGAATAATGAGTAATTTTGATCGATTCAAGAGCTCTAATGTACATACATATATATACACGGCAACATTCAAATCAACAGGAACAGCAACAGAAACAACAACTTATGCATATGGCTACACACTTAGCTGCCATCATGCAAACTAATATCGGATAATGTGTGCATTCTGTTGGGTGCTATATCAAAGTTCATTGTTTTGTTGGAATCGATGTCTTTGAGGCATCTGTCAGTAGTTGAGGCAGCGGCAGCGGCGGCGGCATCGGCTGCGGCTGTGTAATGAATGTGTTTTGCAGACCTTAGCATTTGTAGAACCGTTAAACAGCTCATATTGACGTCATTATGTGGGTCTTGTGGCCCCGGTGGTCATCCTTTCGCACTGAAACCTGCTTTGGCTCGGTTAGCAGCAGCGACCACTCTCCGCAGCTATGGCTTGCAGCTATGTTTGTTAAATTCTAATTAATTCGATTGCTTTGCTGTTGATGCTTTGGTTTTGATTACATTTAAAGCATAAACTGATTAATGTCCATCATTTTTCAGTTGCATGCAAATTACATAGTCATTTGTGGGCGTTTGTGGTGCATTTGTATTTGCGAATTAGACACGCCTTGGCAATACCTTGTAATATAAATGAGAGGCATGTGTACCTTCTCAATAGCCTAAGATACAGCTAATGGGAAAGTCTGCTCTAATTGAAGGACCGAAAAGTAAACTAGACTAAGCTAACGCTTATCTTTTAAGTAAAACAAGAAGTAAACATTATGAAAAAATGCCTATGTAAAAAGTTTTCTAGAAGTAAGTTGTGCTGTTTATGGCTACACGATACCCATTAAAACGTGCTCAAATTGTTTTTGGCTGACCCTTTTTTATGACCATGCACGTTCCATTGTTAACCAAATGCATTAAACTTAATTCACAATGCTCGTATTTATATAAATTAATTAAGAACTCGACTCTAATCCATCAAGTGTAAAGAGAATTTTATGCTTCAATTAATTCTCATCATAGAAACAGCCGTAATCAATTTTATATAAAAGTCCCAAGCCACTTTTCCGGGCCCTTAGCTAAAGGTGGCTATGCTGCCAAAAACTTTTGAAAAAAAGGTTAAAGCGTTTACATACGTATAAATGTATATGGACGGTTGGGTGTGGGTTTTAACTTCGAAAAGAAATAAATTTACACACACTCACACGCTGGCACCGAGAGAGGAAAAGAAAAAAAAACTGCTCGGCGTAAAAACAACAATGCAAATTGAATACAGGGTCGGGCATCGGATCCGGTTTATTTCTTTTCAGCCTGGCTGTTGGGCGGTCGCACCCTCAACCCCATACTCACATGGCGTATTCTCACAAGCATTAATTAAAAGTACAATTATAAGGTTCGTTTTTGTTTTTGGCTGCCATACTACATACTGCATATACACGTATCATACATATAAATGGAAGTTCATAAATAAAAACACATTCGGCGAATGTAACAGTAGCTGGACGAGGTCGTCGCACATGGGTTGACAGCTTAAAATCGTGATCCCATCCTCGAACCGCTGTCCATTTGGCAAATTGAACTCGTGTCCAAGTTTTAAGCAGATTACAGACCATTAAGCATTTTTTCATATAATTTGCCCAGTGCCCGGTGCATGTGGCTGGGGTGAACAATTTCTGCGCTTAACATATGTGAAGTCATATAAATATTTTGATAAGGGTTGCCTGGCCAACGGCCTGCGAACATATTTTGCTTACGGCCATATGAATTTGGGAGTTTGTGTGTTGCGTGCGTACGGTTGGCCGTTGAATACACATCATGACTTTTAAGTTATCTCTTTTTAAATTAAAAAAAAAAGAATGCTTCTAAAGGATAATTTGACCCCTAGCAACATAACCAACAACAGCAAGAGCTTTACAAAAACTTCAAAGTATATTCTTATATGTACTTTTATACATATATATATATACATAGTTCTGACCTTTTCGCAAATCCCTAAAGTGCCTGGCTGAAAACGTTGTCATATTTTCGTTGACAAATTGAATATATGGAGCAGGAAGTAGTGGGTGGAGGGGGAGGGGCCCGACTGGATGCTGGCCAGGCAAGTACCTGTCATTCGCATTTTATGCTAATTCATCTCATTAAAATACAAAACAAATGGCACAAAATATGACATACATTTGTGCCACCGTCTGCCTTCTGCCTCAAGTCGTACACATTTAGCATATTAAAGTGAAATTTTAATGCGCTCGAAATTAGCAGCAAGCTTTTAATAGATAGCTTGACAGACGGGTCTACCATGCAACTTGAAAGTGCCGAAGGTAAGCGTCATGCCCCAGCTGCCGCCCCCCTTCCCATTGCGTCTCATCAAAAATTGCATATGCCAGTTACAAAGGCGACCGTCGCATCGCACAAAGTTGCAAATTAATTTCGAGTTATTCGCAAAAAATAAAAACAAAAATCGCAAAACGTAAGCAACTAAACGGAGTTTCTGGCATTTATATTTGTGCAGAGGTTGTCAAAGCGAGCTTTGAGGCTGGGGCAAATGTGGGGCTGTTCTCTGTTCTCTGCGGTTGGCAAATCACAGTTGCAAAAACTGTTGAAAATTCCATTAAACTTCGCGCAAATAACCAAAGGCGTTCAATTCTAACCGACGTCGTTTATATAATTTTGTTGCTTGCCATAACAAAAACAAAAGCAGAAGCAATCGCAACGGCAACCCCGGCGGTAACAACAAACCAGCCAGTGGGGGACCAGAGCGCCGGCCTGTTCGCTTTGGCTTTGGGTTTCGGGTAGGCAAAAAAGTTGTACGCAAAACTTAAAACATGAAACACGCGAAATCTTCAGCTCTTCGCAGACTTAACACACTAACATATGGCTTGGAACGCGTTTTATACAAAAAATCTATTTTTGATATTGGGGGGCATGGTTCCTATACAACTATATGTTATTGTATTTGGTACTCATTAGAAAGTGCAGAACAAATGTTAAAATAAAAAAACAGATCTTTTTTCGATGATAACTAAGTGATACAGTTGCCCGATTCAACCGATTTCTGCCTACTACAGAAAGACGAATCTATGCAATGTTTCGTGAGAATAGCTTTAAGCAAGTGAGACTTGATTGGCCATATTGACTTGGCTGTTATGATAATGATAACGATAATGATCATAATGATGACGTCCAAGATGTCTCTTGTTAGTCTCTGTGTCATCTCGTTAAAGTATTAAACTACCCTCTGCAAGGGTATAAGATGCACAACATCTACTTGTTAAAAGTTGAACATGTTTGACGTGCGCGGCGCTCTTTTCAGCGTGTTTCAGCACTGCCAAATTCCTGATAAATTAACTAGAGCATACTTAATAATCATACCAGAGCCATGGCTCTTGCTGCTGCATATCTAGCCAGAACACACACACACACACACACGCACACAACAACGTATGCACCTTGTTGCATTTGCTGTTTCCATCATACATGCTGCACTTGTTTGGCCCAAAGCAGTTCGTTTTTGGCAGGATGCGTTGGTGCATGTGGCATGTATCGTATTATATGTGTGGAAGTTATTGTTTCAAGAGTCGAAAAACTTTCAAAATAAATTTATTATATTTTCGAATTAAAGTTTTTGAGCCACGTCAAAGGCAAGTCCCATCGTCTGGCATTTAAATTAACAGAAACTTGTGCGCTTTATTATCTTATCCAAATAGTTGAGTGCCTGTGGTTGTTCTGAAGTGTGTTCATTGTTATGACAGGACTTGTAATTTACTTTAATAAGAAATTTAGTCTGGAGAGGCTAATAAATAGTATATTAAAATATCACAAACGTATCTTCCAGACGATGCAGGTTTGTATCTCTGCAAAAATCTTATCTCTCCTGCATCTTATCCTTATCTTGTTTATCTGTTCTGAGTCCCACAAATTTGACTACTTTTCTTCGATTTAAGCAAGCTTGAAATCTTGAATAAACTAATTGCTGGTCAAGGTAACTGAACGTTGAAATATTAGTTTCCCATTATGAATGACAAATTCTTAGGAAGTGATTGAATTTGTAATTAAATTTAGTCCTCTTTTAAAAGTTATTATAAAATTGTTGCATAATTTCTATACTTGGACAGCTGCAAATTGGGCTCTTAAGAAATATGAATTCAATATTCTCTGAAATATGTTGTTAAAACACAAGAACACGATTATGAAGTTGTTTTGTAGGCCGTAGGCCTATTGTGGGGCGCTGTCATAAATTTGCCTCTCTGTAAATGGTTGTTTTAATTGAATGATAATTAATTGCATACTATGCACATGATTATACACAAACACACACATGCACACACAAAGACAAGACTAAAACCGATAATCAACACAAGAACAAGCAAATACAGTGAAGCAGACCCTAAACTGAAGGGCAACACAGGGATTAGTTGCACTTCAAATGCGTTAAAGCAAGTATGTGCTTAGTAATTGTGTGTGTTTGCATGTGTGTGTGTGTGTGTGTGTGTGTGTGTGTGTGAGTTTGAGTCTTAAGTATATGTTGAAGGCATTTATGCATAGCTCAATACCAGCTGCAATTCAATAGCATGTCCTTTTACACATCTTGCGGCAGCACTTGCAACAGCTGCAACAACTTTTTCAATTATTTAGTTCTGAGAATTATATGGCAGTCAAGTGCACTCAAAACTTCTGTTTGTTCCTTGGAATGCCAGATCCTGCTCGTGGCTGTGAATGTAAATGTGCTTTTGTCTGTGGGATACAATTAAGGCTATTTACTGGCCAAGTTACGCAATGGCAACCATGGCAACACCACCTGATGAGCTTTGCATTTCATTTAGTTTTTACCTATTTATCTTAAGCTGTCGACGGCGTACTCGGCGAATGCGCAATGTGTTATGATTTCATCATTTTTACGCTTCTCTGTGCTTCATCAAATGCTTAATTTCATTTTGCGCTCCTAATTGTCATTTCATTCTTATTGTTTTAACATTTTTTTTAATGGAATTTGCGTAACAGTTGCTTCCTTCAGCTTCAACAAACTTGAGCAGCTGCTGGTTTCGTTGTTTCGACCTTCTTTTGGACAATCCGCCGGCGGGCGTTGCTCCCCCACGTATTTAGTTTGCTTCAACGTTGAGCGTTGCTGTAATTGAAATAAAATGTTTCAAATCAAATATTATTCTAATTATCCTCAAAGAAAATAATGGTAAAAACTTTTGTTTTTCCCGCCCCTCACTAGCACTGGCAAAACGGCGCGCGTCCAAGACGAGCCCCACTGCCAAGTGCTTTTCTTATGCGCATAGTTTCATATGGAACTTCTTTCTTTACACTCGGGGACTTCATTTGGCATGCGTGCAAATTTTGCTCTGTTGAAATTGTAAGGCATGCTGCACGCTTTCGTTTCGCTTTTATATCCTGCACCCGTTGGCATTGGTAAGAAAGTGTATAGTAAAATGATGCATATGTTGCTTATAAGCTGAACAGGATATTTGCGAATCTTTAAAACATTGTTATCCTTCATCATCAGTATTTACAGTATTAACTGAGGCAGATTCATCTGCCAATCAGATTAACTTGAAAGAAGGGTTGATTGCCTTAGTTTGCATATATTCCGACTTGACTTGACCATTTTGTTAAGACTTTCCAAAGCAAAGGCACAACTTTGTTTAACTTGCTCACAGGGTATTCTCAAGTCGCGAACTATTACTATCTATGAACTATTGCTATGATATGTTAGCAAGCCTTGACCATATAGTATGCTCTTGGGTACTTTAAAGCTTAAGATATTGGCTCGCAAATTATGGTGAAATTATGGTGCAAGCGAGGCATGCTGGCAGGGGGCTTAAAAGTGATAAAGAAGCGTTTGCCACATCAAAGCATTTTAGTAAGTTTTTAATTGCTGCAAGTAGATGAGCCAGCAGACTGATTTATGAATTGTGGTCTCCTAATGCACATATTTAAATAGAATATACTCTTATGGCTAATACATCAGCTGAGAGATGATGGGTCTTGGCTTATTTGCGCTTCGTTTGCGAATGCTGAAAGTAGCTTTTTGAGGTGAAAGTGTTGTAAAAGATTAATCAATTTTTATGAATTGCTTTTGAGGTTGTGCTAATGCTTGAAACGGATTGTTAAATTCTTGGTACATCCTGTGCACGTCGTTCGTATTAGCTGGCAATTGCTTAGCCATATACAAAAGGCCATTCGGAGCACAAATAAAATTGAATTTGCACACACTTTACGGCTCTTTCGTCGCCGTGCGGCACTTAAAGCAAATTAAAAAATTCGCACATTTCCAGCCACGCCCATTTGTCGTTGGCATGCGAAATATGCCATTAAGTTTAATTCAATTACAATTTCATATAAGAAATATTTTGAAACGCATCTTCGGCTTCGCCCAAGGGCTGCGGATGTCGGGCCATTCAATTCGGTTCAATTTGCCATTAACCCATTATGGTTGAACGCGCAATAATAAGCGAAGGCAATGCAGGGGTCTCGACGGCATTGTGGGCGTGGCACATATGGACGAATATGCAATAACACATAAAATGCTTTCATTTTTGTGCTGCCAGCAACTTGGCCAACTATTGAATACTAATACACGCCTGCACGACCGCACACAAAGCGGCGCTTTGAGAGCTCCGCGCCGTCGTTGTCATCAGCCAGGCAGGTGCCGGCGGGGTAAAATTGCCAGCAACAGCAGCAACAGCAGCAACGACGACAAAGAGCCTGTAAGGTGTAACGCGCATTAAAAAGGGGGCGAGGCAGTGCAGAATTTTTCAATTTTCCAGCTTTTGTGTGTCAATAAACGTTCAATTCACGAGCATCCGCAAAGTGCCTACAACTGCCAAAGCGCACCCACACACACACACACACTTACAACTGCACAGATACACACATGCACTGTACTGCCTGAGCTTCACTCACATGTACGCAGTTTTTTTTTTGCCCGCTAACGTTGCTTTATTATTCCAGCTTCATCTCTCGGCGCTTCAGTTGCTGGCAACCACCAGCAGCAACCACCAACAATGCCAACAAAAAGCAGCATCGTTAGTGGCTTTGCGCTATTTTTTGCCTGACATTCAAAAGGGGCTTCTCTTTTCCATAATCCTTCATTGCCGGCGTTGTGCTATCCCTGTGCTCTCATCATCGGTGATGCTCTGTAGGCGTTGCTGTTCTTGGTAATAAGCTGCTTTCAAGGCGTCGGTCTAAAAAAAAACCAAAAAAATAAAAGGAACAACAAAAACAACAACAGCAGCAGAAGAATTGCAATTTCTCCACGGCTGGCAATGTCGGCACATTTGACATTGTCAACGTCATGGTTGGTCAGCATCGGCGCCTTTGCCACGCCTTTGCCCTCGGGCACATAGCTAAAGTTAATTAATTTTTGCTTTTACGCCTTTGTTGTGCTTCAATGCACTCAACTAGGTGCCTGCCTTTGAAACACCTGCCTGGTCCGATTGGCTGCTTTGATCTTGGCCAAGCTTCAAGGAAAACGCACTTATCCAGGTGTCCATCATTGAAAGCATCAGCCTGGCCTGTGAGTTGTTGAATGAGATTAGAGAAAAGGGGCCAAACACTAATACATTATGATCCAGCTACAAATGGTTGCAGCTATTTACTAGAATGCTTAGTTCAAGTTGTCTTTGCATATTAAAGGCTATATTAAAATATCCATTATTTATAGTGTGTGCATTTTTTATAATTAAATATTTTCCCACTTTTACTTCAAGCTAGCAACTAACTCGTAAGACAATTGACTTTCAGACTATTTCCTTAACTGACTCACTTGTATTACAATAAGTAACACTGAGCTGTCTTGACATCAAAGGAATAAAGAATATGACTAGGCGCATTGCGTTGCTTCATTGCTAATAAGAAATCTCATAAAATATGACTTTGCACTAGAAGTATGTGACAGGACTTTGTGCGAGGACTGCGACTACAAAATACCCTTCAAGTTGTGAAAGACAATCAACGTGTCGTAACTAAACATCTTTGCCTTGTTCCAACAGCAATGCCTTTGAAACTTAAACAATTCCTTATGCACATACCTAATGGAGTCGCAAATGTGACAGACTATAATACCCTACCCGAGGGTATAAAATATAAATAATAGTGCACTTTTGTGCGCAACACGCGGCACTCAACTTTCGCTTTGAGTGAAATATAACAATAATTTTGTTTTCCAGCTTCTGAAAGCAGAGCTTATTATGGGTGCGGCCTCTGAACTACGCTGACATATCAATCAGGATTTAACAATAAATTTATGCACTGGAGCTGTAAACGCACACAAGCACATGCACACACACAAGCACACGCATACACACACTCATGCACACACACACACATAACTGCAACGCTCTTGGCGTTTGCTGTCTGTTGAATTGTGTTTTGCATATTTGAATAGTTTTTATTTACTTGAACTCACAATTGCACTTTTGCCATTACTTTGGCTATTACACCGAAGCTTTTAGCGACGACATATAGCATGTGTGCATGTGTATGTGTGTGTGTGTGCGTGTGTGTGTGTGATTGTTGTGCTCATTATTTATGCATTGGTGTTAGCGTAGCTGGGTGGCTTTCTCAGTGTCTTAGGTGTGCAGCTTTTCTTTGCATACATATTACACAGGGACGGGAGCCTCGTCTCGTTGTCTATCGTTCTCTTTGTATGTGTGTGCCCAGTGCACATGTGTGTGTTAGTGTGTTGCATGTATTACCGTTGATGCTATTTATCCTATTTTTGTATGCAACAAAGAGTTAACAGCAGTATATGCAGCACCTGTAAATATGCACGTATACGTAATGCAATTTTAATATGTTGTGTGTTTTGTGTATCTCATTTATTATTTGTAGACACACACACACAAACACACATGTCCTTTGTTAGAGGCAAAGAACAAACAAAATTAGAAAAAAATCTGTTTAATTCTTATAAACATTTATTAGTCTGCATAGCGGTCATAACTCAGTTGAGGTCCCGCTAATTGCACAAAGGCAAACTGAACTTTTTTAATTAAATGCTGCAGCCGCAAACCTTGACAAATGCGCCGCGTCTCGGCTATAGCTAACCACAAATCTTTGTTAATGTCAGCTGACACTTGCTGCGCCCGTCTTGACAAATACCCACAACAATTTTTAGCCCCGGCACTTTACAATTTCTAAGCAATTTATACGAGTAGCCGGCTGCACTTGGACGTTATCTTGCGTAATTACGCTTTTGCGCTCTGCCATCCGGTCAGGAGGTGTACAAAAAATTGTTTATTGTTGCTGCAGCCAGCGTTGAAGCAGCAAAAAGTTAATTGAGTTTACTTTGTCTAAGGGCAAAAACGTTTACAAAGTTGTAAAATTACAGCACGTGGCACTGCAGCATTGCGCTGCAGCGCTCCAGGAGTGCAAAACTCTGTTAATTTTTATGAAAAACTGCATTAAAAGCGGTTCCTGAGTGCGGCCTCCCTGTCACCCATCCAGCCACGCTTCATTTCGATATTCAACATTGCCGCAAATTCGTTTGCCACGGCGGCCCTCTTAATGATATTGCAAACTACACTTGCCATCGGTTGTTTGATGAACCTCTCACTCCCAATGCCGCCGTGCATGGCCACAGGCTCGGGTGCAGTGTAATCGAACGACAGTTACAAAATAATTAAAATGTTAAAAAGAATACTGCCTGCCTCCTGCCTGCCCCTAAGCCCTGTGCCTATGAACCCTACGAGCACCTGATGTTTCAGCTAATTGCGGTTTCCGTTTGTGTGGGACTTGAGGGTCGTTTGCCATTTACGTTGCATAATTGCCAACAAATTGTTGTTTTTATTTTTCAAAGTGGGCTAAAAGGGTGTGTTTTCTCCCCCAAATATGCACAGTTGTGCCCTTTGACCGTGTACGGTTATTTATACACGTTAACAAAGTGAATAGAGTTAATTTTGTGCCACGTCCGTCCAGAATTTGTTGGCCCCATTCACAAGTACGCCATTTCCACCAAATTTGGCTGCTGATAAGCTTTTCTATAGATCGATAGATAAATAGAAATCGATATCTCTTAAAGAAATTGTTTTTATCCAAGCAGTTATTTCAGCTATATATAATCCTTATTGTCTTGACATATGTTGTGCCTACAACAATATGACGGATCCATGTAAAGTTTCTTGACAGGCAAACTAGTTTTCATTGAAACATAAAACCGTATGGATGAACAAAAGGACATGGCTTTTTAAACTCGGCTGTTATATCTCATTTTATGTGCTACACATTTCATTACAAAATTATAAACTCTTCTAAAAGGGTATACAAGGCTTATGTTCTATGATTCATTCAGACAATATTTGATAAGCAGATTAGAAAATATGTTACTTAAGTATTGAACTGATTCTTAAAACGTGTATTTTCATGGAAGTATACGCCAATCTCCTTCCATTCAATATCTAAAATCATTGATACTTAGACTTAGGCAAGTTAGTTTAATTGTCTTATAATTTTCAGCTATCATTATGTCGAAAGCTCAAACATCTTGGCAAAATGCATTTAGTTTCATTCACATTTAAAATTTTTGGTTTATCATACTTACAAACACGTTTTCCTTGTGAAAATTAATCTGAGACGCATTTCACACTTTTTGCAATATCTACCCCTCCTTGCATATAACACAGGGGCCAGGGTTAAAAGTAGTATATAGATTTATATTTCACACGGGCAAGGATATTTAAAAAATGAAAACTCAAACTTTTGAAACATACAACTTAGCCCTAAAAAAAACCGGGGAATGCCATATATAAACTTTATTCAATTTTGGATTTTATTCAGTTAAAGCAAAAAACACTTTAAAAAATAAAAACTCTTTCTCACATTGATACTGAAACCCGAGAAATGCATTTATTCAATACGCTTACAGATTGATGCCTCTTTGTTATTTTGAATTGAATTTAAGCACTCTGCAAATTTCATTTTAACGACATACTGAAATAAAAAGTCTTGAAAATTTTAAGCTTTTCTAAGCGGATTTCTATATTTTCATTTTGGTTTACTACGACCATGCAACAGCATTTTGCATGCAAGTTGGAACTTGCAACTTGCTCTGCTGGCTGCAAGTCGATTGGTTAAAAATAAGGGAAATGCGCTTCTAATAAGGCAAGCCATGATACAGTCAAGGGTAACAGGTAAAACTTTTGCACTCTAGGCAGAAAAATATTCAGTATATATGCATATGCTTCAGACGCTGCTGCCCCCTGCCGCTTGAGAATGGCTCGTGTATGCGTAATTGAAAGGAATTCTGCTCGGGCTTCCTGCGGTGCCATACGGATCGCTTTGATGACGCACAACGGGCTATGTTCTTTGTGCTGTCGATTATTGCATATGGACCGAAATCAATTTAGTATAAATGGAACAGCTTGAGGGATTCAATTAAAATGCGAGCTCCAATCAACGATAGACGGCGCCAAAAGTTATGCAGCAGTCGGTTACGAATATTTTCTGTTCACTGCTTTTATATTAAATATTTCTCTGCTTTTGTATGCATATGAGGCATAGATAGCAATGAAATGCTGCGAAAGACACCGCAACAGCAGGAACAACCGCAACAACAACAACAACAACAACAGCAGCTTAAACAATACTACCAATAACAATAACAACAACAACAACAACAACAATAAAGGCATACAGAGCTCAGCAATAGGCACGTAAATCCAGAAAACCGCTTGACTGTCAGTTAAAACATATCCGGCTTGACTTATCTATGGGTATATTTTTGTTGTTATTGCTCTCTGTGTGTGCTTGATCTCAGTATTTGTCTTTATTTGCAATTTTTTAGTTTTATGCCACTTTTACTCAGGCGTCGCTTAGTTCTTGTCATGCGATTGCTTTGCTATGCTCAATATTTTGATTGTTGCTGCTCAAAATGGTCAAGAAACCATGGAGATTTATGTAGCGAGAAGCACTACTGACACTTGGTCGACACTCAGCTAAGATAAAGAGGATAACAAATTGCGCTCATGCAACAGATTTCCATGCCAAAATGCTAACACAAACACTCACAGACACGCACGCACACAGACACACCTACATACACACTTGCAAACAAGCTTATACTCGCGCTCAGACAGCTGAGCTATTAGAAAGAGAGCGAGAGCGAGAGCGGAGAGCGCGTATCATAGAGAGCGTGCGCGAATACGATGTTTAGGAAAAAAGCGAACTTTTGCGTACATTAATGCATAAAATATAACCTATAGCACTCTGAGTATGTTTAGTGTGTATATAAAATAGATAATTTTCAAATAGTTGACTTTTGAATGTTACTTGCGGCTGTACAGAACTCAAGCCAAGCCGTTTCCCTTTTGAAATTTGGACATGCCGCCAACAGCTGTTGTCCTGTTCGACTGGCGCACGCTCTCGGCAGGAACTCACCACGCGCCCGAGAAATCAGCGAGTGTGCGCTTCGCTCACAGCCTGTGGGCAACTCTCGCTGTGAGTTGGGTTTAGTAACGAATAGTCAAGGTGCGAACAAATCAACGCGGTTATCACGCTGAACACTGCATGGCATCTAAAATAAATTCTAAAAATTATCAAACCAAACGCTAAATGTTCAAAACAATTCGCAATGACTGAACAATTTTAGTTGACACTCAAATGCGTTGGCCAAACGCGAGTTGACCAAGTGCTACAGCTGTGTACGTGCATTGCAAATTACGGCATCGGCCAGAATATACGCCAAAAACGCGTCCAATGCTACACTCTTTGGCAACGTGTGCGTGTGTGTGTGTGTTTTGGTGAGAGCACGCGAGAGTCACCCGTATTGGTATTGGTGCCACCGACAACGTGCTACGTGGCGCGTGGCATAACATTCGAGTTGTTTAATAAATAATACTATTATTTAGCCAAACTAACAACAACAACAACAACAACTGCAACACTAAACACTTTGACTAACAACAATATCAACAGCAATTGAAGGTGCGCGCGTTAATTGAGCAAACGTGAATTAAGCCCTTGCTACTTCCCCCTACTCCCCAACCCCCGTGCTCAGTGAACATAGTTTTTAACGACTGTGTTATTACTCATACGCCGCCGCGGCCGCGCTGTCGAAATGTTAGCATGTGGCGTCGCCGCCGTCGTCGACGTCATCGCATTAACGGTTTAGTGCCGGCATATGCGAGTGCTTGCATAATTTAGCATTTATCATGCTAAACAAATATGCACTCAACGCAGGCAGCTGAACTTAATTACTCAACTCAATTCCAACTAAATGCGTTCAAAACTTTTGTAAAGCCAACGCGTCGCGTCGTGCACAGCTTATAGTAGGAAAGGAGGGGAAACAAAAAAATAAAAATTAAAAAAAAAACATAAAAAAACTAAAACTTTTTGAGTGCCTGAATGGGTCGTCGTTGTGTGTCTTAGGCCAACCAACGACTGGCTTGCATTGTTTCAAGGCTGTAACTCGTGTCGCTTATCTGTGTGTGCACCTGTGCAGCAAAATTCATACTTACAGCGCTGCCAAGTGCCACTTGGGTGGCAACGCGCACGTGCAACGTGCACCAAAAGGAAAGTGAAAACACTCGAAAGTGACTTTTCAGCACGTCAAGCTGACTAGTGATGCGTAGGTAAGCCACGACGTTGTCTTCGTTGTCGTCATCGTCGCAACGACGCCTGCGATATCCTTACACGGCCCACGACGTAGCCAGCAATCAGGTCGACCGCCTACAGACTTGCCTCGCCCCGGCTCACTTCGCCCCGCCTCGCTCGACGAGAACGCAGTCGAGCAAACGCAAACAGTATAAACACCCACCCACCTGGCCCACTGCTAGCTCCGTTAGCCGCCAAGTGGCGCCTGCATGCAGCTCCCCAGAACTACGACCACGAACGCCTCCAACAACAATAACAACAACAACAACAACAACAACAACAACAGCAATAGCTATCCGCTTATAGCGGGAAACACAAAAGAGGTGAGCTGAGTTATGCCAAGTCGTTTAGCTGTTTGCCAAGCATATTGATATACGACTATGCACAACCGAATACAAGCATGTATGTACGTATGTATATATGTGTGTGTGTACATGCGTACTCATTCAATCGTACAATCAGTCTAGAAAGTAAACGCTTGGGCGACATTTATAAATGTTGATGTCGGGAACTTGCTTTTAGTTTATTCATTTACAGTTGCGAATACCATTAATTATTATAATCAGGGCAATATCGACTTTAGTAATTAAGCTTAAATTTATTGGAGTTGACTTTTGTACATTTCGTTTTTTAATGGGATTTTCGATCGAAACAGAATAACTAGAGTTTTTTTCCTATTTTTGTATATCGAATATTTAAGTTTTTCCTAAGCTACTTGCTGTACCCATACTTACACAACAATGTAATGTTGTGATGTGTTTTGTGTGCGTCAACTTCATTGACCCACTGTATGTTTCCCTATACAGCAATACGCATATTGTTTGTATCGAGTATATAACGTATGCTAAAATAGAAAATGGACGCCATGCACTCGCATTTGGCTAGATGTATACATTATGGTAAGCTCCATTGGTCAAGGCAACGAACGTAGGATTTTGTGCGTTGGTGTGGATTTTCATGTCCGTGTCCTGCTGTTCATTTCCTTTTCCGAGTGCTACATCCGGTTACCCATTGTTATGCCAGTCGCTTGGTCGCAGATATCCATCTTCATTATATGGGCGCGGGCGCAGCTTTCCAAAGGCTTGCGGTTACTTGCACTTGCCAACGACAGCAGTCGCAGGAGCAGCAGAAGCAGCAGCAGCAGCAGCAGCTGCGACATCTCTGCCCATCATCAGGCATCAGGCCATCAGAGCTGAGGCAGCACTCGTGGCATTTCTTCAGCTTCATTTCACTCCAGTTGCGTCTTGCAACCAGCCTGACTAGCTGGTTGACTGGCTGCCTGAATGTCTGCTACCCAAATGTCATGTCTTGCTGTCAAATCAAATCAACTGTCCTGGCTGGGGTTGTCTGCCTCGCTGGCTTGCCAGTCAACGACCACTTGTTAGTCTGTAATTTGCGCTCACACCAAACACACGCACGCACACACACACACACACACACACATACACAGGCACTTGCACTCGCCAGGCCATGTGGCAACCCTACAGTCACACACATACACATACCCGTCAAACACAGACCCAGACCCAGCCACTGAGGCACAAAGCGCTTACGCTTTTTGCTTGCTTCGCTGGCATCAGCCAAGCTGCTGAAGCTGGTCCTGCACCCGCTCCTACCCCACCCACCCTCTATACTTCGCCTTCGCTCTGCTCTTGGCGCTCTGTTGCTTGGTCTGTGGCTTCTGTCATTTGTTGAATCTTCGCACACTGCGCCTCAGTCATTCAGAGCGCATAGCCCGCGTTAAATTTAGTTTTTTTTTCTTCTAGAATTTCAACGAGTTTTTCGTGCAGAGCCGCGTGGTTTTCTTTGTTTTGATGTCGACTCTCGCTCTCGTGTGCTCAACATTTGCCATTTACTTTTCGCTTTTCGCCTTTGTCTGACTCCAAATGGAAACTCACCACAACTTACAGCTGAGTTCCGCTTAGTTCAGTTCGGTTGGGTTCTGCTCAGCTTGTCGTATGGATTTCTACTTTGGCTCTGGTCTTAGCTCGCATCTGCCAGAACGATTGCGATTGCATGGCAAATCAAATTTTGATTTCCTGCATAAGCATTTGCGCAATTTGATAATATGTCATGGAACTCATACAGCTGGTCAATGCCTAATGGCTGTCGCTCTTTGCCCCTTTTCACTTATACCCTTACAGAGGGTATTTACATTTCGGCACGAAATATGTAACGCATACCAGGAGACTTCTACAAGTTCGAGAAGCGTGTATGTTGTTGAATAGCCGAGTCGATATAGTCGTTTATCTGCCTGAAAGCATTATTCGAGAGTTAAGTTTATGCCTGAAATGCTTTTTTTTAATAAAAAAGAAATATCTTTACCAAACTTGGAGCTTATGAGTTTTCATATCATCGGTGGCAAGGGTATTGAATATTCGGCGTGTCGAATATAAACTTTTTTTCTTGACTGTTTTTTTTTTTGCTGCATGTACTTTAGAGCATGATTAGTGTGACATTCTGTGCACGTGACTGGAATTCAATTTGTCTAATGCTCTTATAGTTTTTAGCAGTTCATTTGGCAAACAATTCTAATGACAGTTTTATGCATACAATTGGGCTAGCAATTCAGGGCACACACATACGCCCACACATACGCACACGCACACACACAAACACACACATACACATCCATTGGTCCATTGTCAAAAGGCGGCGCCAAGCTATTGACAAGGACACCCACATGGTGACACCGAGTGGAACGCTTTGTCGGGTGCAAAGTAACGCAAGAGCTGATAGCGTTGGCTGCGGTGCCAACAAATATTGTCAGCCGCCTGCTGTTTGTATTGTTTTATCATCATGTGTGCGTGTGTGTATCCTGGACCATGGATTCGACTCCTGTTGCGCCTTATGTGCTCGCACAGCTGGCGGCGCCAGTAAAATGATTTCATTGAAGGCACCGGCGCACAAAAATGGCGCGCATCGAGCGCAATGGCGACCGTGTACTTTTGTCCCGGCTGCCACGAATGCGGCTACAGATACGCTTGCCGCAGATGCAGTTGCTCTTTTGTAGCCTGCTGTCTGTTCTGGCAACTTCAATGCGTATTGAATTTTATGTGGGTCGTCTGCCGGCTGCCGTCTGGCAACGCCCAAAAACAGGAAGGGGCAGAGCGAGAAAAATATTTCTCAACGTTTGTCTGACATTTCAATTGTGGTTTCATTTCAATTCGTTTTTGATGACACAGTCAAGACGTCGTCGGCGTTGCTGCCGCAAGCCGCAACAACAACGCCAGCTACAATGGCAGCGACAGCAATAATAACAATACGCTAGTGTCGTTCGTAATATGGCAGCAATTTGGTTGTGTTGCAGTTGGTGGCAGAGGCAGCAACAACAACAACAACAGCAACGGCAACAACAACGGCAACAACAACGGCGGCTTCATTGCAAATTGAGTTAAGTGCCGAGCCACATGCAACGGGGCTGGCGGTTGGCGGCTGCCAAATGGCATGGCGCATGTCTTAGTTGTTCCTTGTTGTTGGCCTTCTAAGTGGGTCAAATATTTTGCCGGCAGCGGCACTTGAACATTGAACACTGAACGCTGAGCACTAAGCGCTTTGCTGTCGCTCAAATGCCTGACAGCTGTGCGCTATGTGGAATATGAGCCTGATTTTCATGTAGCTCGACTATTTATTAATAAACCTCGGACCGCGACCGATGACGTCATTCAGTCACTCAATTAGGTTGCATTGAATTCTGGCCAAGGCGTGAGTGAGGCAGCAGCACAGAGTATATATATATATTTGTATATATTATACACATATATGTGTGTGTAAACTCATTTGCTATTACCTGTCGCCGGGTGGTAAAGCCAATAAACCTATTACGGCACAATGGAAGCTGATGAATTCTGTGCGGCCAAAAGAAAATATTGTGACTTGGCTTGAAGCGATGTCAAACATTAGGTCTTCTACTTATAATTAATAGCTTTTATGTATACAAATGATAAATATTAACTGAAAATATTTTGTCAGCTGTAAGAATTTGAAGATATTTGAATTGAGTCTTTGATTAACTTTTTACTATGAAGTAAACTTGAATGTATGAGCATTTGGAGAGTCAATTTTCGTATACAACTAAACGAATTTCTAATATAACTAATTTAAAAACGTTTCTGGATATTTACAATTTCTAGAAGCTCTATCAAAATATGCTGGCTATTCTAGGCTGTGTTCGTACTTACTCTCATTGTTGTGAATTGTTGCCAAAACGAGCACAACCGAAACAGCACGAAATCAATTTACCTGTTTAAGAGCACATCAGGTAGAGTTCTTGGCTCATATCTACTGCAAATTTATTTATACTGCCAAACGTGGAATATAAATAGTATGTGCAGTGTACAAATGTCGTGACAAGGACGTCATAAATTTACTGTAAGTTGTAAAAGTAAGAAACAAAACAAGGCATGAATGCTAATGTTATAGTTTACCGTTTGCTCATGAATAACTTAAATGCTCGAAACAAAAACTCTCATAATTTTCCAAAATTTCGGACTTGTGTGAACTCAGGCAAACACAACTGAACAAACCTGCAATGAAAGTAAACGCTTAAAAGGGAGCCTGAATAAATATTTTGTCTAAAAAGAAGGCTTATTGGTAATCGAAACTGCGAAATGCAAATTATTTTCGGACTATGAAAAAGTTTGCATTTTAAGCCGTTTTTATTGTGCCTCATCCATTGTGCTTTGCTCGCCTTCCACTTTCATAATAATTCTCTGCTGCTGCTGCTTCTGCTGATGATGATGAGCGCCCGCTGCGTTTTAGCATTTCGGGGCAACTTCTGCTCAGCATCTCCACATCCATATCCATTCGGGGCGCCCCAGTTGTGTGGCGTCAAGAGTGGGAGGCTGTGTGTGGCAGCCTTCAGCTCATTGAATGCAGCAGTCAGTGCCTTGTCGGCTGCTGTGGCTCCTACTCAGTGTGTTTTGTGAAGCGGCGCAGCAAAGTATGCAACAAATTTGGTTAACTTTGACTAGTGTTAACTTTTTAAACGCCACCCACAACGCCAGGCTGTAGCTGCTGGCAACTGAAACTTATGTTTTGCATAACAAGTTGCTGCCTAGGTAAGTTAGGCAGACAAGTTGCTCCAATTGAGCCAAACCCTCGCCAACTTTAATGTCAATTTTACTCAATGCCGCTGACGCTCACTCGCGACTGACATAATTCAAACCACAATTGCCGCGCGTCGAATTAATTTGTTGTCACTTGTTAAAGCCATGGTTAATCATAAAAATTGCATGTCATTTACAATAATCTATGACACGCGCCGCCAAGTTTCCACTTCGGACATGGTTATACCCTGTAAGCCTCTGCTCGCGCGAAGCAAGCTAGAACTGTGCATAAGTGTGCTAGTTAAAAGCTGACTTGTTTGTGGGTAGACCCAAAGAAACAACATTGGGTATTACTGCGTCGTATCCTCCACTTCATTGTTTTTCCATTTGTTTTGTAATGAATTCATTAAGCCTCTGGGCGTAACAAACAGCCAGACTTGACGCACGCGAGCGTTTTTCAACACTAATCAGCTGTAGTTGGTCTAGGGGGGGTGGGCAGGTGGTCAGCAGTCGTCGAGGGGTCGGAGCTATTTGGCCTGTCTGGGCCAGTGCCTGGGCCTTGTCAATTTGGGGGTTTTAAATTTACGCGTTCGTCGCTTTGCCCATTGTTGCGGTTGAAAGTTTTTCTCCAACTTGACACTGTTGTCCGACCACGGCTACCACTCCTGCCCCACCCCCTGTCATCATGTACCATGTTGGGGTCATGACCGCTTAACAAAAGGATATTGCGCACAATTTCCGCTACGCGCCCGGATGTAATGGTAATCAATTGATTGTTTTATTGTAAATTAATTGTGGCCATGCACATGAGCAACACGACGGCTGCTGTAGTAGGTAGTTGCACAGCCCAGCTTTGCCCCCACCTGCCAAATCACCTCAGCCGGTGCTCTTGATTGCCGTGTTGTTGCCAGCATTGTTTATTGTTTTTACGCAATTGTTTGTCTGCTGGCCTGAACGGTCTCTGTTGCTGTTGATTTAAAACAACCAAAAATGCGAAATGAGTTTTCAAACGGAAATTGAGTTTTTGGTTAACATAGCCAAAAGCTGGTTATTTGTGCTGTTTTTGCCATTTTTCTTTACTGTTTTACAGTAGCTGCACGGTAAAGTTTCTTTACTCAGCTAGGGGCCAAAATTTGAATTTTTTTTTAAAACAAGCTGAAAAGCTTATTTGCTGCTGTAGACAGCAGTTGAGCGTGAAAGGATTGTAAAGGCGACTATGAATTTGAAATATGTTGATAATGAATCAATCTAAAAGATATAAATAGAGTTTACAAGAATACAAAGTTCTTATAGTGCAAAGACGAAAACTTTGACTCTGACATTGCAGATTCAAGTTCTGTCTCCATTTGTTAGCTAAAGTCTTCCACTCTGCAGCAGGGTCTATCGATCAATTACCTCTTGCTGCATACAGGTGTGATGTATCTTATTCTTATGAATACATTTTGGTTGATCATGGAGTTGTATTCTTGCATGAAATGAATTCGCACAGAAATAAGCATTAACAAAATCAAAACTTTGTTTTAGTTGCAGCTAATTTTTCGACAAACATAGTTTTTAGAAATTTGTAGCATTTTTGGTAATTCCCAAAATGTAAATTGATTGATTACAAGGCTGGTTTTGGTAATTTAGATTGCGTTTTGCCGATAACTACTGAAATTAATAGATGTATTTGATAATGTACTTATTTTGTTTTTAGTTATCAACATTCCCATAGCTCCAATCAATTAAAGCAAATAACATTTATCATAATTAACGGCAAATCTTTTGCTAGTTAATTACGTAGCGCTCTCTCCAAAGTGTTTAATAACAATGATTTTTATGAAACATAAGCCCAAGCATGGGCACATCGATGCTCAGCTAATGCAATAACAAAAGAAAAGTTCTAAAAGAACTTTGCGCTGCTTGACTTAATTTTTGGCATATCTATGCCCATGACAAATGACAAAGTCGTTGCGAACTTTGGCCATAAGATCACAAGCACCACCAACACCACCAAACACCGCCAACACCCCGAACACCACCGCAGGCATCCGTTAACAAGCAGCAGCAGCACGTCTCGCTTCAGACGCGAGCGTTTGACATTTTGTTTGCCCGTGTGCGTGTGTGTGTGTGCTTTTGTGTGTGCTTGTTTGTGTATTCGCCATCATCATTAACTCATCAATGTCAAAGTTTATCAATGAAGTCTGGGCTAAAACAGATTTAGCGTAAAATTAACACAATCTAACGTGGCAAGCTGCTTATTGGAAATCAATTTCGTGCCTGTCTGCCAGCTAGCTGACAATCTGAACTGTCGCGCAACGGCAGCTATTCCACAGATTGGATAGATACATCCGTATACCCATGTCTGTGTGTGTGTGTGTGTGTGTGCGCGTGTGTGTGTGTGCGTGTGTGTGTGTCAATGTTATACTTAAATCAATTATATGCTCCGTTTACCATATGCCGCCGTCTCAGTTGCTCTGCCAGCAGTAGCTTTACTTATTTTGTTTACACCATATTTTTTCCTTCTACTTGTTAATTAAATTAGCCGATTTATTGGAGTTTGTCATTGCCCCTGATTATTGGGCCTCCGAAAGTAATTGTCAATAGCAAACATGGCGTGTTTACACTCGGCGCCATAATGACATTTACCAGTTCTTCTCTGTCAGCTATTAGATGGCTTTATTTATGCCTGTGTGCATATACATACTTATTTTCAGCACTGTTGCTGTGGCTTTGTCACATTGACAGATGCTCCGGTCACGTGCGCTTCTCGTAGTGCATGTCTGTATACCCTTCCAAAAGGTTTTATCGGCTTGTGACAATACTTGTAACGCAATGATCCTATCAAGTAGATATTCATTTTTTATATGATCTTTGTATGTCTATATCAATGCCAAATAGTCTCACCTTGGCCGGATCAGACATTTATATAATATCTGCTGTTATAGTAGAAGCAATCGCCATAGACACTGGAAGAGTATTACATGTTCGGCATTTAGCAGATAGCTTTTTCGTTGCACAAACATTGCTTATACACACACACACCCACACGCATGGTGTCCACTTGCATATATATTTATATACACAATTTAGATATGACACAAAGCTCTACAGAATATTCTCTATCGATTTTTAGCTTTATTGTTTCACTTGTCGAACTGGAAATGACACTTGTTATGCAGCCTTCGTACTCCCGCCGTACCGATATCCTCATGCGCTCTGCCATTGGTGCTCAATAGTTACATTTTGCTTGCAAAAAATATATATATATTTACATTTCGTATATTTATTTTTCTCTATTTTGGCATGCTATGCGAAACACTCTGTGTTCGGCTCTTGGCAAAAAATAAAAATGTGACAATATTTTCAAATGTTGTTAGTTTTAATTGAAATCGAAAGGCTTGCAGGCTAATTACAAAGTCAATGACAGAAGTGCGACTTCGATATTAATATTTGAATATTCTTTCAAAACAAAAAAAAAACAGATATTTCTTTTATGCAATCAATTCGAAAGTATTAACAAATTAAATCACCTGCTGTCATACAGTATAACTTTTTTCTTTAAAAGATACTTTTTCAATTCATTCCACAAAATCGTTTGTCGCAGGTAATTAGTTATTGGGAATATGTTAACAGCTGTAAAGCATCATATTTATACTATTATTTCGTTCAACTTTTAATTGTTAATTGCATTTGTTTACTTTTAATTAATATACACAAAAAGCCGTTAGAGTATAAAGAATTTGTATAAATTATACATGTTTGTCAATCAAAAATTATTTATTATTTCTATTTTTTTCCTTGTAATTTGCTTACTTATTTTTATTTATTTTGAATACACCTAATTACAGTATAACTAAATTATTAAATAAATATTGCATGACAAAAACTTTATTTAAAATAAATACTAAAAGTTCTTGCAATTTGTATACAATTAATATCAAGTTTCGCTGGATAGCCACTCATTTTTGACAAACTTATAAGTTGTGGCTAATTAAAGCTTGTTAATCTTTTATATTATAATCTAATTATACTAAATTATTAAAATTTCATAATACATTTATTATGATTATAACATAATGCACATTTATAACAATTATAGGAGGATAGAAAGTTCTGTTCCAATCTATCTAAAAGCGAGTCAAATGTTTTAGTTATCCTCCCTTTGCCTGCTGGCCTTCTTGCTAAGTAAATCTCCATTTTGTCTTAATATTCTTCTTCGTAAATTGTATATATTTTGATATTTTTAATATATGATTGTGTGGGATTGGCAAGCGTAATGTGGCTGCTCCGCAGCTATCAAAAATTGGCGTAATTAATCTATGCTTTACGCTGCGGTCGGTTAAGCTCTTCAATTGTGCGTGTTGAAATAAATTCATAAATAAAATGCAAATGCGCCAATCAATTTTTAATTAAAATATATGTATTGCGTGTACACGGCTGAGCCTACTAATTTGCAACATACATAGATACAAATGTATTGTAAATGTGTGTGTGTGTGTGTGTGTGTGTGTGTGTGTGTATAACACGGAATCGAATATCCGCTTAACAGCTTAGAGGCGGAACGTCATTAGCAGCTGCGGCAATGTCAGCGTCAACGTCATCATGCGGCCCAATAATATTTGGCATAATTGTTTCAATATCGAGCTACCTAAGCTTAAGCCCCAAATTGGCCAAGTCCGTTGCCTGCCACACCAGATGGTCATGGCGACTTATGAAGGCTGCCAACATGCTGGACGAGTCATCGGTTGTCTCAGCAACGGGCGGTCGGTCGGGCAGCTACAAATATTATGGTTTTTAACGCTAATTAATTAAATTCATTCAAATTAACATGGCATCAAAGCGCCACATACAAAAAAAAACCTGCTTTTTGCCTTTGAGTAGCTCCTTGTGTCCGTGTGCCCCATCATCATCAGCGCAGCTGAGCAGCACCCTGCACCACGCTGTAAAGCGTTAATTACCAATTTCTGTGCGCTGTTGTGTTTTGTGATTTGCGCTTTGGCACTCCACTTGCGAATAGAATGGAAAAACTGATTAACATTTGGCGTCCATGCGGCTGCTGCTTAATGAGCATTGAGCAGATCCCGGGCCCAGTCACGGTCGTTGACTTGGGCACGCCCGCGTACTCGTGCTTTTGTGTGGTGAAGCCAAGTGGCATTCATATTTCGTTTGTAATTCATTTAAATGAAATGCACTCAGCTGCAGTTAATGTGCCCTGGCCGTCGGGCGCTTGGTATGCAATGCGCTCCTAATTGGTCTATCTGGTAACTAGAGAGCTACCGAGTGGCTGCTGTGTGAGTGATCCAGGGATTAGTGATTTCGTGGTCATTGGCTAAACTTGCTATTTAATCTTCCCCGCCTCTCCCTCCTCACCACCATCTCATTAGACAACAACAGCATTATCCCAACCTTTGCGCAGTGCCCAACTTTTGCAAGGTCCTCAACCAACTTGGCGCTAATCGCATTATTTGTTAAGTAGTAAAGTTAATGTTATCATCTGGTTCAGCTTGAGGTTTGTAAATGCACTCTGCTGAATGCCCGTCGTTCCATTCGGCGTGTACTTGATCAACATTAGTACATTAATCAAATTTATTAATAAATGAACAGGCAGTATCTGTCTGACCATTACATGCAACCAAGCGCTCTGCTGCCCGTGCCACTTGTAATACATGCCTCAATTAATTATTACCTTGCGGTTAATGAGTGCCCTTGCAGTTGAAATAACATTAGTAGTTGCAGCAGCTGCAGCAGCTGCAGCAGCAGCAGCGGAAATGCGGTCATTCCCCATGATGTGTTCTGCCACATTTTAATTACATATTACACGTTGTGCCCAACGACCCACAAAAATGCCTGCAAAACTAACATTTTGTACTTACAACTGCGATATCCATGCTAACAATACAAAAAAAATGAACACATGAATACATTTTAGCTTATATGTAAGGGTAACAATGAGAATTGTAGACTCTATCAGAGATAACTAATTTGTTATTATTAGAAAATTATATTGCTATTGTAATATGTTCATATGTTGGACATTATATGAGGCATAAGGTTTCAGCAATCAGTTCACTTCCCTTTCCCTTTACTTTTATACAAATTTTGGATGGTTAAAACTCTCTGTATACTGTACTGTTTGAACTGACTGATTGTTGATCAGCAATGGTAAGAGCTTAGAAGCTGAAAGCTTCACTGTAGTTACCTTATGTGATAAAAGTGCACGTTAAGACCGGGTTTCGGTGAACTCCACATTTGTGTGATACTTCTTTGTTTACCATCCGATCGGCCTCAAACCCATTTTCAAGGATCTTAGTTCAAATTCATTCAAGAGATGTTTCAAACTCTTCGAAAAATTCCTACTTGATGGAAACGGGGTTCAAAGATTTGGTGGTTGACGTTACGCGCTCAAATTCATTTTCAAGGATCTATATGAAAAGTCATTTAAGACGTGTTTAAAATTTTTCGCAAAATCAAAGCTTTCTCGGTAAAAAGTAAAATGTATTAAGTTTCGTCCGACTTGCTTCAAACTTATACTCAAAGCTTTACATAAGAACTAAATGAATACGTGTTTCAGCGATTTGGGAAATTTCACCCGCAACAGTGATAAAAGGGCGGAAAACGGTTGTATGGAAGTTTTTTGGTTACCGTCCGAGTCATCTTAATCATTCTCAACGATCTTTGAGAGAACTTAATTTATACGTGCCACGGACCAAGCCGGGGTATACCCGCAATTATAATATACAAATAAACGTCTTGCAGGTCTTTTATAACGTATAAGTTCATCGTATTATTATGTTTTATTTACTTTGTTTGATATTGATTTTAATGTTTGTGAGTTTATCCTGATTAGAGCTAAGCTTAGCTAAGATAATTTCCCTCGAGGAATGCATATTGTGCGACCAATCTGATGACATGGCTAGATATACCCTGAGCATGTTTGTGAAGGCTATTAAATATGTTTTCGCGTTTCGCTGACGCTGTGGGTAAACAAAAACGTTTGTAATTTTGTTGGACAAACATGAAACAAATAAAATAACTTAAATAATTAATATAATACAGAGCTGGGCCCGTAATTGTTGTTCATTTTGCCAAGCACATGTAAATTAACTGCGACACGGCAGCAGCCAAATGTAAACTAATTAAAATTAATTCATCAATAAAGCAATTCGATCAATAAAGACTGGCCAGCCGCAGAGCAACTATTTGCATTTGGTTTTATGCGGCATGCCGGACAAATATGCGAGCGTGTATTTGAAATATTTGAAAAATGTTTTCGTCACCATCAAATTAAATAAAACGCGTGCAAAAGTTCAGATTGTGCGGCTAGATGAAATGCCACGTAGCAGGCGCCACATGGCGTATGCTTGATATGCCTTTTGCATTGCAATGCGAGCACTTCATTATTATTATTTTATTTTTTAATACGTTTTTATATACACATACTACACATATTCGCTTTATAATCATTTTCATTTGGCTACATTCGGGGCCTGCGCACGCAAATAGTTTCTGGGCGGTTTTTAAAAGTTTCACCGCCTGTTTGTTTGCATTGGTAATGAGTTTACTTTGGCTGTAAGTTCCGCAAACAGGCCACCGACACCCCCCGGCTAAGAGGGGGTAGGAGGGGGAGGGGTTGGGGGACTGCATCCTCAAAGCTAAGCCCCGCAAACTTGTGCATTAAACTTTCGTTTTATTGTAAAGTTCTGTCAACAAAATCTTTCTGCCCGCAAAAATTCGAGCGTGTGCGTATTTGGGGTGTGTTTGGGGTCACGTGTGTGCGAGTGTGTGTGCGAGTGTGTGTGTGCGTTGTGCATATGCGTTCGCTTGCCGCATATGTTTTTAGTTTCCTCGGTTATTTCGGCAAATTGCTTTTGGCCTGTGACGCTCTAACTTTGATAAATATACAATTTTTAATTAGTATAAAAAAATATATATATATACATATATTCCAGAGCAAATATGAGCCCAGAAATTTTCCAAAAAACTGTATGAGCTCACATAAAAGTCAGCAGAATTTGAGGCGTGCGTGTGTGTGTGTGTTAGTTCTTTTAACGTCCGGGCACTTTAAAATGTGCTTTTAAAGCAAAATAAATCACAGCTGCACGTCAACAGTTGTTATTGCCGTTGTTGCCTTATCAAAAGGTTTGCTGCCAGCTGTTTGTTTTTGTTTGGCCAAAAAACATCATGAGCCGGCGATAAGCCCGACACGGTGCTACAGTTGAGATAAGCATCAGGCGCTGGCACATAAATTACACTTACTGACCCAACAGTCCGTTTATTTGTTGACTGACAAAAAAAGGAATAAAGTACCAAGAGAAGAAAACAAAATCAATTCATTAGAGTGGTAAGTGGAAAACCTAATAAAATTAGTATTACATTTAAATATACCAATGTGTACTTAAGTACATAACTTCTATTACGCTGTCGTGCGCTCGTTATGTCGCCAACACACCTATTCACAAAATTCAAAGAACTTCAAACAGCTCGAGGGACTTAATGCAGTCCCAGAAGTCGCCCTCCTCTTAAGAACGTTTGCTATAAAAACAAAATCCGCCACTAAGTAGCGGTCCTTGTGACTTAATAGCTGTTACGCACTGTGGCACAGTGGTTCGAGAACACAATATGTACATTAGTAAATGTGAATGTAAATTGAATAAAAAATTAGATGTTACTGGGTTACATATAGCTGCACTTGACCAACGTCTTTTCCTTTAACTGATTTTGAATAACTTTTAATTTAATGGGATGCTGGTGAGACTTTGTTACTAAACTGATGGAAAAGCAAACAAAGAACTATTTATTCATAAGGAACAAGTGATATCACATATTAATAATTTTACTTACAAATAGCCTTTGGCCATTTTAAAGTTATTAGATAACCTTCGTAAGATATATATGTATGTTGTATAGTTACAACACGGAATGGCTCATGGCTTGAGCTTCGGCTCACGGCTTGAACTTCGGCTCACCAAATGGTTCGAACTTCATACCAACTTCTTAACCTTAGATTTGGTTGACCACAGGTTGGGTTACAAATTGATTGATCTACAGGATATGAAGTTTACTCAAAACTGGACTCTACCAAATATGGTGGATGGTTATTACAAAACTGTATATGAAAAGATATGACTCGATTCAAGTTTTGGCCTTGGCTCGTTCGGTTTCATTCAAATCAAAAACAATTTGAATCCTAAGTGCGAAATGTATCTATCTATATCTATATGATCGGGTATTTTTATCCGGGTAATACACACTTCAAGACATTCTTTTCTATATGCAAAGTGCCCATCTTTTTATAAGACCCAAGAATTTGAAGATGTTTTCGTTTGGAAGATAACAGCGTGATAAAAAGGCGATGGCAACTGTATCTTCAAGCAAATAAAGCCATGCAACCAGTGTAATCCACCGCGTCCCGAGAATGTTGTCCGTGATTGCCCCTCGCACCACGCCCCGCTGCCTATTTGGCATATTATTATTTTTGTTGTTTGTAGTTTAGCCATATTAATGGCTGGTATGGCGGTGTGTTAGCTACATTTTAGGTAAATTAAAAAACAACATTATATTTTGTACATCACACAATTTGAGGGTGTTATTTATTTATATTTTTGAGCATGAATGTTGTTGGTTTACTTGGCCAAAACAATTTTGTATACTAAGAATCAAATAGGTCGTTAATTTCTTTAAAAGCTTTACCTCTGCCTCGTTGAACATTCGTCCAGTGTCAATAAGCCAAATAGCTGGATTCTTTAAGTTAGAGCAGGTGTAGCATATGCTACAATCAAAAGTCACACACACATCTACACATGCACCCACACACACACCTAACCAATACCCTATGCCACATATCATTATCAATGGTCACTGTTGACAATGGCCAATGGCATTGATGGCCTGTAAAACCTTCAAACTCGACTCGTCCGTTCAGCTGGCACTGCCAAAGCAA
Source organism: Drosophila kanekoi (assembly GCA_037075305.1). Lineage (NCBI taxonomy): Eukaryota > Metazoa > Arthropoda > Insecta > Diptera > Drosophilidae > Drosophila > Drosophila kanekoi. Next base: position 615,069 of record JBAMCE010000665.1, read on the forward strand.
ATGTCAAATTAATTTGATGCTTTACTTACACATGAACACCTTTTGCCCAGATGCGCTCCCCCCGCCCTCAACAATGCCATGGATGCGGCTCTGTCGGCAACATCAAAGGGCTAGCTATGTCACAAGGGAGGGGGCAGTGCGTGGAGGCGCACTTACGTTGGCTGGTCACCTGGCATGCTGGCTGTCAATTTCATTTATGTTTTCAATCGATTGTGCTCGACCATAGTATTCACAGCCACGCCTCCCAAAAGCACACACACGCTCACACACACACACACACTCACACACACATGCAGACGCAGCCAATATTGGTTAGATTTTTGACAGCTCAAATTGAATTTGCCTTTGCTGTTGCCTTTTGGCTGTCCAGCTCGCGTCGAGGCTGGGCAAAGTGAAATTTTGTTTGCTTGACCAGCTCACAGGCGTGCCGTCTCTTAGTATGTGTGTGTGTGTGAGTGTGTGTGCACAGGGGTTGACCGACAGTCCGTCATGGCGTGAACACAGTTGGCTTTTGTTTATTGTACAACGACAGTCACACGATGATTTGTCTAATATTTTGATCGATTGTTTATCTCGCCCTGTCGTGTTTGTCCGGCATCAACAACCTGGACATGGGCCACACCCAAAAGCATATTTGTCACTTGTGCAAGTGGCGCTGTCTGCACTGCTGCAAAGAAATCACAAATATCTTGAAATGATTGGCTATTTATACAAAAGGCATTTATTTGTGTACATTACGTGTATTTGTTTTGCCTTAACGTCAATTTGACTGATTGTCAATTTCCACCGTGTGGCGTCTATAAATGCCGGCCAGCATGCAGTATTCGCACCAGAAGTCCGGCATGGTAAAGGGTTGCGTAAAGACCTTTGCAAAGCGCCTAATTAGCCGCCCGGCCAGCTCTCGCACCAACGCCGGATCAGCCGGATCTGCAGGCGCACAGTTGACAAAGCGACAGAGCAGTCTAATGGACTCCACCGCCTCCTGGTTGCGTACGAGCAACAGCTGGCTGATGGGCAGCTCGAGCAGCTCCTGGAATGCCAGCTGTGCGGCTGCATAGTTTTGCTGACGTTTAGTCAGGCTGCTGCGCAGTTTGTTGACTTGACCTATAAAAAGCGGCTCAACATGAAGCGTGCTGCGCTGTTTGCGCACCTCCTGCAGGAAGTGCAGCTCCTGCTGGCTGGGCACGACCCTTGAGCAGGGCGCGGCCGCCGAACTTGTCTCCAGCGCTTTCTGTACGAGATATTCCGCTACATAAATTGCTGTACGAAAATCCTCATAGTCCATTGTTCGTCTTGTAACAAATTGTCGTTTGCTCTGTTCGTTGTATATCCATATTTTGCCATAGGGTATTAGGTGGCGATCATTGGTCAACACGAACTGCACGAGGCCATTGCGACTGTTCGATTTGTCTATGAGCTTGGCCGGCCAGGGAATGTAGCCATATTTCTGTGCAAACACGATCTCGTCCACTTTGAACGAATCTGAAAAAGAGCAGATTGTTTAGTAAGAAGTTTACAGATCAGTAAATACTTTCTTTTGACACGCACATTTGTATAACAACCAACAACAAAGGAAAGGCTGGGAAAGAGCTGCGTTTACTCTCGCACTTTTTTAAGCAGTGCTGTGCAGTGTCGCGTTCTTAAGTTATCAGTGTTGCAAATGCGTTTTAAATATTTGGCGCTCCATGTTTTGTACACGGTGCGTTTTGCAGCACTGCGCCAAGAAAGTGATTCTTGCTTGCAGCTGGTTGGTCCAAAAGACTTGTGTGATCATCAAAATGATTGTTGGCACCTAATATATGATAAAAGCGTGAGCCATTTCGTCGGGAAATGCTTGAATTTTTCTTTTAAAGTACGGGCTTGAGCAGTGTTGTGAAATGCCGCGTAATAGCTCAATGAATCAGCGGCATGTCGACCATGCGGTGCATGAATCACTTCAAGAATTACATATTCCTGTCTCAGTCTAGGAATGGCTGGAAGATATTTGCTGGTTGTCAAGTGTATATTTTTATTCGTTAATAGTTATGTCTTATAAATTATAAGACAATTCGAATTGCATGAAAACATTCCAATAAGTAGCTTGTAAAATGTTAAGCTCTGTTAAGGTCTGTTACGAAATACAAACTTCAACTATAATTAATATAAATTCTGTTTGCTTACAGCTTAAATTGAATTCAATTAAGACGGTAAGTTTTGCATGTTTTTAAATAGCCAAATAACGTTTAGTAGTAGATTTGTTGGCTTATTTAAGTATATGCTTTTATCTTTATTTGCTTTTTATTATCAACTCTGCTAGCTGGCATCCATGTCAAATTGTTTGTGCTCATTAACATACTGAATGTGTAGTTAAATGTCATTTTGGTGTAGTCCTTGTGGCACTTCCTGCCGCACTGTCGCTCTATAAATGGACCTTTTATGCTGTTCTAGCTGTGGCAAGCGCTTTTCACATTATTCTCACGCCACGCTGACCAAATGGCCGCGCAACATGTGGCTGCTTGGGCAACAACTTGAGCAGCCACTTTCTTGCTTCTAATTTGATTTATATTTATAAAGCCGGAATCATTTGCTTTCGATTGCCGTAATAATAAAGCGTCGTTACATTTAAATAATGACCGAGCCGACAAGAACGATGAGGACATCGTCGACGTCTGGTAATGGCTATGAAAATTCAATTATAACCCAGCCGCAGCATGATGGCCACAGAGTTGGGGCTGCGTCGCGTTCGCGTTCGTAGTGGCAGTGTCTCCGTCGAAAGAAGGTACATAAAACACGTTGCAAGATTAATTGTGCACGCTGTCGTACATTACGTTGCGCATACGCCGTGTTGTACATGTGTAAATAAGAGCGGCACAACATTGTCGGCTGCTGCGACTGCTTTTTTGGTCATCATATTTAATTCAATCATAAATTTTTGCACGCATATAAAAAAAAAAAAAAAGGACACGGCGCGCGGCAGGCAGGCAGGGAAATAAAAAGAATTAATACGTTTCGGTTAATTTATGTGGGCCGTGGCCAACAACGAGGTGGCGCCCGGGCCCTGCGACGGAGGGAGCCATGAAAAATTGCCCGGCTCCGGCCCCGGCTCGAACCAATGAGCCACAAACGGCCGTGACGAACGGCAAGCGACACGCACCCGTGCCCGAACCCCTGGCCATAGCTATGCCTGACGATGGTCACGGCACATGGCAAGGGCAACGGGCTTTTGTTTGGTCACCCTTTTTGGCCATTCTCCGGCCGGCACTTGGTGGCTTCAGCTCAGCCATTTGGCTGCCTTTTGTTATTGCACTGGCCATGGGTAATTACGGATGTGTGCGCATGTGTTGGCTGGGCCACCTGCCATTGTTATGTGGCCCTGCCCGTCTGAATTTTAATTTGTCATAATTTTGCTCGTTCACTGGCTAATTAGCTAGTCAGCAGCCCCCTCTGCGTCCACTCACCAGCTGATGTTGCCTCTGCCATTTCCACTGGCTTGCAATCAATGCCACGATCAGCTGGCCCTAAACGGGGGCGGCTATCGATTGGCTAACTTACTTGGCTGAAATCTGGCACAGAACTGAACCCAACTGCAAAGCTTCATGTGCAATTATAGTTCACAAGCCTCCAGCTGAATATCTGCGGAGTATTTTTGCGCAGCTCAGCGTTTTCGATGCAATCATAAGAAATTAAATTCCAACGATCAACTTTTTGTTTGTTTGCTTTTATGGCAAACATTGGTGGGCAATACATAAATAAAGCAACTTGACGATCCGATTAACAACGAAACGATATCTTAAGAACAATAAGCATTTTACTATCGCAGCCGAGACTTAATGAAGACATTATTCAAGCTTAATATTTTTAAAGTTATTTTAGACCTCTAAACTTCTTAAACAAGCTAGGATTATCTAAAACATTTTGATATGCTTGCGATTGTATCGATAAGAGCTTTTGCAGTTGACCAGTGCTGTACAACTTATTGTGAGGCACATCTACAACACTAAACACAACACTTTATCTATAATGTTTGAAGTATTTTTTAATTCCCGAGCACAAATGTTCTTAATAAGAAGAGTTTAGAAAAGAAACGTTTAATCATTTCCAAGTTATATTTCGTTCAATGCAATTCGTTGACAACAAAGTTCAAGTTGAAGCTCATCAGTTGTGTCGCTTTTTGCAGCTAGCAAAGCAGGCCTTTAAAAATCTATAATGCAAGATTTAATCAATAATAACACCTTTTTGATGAGATTTTAAACCAATGGATAAGCTAGTTAGTATGCATCTCAAGACCTTGACTTTGGAACCCTGGCTAGTACAAAGAACTTAACCTGTATACCCACACACCTACACACTTACACACCTACACACCCACACACCTACACACCCGCACACCCACATCACACAATCAAAAGCAACAATCTGAGACTAAAGCATGAAACCCTAATATCGACGGCTCATCACTTCCGGCACATTCAACACTTGCCACTACGGACTTAATTTTTCAGCCAATAAACCATACAAGCAACTACACACAAAATATACTCAGTGCAACAACTGGCAACGGGCTGCTAAAACCACATAAATCAATGTCTGAAGTAACCCAACAACCCACAATAAACCGGAGCCAAAATTGAGCACCCCGCCCCAACACCGAAGAGTCACAACTCGACGGGTCCGACCATGCCCATTTCCATTTCCATTGCTATATGCCCAGCCACTGCCACAGAAATGGCATGCAGTGACAGAAATTGCAAAATATTTGATTTGTGCTTATTTAATTTGAAATCTTGTACTCGGATGCGGATCCACATTCAGAGGCAGAGCCCAAGCCCAAGCCCAAGCCCAAGTGAGGGCCGGAGCCAAAGCCAAACCCAAAGGCAAAACCACAGGAAACACACACACATATGACATATGCTTGCGGTTGTGTGTGAGTGTAGACGTGGGTCCGCTTTGGCACGGGACTGCACTGATTTAGATGGATGACACGAGTGCTGGAGCAGGATTTCCAAGCCTAAGGCGCAACATGCAGCTTTCAAGTGCGTTGTGCAGTTTTCAAGTGCTGTCAGCTGCACTTAGTCGACATCAGAATTGGTGCTGATGAATTTTGGGACGCATACAAAGCGCTCTTCGGGATAATCAGGGAGCGAGAGGGAGAGGGAGAGAGAGAGAGAGAGTCCATCCCATGGTCATTACGATTAGCTTGAAGGGGATGATAATGGCGATGATGATGTTGATGATGTTGATGATGCAGGATATGCAGGAGAATGCCATTTCATGTTCAATTAGTGCAGGCAGCCTACACTCTTCACTGAAAATGCCTGCGAGTATAATTAATTACTGGATAGTGGGAACAGCGGGATATCAGCATGCTGCCATTGTGGTTGCACCAAAAGGAGCCACACACTCACACACACACACACACAAACACACCCGCACACACATTCATATGCGCACACTCCACTCTCGAATCCATCAACAACATAATTATCAATGTCAAGCAACATTTGGAAGTTGCAACTGTTGCAGTTGCGGTTGCTGCTGCTTACTGTCGCCAACTAATGAGAAATTATGTTGATACTCAAATGGATTTTGGTTAGCGGCTAAATATTACCGATTGAATTGCGCCACCCACGCTCGTGACACTCGTCGCATACTAACTACCATAATCGGGCAGCGGGCAGCGGGCAGCAGCAGAATAAGCGAAGAATTCGCACTGGCCATGCCGCCTGGCAGTGCAGAATTTATGTGGAAAACAGCGGAAAAAGTAGAAAATTGTTGTCGCCAATTTGCATATTGAATTACATTCATTGTTGATGCTCGCATGCATTAAGTCCCCCCGCCCTTCTCCAACCAACCCCTTTACGCCCACGTGCGCGGCTGCCATTCCAAATGTGGTGAGCTGGCATTGTCCTGGCTGCTTGCTTACATTTTGATGCCTTTGAGTGACGCTGACAATGCTGCCAATTGGCAGTCGCCACGCAAAGGCAAATCTTATAAAATATTCAGTTATTATACAAACAAGCGAACAGCGACCCATTCAAAATGTTGTTTATGAATGCTGTAAATATTCTTTTCATTTCAATTCACGCACACACCAAAATTGTCAGATACATTCCACATAATATTCTATTTACTTTTATAGATATATGTTATATATATCTATATATATGTAAGATAACAACTTGAATTGGTTCTCGTTCAAGTTAACGAGAAAGTAGGGATGGTCAACAAGCCGAAGACTTAATACCCTTGTATACATTTCCCTGCATGAATTGTGCAGCTTAAAATGCTGAATTGGTTGAAATATCTATGAAAACAAAATATTTTGCCTGATAAGCTCCTACTATTCCACAGATTTTTCCTATAGCAGCAGAATCATAATGGAACTTATGAGTCCCAAGTTTGCTCAGGTTATCATAGCATAACAGAAAGTTTGCATTTTGGAAGCAACTTTCGACACTGTTCCTATGGCAGCTATATGATAAAGTTATCCGATTTTCTTCTATATATTCCCAGTTTGGGTAAGATATCTTGATAAACAAAAAGTTTTTCATACTTTTGGCAGCTATATGATAAAGGGGTCCGATCCGGCCGGTTCCGAGCGAGCTGGTTCCTCATTTTACCTTCAACATACTCTTCCCTTGCCCCATCAAATCCTCAGACTTGCTTAACACATACCACATAGGCCCAAAAGGCTTCTGAATCCTTCTGTACTTCCAACAACAATTGGCGAATATATATTAAGTTCTTGTATAAAAATCACAGTTCATTCGGTTCAAATACATATGCATACTGTATAATCTTTTCCAACGTATCCTGGCTACAATCTATCTCTCTGCAACTATTTTTTGTTCAATGTCCAATGTTTAATTTATGAATCAGACCAATTCCATTAGGCGAACACTTCTCTTAAGCATAAAAACACTTTTCATTGACATCTGCAAGGCATCTTTTACTTTTAGTATAAATTTAATTTGTAATCAACAAAGTTAACTCTTGTCAGTGTTGACAAATTGCATAATTTTTAATTTAATGAAAATTGATGATTGTGTTAAATAAATAAACTACATACGTCAAGCAAATATACAAAACTAAATCTCAATTATATTAATAGTTTTATCGTTTATTAGATTTGTCCAATTTGCTGAAGATCTTTCAGCAGCTTTGCGAACAGTTTTTGTGCATTTTGGCCAATTTACCAATAGCAAAATAGTTAAAGCAATTAAAATTTCATTTGCAAGTTTTTCTGTTGCACATTTCCGGTTACACCCAAAATGTCATTTGCAGCTGGCCACTTGGCCGCAGCAGAAGAAGTATCTGAAGAGTTGTGTCGACTGCTTGGCCAAAGGAATCGGAACGCTTTAATTTGAAAGTTTACACACTTGGCATGCCTGGCGGAGATCGGGAAAGGGTTGAGCTTGGCTTCTGGCAACAGTTGAAGCACACACATGCAGTAAATTAAATTTTAAACTTAATATAGAAAACGATTCGCATTGCCGGCTGAGATTTTGATTGCCAGAGCTGACTGCCAAATTGCCAGGCATTTTGGCATTTGTGTTTCATTTTACTTTTAGTAGCAGCTACAGCTTTTTACCTTTTTCCTTGTTCTTGTTGTTGTAGCTGCTGCTGCTGCTGTTCGGCAAACTTTTGAGCGTACATTAATTAGAAGCTGCCACGCTCGACAGACACGCGCCCGGGCGCCAGAAAGTTGCCAACGTCTGTCCAAAAAGTGCAACATATACGCGAGTGCGCGCCAGGTTTTGGTTTAAGTTGCGTTTGGGCTTGAATTTAAGTTCAGAAATGAAGTTTTTATTTTATACCCTGTACGCATTCAAAATGGGTGAAAGCGGCTAGAATGGTTTTTGTACATATGCACATATGGAAAAGGCAGATGAAGCCTATTCTGAACCAATTTTGTATATGAATTCGTGCTTAGTCTCAACAATGGAACTTCTCAACGCTCAAGATCAAATTTATTTTCAGCTTCTGAGTTTCCAAACACATCAAATTGAATATGTTGGCTCTTGCGCTATCGAGGATCGGACTATAAGCACCGAAGTAAATCAAGAATCCATTTCCCAAAGCTTACTTCCGCGGAAAGAAAGTTCGCATATTTATTGCGGCATCTCTGGGCTGTGTACAGGGTATCTCATAGTGGGGCATTCCTAATCAGAGCACTTCCACTTTTTTAATTTTGTTCGCTGTTTTCGGCAGTCGTTTGGCGAGATGCTTTTAATTAAGGCAGCCGACAGCGTCATGCGCCATGCCTCTGGGCAAGCAGCGCCCGAACGGGAGCGCTGGGCGGGACGGCGTCTCGCTAGTTGCATTATGCTGGCACTCGCTTCGGTGGCGACAACAAGGTGTTAACATTTTAAAGTTGCCTTTAATTTTGTTAAAAGCGTCGGCAAACATACATATGTACATGCCCACAGTGGCATGAGGGCCGAGGGCATGTTATAAATAACGCAATCTTCACGCACGTAACTCAAATGGCAACTAATGGGCGCCGGGATGGGCGTAACACAGCGTCGCGTCTCATTTAGCGCACGTATCCAAATAATGACCCAAAATGATGGCGTTTAATTCAAATGAAGCATCCGCTCTGCTGACCAACGTTGCGTATACATAACGCTAAATAACAAACAAAAAAAAACACATGTAGCTAGGCCACAAAAATGCAGCCGACATCAAAATACCCTGTTTTCTTTGTAAACAAATGAGCTTGGCATTAAGAAATTAACATTTAAAGATCAGCATCTGTAGCTCAGGTATCTAAGTGTCCAAGCCATTCAAGCAATTAAACCAATAGGAAGACTTCAAGTTGGGCTATGTGTGTGCTAGGCTGATAGGATATAACAATATATAATCTGTAAATAAGAAGAAGAATTATAACTTTGTTAAGCTCAAGTTAATAAAAACAATAGATAACATTATAACACGACATAATACCATTAGAGTCAAGTCTGTAAGACTTCGCCAAACTTCGACAAATCGTTAGATATACCCCTCAATGCCTCCATGTGCTACAGGGTATATAAACTGTGTGCGTTTTGTAAATAAAATAAAATGAAATGTTTTATCAACGTGCCGAGCGCACTAAACAGACCGCGGCCAAAGCCCCCCGCTGCTCCACCCCCATCGTCAGCCAAGTGTCTGAGTGATGGTCCTTTGACCGCGAGAATGCTGCGGGGTTGGTGGGGTGTTGCAGCAGCAGAGGCTCGCTTATTATCGCAACCCCCCCTTCCCATTGTGATATTTGTTGTTGTAATTGTTTTGTTGTCGTAAATGCGAAGATAGATTGCAATTGCCGCAGGCCATTACCAATGGAAATTACGAATACAAGTGCGATTCCGAATTCGAGTGCGAGAACGGGAACGAATGGGCGTATACTCATTGGCGTAGACAGTGGACATTGCCAGCACCCGCTACATCATGGCCGTCATTAAATTAAAAATAAACGACAATATTTTATGCGCCTATAAATATGCAACGCACAGAATGCTGCCCAGCTGAGGAAAGTGAGCAGCTGTTATTTTCTCTTGGTCGAAGTTGTTTGAATTGTTGTTTTTATGTCTTCTTTATGCAAGCATCGTTAGAGTTAAGGCTCTTGCCTACTTCGCACGGCACAGGTGTGACCGGAGCAGATATTGAGTGCCAGTGAAAAATGTTTCGGCCAGCCAACTGATTTGCCTAAGCCCCCGTTCGGCTGCAGTGTTATGTATCTTATGCAAGACCATAAATTCTGATTAAAAACGTTTCGTTTTCCGTTTGCTCTAGCAAAATTTTCAACTTACTTCAAATTTGTTGTTCTCTAATCTCTCTAAGATTATATATTTGATTTAAATTTACTTAACGTGCACAACGAGCAAATATTTAATATCAATTTATTTTAGGCATTTAAATAAAAGCAAAGATGACTATTGTATTTCATATGTGTTCGAGCTAAGCCTTATGTGTTTTTCATATATTGAAATGACGACCGGCCAACACGACTAAACAAGTTCTAGTCGGGAGTTATGGACTAGGAGATACCCTTCCTCTTCTTCCAACACCAAATGCAGATATATATATTATTCTAGAAGCTACATGTCAAGTTTGCTGACTGTCAAAAGACAGGATTTCGATATCGATATTTATCGATTGCTTGGAAATGAGGGCAAGTTATCGAACATCGGAAACAAACTCGTTCTGCGCGGGCACTAGAAGGACCTAGCTCAAGTATCTAGCTCTTATAGGTTCTGAGATCCTCGCGTTCATACATACGGACGGACGGACGGACTGACGGACGGACGGACAGACGGACAGACGGACAGACAGACGGACATGGCTAGATCGACTCGGCTATAGATGCTGATCAAGAATATATATACTTTATGGGTCGGAAATGCTTCCTTCTGCCTGTTGCATACATTTACATTTTGTTTAAATACAATATACCCCTTTTACCCATTTTCAAAGGGTATAAAAATTAAACTTGCAGTCAGACTTTATATTTATACTATAAATTAATGGGTGTAAGAAACTTTTCTGCAAACTTTTGTAAAAATTGTTTTGGCAATAAATTCGTAAAAACATTTTTTACCCTACGCAATGTTTGTGTAAATTAGTCAAATTAGTAAATAAGTCTTATACTACGCAATGTTTATTTAAATGCAATGCATTTATTTTCTATTTTATTGAATCGAAATTATTTTTTGGTTTTTTATTTATATCTTGCATCAATTAAATTTTCGCTGATATAAGATTTATCAACATTTTGATGCGAATTTTTACAACCTATTCCAAAAAGTCTTCCAATGTCGAAATTTGAAGAAAACAGCGAATCGTTAATGAAATTGAAAAATATTTATTATAATAAACGTTGTTGAACAATTTTAAAATTTGTTTGCTACACTGTAAGGGCTTAAAGTCTTCTCACTTTACATGCTTAAGCGTATTGGACCTAGTTGACATTAGCTTAAATTTTGGCTATTTGAATACGATCGTGCGATAGTCTTTCGTATGAATAACATAGTTTAAGTAATTCTGTTCAATGAATTTCTACATTCATGACTTTTTGTTAGTCAGCTCGGTTGCTATCTCCAGTTTGGCATCTTCAAAGTCGCTCCCCGCCTCGCTTTTCGACTCATTGTCATTCCAGGGCTGCGTTTCGGCTGTGCCCCAAATGAGGTAGATAACGTTGCCGGCAAAGAGAACCGCGGCGGCAATGCTGAACACCAGCTGCCACTCACTGCGCTCCGTTGGATGCTTGACCAACACGCCCACCACAAGGGGCGTTAGCATTGCCACCAAGTTGGTGAAGGTGCTCGAGATGCCGGACAGGATGCTCGCATGGACGGGCGATAGATCAATTGTGTTAAGTTCGCTGCCAATCGTCGCCGCACTGCTGACGCCCACGCTGAGTGTGACCAGTGCCAGAGCCAGCGGCTTCTGTGAGGCATCCACAAAGCCGAGGGCCAACATGATGGCGGCTGGTGTCCACAGCGCAATGCTGTTGTACGTCTTGCGCAGCGCTGTGAGGCTGAGACAGCGTCGCTGGAGCAGCACATCCGCAATGATCAGGTAGACATAGCACATGGCCCACATGAGCAGGAAGGGCAGCGCCGAGAAGAACGCATTGCTGTGCATCTCCAGGCCCAGCACGCCGTTCAGATAGGCTGGCAGCTCCGCCTGCATTGTCGCCAGGCCCCACGTGTCGGCGCAGCGGGCGCAGAGGAGCGCATAAAATGGCGCTGAGGTGAATATACCACGCCAGGGTATGGCCAGCTTGCGTTCTCGCCTCACGCTGCGCTGCAGGTCACCCACAATGTAACGCTGTTCCGCTCGGCCAATGCAGCGTGCCTCGTTGGCGCGATTGGCGCCCAGCAGTAGCCACAGCAGGCACCACATCAGACCCAACGCAGCCGACACATAGCTGATGCCTGGCCAGCCCAGGCTGGAGCTGGCCAACATGCCGGCTGCATACATGGCCAGCACGTTGCCGCAATCGAAGCCCGTATATGCGAAGGCGCCCAAGCGCGTGCGCTCCACCGCTGGCGCCCAGTTGGCCAGATGCTGATGTATGCAGGGCAATGTAACGCCCTGGCAGAGGCCCTGCATCAGACGTATGGCACAGTAGGCACGCCAGCCGGCCAGATAAATGCCTTGCGGCGTCCATGCGCTGAGCAGCGCCGATCCAAAGCTGCCCCAAAAGAGCACGGTCTTGGCGCCAAAGCGCTTGCAGAGGTAACCACCGGCAAATTGCGTCAACGCCGAGCCCCAGTAGAAGCTGGACAGCACATACGATTTCTCCGGCTCCGTCCAGTTGTAGTGCTGCATGTACAGATGCCAATAGTTATTTAGTGTGGGCGTGTGGGCGTGGCCTTTCGGCCCTCGACTCACTTACGGGCAGCTCGGCATTTACAGACGTGGCATTTGTCATGGCCACCACAGCCACGCCCACATTGAATTGCAGTGTGGTATTGACGACCAGGCCCAGGAAAAGCAGCAACGCCTGCAGATGACGCAGTCCAAGGCGTGGCACTAAAATGCAAATCAGACACTGAGTTACACACTCTCAATTTCCATTTCTATTTCCATGCAATCGACTCACCTTTCTCCAGCTCCACATCCGAGTCAACCATTCTACTTGAAGCCTGTTCTCCTGTTCTTAGACTCTTTTCCCTGCGCGTTTGTCTTGCTGAAAAAATTTATCTATAAACCAGGCGAAAATTAAATTAGAATTACGCCAAATCCAGATGCGATATTTCGTTCGATTTTCTTGTTGAAGCTAACTAGCAAAAACGTTTTTGAAAACGTTTTTAGTTGGCCTATAAAAAAAAGAAAACCTGCAAAAAATTGAATTGTGTTTAAAAGCTTGAAAATCTGGTGTGATAAAAATTTATATATGCAGATACAAGTGCGAGTAAAGCAAGCTGACAATTGTTGGGAAATAAGTACAAAACAAGTAAGAGTTTATAGTCGGGAGCTCCCGACTAGGGGATTCCCTGAGCCCACTTCTTCCCACACCAAATGGAGATATATATACTTTTCTAGAAGCTACATGTCAAGTTTGCTGGCTCTAGCTCTTATTATTTACCAAAATTGCTCAAAGAACAGGATTTCGATATCGATTCTTATCGATTACTTGGAAATGGTTATCGAAAGTTATCGAAATTTCATGTCTCTAGCTCTTATAGGTTCTGAGATTCTTGCGTTCATACATACGTACAGACGGACGGACGGACAAGGCTAGATCGACTCGGCTGTTTATGCTGATCAAGAATATATATACTTAATGGGGTCGGAGATGTTTCCTTCTGCCTGTTACATACATTTACATTTTGCTCCAATACAATATTCCCTTTTTAGACCTTTCCCATGGTTTCAGGGTATAAAAAACATCGTAACAAAAACAAATTCAATTTGAAAATAACAAAATAACCCGATGATTTTTAAAAGTAATTAATTTACATGACTTTTACTATTATTTAATTGCTTAAAATGCTGAACAAATTTGAAATTAATTTAATGAATTAATGCCTAGACGTGATGTCAACTCTAGATCAAATATGAACTACCGCTAAAAATCTGCTCAGCTTTGACAAAGCACAAGGAATAAAACAAAACAATAAAAGGATATATTGAAGAACAATACATAAAGAAGATATAAAATACCGTTTTCTGTAAGCTTTGAGTTTTCAAGATTTTAAGATCTTTGAATTTGAGTTGAAAAACAAATAATAAGTTCAAGAGATAAGTTCAAGATCACAAACTAAGCTCGAGTCCCAATGAAATCGGTTCAGTTTTGATAAATAACTATTATATTATGTACATGTGCACTGATATAAGGTATAGGTTCCCGTTATGAACGGCAAAAATAAACAGAATCCAATATATTGCCAACTTTGCGAATTGTAGTTGCAGCACTTGTTTGCTGGAAGTCGAAGGGAGCTTGAAATTGAAAACTTCGACTTAGACATGGACTTAGATCTGGGATAAAGTTTATTTGTTTGTTTATTTTCAGCATTGTTTCAACGATTATTTTGTTTTGTTGGGCTTTCGGTTTGTGTGCAAATTTGGTCGATAATATCAACGAAAAGAAATGCAAATCCCAGCATATACAGTTGTATCTGCGCTGCTAACAAGATACTTTTAGTGCCATTGAGAGCCATACACGCACGCACACATATGTACATCCACGGACACAAATACTGTCACACTTGCACAAACATTTGCAATCCAAAATATACGTCTGCTTCTTTCTCTTTGTCTGTCTCCATCTCTTTCGGCTTGTTGTTGTTGATTTGGCATGCTTTTTCAATTGTTCTGAAAGCTGTCAATACAACGGGCTACAATAGGACAGCGTGCGCTATGCTGATTGGAGGGGTGGGGTGTTGGGGGTGTGGGTTGATCAGGCGCTTACAGCCTACTAATGCCGCATGAAGCAACAGAAAAACACACAATCGAATGCAATGGCTGCAGCATATTTTTGGGGCCCGTGCAAATATTTGCACATTCGCATTTTTGTTTACATTTTAGTGCAAATTTTGCAAATTACTCGCATAGAAGTCTGGCAACACCCCCCCGCACACACACACACACACATATATATATATATACATATATATGCGTGCATATCCCCACCTGTACGGCGTATCATGTAAAATGTGTGCTCACATTTTTTTATTGTGTTGCACATTTAATTTAAGTAAATGTCCGACATGTGCCGCACATTAGAGCAGAGGCGTCGCTAAGTGGGTAAGAATGTGAGTGTTAGCCATAAGTAAGATAATTGATTAAAAAAACGTGATATTGATTAGCTAAGAATTAGAGCCTGACAATGTATTCTGTATGCGTAATTTGTTATGATATTGATTATGGTACTAATTGATAATGCAATCGTTATCGATTTATCGTTTCCAAAACAGCTTAACATGCACTGTAACATCAATTTCTGCTTACGTCCCCCTTTATGCCAGGCCCCTGGCCGTTGGGTCTTTAATAATGTCTAGCATTCTGCTTGGTATTATTAAAAACAAATAGGCAAACACATCTGACATACTCACACCCACACCCACACACACGCACACACTCGCATATACATGCACATGGTCCAATACATTTATGCATTTTGTGTTATTTTAATTTAAAATATCTGCCGATTTATTGTGAGAATTCTATTGAGCTTTTAGGTCACAGCCAGTACAATCGAGAAACTATATTTACATGCATTTGCATGTACATATGTATGCATGTGTGTTTGTATGACATTTGTATAAGCCGTATACATACGTACATATGTATGAAAATATGTAACTACAATGTTTTGCTTGATGAATAATGAACGAGAAGCAAAGCTTAACTGAAAAGTGTAACAGAATATATGGGGTGAATGGCAATAGTTACCCAATTTCCAATTGAACCTTGGACTTACGTGTACACGTTTATTTCTAGTTCGCTTTGCACAATATTCTATTTATATCAAATTTTCGTAATATTTATCATTTTGTTATTTTATGCCGTATTTTTTTTCTTCCGTTTAATCGCTCAGCGCGTCCGCTTTGCTAGCGTTTTGTTCAACTGCGCTTTGTTTATGCAAATAACTTTTAGACGCTCGCTGCCAACCAATTTAAATCTCGCTTAATGAAGTCTTTCCCCGCGTCTGCTGTGTACATATGTGAATCACGAATGTAATGGAAATGTGTGGAAAGCTAAAATAAAGCAGTTCTGGTAGCTTGGCTTAAATGTGTTTGGGCAACAAAGAAAACGCATTTCTTCTTTGATTAATTTGGAATAGTTTTAATTGATTTTAATTGGAATTGATGAGTCATTTTGTATAACTCCTGAACAAATGAATTTCTACATTTAATTCCTTGTAGGCATAATTCGAAAGTCGAACGCTAATTGAGGCTCCCTGTCAAAAGCTGGCTGCTGCAACAGCGCCGCTGATCAGCTGATCCTTACATTTTTCTGTTAAATAATCAGACTTAACAGGCCTTAATAAAATCAACAGGTTACACCTATGAAATCGATAGTTCGATAAAATACAATACACATGTGCGAGCGAATTCGAACTAAATTACTGATAATTGATTATCTAATCGCTAATTTCATCACATACCTATTTTACTAACCTTTGTGTGTGCGCTTTTTTATTCTGTGTCTTGTGCATAGATACAATATCATCTGTACTGTTAAAATATAACGATGTCTATCGATTGCTGCACAAATCAGTCTACATTACAGAGTCTCATTTTGCGGTAAAGTTTAAACTTGATCTTCACTGTCGTTTTTCTTTATAAAAAGTCATCGGCAAGACAAACTGTCTGTTATATAACTTTCACATACGCTTTAACATTTTAATTTGTGTTTATTTTTACTCGTTATGGTTGTTATTCTTATTGACCGATGTTAATAACATTTTAGCAAACATTCATGTTATTGCCCGCTGTTATGTTATGCGTTCGCTGTACAACTAATGTTATACTCTCTTTAGCGTGCGATCGCAAATTCTCTCATTTACTGTTAATGTTGTTGTACGTACACATGTGTGCGGACGGCGAAAAAATATTCAAAATTTACGAGTTGTTTCAACTTTTAGACTTAGTTTGTGCGAAAGCAACTTGCATTGGTGCGATAAATGCAATCAAATTCGTATTATCAAAGCAAAACCCCACTGCGTACAACATAAAATAGAAATATTCCTATTGTGGCGACAAAACGATCGCAAAAGAAGACGCGCAAGCAAATAAACAAATTTGCGGCCGTCATCTCGTCGTGTGTGTAAGTGTATGCATGTGTCCGTTGCGGGTGATTCAATTGTTTAAGCAAACAGCAACAGCCACTGGGCGATTTTTATTGTTTTAACCATTTAATTACATTAACTACAACAGCGGCAACTACAATAACCACCACAACAACAAAAACTACACAGTGTGCAAGAGTCCAGAAATTGTTTCCAAAAAAAAAATAAAAAAAATGCCGCCAAATGACGCGACGACATAAAATAACCATTCAGCAGCCGTAAAATACGTTAATAATATATGAAAACCAAAAAATAAATAAAATCAGTTAAATTTGCTTTTTACGTCAGTTTCGGTCAGAGTTTTGTTTGATATTCGATACAAAATTCCGGGCATTTGTGCTCGTTTTGTCTTTTTCGTTTTGTTTTATTTTTTTTTTAAGCTTTTGGTATCCTTCTATCATACTTTCGCGCGTGTTGTGCGTCGTCCTCATCTGGTCACACTCGTCTATCCACATATCGCTGTTAACGAAAAGAAAAGTGAACACGCGCGTAATTTTCACACACCCCCCGCCCCAACGCACCGACCCCTTTTAGTGTTTGTGACATATTTGGCATTATAATTACATTCCACGTGTGTTTCGTGTTTTTGTTCGTCCGGTCTCGTTCCGTATTTTGTAAGTGTTTGCCGTCGAGTATAATATGTTTGTTAATGTTTCCATTTGTGCAATTTGCTTGCAATTCCCTTCCCCTCGCTCTTCTAGTGATCCGTCGGAAAATTTTCTCCGTTTCGTCTTTATGAACGTGTTTTAAAATTATTTTAAAAAAACAACAAGCGAAAAACCAAAAAAAAAAAATCAAACAAGGCTCAAGTTTGACGGCATAAATACCAACAACAACAATATTTACCCCGCTGTTTTGTAAGTTGCTCGCATGCATTTTTTAAGCGTTGTTTTTACTTTTATTTATTCTTATTTTGATTAATAACATATTTCTTATCACTGCTGTCTCACCTAATTTCTTTTTTACCTTTTTCCCGTCTTGTACATACATATAAATGTCTACCTAAACATAACTTCATGTTTGTACATACACATACACGTACACATACATACATACGTAATACTTGATTATTTACCTGTTGCCGCCTCTTGTCTGTGTCCATGTCCGTCAGTCTATCTCGCTTGCACATGCTCGCATATTTGTACATTCATTGTCAACGGTTATTTCATGATTGCGCTTTGTTGTCTTCATTTTACCTCTTGCCCTGTTAGTTTGTTTTGTTGTTGCAGCTCGCAGTTGCCTTTACGTACATGCATACATATGTATATACATGTATGTGCGTGGCTATATATTCTCTTATTGTACATTCCACCACCATTTCATTTTGGCTTACCTCACTTCACCTCGGCTCAGCTCAGCTCATCTATAATCGTATTTTGACTGCGTTGTGCCCTTATTGGCAACGCTGCCTTAGGCTGCAGCACTGTGTATGATTTTTGGCGCTCTGGCAGCGCTCGCGCTGTCGTTTTCATTTGCTCAATTTCATGGCCAACGCTTCCTTTTTTTTATAATTCCGCTGACTCATTGCTACGCTGAGCAACATGTTCATAATATAACTTTTTTCTATCTTTTTTTTTTTTTTTGTTAGCAGTAATTCGTTTTTGTTGCTCTGTCTCATTGTGGTTTTGACCACACTATTCATTCCACGCACACATAACTTTTACACACGTTAATTTTAGAGTCTGAGCTTGACTGGCGGCCGGTGGCTGCGTTGTGTTTGGGGTTTTCACTGTTTTGACAGTTAGCTTAACATTCTCGCCTATGAAAGCCCAGCAATTGGGGAAGGGTAATTCTTATGTTCAGTTACGTGGGGCATGGCGTTTTAGAGCGTTAAATCTGATATCGAAAAACTTCGCATATTCTTAGCTGTTAGCTAAGAACAAAACTAAGTGGAAACATTGAATTCAATTGAATAAACTTGAAGTGTTGCATTGAAATAAGTATTTTTGTGTGTATTGATATATTTTAAAGCTGTTTTTCTAGATTTTTTTTTGTTATTGTTTAATGGCCACACTACCAACTACGAGTGCCGTTATTTAAACCGCTCATTTTCATTTAACCCACCTATGGTACGGCCCACAAAGCAGCTGCGTTGCCCAGCTATAACAACAGCAACAACAACAAACTAACTACTCAGCGTCGCGTAATTTGCAAACAAAAAGTCATTAAAATATCAAATTAGCGTCTGGCGTTGAGATTTAGTCAAGTTTCCCAATGATGATGTTGACGCCAGTTGTGCCTCGATGACTGTGAACTGAACGACTAACTGCAAAACAACTGAGAATGTCTGGAAAAGAGTGTTCCTGTGTGTGTGTGTGTGTGTGCGCGCGTGTTTGTGAGTGTAGAAAAATCGAAAGTAGACGCCATGTGGCACCCGCATAAGCTCAACAATTGACTGATTACAAGCTATGTGTCCGGCCCCTGTTAAGAACATTTATATAAAACGCAACCAATTATAGAGTTGGGCGTGACGTACACGAGTTGTTCCTGCCTAAAGTTAAAAGATCCTTAAATTATGATTAAGATATCTAGTGAACGCCATGATAAACACGAAAGCTTACAAATACAAATGTCAGTGCTCATCTCTAGCCTATATACATATACATATACATATCAGTTGGAAATACAACTACTCATGAACGATTGTTTACCCTTGCCAGGGGTATTATAACTGTGCCACAGAATGTGTAACACTTTGATTCTTGATCAGTATTAACAGCAAGTTTTGTCGAGTTTGTCTTCGATAAGATATTAAGATATTTCTTATCTCATTTAATTCATACAACTTTATGATATAGATTCTAACGAATAATTGGCCGCAGATAAAGAATTGGAAAGTGACTGAGTATCATATGTATTGGAAGGGTATTTAAGCTTCGAAAGCCTTTTTTTTATTTATTTATTTTTATCATTTCATAACGCTTATCGGCAACAAAAAGTTGCCGATAACACAATTTACATGTATGAACATTCAGTTTATTTTCATTGTCTAGGTGTGTAGAGTGAAGAGGCGTCCGGGGGTTGCGATGTTTTTGCAGTTAATTGAAATACGCGATAAAATAAAATTCAGAGGGAAAAAGAGAAAGAGAGAGAGGGAGAGAGGGAGACTAGAAGAGAGAAAAACACGTTTTACCTGAACTCGCAGCGAGATGAGTCACATTTGAGTTGAAGGAACTCATTCAACACGGGCTGCAATTAGCATTTAAAGTGAACAACAAAAACAAACGAACTTTAAACAATAACAACAACAAAAACAACAACGAGTGCAGTGCAATGGTTTGCAGTAAATTTATGTTTTCTACGAAAAGAGCCAACTCCGTTTAACTTGAAACTGACTTGTCGACTCAACGATCTTGCTCAAAATGTGGCCACACATCTCTTTGCTCCATATTTGGTCACACTCACAAGCACAGATACAATAAAAGTGTTCTCTGACTAGAAGACACCCTGTTTCCAGCTTCGAGCGGCCTTAACTTCTACGTGTACAGACAAATTTGTGTCTGCGTGTGTGTGTGTGTGTATGAAAGCCAAAGCGATGTCTTCTTTATATCAGAAAGGGGAAAGGGAAAGAAATCGATAACTATAGGCTCAGCGATGCCGTTCATAACATACATTTGCATAAGACCCTTTTAATTCAATGGGTACAGGGTATTCAAATTGTATCTGTATCTGCGCAAAAGTTCTGTGTGAAATACGCTTGCGCGGCGACAATCGCTCGACTTACCCTTCACATGTTATATACGAATGAACGCGTTTAATAAATTATCAAGTTGAATGCCCAGTTTCGAAATTTGACCTTGGACACAAATTTCGGGTCTCGGGGCTCTACTCTCCGTGCATGTATATCGCGAGTGTGTTTGTGTGTGTGTGCGTACGTGTGTAACTTTTGATTGTGTGTGTTTTCGGCAATTTCTTAGCTTGTAGTTTCTTTGAGCTTTGATGCGTTACGACTGTCGCCCGGCCACAGTCTGCTGCTCATGACTGACAAGCAAGTGCGTAAGTCTTGGGCTTCGGTTAATTAACGCTACCATACAAATTAACTAACGCACATGCGTAACTTACAAATACATACATGTGCAGATAGAGATACAGAAATTCAAGCAACATGCTTCGCTGTGATTTTCGTTTTTATATGATTAATGGTTGCTCGTTTTTATTTTTTTGGGTATAATTTTTTCTACTCTCAATTTTGTTGTTAGGCGCTTTGAACTTGGCTATAATGTCTGAAATAAATTGCTCTTGCTCTTGCTCTTGGTAGGCAAGCAATTGCAAACCGGTTTGACCATCAAAATGAATGAAGCGTTCAGGAAAGGGTAAGAGCGAGGGAAGCTCGATTATACAATGCCCAGAAATGTGCGTACAAAATTTGTTGTCTTGGAATATACATTTGTGCTGTTACCAAGTTGTTAAACTTTAAAACCTTCTCTCCGTGTCGGAGCCATATTTAATGGGAACTGGGAACTGGGAAATGCGTTAAGAGAGGGTATGATGGTTTTGTGCAAATGTATGTAAGAGGGAGAAGGAAGCTTCTCCGAACCAAGAAAATATATACATTCTCTCTCAGCAACACAAGCCGTGTCGATCTAAACATGCGCGTCTGTCTGTCCGTCCGTTAGTCCCTTAATTTGTAAACAAATTTTCCGCGCAGCACGAGCTTGTTTTCGATAATCGATAACATGCCCCGTTTCAAAGAAGTCGATAGAAATCGATATTGTAAGTCGGTAGAAAACGATATCGCAAGCCTGTTTTTTGAACAAATTTCTTAGATTTCAAGAACTAAAGTCACCAAATTTGACATGTTGCTTCTAAGAATCGTATATACAGATCAAGTATCTTTCATTTTAAAGCAACGTCTATTACTATTATAGAACATAGCTTCGTACTGTTAGTGTAGTTAGTTAGTTAGTTAGTTCAAATAGTTTCCGCCTATGTACTTTCATCCAATTCTTTAGCCCAGCTTAAGCTGCGGAGGCGGATTTCCTCCCTGAGGAAATGACTTAAGCCTTATTGCGCTCTTGCAACGGCTCAAACTTTAAATTAACTTTAAACTTTAACTTCAACCATTCGCGACAACAACGCACATCCATATTTTACACTCAAAGTTTGTTTCACAATTTCACGCCATGAACGATCAGCAGAGTACATAATAAGTTTTCGATGATTTAAAATTTATAAAAACTTTTCATTGATTTTCATTTTAGTATTTATTTTTGTTGGCCTCACGCAACGCACGCAAAACATAAAAGCTAATCAGCTCACGCTGTTGGATTTTGAAAAAGAGCAAATAATAATAAACACACATGCACAGCATCTGTCTGCACAAATATTTATTGATATTTGACATGATCGATCACCCAAAGGGCGTGGGGATAGGGAGGGGTAGGGGGTTGGCTAAAGCGGAGGGTGGGGAAAGTGTTAAGTACTTGACGAGCTTGATGAGCCAATTTGTTGAGCTGTTGAAATATGCAAATGTTCGTGTCCGTCCTCCTGCTGCCGTTGACGTTGTCGCTCCCGTTGCCGTTGCGATGGCTGATGATGTGGCCTGTCATATAATGAACATTTTTGGGTGTCTAGAGAAATGCGGCGTTACGCTCTGGCTAATTTGTGCGCCAAGCACACTGTCAGCTAGTTGAAGGCGTGTCCCCCCCTGCTAGCCTGGTCAGCGCTTGGGCTCCTCCATTTGCACCTATCGAAATTGCCGTGCGTTGCTTTTATCACATCGCACGTAAATGTCAAACATAAGCCGCTCGGTTTAAAAAAAAATATCACATGGAATTTGTGTGTGTTTGTGTGTGTGTGTGCGTGTGTTTGATTGATAAGAAAGCAAAACGACAGCTGTTTGGAAAAAGCCGGTCGAATGTTTTCAAATACTCTTGTTGATATATCTCAGGCCGGGTATATTTGTGCGCAATTCCGCATTTTCTTTCTTAAGAGAGATCTGTCTTTCGGTTATATAGACTAGGCAAACATTTCTGTTGATTGGAAATGGTTCAATTGAGTTTTTAATGGATCTTTGATGAAATCAACGTTTTATTTATCTCTGCTCTTAGATCATCTCTAGAATGTATTAACCCTCTTGCGCTGTTCTTGAGGGTATGCGGGCTTCGGTTTACTTATAATTGCCTTTACCTACTTGATTTTTTCTCGTTAACTATGTGAACGTCACATAATTTGTGTGTTCGTGTTGCCGGGTCCCAAAAAGGGGTTGTGCTGAATCGTCTGAATGTGTAATTAGGGTTGCATTTGGCGGTTTTCTTCGAGCATGTTTCGGAGAAGGGTTGTCCAGAGAGCGTGTGATTTGCCGCAGCTCAATTGCCTTTAACTGAGTTAAGTCTTGCAGAGCATGACACATGCTCCTTAACCTTTCTTATGTTCTCTGTGACTATTATGATATTGTAATTTCTATATATTGCAAATTCTTAAAACTAAATCAAACTTGTTGTTAAGCTAATTTAACTTGTATAAAAAGCTTTTCATTTATTGTTGCGGCATTCAATACGTTCGCAAACTTAATTACAATAACGCAAAGCTGTTTGGTCAAATGGTTGAATAAAAGTTTGTTAGCTTGAAAATTGCATTGTTTTTTTAAGTAAATAATTTTAATTAATAATTGTTTGCATGTTACAGCATTTCACATACTTTATCAACAGACTGAAAAAGTTCATCTCTTGCAAAAACTAAAATTTTATTCTCTTTATATATATGTAGATTTACAAATTTGTATTGCTCTACCATCCAAATTTACCTTAAACAGCAGCAATTACTCTAAAAAAAAAACTCTCTTTTGTACTCTCTTACTCTTTCCCACACTTTTACTCTATTGTTTTTTGATGCGCTCGGCTGTAAACCCCATTAAATGCGATGATCGAACAAATAAACTGCATATAAATAAAGGAAACAAAAAATAACATTTATTAAATAAATACTACAGACCGTCTCCCTCTCACCCCTCCCTCCACCCTCCCAAACATCTGTACAGACGAAAACTACATCAAAAAGCAATAAAATGTATATAAAAAAGTGAAGAGTATTTATATGTATATAAACTTATATATTTATTCTATTTTATGCGCTTGTTGTGCTGTGAATTTTTGTTCTATTTTTTTTGTTCACACTCTAGCTCTCTCTCTCTCGCTCACTCACACTCTCTCTCCTTCTCCCTCTCTTTCTCTGTCTAACACTGCCATTTCTCCCATACTTTCTGTCGCCGTGCTTGTTATTTTGAAATGTTTTCAAAACATTTATACAGCAATTTTTTAATGTCATTTTCACAATCAAATATCGTATCTATCTTTATAAATGTATATGCATATTTCTTGTCCCTTTCTCAGCGTGTTAAATGTGCAACCGCCCACGCTGCAACACAAACACACACAAACGCACACACACACACACACATACACACCAATTTCTTTATGTATATACTATTGCTGACACTTAAATCTGTTGCTTTCACACATTTTCTTTTCGTTGAAACTGCATTTTCCTCACAATTTCCCAATACGGATTTCTGCGCAAATCATTTTTAACTATTATCCCAAAAGTTATGTCGGCTGGAGCTATTTGTAACACATTTTCAAAGTCTTGCTTTTCACAAACTCTGTCTCTCTCTCGCTCTTTCTTCTCTCTATCTCTTTCTTCTCTCTCGCTCTTTCTTCTCTCTCGCTCTTTCTTCTCTCTCTCTCTCTTTCTTCTCTCTCTCTCTCTCTTTCTCTCTCTCTCTCTCTCTTTCTCACTCTCTCTCTTTCTCACTCTCTCTCTTTCTCTCTCTCTCTCCTTCTCTCTCTCTCTCTCTCTCTCCTTCTCTCTCTCTCTCTCTCACTCTCTCTCTCTCACTCTCTCTTTCTTCTCCCTCTCTCTCTCACTCTCTCTTTCTTCTCTCTCTCTCTCTCACTCTCTCTTTCTACTCTCTCTCTCTCTCTCTCTCTCTCTCTCTCTCTCTCTCTTTCTTCTCTCTCTCTCCCTCTCTTTCTTCTCTCTTTCTCTCTCTTTCTTCTCTCTCTCTCTCTTTCTTCTCTCTCTCTCTCTTTCTTCTCTCTCTCTCTCTCTTTCTTCTCTCTCTCTCTCATTCTTCTTTCTCTCTCTCTCTCTTTCTATATCTCTATCCCTATCTCTGAGCGAGCTTAACTATGCTTATGCTTGCATATTTTGAATATATCCAATATATATATATATATCTCCCAATTTTCCCCAAAGATAATGTTGTACATAAAAAAAGAAATATATATGTATAAAAAGAAAACAAAAACTTGCTGTCTCTCATATCGAAATTGTTTTGTTCTCTTTCGATTCTTACAGGCGCCCGCCCCCTCTCTCATCACGTTCGTGTGTCGTGTGCAGTGTTTAGCTCCCCACAAAAGCCAACAGCGCATAAAATATACAAACGAATGAAAATAAATAAAAGTATAATAATAAAAAATTAAAAAGTAAAAGAAGGAAACCCATGGGTGAAAAACCATTTGCAATTAATTAGAAAAGAAAAAAATAATTATAAATAAATAAATGTAATTAAACGTCTTGGCCAATTAAATTTGGTTTATTTCAAGTGAAATCGTTTCAGTGTCAGCGCGTTCATTTATCTCCGAACTGAGCGCTCTTTACGAACATTCGAATCGAGCTCCATATAGCCACACATATAATCTATCTATCGAATACGTTCGACTTGTTGCGTGTCTATTCCTGTTTCTGTTTTATGTGCGTTGTGTTTGTTCTTGCCTAATTTTGTCAGTGTGTGTGTGTCAGAGTGTGTGACCGAGTGTGTGTGTCCTAGTGTGTGTGTGTGCTCTTTTGCATATGGCGCCAATTACATCTTATTACTTATACACACTATAAGTAGTTTTCTATTATCGCGATATATCAACAAAAAGAAACAAACAACAACAAAAACATTCAACGATAAACGCAGCTACACCAACGCGCGCCAGCCAAGAAAGCCGGCTCACATGTGTGGGTTTCTCTAAAGTGGGTGAGTAACCAGAAACCAACCCGAAACTTCCTTTCTTATTAGTATTTTAAGCAACAGATGATAAACCATATTTCCAATATAAACAACAATTGAAACCATCTCTATTTCACACACGCGCACACTTCACACACATACACCATACAGACAGACATCGCACACATACACATCCCGCACACATACACATCCCGCACACACACACACACCGCACACACACACACACCGCACACACACACACCGCACACACACACATCCCGCACACACACACATCCCGCACACACACACATCCCGCACACACCTCACACACCTTACACACACCTCACACCGATATCGCACACGCACACACATCGCACACACACACACACATCGCACACACATCACACACATCGCACACACATCACACACACACACCACACACACCGCACGCTCACAGCTCAGAAATAAATGCGGCGTAAATTCATTCATGCATTTGACTTTGACAATAAGTCAAATACGTGCCCCCTGACTCTGCCCCTGCCTCTGCCTCTGCCTAACTGCAGGCGTTTGTCTACCCTTTGCATCGGGTATTATAACTTAGTCGGAAGACGTCTCCCTTTATATTAAGTATATATATATGATTGATTAGTGTCAAGTCAGAATGGGCATATCTGTCTGTTTCTAGGCAAATTAATCTCTCAGTTTTGTTAAATCTATTGGCTCCATTTTGTCACAGATCTTACCGAACCAAAAGTCAATGAGTACGAGCTGTAGTTTATAAGCATGTCTAATTCTTTATCATTATCGGAGCAATCAGCCGAAAGTAAACACTTAATGGCAGGATCTTGCTTAGATTTGTAGGCTAGGATAAGGCTGTGCTTCACAGTTCGCTTGATAGCTTGACATAATATGTATATACATTTGTAATATATACATATACATATGTAACATGCAAAATATGTAGAGATATGTAAGGGTATAAAAACTGTCGCAATCCTGTATATATGTATATTTTTTAATATTTTAAGACTGGTTTGCTGTTGCTGTCTTTGGCACATTGTCTTGGCCATGCAAAGTGTTTTGACGTTGCCCTTGCCATTCTTTTTTTTGCTGTCGTTTTTTTTGCGTTTTCCTGATTCCTGCTTTTGTTGTTTGCATATCCACGGCCATTATTTAGCCGGCAGCAGCAATCGCCCTTGCATGCTAAATAGATTTCGGTAACCATGTTCCACGGTGTTTGGTTCGGTCTGGCTCTGGCTCTGTGACTGTCATCGTCGTCGTCTTGCTGAATGCCAAGAAGTAGTAGAGGTAGTCACTTAGCGCGCCGCAGACACGCACCATCATAATCATTATAATGGCCAGCGGAAGGGGAAAAGTTTGGCTTTGTCTCATTCGACAGTCATTTCAGGCAACAGCTGCTGCCAATTGCAGTTGCAGTTGCAGTTGTTGTTGCACTTGCAGTTGCAGTTGAAGTTGCAGTTGAAGTTGCAGTTGATAGCGCTTGAGAAATGCATTTGTAATTTGAGTTTTGTATAGTTATAGGTATAGTTATCATAATGAAATGCAGAATATGTGAAGAACGAGTTTGGTTTTTTGGCATCCAACTTTAAATTAATAAATACCTGCTGCAAAAGTTTTCTTAGCTGCAGAGTACATTCCATTCCATTGCGCTCTGATTTCATACAAATTCTGCAATATTCAAGAGACACTTTTTTTAAGCAGCTTTTGCAGCTTGCACCGAGTGAAAATTAAAACAAGAACATTCCTTAATTTGGTTCGCCCTTTTATGTCACATTTTTTTAAACTGAAACTATATAGAATTAATTTAATATGATGCGTATGCTTTGACTCGATAAAACTTTCTGAATGTATGTAAAATTCAGTTGTAAAAGTTCTCATTTACGTTTCTGGGGAAATGGAAATTCATTTTATTCTGTTTAATTTATGTATTTCTTTTAATTTGCTCACATTACGACAAGGGTCCGTCTCGTTTAGGATTTCATAATAAGACTAAACAATATGCATAATTATTTGTTTATTTAATTTATGCTATTTACCGTTGTGTTTGCTGTTTGTTTTTGTTGATTTCTTGCGAAAACTGACGTGAGTTTTTATAGAACTGAAGCATAGCCACAATAACAGCACAGCAAAGCAGCAAAGCTTAGATAAATAAGCTTGTAGCTCCACAGTTCATCAAATGACAGGTCAGCTGTTTTGGGGAATGGAGCAAAGCTCTGGTCCCACGCGACTCGCATTTCAGTCAGACGACATGCATGTGTGTGTGTGTGTGTTTATATAATATACAAATATACTATATGAGCACTTGAAACTCCCCGTCGCTCTGGAGTGCCGACCCGCTGCATAGTTGCCGAGAACATGAGTATGTGTCACAATGTTCGTGTTGCGTGCTGCGTTTGCGGCTGGCTCAATGGCCAACAGTAGACTCGTTTAGAGACGCCGCTAGCGCAGCAGTTTTAAGTGCATTCGCACATTAAAACATTTCAAATGTAACCAAAATGTAATAATTCCGAAATATATAGCATATATGTATATACGTAGTACGTACGTATGTATTTAGTACAATGTGAGAGTGTCGTCGCATGGGTTGCCATTTTGCTAGACCATTTGCTTTCATATTTATTTCAATTACATTTAATCGCGTGGGCGCCGGGCATCATCTGTTGTGTTATGCCCTTGCTAAGGGTATATCGAATTTGTCGCGAAATGTGTAACGCCTGAAAGGATACTGTTTTTGATCTATTCTTAATCAACTTGATTGATGCGGCCTGTGTCTGTTGTGATGTACGTAAATTGATGATGGCCGGATCGCATCAGCATATCATATAACTGTCAGAGTATCTATCATAGTCTCAAGACATCTTAAGTAGTTAAGCTCTTAGTATGTAAAAGATAATCTGATCTGCATCCGATGACTATATCTATTATTGCAGCTCGACTTATGTCGAAGAATCTGCCTAAAACAATTCTGTTGCACATTTATATATTATGTCGCATTTTCATCAATTTCCGGCAAGTGTGTTTAAGCTTCGGCAACGCGAGACTAACTATTCTACCTTGTTTTTCTGTTTAGTCCAGGTCGTAAGCAACGCCCGCGCGCAAATATGAATGTGCTGCAATTTTATAAATATTAAATGAGCACTCGTCAAAAGTATTCACAAGAATTTGCTTCAGTCTCTTTTGTTTTGCTGTTGTTGTTATTTTCGCCAACTTACATTGGCACACGGAAACTTGTTGGCAACACAATAAAATTAGATCTTCAATTTAACAAATTAGCAGAAGCAGCAAATGCGAAACAAAAATTGGCCAGTACCAACACCTGTTGCCAGCTCAAGTTGGCCTGTAAAAATATCATTAAATTTCACTTAAGCACTGCAAGAGCCCAAAGTCAAAATCCAGACAACGCAAGCGAATGGGGGGAAGGGTAGCTCCGAGTTTTCCAGCCAAACGGCAAGTGCCAAAAAAACAACAACAATGTACAAAAAACATGGTTTAGTTTTCTTGTTGGTTTTACGTATTTTCATGATGCGTCTCCGTCCCCTTTCCTGTCTCCGTTCCCGTTCCCGTCTCCGTTGCTCGCCCAGTGCCCATATCTCCCAGCTGCATCTTTTCGCCATCTGTCGGTGCCCCCAACAACAGTACCCCGACCTATCCCTCTGTGGCTAGATGTCTTCCGTTTGCCGTCTGCTCTGCGTGTGCGTGTGTGTGTGTGTGCGTGCAAGTTGTTGCACTTTGCGCTTGCGACCCACATTTGTCTTTGGCGGCCGTCGCCGCATGGATTTTCCGAGGATTTTCACCACTTGCGCTTGTTTTCTTTTTGTTTGTTTTTGGTTTGTTTTTTGTTTTTGGTTGTATGCTGAGCATTTCCGAGTGCATTCTTCGGACTCTGATGCCCGGCACTGGAATTTGTTTCTTTTGTGCAGTGCATTCAATCTTTATGCGGTCGACGTTGTTGCTGTGTTGGTGTTGCACAGAGATTTTCCTGCGCATCCTCCACTCAGTGGCACTTTTAAATTAAGTTAAAGTTGCTTTTTGCATAATGCAGTGCTTTTTGGTCAAGTACTGGCCGGCATTACCTCTTCATGTGTCTTCTTTTGGCATGTGCCAAGTGTGGAATATCCAAGAAATTTCACTGTTCACTCTAGCATGACAAATATGCATTCTGTTTACTTTTATGCAGTCTACTTATCATGTGGGCTAGGCAACGATATGTATGTTTTTTTAACCTGTTGACATTGGAGAAACTCCACACTAAAAGGTCATTTATTTAGCCAGTCTCTATGCAGTCTCTGAGGAAAACTTGATTGTCTACAATAATTAGTCTTCCGTGACAAGACATTAATTATATTGCATTTTATTTAGCTAGGGCGAAAACTCAGAGAGTAGGGCCAGGTGCATTTGCGCCAGATAATGCGATTCCCTGCATCAAGTCTGCACAATTCTTATTAACTTGCATTCAAACTCACTTTCTTTAACTTTATTTCATTTAACTGGAATATGCTTAGAGAAGGAAGTCATTTTCATCAATAAGAGGTGGGAGAAAACTAGCATGAAATAGAGAGAACGTAGGAGAAGGAGTGGGAAAGTGCGAGCGAGGCGCAGGAAGAAGAGCAAATGAGATAAGTTGGGTAGTGCAAGGACTCTGCACATATCTCTCTCTTTATGAAATAAATAATAAAACTTAAGCTGTTGTATATTTGCATTTAGCAAGTGGCCACATTTTCAAATTCCGAGTTTTATGTAGAATCTTTTGACAAATATTGATTTGCTGGTAAAAATTAATTAAAGTGCTAGCTTTTTTCTGATTGAATCATTTTTTGTTTTTCATTAAATATTGCAAATATGATTTGATTGCATTTGTGTTTGGTTGTATTAAATGCAATTTGAGTTAGTGCGAAATCAATTTTATGCTATTTGTCAGCTTATTTGTTGGCCTTCCCTCTGGGCACTTTGCCATTTATTTATTTAAATTCGCAATTGAATTTCAATTTAAAATATGTATTAAATAAAGAAATACTTAGTACCCAAGTCTTTGACAGCTATAAAACGAAATGTTCTACCAACTTTTAGCTGTCGCATCGTTTCTGGGTCTGCTTAAAAGATTTCAATTTAAGTTCTCAGTTCTTGTTGTTTAGATGGAAGGAACTATTTCGCAGCACGCGTATCTGACGGATTGCCAAACACGAAGCGCATCTACAGCCAACACATGTTTTGCAAAATAATTGAGATTTCTGGCATTTTCTTTATTTTTTTTGTGTTCTTATGTTACTTTTTTTTTTCTTCTGCAAAATATTTCTAATTTGGTTTTCATTTGCACAAGTGACACCGAGACGGCGGCTTTTGGGCACGCTGCCAGCAGAAGCCATCAAATCGCATCAAATGCTCGTCGCTTGTGGCCCTTTTGCTATAATGCATATTTGTACAGATATTTATACGTATAAGTATATACTTATTGTATATGGCTAAGTATCTGCTTGTCTAGCTGCCCGTCTCAGATTATGGGCTGTGTGTCATTTGCATTGTTTAACAGCGTCTATTTTGGGTGGGCCTTTCGCACTGATCTGCCGATACTATCGGACCGGACTATGACAGCCAAGTGTCAACGCTCTGTTAGGGCCTTTGGTAATTGTTATGCAAAATCAAATATGCTAAACTTGTGCCGAACGCCGAGACGCTAAGATTTAGCTAAGCGTGAAAAAGATAAATACTTTCTAACATCTAAGGCACACGAGCTGTTAAGTGCACAGTTCATTGTTTATGTTGTTGTTGTTCTTCTTTTTCTTGAAGTGCCTCGCTCTTAAGCAGACAATGAACTAATACTGCTGTTGCCGGTCTAACTACACACACACACACACACAGTCGCACAGACGCAGACACACACAACGATAAAGATCTGATGACATCAGTTGATGTTAGCTTTGGACATAGTACATAAGTTGAAGTCAACGCTCACTTGAGGGCTCTCTTCATAATATATCGTTGTCCACGGTGCTATGCACAGTGTGACGACCGTATGGTTAGTTAGAGCAAAAGCATAGCTCAGCGTGAGTTGGTATCAAACTAGGTGTGCACAGACTGGGACATGAGTATTCGAGCATTTTAAAGCACATTCAGAATCGATTTGTGATCTTAGGTAAAGTATACCAAACATTCTTGCTACATAGAAATCGATCAAACATGGAAAGTTCTTATTAAAGTGGCCAATAATGACACCTCGTGGATGCTAGATCTTCAAAAGTAGGATGTACAGGGCAAGGTCAAATAGTGTTTAAGCGGATTAGATAAGTCTGTATAGAAAATTCTTGTCTATTGGATTGCCTTTCGACTACGCTTTCATAGGAACTCATTGAGTTTTCAAAAGCAGATTTGACTTCTCACAATCTGAACATTATTATTGATGCTCGTTCACTTTTCAAACCAATGTGCGCCGGCGTCATAAATTTTTATCAATTTAACTAATAAACTGCACTTAATTTGTGTTCTTGTTTTTATTGTTGTTTCCATCAAGTGTGCGTCGCTCATTAGGTAGCTCTATGGTCGCGGCTGCCGTAAAAATCAATAATAATTTACAGAGATTTTTAACATGCCATATAACAATTTTAGATAACCACTCGAGTGTGCGTGTGTGTGTGTTTGTGTGTGTGTGCTTGCGTGTGAGTGGGCTTTTGAAGCTTTTGTGTTTGCTTGCCTTTTTGTTTGTCGGCCCACAATAGGTAAATAACAACAAAGTTATAACAAATTAGATAAGCGGTTTATTAGCGACGATACCGTCATAGCAACAACTACAACAACAACAGCAGCAGCAGCAACAACAACAACAGCAGCAGCAGCAACAACAACAACAACAACAACAACGAGGTGCTGCACAGTGTGCGATTACTTTCCATTCTACAAGCAATTTACACACACTCTATAATGCCAAAATTTAAGTGTGCATGTGTGTGTTTGTGGATAAGTAATTCTTATTTTCACACTCTTTCTTTAATAGCTCACAGAGAAAGAGAGAGAGAGAAGTAAATAGAGATAGAGAGATAGCTAGAGTTAGAAAGATAGATTTGGATATAAAGAGAAAGAGAGATAGTGTGAACAAATTGTTTGCACTATAATAAGTTTGGGATTTATAACTAATAGCGGAGAACAGCTTAAACGGAATGATATCTAAGCGAATGTTAAGCTAAGCTTAGATAAGTTAAGACCTGAAATCAAAGAGATCAGTTAAGAGTAAGATCTAGGTATCTTGATCGGCTTAATCAATAGACGCTTTATCCACTTTTCTATCTTGTTCAAGCTTTTTATCATTGTTTTCTTGCATTGACTACTTATTTACCCAAAAGAGAATTTCCAATAGTGTAGCACCTGTGAAAGGTATCACAAGGAGTGAAAGAGAGAAGTAAACCACAATGTGAATTCCCTTCAATCTATTCAATCGGACACAATATAATTTAGAAGCATTTCGCAAATTGCCTTTTTCTATTCTATTCTAAAACTAATTTTGATTGTTTATCTGTATTTCCATTTTCCCTAACTTATTTTGCATCACATTTAAGTCCATTATTTATGTGCACGCATGTATTTTTATTCTATATTTATTTACTAACTATTCTTATATATATTGAACTGTCGATTTCCGCTTGTTTTGCTGTGGCGTGCATAAAGTCTTGCAGCACACTTTTGTTTATTTTCACGTCCAGAAATCTAAAAGAATAAAATCCAAAACAAAACAAGCCGAAAACAATCATATAAACAATCAATGAACAATTTAAATTGTTGGGAGATTTAGAAACGGAAGTTTGCATGAAATGTATGCCGTCTAAGAATTGAGAATATCTACAAGTAGGCTAGCCTTAAGTGGAGTTAAGTATAAATATATTTTGATTTTTGCTCTTTTTCTTTCGTTTTAGGTAAGTTTTTGTTGGTATTGGTGCAAGAGAGTTCTTAGCATGAACCAAGCTGTAAGTGTTAACTTTCAAATAACATATTGAATCTTTATAAAGTGCTAAGTAATTTTGAACAACAACTTCAAGTGTTTGAGCTAGTGTGTGTGTGAGTGTGTGTGACCATTTGAACTGCAATTGGCTATCGAAAGAAGGCACTTTGATGGCGCATGGGCAATAGTAGAACGTTGTCGTGTATCGAATCTCTACTGTATGTTGCTGCTTGTCATTGTTGTTGCTCCAATTTTCGGCATATATTTTGCATTTGACTGTCCCTGTGCGAATGTTAGATGTATGTAGTATATTCCTACATCCTACATACAAATGTATATACATGCTTGTTTTTATATGTTTGAATTTAGTTTATTTGTTTCGGCTTTGCGCTGCAATTGAATTGCAAATATTTGCGCTACAATTTTATAGCATACCAAAGATAAATAAATGAATTCCGAGTGTATTCGATTAGTTTACAAATGAACAGTGACTAAAGTTTCAATTTGTGTCCATTACGTATACGACGCGTGTTCATTAAACCGCCCACGAAACTAACAAGACCATAAACCACACATTAAATGTATCTTTCAGATGCATATAGAGTCTTTTCCGCAAAACCAGCAGCAACAGCTTCGCCAATCTCTCGCTTTTACTGTCTGCCACTTGGAACATTTTTCCGCTCAGCTCTTGGCTGGTTTTGCCTTCTTTAAGCTAAAAATAATATTTACGATTTCATTTCTTTTCATGTTTTGTGCTTTGTAAGTTCTTCCTGTTCTTCCTATTCTAATGGCTGGACTGCGTCGCGTATAATTAGCCGCTTCGTTGGGGCGGCGGGGCGTTGTCTCCTGTTGGTCATAAGTCAATAGTTGGCGACGTTTTAATGGCCCCCCGCCTTGTCTATGTCTATCTGTGTGTGTGCTAATGAAAAATTATGAATTTATGCTACGCGTGTACGGCCTTTGCCATGCATTTGAATATAATTCACGTTTACGACGCCACTTAGCCGGAATTTACAAATTAATGTGGCAGCTTTCCGTCAGCAGCCTCCACTTAATGCTGGCATTTGTGCATTCGCCACTTTTACGAGCAGGTTTCACGTTAAATGCAACTTTTATTAGTTGTTTTGCGCTTGTACGCCTAATGGATAATGTTTTATTAATTGAATGCTGGCATATAGACCATAGACCATAGACAAACATTTGAAAAAGTCCCGATTCAAGTATCAGTTAACGCTCTTGTTCTTATAGAGTAGTAGATATTTATTTCTAGGGACTCTCAGGTTTACGGAACTAAAGTTCTTTCCTGAAAGCAATTTAAACGATTTACTTGATTTATTACACCGAATTACGAAGTTTCTTGATAGAAAGTTAGTTCTTCGGAATCACAAATAATTCTTTTTAATCTTGAATAATAAATTTTCATTGGGTCAATTTGCCAAGAAACTACCCTACCTTAACTAAGTCAATTGATAAGATTTGTCGTCAAGGCAAATGTTAGAAAGCGGACATTTAAAAATGAATGTAAGATTTAAAGAAACACATGTATAACAAGCATTGCCCAGGGCTAAAGACTTATAGTATATTAAATTCTCTTGATTCAAAATCGTTTGAAATTCTTTCAATACAAAATGGTTTTTATATATATACATATGTATGTATACATGCGTACATTTGGACCTATAGCTAAAATTTTAAGTCTCTAGCTCGTATAGGTTCTGAGATCCTTGCGTTCATACATACGGACAGACGGTCGGACGGACGGACAGACAGACGGACAGGGCTAGATCGACTCGGCTGTTGATGCTGATCAAGAATATATATACTTTATGGGATGGGAGATGCTTCCTTCTGCCTGTTACATACATCAGCACAAACACAATATACCCTTTTTACCCATTATTGATAGGTTCAGGGTATAAAAATGCTCAAAAGTGTTGTTTTAGTTGTCTTTTAGTGGCATAATTAGAGCAACGATTTGTGAATGGCCGCTACAATTTGCCACGTTAAAGCGGCAAGATATCGCCTAATCCCGCCCAAGATTTATACGACATCTATATAAATTGTGTATATGTTTATATTTATTAAAGAGGCGCCGCCGTTTGCCATTCGTTAGTTTGCCATTTGCGAGCTTTAAAGGCTGAAAGAGACGCGAAAATGAACACCGAACACATTTCTCTCCCTCTCGTTCACTCATTTTTTCTTCTCAGAGACACACACACACACACACACACCTGCACTATGTTTATTTTATTAGTATAGGGTAGAATTGTTATTGTAAATTTGGTTTATTTTATTTGTACACTTGACCACTTGGCGCTCATAAAAAATGGGATTTTAATATTTTATGCACAGACAATATAACATTTTCACAGAGGCATTTCTTTATATATTTGCGTGGGTCGTTGGAGCGTGGCCAAGTTATGCACTTCTTTTGGGTGTCCAAAAATAAACCGCGACGTAAAAGTTCTTAACAACAAAAATAAACAGAAAACACGAAGACAAGCGCGTTGTCAAAACGCGCATACTCTTGCTGAAACATAGTTTACAAATGCATAACAATACATTTAAGTAATCCCAAGGAAAACAAATGAAGATAGATTGGCGGCGATTACTTATCAAACAGTTTAGTTTTGATTAGATCTTGCTTCAGTTATAGTTATAATTCGATCAATTATTATTAGACAGATTGTCACATCTAATGCTAATGGGATCATTGTCAGTTGCAACGCTTTGCACTTGTGCTGACACGATTATGTAGAATACCCTACGTCAGAGTATAAGAAATAGATATAACATACATATAGATAGGGTGTGTATCAGAAAAAAATATTGTCTGTGAAACTTAAGAGCGACGTCATTCTAAATTGCGAGAGCTTATGCGCACAAGATGTAGATAGACATATGTATATATGACCTATACAGATATGTATGCTGTGTAAAACGCTTAATTAATTTACGCTGATTATTGATGCGCTCGAAGTGATCTATTAAATCATGTAGAGCGCTGGGCGCTGCTAATGTTGTGGGCTCACCTGTGAGGCGTCTTGCGGTTTATATATATTTTAAAATAGCCGCAATGAAAACTTGTATGTGTAGATATATGTGCTTGGCACGTTGTGGCTATCAATTAGACGGGGCTAGACTAAATCAATTGCGGCAATTGTGGCAATCAATTAGCGTATCGATTTGTGTAAAGCGAAGACAACATTCTCAGCGGCAATTTGGTGCTCTTCAATTTCGGTTTGCTGCCTTTTAGCTAATGAATTTTGGGGCGCCTGGCAAAGTTTGCTCAAGCATAATGAGCTATTATGATGCCTGAGTTGCATAAAATCAAGCTGCATCCACATGTCGCAGAATATGGAATTAAGCAATGTCCATTTCGCATTTCCAAAGCTCACGTGCCACAACCTCTAAACATATTTCTGTATAGATGTTGCATGTACCTGCATGTACCTGTATGTGTGTGTGTGTGTGTGTGTGTGTGGCTAACCAAATTAAATACATACCAACACACCAGCACACATTTACCTGTCTTTCAACAGTTCTTAGTCTGCACTCTCGTGCATGTGTGTGCCATTGTGTGTATGTGTGTGCAAGAGCAATTTGTATGCAATGCTGCTGCTGGCTTCTAGCTGCTGGCAGCACGTTGAACGAATGCGCCTCAAGTGCACTGAGGTTGCGACGTGAACATATGGAAGCTGCTCCCGCCAGGGACAGCTGCTTAGCGTTGTGTTAACCTTGTTAAAGAGCCGCCCCTCGCCACCTTCGGCTGCTCAACGACCTGGGCGACCTGGGCGCTCCGGGCGACCTATGCTTGCATTTGAGTTCAACCGGAACTAATGGAAACTCACATTGATACCTTACAATTGCCCTTTGTAGCGCTTTTATAGCTTTTCGATGCCATAATTAACAACTATTGAACATTATGTTGTAGCTTACAGCTATAACCGATGCTTATAAAACTGATTAAAAGAAATATAGAAATTGGTGTGCGATTGCACAAATACATATTGAAAGCGAAAGAGATTTTAGATATTAGAAGTTTTCAAATAATAGGCAATTGCAAAAGCTCTTGAATGCAATTTGGTTGTTGTTTGTTTCGAGAACATGGGTTCCTAGAGATCTTCTTCTTGTTGCATTACAATGATTAGGCTGTATTCTCAACTGTTTCCAAATATTCCCAACTAAAATAGTCTTCATTTTGCGATGGAATCAATAATAAATTAGCATTTTTCGGTGTTTGAATCAGCTTTGAAACTGAAACATTCATTCTCTATACCCTTCTGGATTAGAGCCGGGGCAGGTATATCTTCTAGCACATACGTCGATTCTTTGAACTCAGACACTGCATGCTTATGCCAACCTTCTAGTTGATATAAGGGATATATTATTTGAATGCTCTCTTAAATAATTTGATTGGATAACTTCTAGTCAAAACTCTCTCAGCTAAAGCATAGAAACTTGTTTTTGTTTATTCGCAACCCACTGGGCGAATCATCAGCGAAAACTTACACATCGATGCATATTTAATTTGATTGCCCATAGCTGTGGCAGAGCACGCTGTGTGCGCAGGAAATTCGCTTAAGTGTACAGCAAAATGTTAAAATTAAAAATTAATGATCTCCTTCCGCCACACATACCTAACCGCAGAGCACTCACTTGACCCCCTAACTACCCCCCACCTGCCCGTTGAGGTGAGCTTGGCATAACAAAATGGTAAAAAAAATTGTAGATTCCTAAAACCTAGAGTTGCCACTGAA
Source organism: Drosophila kanekoi (assembly GCA_037075305.1). Classification (NCBI taxonomy): domain Eukaryota; kingdom Metazoa; phylum Arthropoda; class Insecta; order Diptera; family Drosophilidae; genus Drosophila; species Drosophila kanekoi. The sequence goes on from JBAMCE010000665.1 coordinate 653,474, forward strand.
GAAAAAAAAAAACTAAGCACTTTGTAACTTGACTCAACTTTGGAGCCACAGTGAAAACACGTGGAAATATTTTGGCTCAACTGCAGCAGAGCGGAATGTATTTAGCAGTACGTGCGGCTGCTTCTGGCTTCCGCTCCTTGCAAGGAATCGTAATTTGCAGTTATCATTTATTTAGGCATCCATTAACGCGCACATATTGATGACCAGCAGTAGCAGCAGCAGCAGCAGCAGCAGCAGCAGGAGACCGAACCAAAGCCACACTCTACATGGGGGGTGTGGGTAGTGAGGGGAGATCTGCGTGCAATTGCTACTCAACTGTGCCAGCTAGCAATTACTTTTGAGTTAGTTGCCTTAATAGAAATTCAACGAGCGTATTTTGTTTGTCTTGTAGTCATCCTGTACCTTTGTTTCCCAGGGTACATTTTGATTTTCATAGGTAAATGTTGGACGGAGTAGCCTGGCCTAACGAACTTGTCCCGCGGCGAGTGTTCGTTCGCGCGAGTTTTGTTTGCACAACGCAAACTCAGCCTGCTCGGATGCTGCTTGCTGCTGCAAATCGATTATGAATTATTTGACTTGAAGAAATGACTTATGAGACTTCCTGCAGGACAAAAGCTTAACGCACAATGGCCACTTGCTGAATCCTTAGCATTTTATCATTGTTACATACGTGTAGCTGACTCGCTAAGCGGGTGGTTCGTTCATGCCATGATAAATGTTTCAGGAAATATGTAAGCATGTTGCAGCTCCAAGCATTCACTCTTATGCGTTATCCTTCTGTTGGGAGATAAATGAGTTCAAAACGGTTCTACAAATATAAAAAATGTATACCCAGCTTTTCATCACAATATGCTCGACGGTTTTAAGCTGCAAGTCAGCTCGCAAATATTTGCCCATGTTTTATGACATTTATGTCGAAGAGATCTTTACAGAAATGCATTTATCTATAGCTTAGCTAAGCTATTTTCTTTCGAATCTGTCACATGTAAGCTACCCCGCCTTGTCTTTGTAATGTAGGGTATTGTCATACATTTTATGCTAAAACTGGCTCAAAGTATGCTGCGGCCGCATACTTGGGTTTCTCTGGGCCCTTTGACACAAATAAATTAAAAAGTTGCCTTATTTTTTTACATGGAAATTAATTTTTGCATTGTTAATATGATTTATGTGTTATTCCTTTGATATAAATTTCATTTGAATTAAATTTTCTGCTCATAAATTATACACGATTAACACACACACACACACACACACACACACACACACACACACACACACACACACACAGAGACACATCTCTTAGTTATATTCTTTTTCATGTTATTAATTTATGTATTCTCTGTTCATTTTCATTTCAGGTAAGTTTGCACTACGACGAGAAAGAAAACGTAAGTTAAACCGCTAAACTCCAAGCTACTGTCCCATAATTTATTTGGTAATTCGACTGTTGGCAACAAACTGCTGTCTATTTGGGTGCTACTTTTAAATAATTAATGCGCATAGTAATCGATTTTCATATTAATTAAGATTTATTTCATCGCATGGCATTCGCAGAGAGAGAGAAGCACCCAAAGTGGGTAGAAAAACAAAAAGGCTGCTAATTTATTTCCCTAGTTGCGCATTTTTATAGTGCAATTATCACGCCCGTTGAGTGGGTCACTCGCAAGGTCCAAGCTCAACGCTGGCTCTGAGCTCTGATAAAAATCTTATAAATTAGTCAAAGAGCCCCAGAGTTTCCCTCCCAAACTCGAAAGCAGCTATTTAGACAGTTGATTAATCGCCTAACATATTATGTTTTCCTAATGCGTGCTTAGAGCTGCCTTTTGTTTATGCCTTCACGTCTGTGTGTGTGTGCTGCGTGTGTGTGTTTGTGTGTGTCTGTGTGTGTGTGTGTGTACGTGTGTGTGGTTGTGCAGTTGCTGGGCAACCGCTAAGCCAATTAAGTTGTCGGTTTTTCGGCCGCTATTCAAAGTGTCATCAATGGGCTAACAATTGGAAATTAATAGCCAACAAATTTGCTGTCCTCTTTATCGTTCACGCATCCCTTTGAGCCGAAATATCTTATCCATTTGCCATTTGTATGTATGTGGTATAATTGCATTAATTCAATTTGCTTTTGTTCCCATTCAAGTGGCACTTGTGGCATTTACTGTCAAGTAGTCGCAACTAATTTGTGCACCTTGCGTTTTTAACGCCTTCAACTTCAAAGCATTTCACGGTGACTTAAATCAGACGTGTCAGACCCTACAACTGCAAACATTGCCCTCCACATCCATCCCTCTGGGCCGCCCACCCTCGACTCGTACATAAATCTCTTTCCGACCGCTCTGAATGCATTTTCAGCTCAATCAACGCAAGGCGATTCGAGTGTGGGCAATTTACGGTTGCAGTGCATTTAGCGGGGTATGATCGTGAAATTATTGATACTTTTATTTTATAAACATTTTTTCAAGAATCTTTTAAATTGCCAGCTTGAACTAGTTATGTAGGGGGTAAAATATTGCGTTGAGACTTTATTTAGGCAAAAGTGGACTACAAATTTAAGTATATTGATGTAGTTTTTCGTGAATTTTAGAGCATCCTGTTGGATAGTTCTTGTGCATGCCACCGTTTGAGTCTTCTCTGTTTTGCCCCAGAAAGCGCTTACTGGAGCTTTTCCGTAATGGAACACTTAGATCTTCTATCAGGAGAAGCCAATCGTTTTGCTGGTCAGTTGTGATGGCAGCGAAGGGGTGCTCAAAGTATCGTGTGTGGCATGTTTGACGCACAACATCTTCTATTTTGGAAACGTATAAGGGAACATTGTATATGGGAGCAATCGTATTACTTGGCCAACCCTCGAATCTTGCTGCCCGTTGTGCCTGAGATGCTCTCTAGCTGGCTACTCAAGATGCAGTTGCCCGGTATCATCTCTTGACATCTCTATCACACTCAGGCGTCGCACCGTTCGCTTTTCCGTCACCAGTTTTTTTTACTCAATTATGAAAAGAAATTATTAAGTGCTAGCTGCGCTAAATTAGTGCGCAATTGAGTGTAGCCATATCGTGGGGCATGGGTGTGCGACAGGAACAGTGTGTGTGATGGGAGTGGGGGGTTATATGGGTATGCAGCTGACTCAGTCGCCTGCTAGCAACTCGTGCAGTTCGTGCAATGTCTTTTGCGGCTAGTCTGCCTGCCTGGCTGCCTGTGGCCTGTTGGCTCATATTTTTGCCACCGAGTTTCTAGGCAGCTTGGCACACGTCACCGGCGCGGGAGCTGGGTGTTAGCTGCATGATATAAATGGCGCACATTTTGTGCATTTCATTTGCGTGATTTGCCAGCCAAAATGTGTAGCATTTTCCTCACCCATATATCGTCAGAGTCGTCGCATTGCTGCTGCTGCTGCCTCAGCTGCTGCTCCTGATGAGCATGATGATAATGTCTGGGCTGTAAGTGACGACCTGCCTGGCCACTTTGTGGCATGAGGCAGTCGGGCGGCAACAGGTTGCTGCTGTTGCACTGCATAAAGCTACTTGCGAGAGTTTGATGCTGTATTTTTATACAATTTTTTATTTTTTTCTAATTTGAGTAATGGTGTGCTTTCTGGATACGTGCCAGATTCTTGTGCTGTTGTCTGCAGCATCAGGCAGCATCACCCACCGGTGGGCCGCGAGGCACTCGTGTTATCAGCAAAGCTGCTAATGAGGCACTTACATTCTTACGTAATTCTTAAGACTCTAACGAATTATTTCTTAATTGGCTGTGACTTTACTAACTTGCTAATTGCGAATTTTTGCTTTGATGGCAACGCATAAAACACACGGCTTATCCGATCATCGTCTGTGCAACCCGCTCGTCACATATATGTGAATTTAAGTTTTACGATTCTTCGGCAATTTGAACAAGATAAACAGACGAAAAAAGCGACTGTTGCCAGAACGACTTTTGCGAAAGACTTGAGCAAATAAACAAAACAATCGGCAGCCAAGGCACAAACAGCGACCCACTCATAAAAAGCCAGCCAGACACTCCGCTGGCCAGGCGATGAGACACCTTCAAACGGCAACGGGCAGAGGCGGCAAAGTCTCCCCATCCTCCTCAGTACTGCCAACGCCAATGGTTCAAAGCCAGAAATCAGATCAGATCAGCAGACGGCGTCGCGGTAAGGGAGAACGTCAGAAACGCAAATACTAGCTAAATATTTATGCATGAGAATGGAAATTGCTGCAGCGAATGAAATCAACATTTGATGATATTCCTTGGAACTTGAACGAATGTTGTTAATTTTTACACATATATTTTTTTTGCTTCTCCTATTTTTTTTTTGTTCTTTTCTATTGTTTGTTATTTTTATGCAGCTAAGATCGTGTGCTTCGTTTGTAATTTAAATGTTTCGACTCCAGACGCAATTTGACAATAGGCAAGGGAATTCAATAAACACTGAGGACTCATTTGTTTACAAACGAATTCAATTTATGAAGGGAACAAAGCTGATAATTGATAGCCTGTAGTTATCATAGAAAAGGCAACTTTCTTAGAATGTCTGAACGTTTTATTCCCTATTCTTGTTGATATACTTCTTAAGTTCAATTTAAAGGATAAGGTACTTGGGGGATTACAATCCCTCAGTTTGTAAATCCTATTTGTGTATTTTAGATCTATCTACTCCTAGTCAAATAATGTGCCCTGTTGCTAATTAGTATATCGTGTCTTACTAACTAATTGATTTAGGCTTACATCTGTTTATTTTTAATGCAATCACTAAACAATTTGAAGCAGACATTAACCACTTAGCTGAGCAGTTAATTTTAAAGCGATTACGAACAAGCGTGAATGATTTGCAAAACAGTTTAACGTCCAGACTCAACGTTTTTGTTGTGCTGCTTTTGATTCAGCTCGAAGTTTCTCGTCCGCTTATTATGCGCCGCAGCAGAGCAGATCATTAACACACTGTGTATGTGAGTGCGTGCTGCGCAGCAAAAAGCCAAAAAAGTCAAAAAGAAAAAAAAATGCACGAAATCAGTGGCGACAACAAAATCTAAACAATTCCGCCACATGTGGCGGATGCGGCGCAAAATGGGAAGTCTACTATTAATGCCAGCCAATAAAAACTTAAACAAAAAGTAACGCTTTCATGATTGCAGCTTAATGATTGCATTCGCCACACAGCTACTGTGCAGTTTGAAAAGTATCTTTAAGATACGCTTGATGACTATATGCGGCAATGGGGCAATCGCGTGTGCATCATTATAGTGTGTGTGTGTGTGTGTGTGTGTGTGCGCGCAGTCTAGAAATGCACTGTGCATAGAATTCGTTGTCGGCCGTTGTCCAACTGGCCCACATTACAATGAATCAATTGCTATGAAGCCGCTTGCGAGTGTATAATATTATGACGCTTTCAATTATGCTCAGCCCCAGTCACTCGCTCTCTCGCACTCTTGACTCCATATCAATTGCCATTTAGCTGAGTCAGCGATCGCTGCTGCAGCCGCAGCTGCAACTGTTGCAAACTTGCACATGAGCCAATTTCCGTTGCATTGCATTATAACAGTTGCCCGTTGCAGTTTCTGGCGTGGTTCAGTAATTAAACAAGTGTAGTTTCAGTTGTATTCGCTTAAAGCTTTGGGCGCAAGCGTGTGCCTGAGTTTTTGCACATTGTTTCGCATTTTATGAGCGTGAAATTTAATTAATTAAAACTACACAAGCGTTCGCTGCGTACAGACAGCCAGTCATGCAGCCAGAAGGATATACGAGATTTTGCGACTCCTGACGCCATGGCTCACCTATGTGTGTGTGTGTGTGTGTGCGTGTGAGTTGTGAGCCAGCCAACACGCGTTATCCAACACTCTGTTGCTTGCATTTCCCTGTCACTAACATGTTGGCCAACCTGTCGAGGAGCGCCAGCTTTTCATTTTGCGCTGCATTGTCCGAGTTCACTGTCCAGGTTAATGGTAGCCGATTGCGTGCTAATGTGTGTAACCAAGTGGGCAACTGTGTGTGTGCGTGTGTGCGTGTGTATGACCGTTTGTGCTTAATTATGAAGTTTTGCCGCCATCGGCCATGGCATTGAGCTTGGTAAATCGGATTTAAAAGTTTTTGATTGTTTTCGTGGATTTTATTTTGGTGCGCGCTAAGCGAGCTAATCATGAAAAAGTTAAAATGATATCCAAAGTTTAATGCATTTTATTTTAAATATTCGAAAGTGTAATTTGCTAACAAATTGAATCTGTTTGCCCAAAAATAACAAAAAACTTACTTTTCTGTTGTTGTTGATGAGACTTTTAGAGATGAGACTTTTACAGTTTTTGGGAGAACAGGGAGGAGGGAACCCGAATATAATAAATAGTTATTATATTTATTACAAACTTTGTAAATCTAGCTCTTGCGCATACAAGATTATAATTTTTACTCTATATGGACATGGCTAGAACGTTTTAGATCTTTGATCTGATCAAGAAAACTATTCCTTTTGAACCTTTTAAGTTATAGGGTATATTACATGGATATATTTAATCAGCAAGTTCAAGAAAACCTTTCAAATGCTTAAGAATTAAAGAGAGATAATACAGAAAAGTAAATAAATATAATTTCTTAAGCGAAGCACTTAACCAAAGAGTTAAACGAACATTTGCTCGACATTGCCATTGCTGGTGTGATATGCGTCCATTCTGCGTCTCTTCTTCTATGATGGCAACTGATTGTCTGCTTGGAAAAAATATGGCTTCATATTTCATAATGAAATTTGTGCAATTTCGCGAAAGCGCTTTTCTGGCTGCACCAGCTGCTAATGAACTACACTAGATTGCGAGTTAAAAAGCCAGGCAGTTGTACGTGTTTCTCATTGCCGTTGTCTGCAACAACTGACGCCCTTAACTGTGCTTTAAAAGACAACCGCCATATTAAACACTAAGCCAGCCAACTAATTGGACAGCTTGTGCAGCAGCAGTTACACGTGCGTTGATCACATATTTGTGTGTGTGTGTGTGTGTGTGTGTGTACCCTGTCAAGCGGCATCTATATATCCATTTATATATCCATGCATGGGCTAAGCTGTTGGCTTTTCGGGCTATATACACGTCACAAGTGCAACAGCTAAAGCGTAGACCATTCAACACGTCAACCAGCGGCTTAACTTGTTGCACACAACCAACCAGCCGGCCAGTTGGGCAGCTGGGCAGACAGACAGTCAGACAGACTGACAAGATAGTCGGTGCTCGCCTTGGGGATGGGGCGTGAGGCGTGGCCAGGCTTTGCTAAGCTGACAGGCGAAGCTGGGCATTTGACTTATGAGCTGAGAACATGGCATAAAAAAGTAACGCTCATAAATTATGTAAAACTTCAAAATTTTGTCGCCGCAACAACTGTGCTGGCCGCACGTTGGACACGTTTTCTGTCAATTTAATTCGTAATTAGTCACGGCCACTTAAAGGTTCACCCCAGCAGTCCGCTGGGAAGCCGAGCGCTTTTCTTTAATTGAAATTGGCAGCTGCTAACGTTGGCCCAACAATTTGCACGTGATTTCATTGCTAATTATTGGCTGTGGTTGCTTCTCTCTCTCTCTCTTTCTCTCTGAAACAAGCATCTGATAATTTAACTATGACAAAAGTGTCACTTGTAACCAGTTCCCATTGTTGGCTACGTGTTTAATGTGGCTTTCAAATTCATTTACCTCACATAGCTCTTGGCCCATACAGCAGCTATTAATAGCTTAACGCTAATCAGACATCAAACATGGAGAATTCTTCGATAAACTGATGACTAGCCAAACAATTGCCTTCGTCAGGCTTCAGGCAGCAACTATTATGTTCATGACTGAGCCAACTTGCCGCAGCTGCCAGCTGCAAAGCTAATGAGCCATGGTTAGTTGTGATTAATTGCTGAAAGCTCCCAACTGCAAGGCCGACAGCTATGGCAAGTGTTTGGTTTCCTTGAGCAAAGCGTTTTCTAAGCGCTGAAAATTAACCGTGGAAAAAAAAACACACTAGAAAAAGAAACCTTACTGCGTATAAAAGATTGCGAACGCTTTATAAATGATGGCCAGCTTGTAAAGATTGTTGCTTCTATTTTATTTATTTATTTTTTCTTCGTTTTTTGGGCATACCATAAAAACGGCAACAAGTGTGTCCCAAGTTTCGTTTCCTCTCGGCGGACAGAGCGTTAAAAGTTTGCGGCCGCTTCACATGTTTTACGATTTTGCTCGTTGTGGGTCTTGGGGCCATTTTATAAGAAATCGCGAAAAGTCAACGCGGTGTAAAACGAAGCACAGATACTCTGCCACTTAAGTTGGGGCACAATTATATTTAACATGTTTTTAATTGTAAGCTATCTTATAGCAATTGGTTAGACTGGAAGCGTAGATACTTTGTTAAAGGTCGAGCCCGATTTCCCTTAGTCAAGCTATAAAACTATGAAATATTAGAAGCATGTTTATACAGTATCTATGCTGGCAATATATTTTACACCCTCCAAAAGTATAAGTATCATAAACTTGTGCAACCGCACTCAAGAACTAAAGATACTTACAATATTTGGTATATATACACACATAAAATCCGGCATCTATTGTCAGTTGTCGCATGAGAAAGTTGTAAATATCTGTGCTAGAGTATGCATTTCAATTGTCTGGTCATATAACAAGGCACTGAGTAGTAGCTGCTTTTATTATATAATTTCATTCAATGTTGTTACGTTGTGGCTGCTACTACAGCTGCTGCTGCTGCTGCTGCAGCTAGTGGCAGTTGTAGCAAGTTGTAACTATGCCGGCCGGCAGCCGGTTAAGTTGTTTGACAAGATTTTCCACTTGCTTTAACTGTCTGCCATTTGCTTTGATGAGCTCATCGGCAGGGCAAGCACATGGTCGCGATCAGCTGCTCTTAAGAGACAACAGGCACAAGGCGAACTCTATAGAAGATCTTTTTTATGCAATTCTGTGCTGACTTTCAACTTGAACCCATCCGTTGGAAACTTTTCGTGCGTTTCGTGAACGTGCCTACAGTTTGGTTTCGACAACGCTGTGGCACTTTTTGAGTCATTAATTTGACGATGCTAAATGAGAATTTATGTGTCTGCTGCAGCGGCGTTGGCCAAACAATTTCTCATGCATAAACATTTTTCAACGTTGACAGACAGACGAGAGTCTACCGAACCGAGCTGACAACGACTCTTTCTGTAATTCAAATGTCATTAACACTTGTTTGCAAAACACGGCCTGACCAAAAGTTATGGAAAAAATGACTAAAAAGTAGTCAAAGTTAAAGCCAGTATTTCTATAACTTCGCCTGTTCAACACTTTACTCCATGTTTGGGCTGCTCAGCACTTCTTTCAAGATTTGACAAATTTATTATTATGCGATTGTTGTGCTTGTCGCCGGGGCTCCATAAAAGGACTGTTGCCATGGATCTTAAAACAAAAATGTAGCTTGTAAATACAAATACAACACGGGCAGATACAAATAGTATAGATACTGCAGATGCCGTATAGATACTGCAGATGCCGACAAATAAAAATGCAGATAAAACAGATATTACAGACACAGATGCAAACACATTCAGCAATTTTTAAAATAAAGATACAATTACATTTACTTCAGATACAGTTCCAACTACAGATTGAAATTTAAGTTACAGAAAGCAATACAAATAATGGTGCACGCTTAGATACAGTAACAGATGCAGATACAAGAACTGATAGACAAAACTACACATATATACAAAACAACGGCATAGATACAGATAGAAATGAAATTACTTCACATCTGGGATACATGTATAGATATAAATACTACGAAAACAGATACAGATACAAATAGAGTTAAATAGAGTTTTACTATCGATTGCACAACTGGCTGGAACAAGCTTGGGCTGCCTTAAATGGCGGCAGTTATTAAATTTTAAGAATTGTGCATTTATGGAAAACCTGAACTCATGTTTTCAACCCCAATTCCAAGACATTCAACATACATACATATATATATATATATGTGTATATATATGCACTCAGACGTCACTTGATCTTTTTCGCATTGCATTTCACACCATAATGAAGCTCATTTATTATTGCTTGGCGTTACGTTTCATTGCCTGCCATGCCGTCAAATAAAGTCCAAATGAAGAACGACAACGATAATTATGACGACGATGACGATGATGATGATGATGGCGATGATGATGATGCTGATATAGAGCCTGATCAGAATAAGAATGAGAAGAGTCTGACGATATTCAACGTCTTTGGTTTAGCTGCACGCTCTTTTGTGCCTTTGGTGCCTTTGTCTCCGTCTTTGTTTTTGATTCCGATTCCGATCCGGATTTTGCGATTCTCAGTTGACAGCTCAATTGCGCAGTCGCAACTTGGACGCAACTCCAGCGCTCAATTCAGTTCAAGGCCAGCCGTGACTTTTACTGCTGCCCTGCTGCTTCCACAGAATCTTCATCGTTGCGAATCCGCGGGCGACTCTTTAGTATGCGCCAGACGTGGTTTTGTGGCAACAGCAAACTAATTTCATAGAAATGTTCTTTTCTGTAAACTTATTTCCCAATACACGTGTGCGGGAAAACGAGAAAACAGCAAAGCAAACAACAGGCAAATGTGCTCGCAACGTGCGTCCATTTGCTTAGCGTTTTAAATTGGCTGCCTTCGGCACGGTTTGTTTTGTTTATATACCCGTACCTCCAGACAACAATAGAGTATTTCACTCTTATATTGAAATACGTGGTCCATATGGTTGCTGGAATAACTTCTTATTAGATATGTCAGCTAGCGATTCATCTTTCAGTGAATATACGATTAAGTTGGTGATATCGCCGTTTCGTTGTTATTTGCTCATATTTTATCTTGTTATCATTTATCATGTTTTGATGTATATTCCGCTCTTAAAAAGGGCAAAAGTACTTTGCTGCAAGCTTTTCTTTTGTTTGCTGGACAAGATCGCTAGGAAGACTTAAACAAAATCTTACGTTCAATTTTGATATTGTCAAACATTTTGCTTTGCAGTTAAGAGAACAATCAAAATGTATATGTTTATATAATTGTATGATCTTCCCGGGTATACTTTAGTCGTTGATCTATCAAGTCATTGTCTATTGGTTTTTGTGTTCGCCTACCGGCGCAGTGCATAAGTAAAATATTTGTTTTGGGTGTAAGAAATTGCTTAAAAGTACAACAGCGCCAACAGCCGAAGGAAAAAAAGTCAAAAAGAAACCATCCACTAGCAGAACTCACATGTGCACAAATCTCGTGAGAGGCAGAGGCATTTCAAATATCATCAGGTGTTTTCATTTAATTTGCGAGAAATGTTTTCTGGAAAATGGAAACAGATAAAAACTCCTGTATGGTCGACGGTGAGCACTCGTGCTGCCAGACAGACACTCGCAATGGGATTTGGCTTGTTGCAAGAAGTAAAAGTAAACATGGCGGAGATTTCTAGATTCCAAGAGAGGGCTTTTGCTTCTCTTTTGTTTTTGTATCTGGAGCTGCACAAATAGAGCTAGAGTATGGTTTAATTCAGCCATTTGTTAGCTAGCTTTCTAGTTAATTAACGCAGCACACGAGTCGTCAGCTCGCAGCTGGTTCAGTCATCAATTGGTTGGTTGCTAAGCTAGCCGAATGCCCGTGTTTATTGCCATTCATTGGCCAAGTGCAGTACCAGAATTATGTATGCTGCTGCTGCTGTTGCTGCAGTTGGCTGCTGCTGTTGCTGCAGTTGGCTGCAGTTGGTGCTGCAGTATAAGCCAGTCTGCGAACTGTGCAACCTGATTGCATTGTCACCTAAACCATTGTGCGTTGACATTTTTAATTAGACACAAACACAAGCTGTCAGTAAAGGGATGGTGGGTTGGTATGTTCCGAGCTGGTAAATGATAAATGATAGCTGCTCCGCTGTTTGGGGTAGCTGCAGTATGCAACACGCATACGTCATGTTGCCTGCTGCACTCTACTCCATCAAGTCTGGAAGCCAGAGCACTGCCTGTCAGGCAGTATTCCTGGCCAGGCTTAGGCAAAGCCAGGCATGCAGCATTACATGACTCGAATTGGGTTCGCAATTGGGCGGGTGTGGGTGCCGCCGAAAGATGCATAGGCGACGAAGGCATCAAAATGCAAAGCAAACAAAGGCCCAGGCGGAGACGTGTCTTTGTGTTCTTCTTTCTGCTTGCTGTAGTTTTCCACACTAATGCAATTTGATGCGGCACAAAACCGCACAAATGCATACACCCATATCCTCGCACACATGCAGCACTTTAGTCGCTGAGCCAACAAAAGCCTTGGCTGCTTTGGCGCTTGCGTTGGCGGTTTGTAAATCCTTAACAGAATGGGATTTTCAACACATTTGCTGGTGCGCGCGCGTTTGTTGCATAGTTTTAGGCGTTGCCAGCGCCACGCTAAGCCGGGCATTTGCCAAGGCGGCAACGGCGACGCCCGACTACATATCGGTCGGCATCACAAATGCATGGCGCACAAAAGCATGCTATTATTTTGCTCGCTCTTCGCCCGCCTCTTATCATTATTATCTGGGTGCTTCCGTTCAATAGCCAGCATCAGCACCGACACCAACACAAACACAAACACAAACACAAACTCCAACACCGCGCACTGAATTTATGCAAATGCTGCATTTTGCTTTTCAATTTTGTTCGCCTTACAATTCCCTTTCACTGTACCGACCCGGCAACAAGTTGCGCTCGGCAACTTCTTGCCGTGTTTTCCCAGCGCATTAAGCCGGAGCGCACGGTTGTGGGGATTTGTGAGAAATATGGGTGCCATTCTTTGCATAAAGTGCCGCTTCTCACTCTCTCACTCTCTTTAACTCTTCATCCGCCTATTTACTTTCACTTCTTTCTTTCACTTTACTCCTCATGCCAAATCTGCACAATTCAGTTTACAATTCTAGAGTTACATTTGTCTGTTGTTGCCGTTGCTGATGCTGCTGCAACTGTTGCTGTTGCTGTTGCTATTGCTGCTGCTGCTATTGCTGCTGCTGCTGCTAAGTGTCACAAATCTCAACGATTTTAGCTTTTTAATGCGCCTTGCCCGGGGCTTCGATTGATGCTGTGCGTCGAAGCCCTTGAGTTCCTTTCGCCAGTTCCGTGCATGAGCCGGATTTATGGTATTGACTATGTAAATCTGTGGCTTTTACCTTAAATACATATACGTGCATTTTGCAGGTGACCTTTATTGCACTTATTTCGCTTATATTTAAATATGTTTGATACGAGTTGCTTGATTTTAACTATATTTTGTATGCTAGGTAACAGATTGTGTGGGCTTTAACTCTTAAAGAGCACATTGTCTTTAGTTAATTCCACAAGTTATAAAAGTTATATATACATTTTAATACATCGCCTCCTTAGCAGATTCCTTGCCAGGTCGTTAGGGTGGTAGTGGTGGTTGTCACCTATCATTGAAACCTTAAGGTCCTTTGCGATGTCCCGTGTTCCAATATACTATACGGCTCCAAACATTTTTCGCCAGATCTTGGCCTGCATTATGCGTAGTTTATTTGGGCTAGTTTTTGCGGCTAAACCCTAAACCTGGAGCACATATCGGCACGCAGGGGCAAAGATAACCTCATAAATAAGGGCTTTACTTTCCCGTTGTCCCAGGAAGGAGATATCCAAATTGTGAAATATTCTTTAAAGCTCCCAAATGTGTAAGTTTCTTATTTTCAAGTCTTGGTGGCAAGAAAATTTAAAGTTTTCATTCGCATCATTTACTATTGAGTTGAGTTAAGCGCTCTTTAGTAACTGAGTAAGCAGCTGTAGCTGCAGCCCACGCCCTGTGGCCAGGCAATCCACCTGTTCATTAACCTGTGCGGCATTGTGTACAATATCAGTGCCAGTGGCGAAACGTTGAGACCGCCTTCACCCCGTTCACCCCGTTCACCCACTGCTCTCCCCACACCCAATTGCCAATTTACGTGTGCAAAAATGTTCGCTTCATTTGGTGCGCGACTGCCACAGCTGTTGTTAATGTTGTTGGGGGCTATTGTTGTTGTTGTAGTTAATGTTGGCATTGGCCTAAAGCTGTGCGGTGCGCATAGTCAGCCGAGCGGAAAATGCAACGGCAAATGCCGTGAACTTGTTGCAATGACAACACCGTGACAGGCCGCTACTTAGCTTTGGGCTATATGCTGCATGCTGCATGTCGCATGTTGCATGCTGAATGCAGCATGATGCACGCAAGTTAACAGCACATTAATCATGGTATGGATTGCATTTGGGATGCGATGGGCCCGGCAGAGGCCCCAAAGCAAATTGCAACACAAGCTGAGTCCGTTGCTGAGTGTTGCACGCGTCTCGCTCTCATTGACTGGCATTTATTACGCTGCTTAAATGCCAAACGTAGCAGCCACAAAAGCTGGACAAATTAACGCGTGGGTGGCCCGCCCGCCCTGGCTCTGGATCGGTCCGGGTCATGCATCAATGTCATTGCCGTTGCTCGTTGTTCAACGGTTGAACTGCAAATGTACTTGCAGCAATCGTACTTCTCCATGTATTCATATGGTTGCCACATGTGTGCCAGTTGTTGTTGTTGTTGTTGTTGCACGGTCTCATTGCTGCTGCTGTGTCGCGTGTCACCATAAAAGTACACACACACACACAAACACACGAGCAACATTGTTGGAAAGTCAAGCAACGTCAATTTCCGTTTGTTGTCGTCATTAAAATGCAAGCGGTCATGCCTGGCCGCACTTTGCCACTCACAATTTTCGATTGGATGATGATGTTCATGATGATAATGATGATGACGATGAAACTGCTGCCACTTTTAGTCGCTTAAGTTGCAGAATTCTATTAATTAGTTGTGCCGCGCAGCGCGTGTTAGCGACACTTTTGTAGCACTTAAAGCAATTTACGCTCACAGTTTTGAAATGTCTGCGTAAACAAACTGACAGCCAGCTGACAGACAGTCAGCCAGCCAACAACTGCGTTGAGCGACTAAGTGAGGAGATGTTGCCGTGTAATCGATACTCTGTGATGAGGGCCTCTTTGTTGCGCTGTCAAAATAGAGCAGAGACCACCTTGGCGGTGAGGTAATGTGATTAGAAATTTTGTTTTTCAAAATCCAATCCATAATTACTCACAAATAGCTTGAAGAACAGGTGAAGCATCGAAATGAAAACTGAAACCAAAATCAAGGCCGGAAATTGAAATGTTGTAATTGCAGGAAATGCAATGCGCCTGCTGCTTCTTCTTCGTGTCTTCTGCTTTGTGGCGTGTGGCAAAGTTGCCGTTCAGCTGGTTCTTGTTGTTGTTGTTGCCACTGGTAAAGCAAAGTTTTGACAGCATTTGCCACTTTGTCATGCAATTTTAATTTCAACATTCGCGTTGCGTTGCGTCGCGTTGCGTTTTTACTTTGTAGTTGGTCTCAAAAGCGCTGCTCGTATTCTGACAAAGTCGAAAAGTTTTTATTGGTGGAAAAGAGAGAAAGATGGAGGGTAGCTGCAGTTATGATTTACTTGCCGCACGCTGCCCCGAAAACGAAACGCAGCGCAACGAAATGAAGCCATCAAAAACGTTGACGTCGTTACGCAAAAGCGGAAATGACAATGATGATGACGCTGACGCTGACGACGATGATGATAATGTTGATGATGATGCCAAATAAAACGTTGGGCAAAAGTGCAGGCAATGGATGTGCACGCAATGGGAATGCGGCCGTGATTTGTGCTGCCTGGATGCTGCCGAGCAGGACCCGCCGCTGACGCTGCTTCTGTTGTTGCTGCTGCTGCTATTAAAACGCGTGAAATTGAAAAGGCGAAAAATTGCAATGCCAACAAAATTGGCAAACTGTTGGACAAGTCGTATTCATTGTGGCAGTCCCAAGGGAAAGAGAAAGTGTACGATGGCTAAATCCTGAGCCAGAGACAGGGGCACCCGCGACTGGAAACAGTTGATGTGGGGCAGCGTGCTAAAAGCTGTCAGCTATTTGATAGCCGTGTTTGCCGCGCACAGTTTCCTGACCAGCTGCTTGGCCCGAACAACGCAAATGCCATGTGGAGCAATGGCTATCGTAAAAGTCTCCTTATATAAGTTTTCAAAGGGTTTCTGCTTTTCATCCTGAGCTTAGCGGCAAAATATATTAACGACTTTACTAATATTGCAAGGACAATAATTTGTGGTACCTTGCATTGTTATTTAATTGGAATTTATTGTATATTATTTTATTGAATAGATTGATAGAAATTGAATGTTCAGAAATCATTGCTCGCGGCGATCTAGTGGATTCTTTCGATAGGTGTGCATGCTGAGAGGGAAAAACAGAATGCGCAGTCTTCCATAAACTTACTTTGATTATGAAAATCGATTATGAAAACCTGTCAATTGATCACATCTACAAAATCTTGCACTACATTTCATGTTTTTCCATCTCAAGTCTGCCAATTAACTAACATGTCTTTCTCTTTGCTTTCATTTCTATTCACAGGTAGCGACCATGATGTCCTGCCCCCTACCTATGCCATTACCGATACCGATACCTTCAATACATAAAACTGAATTTTCACCGGTTCACATTGGAGTCAAGGTGAGTTTTACAAAAGCTCTCTCAATAATCCTAATGATGCTACGAGCGCAAAGCGGGACACTCGTTGCCCCATTATGAAATAGTAAATTAAGCGTATAAATGCGAATATCATGCAAATCGCGACCTCCGTGGCCAAAAAGTCAACAAGTGGGGCAAAATGTTATATGTAAATGTTGCCGCTAAACTGGCACACAAGCCCAAGCGCCAAACACCAAACACCACCCGTGCCACAAGCACCACAGACAGGATATGACAGCATGTCGAGTGGGGTTGCTTCATTGTTGACATTATTGCAAGCACACACACACACACAGGCACAGAGATATTTATATATACATCTGTATGTATATGTATATATATATAAATATTCACCCAGATAGACAACGGGAACTGAATATAATGTGCGCTACTAAATCAAATTGTTGCTTGCCAAGATGGTGACGGGTGACGTTCCTCATCCGCATTCACACACACAAACAGACACACACACACACATCCTCATTTGACTACAACTTTAATGCGCAGTGATCACATTTTAATGATACCAAAATGCAGTGCCCGCATATTCTCGTTGTTGTTGTCGTTGTCGCTAAGGAATAATGATGTCAAACCTGTGCCAAAGGCGGACTGGGGCTAGGGGTTAACATTGTTGTGGACGCGTCATGTTTGATAAATGCTGCAGCATATTTCTTGATTTTGTTTGTCCTTTCGTTTAAATGCCGCACATAAATCTATTTTTGAATGAAAGCCACTGCGTGGCGAAACGTGGCGTATGCGCTATATACATACATATATAAATGTACATGCATACAAGATTTTTTTTTTTTTTGGCAGTTTTTCCTCTTTTTTATTGTCGTTGCTCTCTGTCTGTTTTGCTTTTATCTGAAGGAAACGGCGCTTATTGTTTGCATAATGGACGCTCGTTAGCGCTGTGTGTGCTTCTGTGTGTGTGTGTGTGTGTGTGTATATATGTGTGTGATTGCGAAGACTCATGCCGATCCTTAAAAGTAACATTTTCGTAATCTCGCAGAGAGCGCTGAAACCAATATACAGATACGTTTTTAATTTGTTTTACTTAAAAATGTATATTTCATCTCGCCGAGAAGCCTTGTCAGCAGCTTCTGCTTAAAGCTTTGTCAGTTTTGGCCAGTGTAGCGCTTAATAAATGAATTCCTAGTATTCCCCCATTTCGTTTGACCAGAAATGAATGAACGGCGCTTCATTCTTATCCTTGGGGCACGGCAGCTCGGTCGTTGATGCCACAAAGGCAGTACGACATTTTGCTTTCATGGTGAATGCAATTTTTGCCGAAAACCAAACGAAAGCATGCCAACAACATCACAACGGCGTCCGACAGTTCAGATGAAGGATAAATGCTGTACGTGTGTGTGTGTGTATGTGTGTGTGTGTATTGTTCTCAGGTCCAGCGCTTGTTTGTGTTCTCTGAAATTTTGTAGTTTTCCTCATAAAGGACAAATTATGCTTAAATGCATTCACTCAATTTATACGTTTTAATTATTTCCTAGAACACGTGTTGCCACTGGTTACAAGCAAACAGCAAATTTCATTTTAAATGCTGTTTCGAGTGCCAAATTACCGTAACAGCCAATAGTTGATATCCTCAAATGTGCACAAGAATGAATCCTGTTTTAATAACACCTGTGCTCGTTGCCCGAAAAAGTAGACAATCGGTTTCTGAAGATTGACAAAAGTATAAAATGAAAAAAAAGCTTGTTTAGCTAAATAAATGGTATGTGTATGTGTATATCGAAGTCCTGGTTTCGAGAATCTAGACTAAACTTAAGATATGTATGTTCTGTATATTGGCAACATTTGAACGAGTATCTGAAAATTTCTAATGCGTATACAAATCAATTATTGCATAATTATTACAGTGCACTTTGGTTGAAAATGGTTGATAGCAAAGCATTTGCATACGCAAACATCTATCGTATCCGATTTAGAATAAGCTGAAATGCCCACAAATCTATTCGAGCTTTCTTTTATGCCTACTCGCATACAATGAAACCGCTTAAACTGAGACGAATGGCTAATTATCAGGCAAAATTAACTGGTTGATGGGCCTGGTCGGATCCACGGATGCCACGACTAATTAAGGCAAATCAGAGCACACAGGGTAGTCCTGGCCGGTTACGGCGCCTGTCTGACGCTTGGTGATAACAGGCCAGTTGCCAGTTCATATAAAAAAACGTAGGCAAAAATTATTTAATAAAACGTCAGACAACAACAACAGCCCAAGCAGAGAGTTGCCTAAGCGGGGTCAAATTTAACGAGCTACCAGCTGCGGCTGTTAAACCCAATTTCCCGCCCCGAGGAACCAACGCGAACTTACACTTGACCGCGCGGCATAAATCATCAAGAAGGGAATTGGACTTGACGGTTAGGGTAGTTGGGTGTTTGGGTGGTGCATGCGATTTTGCCGGTGGCATCTACTTGCCTCATAAAAAAAATGATGGCAAAGGTGTGTCGGCTAAATTATATTTAATAACAAAAATAAGACAATGAGAAGAACGCATTTTTTATGAACATTTTAGTGTCCGGGGGAAGCTTGAGAGTTGGGGTAGTTATAGAAAAAGCGTTTCTTGTGCTGCCTTTTTTGTTTTAAATCGGATGTTTTGGAAAGGGCTTCTAATGAAATTCACTGTGAGGAGTCGTTAAATCCAATTCTTTTCTTATCATTCTTATCATTGGAGTAAAGCGTTCTCGGTAAATGACGTATTAAGGAGTCAAAGTACTTTAAACGTAGAAGAGGTAAGGGGTCAAATCCGCGGCTGAAGCGTCCTTTGAAAATGCGTTTAAAATCGATCGGAAGCTAAACAAGAGGATATCGATATCGATCAATAGCCTAACGTGACAACTTAAGTGCAAATGCAATGCGATAAGTCTTAACGGAAATGAAATCGATCAGCTTTTTGCATCCCTAAGTTGGCTTTCATTAGATATTGCAATACAATTTGGTATCATGACTTCGACTTACTTTGACTTCTGAAATCTTAATTCCGACAAGCCGTCAGTGAGCTTTTGCTGTTTGAGAACTTCCGCTTGATTGTCTTTTTGTGTCTGCTGCCACTCGGGCAGCAGGTGATTGTACCTGTATTACATGCCCCGTCAGCATTGCAACGACTGTCCAGGGCATAAACCTTAACTTCAACTGTAGAGCGCTTTGACCGGCCAATGCTTCCGGGTTACGCAGCGCAGCGCAACGAAGTGCCGTTGGCAGCCTCAGCTGCTCCTTTGCCTTATCCTTTTGTCTTCTTGGTTCATTCGCGTACATTTATTTTTCTTATGCTTGTTATTAATAATTTAAGTTGCGCTCTACTTTGGTATTAAGACGATGAGGCAAGAATGACGAGGACGATGCCGATGTGGACTCCGTCGTAGCATTGTTTGCCCTGCCAGTGTTTGTCTCTCTGTACGTCTGTCCGTCTGTCCATCTGTCTGTCTGTCTGTCTGTCTGGCACTGCGCTGCGTTGTTTATACTTACAAAGGATTGCGTTTCAGTTACATTTCGGGGTGTTGCGTTAAGCGCTCATTTCCAGTTACCTTCAGCAGCTGCTGCTGTTATTGTTGCTACTGCTTCTGCTCCTGCTCCTGCTGCTTCAACCTGGCTGTACTTTGTTTTATTTTTTATTTCCACTCAAATTGTTTTATTTGCAGCAGAGCATCTCGCACAGAGCCCCAGACGCCTGGCTTTATTACGGCGATTTTTCTTGAACGCATTTTTCGTGTGTTGTCGTTTTTCTTAGCTGTCTCGTACCTTTTGTAATTTTTATGATTTTATTTCTCCTCACCTCATGCGTTGCCCCCATCATCAAACGGCGAATGCGAATGCGACTGCGGCTGCTTTGTTTGCTTTTTGGTTTTTATTATTGTAATTCATATAAAAAGCAAAGCGTAATAGTTGCTATTCACCCCGGCTCTGTGTGTGTGTGTGTGTGTGTGTGCGCGAGCGCCATAATAAAAACCTTTTCCAGAAATTAAAAAAGAAAGGAGATGCGAACCAAATTGCCCAAAATCCGTGCCATACACAATTCACAGTTTCAGCAAAAAAGAAAAGACGCCATTGCGTATGCGCCACGTAATCTGCAAGAAAAACACAAACACACAAAAAGAATGGTTGTACTTGGTCGCAATTGGATTTGATTTTTGCCTTGTGGCTTTTGTTGTTTTCTCAGCCTTGGCAAGCGTTAAAAATTATAGTTATTTAGTCTGATTGTTTTGGGGTAATTCCGCCCCAAGAAGTTGTGGCACATTAGACATGCACACGCCATCCTTTAAAATGGGAATTCTTGCTTTCTCTTCGCGTCGCCATTTTGGGGCGGCCCATTATATAACAGTAAATGTAACTGTAACAACAAAGGGCTAACGGCTAATTATTCCCCCGTTAACGGGCGCAAGCACACAAAACAATCGTTAAACAAAAATATTATAGCTTGCCTCTCATTTCTGTGCGTGTCCAAGCTAATGCGGCACGCAGCCAAGATAACCAGGCGGCATATTATGTCTGAGAAACATGCGTGGGGCATAACTAGCTAGTAAGACGACCTAAGTGGCAGCAGCACCAGCAGCAGCAAAAGGAGCAGTAGTAGGAGAATGCGTGTCCTAAAAGACATCAGGAAGAACACGAGGATTATTTAACAAGCAGCCCTTGTAGTTGTTGTACACATAAGTCAAGCAATTTGGCTTAAAATGGACAAAAACTATGTTCAAGTACACAGTACAAGATGGAGCCGAAGAAGAAAGGAGCTCCTGTCCTAGTCCTGGTCATGGTCGGGTCTAACGGCTTGTATAGAAATCGAAAAGGGATAGACATTAATTTCAATTAGGGCGTGTCGCCTGCTACGCCCCAAAAGTTACTCAAGTTGCAGGCGCTTCAAGTAGATGTAGAATGGGGGTTGGGAGGTGAGCTGAGTAGCAGCTACTTGTCGTCTTGTTGCTGGTTGTCCTGTCGCTGGCCTGCGGGGCATGACATGCAAGTCCTTTTCTCTCACAGCTTGTAGCTGTTGTTCTTTTATGCAAGCGTTTTGTTTACTATTTTTGCGTGCATGTGTGCGATATACGCACACACAACGCACACACACACGAACGCGCATTATTTATTATGGCTGACACAAAGGACAACAAGGACAACGCTCTCGTCACAAAATAATAGCAACAGCAGCCAGCACGACTAGCACAAAATTGCCCGAAATGATGCAATTCCCAGATGTCTCGTTAAAATTTCAAAATGGGGTGACCAAAAACTGTAGCATACATTTGCGGGGGCGGCTAAGGAAAACAAGAACACAACACAGCCAACAAGTTTAAATAGTTTCGTGTATTTTAAGGCGTTTTCACAGATCATCAACAGAGAATAGTCCAAAAGGAGGTTTTACCAGATTGAACTTTTAAAGATTATAAAGATCAGCCGAGGTTTTAAAATATTTTGGATAATAAATAATAATAAAAAAAATATATCCTTTATTAGGAATATATATATTAAGAATAGCAAGCACGTTTGCCTTGCAGCTTACGCTGCGGCTGTTCTTCTATTTTCTATCTCAAATAACTATGCCCACAAAAGCTACACAACATTGTACCCCTTATCCTCATCTCATATATCGTTCGGTTATAAAGCAAATTGAATGAAACAAATTTTATCTTCCATGTATTAAGTTGGCGGATCCGAATGTTAATAAGATATATATTCTGGATCTATGTATACCATGGATTTGTGGCTACTTCCTCTAGCTCTTATAACACAAGTGGCTGATATCGTTTATATCGATTTCACGTAAACGGGAAAACTTGTTCTTCAATATGCCAAATGATTAGCTCATATCGTCTGTGCTCATCGCTATCGTACTTACAGACAGTTGGACAAACTGCTAGATTGACTCGGGTATAATTGAAAGTTTTCTTGATTTTCGTATAGTTTATATGAAAAACTATGCCAAGCTCAGTTATTCCAGTAATTTCTACTCTCTTTCGTGCGGTGGTGTCTTTCTCTGCTATTTATAATATATAGAAAATAATAGTATGCAAACTCAGAGCTCTGCAGCTGTGCTAGCCATTGCTTATTTCTCTAGACATAATTAGCGTCTCGTTTTCATAATTTATCGATAAAGGCGCCGCGTTGAAAGCTTTTGTTTAAACACAACGCGAATTGTGGCCAAGGAACAGTTGTTGCTTCGGTTATATGCAACAACCTAGAAGCAACAGCTGCGGCTCAGAAACGGCTTTAACTCTTGCCTTTCCCGGGGGTGCAGGGGTTAGCTCTCGGCGCACACACAGGCACACACACACACACGCACGCACACAAAGACACAGGCACGAGCACACTTAGGCACACATTCTAGGCAACGGCACCGCACATTGTTGACTTTGGCTTTACAGTTCAATATTTATTTTCGCGATTTTCACGCTGTGCAGCAAAAAGATTGCTTTTCTTTGGCCCAAAACGACGAAGATCCTGTCAACGTTGTTGTCATTGGCCTCGCTTCCTGCTCTCTCGTCCTGGTCGTCCTTTGTGCCGTAGCATGTGGACTCAACAAACAAACGGACACATGCATTAGTAGAGCTTAAATGTCGTTCTCAGTTGTGTGCTGCTGCTGCTGCTTGCACATCCTGCCTGCCTGCCTGTCCTTTGGACGTCTGCGTCAAACTTCCTGTATTTTCCTGCTCAGCTCTGCCCTTTCCGATGTCCTGTTCGAGTTGGCGTTGTCTGCAGGTGCGCGTCGAAAACTTGTTGACCAAACTCAAAGATAAACACAAACAGTAAAAACTTTGTACCGTCTGCCATCGGCGAAAGTGTTGGGCTAGCACAAATATTGTCCGGCCGAAATAAGCATTATAAAATTCGCAAAATGTTTCCAACTGAAAGCGAAACGAAGAAACGGCCAACTTGTCGTCAACTACTTTAACGAGACGGAGAAAAAAAAAACACGAAAAGCACGAGCAGAGAAAGTAGAAATCATGAGCCCCATCCCCTCTGCCCGGCGATTTATTTGCATGTGCGCCTATAAATTTGTAATAAAAACTGCAAACGACCAAAAAGGCTAGCAATGCCAACCCTAATACAGTCATCAGCGAAAGGGTATAACACCAGCCTCCTGCTCCTCACAAGAAAATAAAAAAAAAGGAGATGTCTGAGCGCAGTTATGGTGGGGTACTGCGGTGGGATCTGTGGGGCTGGCTTTTGTTGTAACTCATTTGACATTATTATGTGCGCTTTTATGGCTTCCAAGGCTCAACGTACGCGCCTGATTCAAGTGAGTCTCGCCGTGTGTCCTTACTGCCAATTTCTCTGTCCTGTCTGTCCTGTCTTCCGCTCTGTCTAGGCACATCACGCGCACATCAATAAATTTCCATGTGTCTCTTTTGGGCGTGTGGGTGTGTGTAACTGGGCTTGGCTTTTGTTGTAAAGTCCCTGGCAAAGCTATGGGTAATTATTATTTTGGTTTATGATTTGAGCACTTTTTGTGTGCGGGCGGCATCTTTAGAATTTTGTTTATTACGCCGCAAAGGCGAGCTTAGCCCAAGGTGTTTGCCTTGCTGCCATTAAATTTTAACAGTGTATGCCCTGAAAAGTAGGCTGCTCATTTTATTGCGCCAACATTTACGGCTCGTCGAATAGTTAATGCGCTTTTCTTGTTGCCATAACAACAATGCGGCAAATCCTTATACATACACTGATTGGGGCTAGTTAGCTGGCAAAAACCATACGCAAACACATCACGATATTGTCATAAATATAACTTAAACCGCAAATACTGATGGCCCCCACTTGCAGCAGAGCCCCAAAGTGCCTGCATTTTGCGTGCTCTGCCCGAGTGTCATCCTGCAGGCAGCATCAGGCACAGCCTCGAAATGAATGTAACAATAAAACAAATAGGTAACAATGCTGGAAAATAGCTAGTGTGTAAACTGGCAGAAGGCAGTGTATGGCACAGTGTTCGAAATCAATGAACTTGCTGTGAAAATTGATTATCGTCTTTAATTTCGATGTATTACAACATATATCTTTAATTGAATGATGTTCAAGCATCAGTATGTCATGAAATCAAGGATATTTTTTTTAATAGTACGAAATTGTGAATTGCTTTTAATTACAGTTTTGTGCCCCACACATTATTACATATTGCATCATGATATAGAAACAAAATTTGATTGCGCTTGATTAGACTAATGTGAAATGACTTGCAAAGCGTATCTACCCATTGAAGCAGCTTAAATTGCCGCGACGACTATCGTTTTCCATTTGAAATCTATATCATACGTATATCTGAGCGCACACATACACGTGCACATGCCCTTTGCTGATGGCAAAACACTTTCATTGCACAGTTGGGTCTTGTGTGGGGCTTTGCCATTGCTTCAATGCCCACATAAACGTCAAATCGTAAAAAAAAAGAGGAAACCAACAAACGGCGAGCACCACTTTCCCCCATAGAAAGCAAATACAAATATTGACATTGCATATGCGATTGGTGGACTGCTTCGCGAGCTGCCTCCTGCTGAGCCTGCTAAGGATATTCTTGGCTGCATCGGCAGAGGTTAGCGGATGGAGTGGGCCAGAAACGTGGGCACACGTATATGTTAGGAGTTGCGGCAAAAGATTTTTACCTTTACGATGTCAATATAAATTTGTATTCACATTACAACAATAAAAGGCCATGCCACACATCCAAGGCAGAAAGCCAGCCCAGTTTGGCCCGGCAACAACAATTTCAGATTTATGGCGCTAAAAGTGCACTCAAACACAGCCGCAGCAGCTTCAGCGGCCGCACTTAGAGCTCGTCCTGGCAGAGCAATATGGCGACGTTTTTAATTCCACAGATAACAAAGCACTCATGGCAAAGCCGGCAATGGCACCGCCAGCACCACCAAGTGTAAGCAGCAAATGGCAAATGGCAATGGCAAAATAGAGCAGCATGTGGGCGGCAATAAGCCGATGTTGCAGTATCCCTCGCCCATCGCCCACCGCTCACCGCCCACAAGTTTCGTTAGATAAAAATCGAACTTTAGGAGCATCGGTGGTCCGGGTGCAGTGTATGCAACAGGCGCGTCGATAACAATTTCTAATAAAACCGCATGACAGCAACTGTGTTGGCCACGCCCACATGACTAAGCCCCGTTTTAGTGGCGGCGCGTGCAGTCGCCTCGGATTATTGCAACGCCGCTGCAGCATCCTTGGTCATAAAATGGCGCATACCATAAAGTATGCCCCAATCCAAATGTCGCCAGCAAATAAATCTGCAATATTATTACAAAGCCGCATGCCGCATGTGCCACACGTCGTATGCTTAATATTTCGCTATCAGAAGATCTAATTGCTTAATTACTCGGCACAGCTTCTAAAAGTTGCAAAGCTGCTTCAAACTTTTAGCGGCAAATTGGCCACGATATTTATAACAAGCAGTCGAAGAAGAAGAAAAAATTAAAACTTGCCAACTTCTGCCTCCAGAAGCTTTGAGCTTTGCCAATTGAAACGAGCGCTTGCAAACAAGGCCACAAATCGGCGTGAAATACTTGAGCGCTCAAGTGCTTGGCGCTGAGAAAAATTGTTGTTGTTGTGGCGTGTGGGGGGAGGGGTTGGGGTTCTCTGGCATTATTGAAAACTTTGCTGCATACTTTGCACAAAACCCTTTTTGCCGAAATTGTATGCAGATTCTGGCGCCGCAAATTTCCAGCGCTTGCTTCGACTCTTACAACCCATTGTATCAGTGTTTGCCATCCTCCTAGCTTTCAATGGCGATATTTATTTATATATATATATATTTTTTTTTGCATTGAGTTTGTTTTTTTTATCATTTTGGTTGGTTTTTTTTCTCTTGCGTTGTTCAGCTTTGCCTATTTACGTGGGCGCTCTACTTGTTACCCGCAATTTGTCTTAAGTGGCAGTCAGCGCCCAACTTTTCAACAGCAATCCCAACCCGCCGGCTGCCTTAGCCCCCGTAGGCATTTCCATTCATCGCGTGCGCGGCAGCAACTGCTTAGGAAAGTGTGAAAAAAGCGTACAAAACGCCATAAAGTATGCAGAGCATTTGCATTTGGCATTCAACAAGACAAACACAAAATGAAGTGCAAAGCAGAAGCCGCGACAAATTTTCAACTAACCGACTCCGAAAACTTCAGGTCAATGTGCTCGACTATGCGCTACCCTGTGAAACGTTTGTGAGCAAAGGCCAGTAAAGGCTTAGCTTAGAAGTTTTATTTTCTCCATGGAATGTTGTAAAGTAAAGAGTTTCGTGTTGATAATACAGCCTTCGGATAGGCTTGGATTCGCGATCCTCGTTATTCACTTGCCCAAATCCGAAATACAAAGTCAAAGTTGCGCAAATGAATTAGAAAATATATTTGAATATTCTAACCGAGGACGAAAATTAAAAGTTGTATTTAAGTCTTTTTGGGTCCAATGTTTTCTGCGTGTCAATAACACACATACTCCTGGCACTGGAAAACCCAAGTCAACCCCCTTTGTGGTCTAAGCGTAGGGTATTTGAAAAAAGGATGCGTAGGGCACACAACAAGAACAATAACAAATATAAAAAAAAAGGGTTGCTGCCGCCTTTCAACCCAGCCGCGAAATTTTTTCGTTCGTGCCTGGCTTTTGTGCTGACAAATTCAGGCGTGATAAGTTTTATGTGCGCTTATTTGACTGTTTTTAAATAGACCAGCGGGGGCAAGGAGTCCGCCCGAGCTGTTTTGGGTGGTCTGTCACGCAAAAGTTAAATAATTGATGTTGACAATCAGCAAAGCAAATAAAGAAGCAGCCGCTGGCAAGAAAATGAACGAATGCCTTAGATGAAGTGGGCAAGGTTTTTAAATTCTACTTGGAGTGTTGGGGTCTGTTTTCGAAATTAATAAAGGCATTTTCACTGAGCGGTTTTTCGCGCTTCAAGTGGCAGGCAACCCGTTTAACTCAAGCAATTAAATAAAATTTAATTTATTAATGTGCCCAGCAGCTTTCGGTAGCTAGACAAATATGAATGGAAAAGCATTAAAACTAAAAAGCGTAACAAAACAAAAATATATAATTAACTGATGAATAATACATTAGCCAGAGAAATGGACTTGGCCAACACAATCACAATCAAAATTCATTT
Source organism: Drosophila kanekoi (assembly GCA_037075305.1). Lineage (NCBI taxonomy): Eukaryota > Metazoa > Arthropoda > Insecta > Diptera > Drosophilidae > Drosophila > Drosophila kanekoi. The sequence continues at coordinate 681,083 of JBAMCE010000665.1, forward strand.
TTATTTTCTTCGACTTTCCTTAAATCAACCAGAATTGTTGAGCTTGCCTATGCGGGAACTAAAACACATGTTATTTATATACAATGGCTGTGTCCACGCTATAAATATTAAAATCTTATTAAGAAGAGTCGGAATACGTGCTCGCCGTAAAGCAACAGCATTCACTCATGCAAGCAGTTTTTTTCTTTGCAAAAAGGAAAATATGTGTCAATTGGGAAATCTATTTTGCGGATTTGCGCGCGCTCCACTCAATCAAAGGCTGGGACGTTCCGGCTGCGCCTAAAAGTATGCCGTGCCATCGGAATGGCAAGACACAAGCACCCAAACTTACATATATATACATATATCAATATAGCAGCATCAAAGTCAACTGTAGTGTGAGGCACACACACACACACACACACACGCGCTTGCAGACACCTGAGCAGTTGCTGTTTGGCCAGCGGCTTGACGGTCTGCTACGCATATTTAAGTAAAACTTTGCCGCCAACGTTGTCCACATATAAATAAAACATTTGCGGACTGCACAAAGGATGAAACGGTAGATGGATGACCCAATGGCGCAAGATGACAGCAGTGGCAGCAGCAGGCTACAGGAAAATCCCTTTACGAGCTGGAAGGGAACAGCGCTAACGGCGGAAGTGCGTACAAAATGGAAACAACGCTCCGTGGAGAGGTGGGTCACTTTGAGCGCCTGGATGACTCCCTTCAGTCTTTCAGCTGTGCGCTCGGTCAAGCAGATATGCGCCCCCGCTTTTGGGGCTGGGTCACGCTGAACACATTTTAAGGCAACACACCGCATGAAGATGTTGACAATGACGTCGACGTCGACGTCGTGGACGACGACGACGACGACGACGACAGCGCCATTTCAGTGTGCAGCAAATTGAAATTGGAATTGAAAGAAGTGAAACGAAACGAGCGAACGAAATGAATTCTGGTCGCTAACTGGCCATCCAGCTGGCTTCCTGCTGGGCAGCAGGCCGAACACATTTGCTGGTGGCATAATTGGCGCTTATTTCCTGGACAGCTGCCGACGACGACGACGACGGCGACGACGACGAGAACGGCGACTTTGACGATGACGACGTTAGCGTCAGGCAAGTATTTCATCAAATGTGTTTTGTGCCTGTCGTTTTTATTGGTCACTGGAGGATGAAGCTGCCGCCCGGTGGGTGTGGATGGCCAGCAGCACCACCAGCTACTGTGATTGACAGCTGGCAAAGTTTTTTGCTCCAGCCAGATTATGCATAAATCTCAATAAATTTCAATAAGTAACAAAGTGAACATTTTTTTTTGACCCATTTTTTTGTTTTTTGTACTTTTTCTTTGTGATTCTTGCTTTGGTTCTAAACTTTTATATTTCAAATAGCTTTGTAGTGGCAGGCATGGCCACGCCTTTGTATGTGACGAAAGTTTTTAATGCCACTATTTTTGCACTTTGCACATTGCCCAGATCTATCAAACACTCATTCCTCCTCTGTGTTGCTGTCTTTCTCTCGCTCCCTTTATCCCTTTGCGAAAGTTTGCCAAATGAAGCGTATTAGGGCAAAAACTTTTAATTGGTCAAATGGCCAAACATATTGTGCACTTAAGTGACTTAGGCACACACACACACACACACACACACACACACACATGTACAGCCGAAGCTGCATTGTGCGTGTGCAAGGTTGGCTTTTGAACTTCTGACGAGTCAAACAAGCTAATGCTAAGCGGATTTTCTGGAAGTACTCCACCTCGTTTACGTACTCGACCTCAAATTTGGGACTTGTATTCTGCCAAAAGAGCTGCCCACAAAACACTGTCCAAAAACTGTACTCTAGTTTACAGTTTTTTCTTTTGTGTGCCCATTTTCAAGTTGAATGGAATCGAACACCGCGGTAAATCCTAGATTTATCTAGCTTTTCATTTCTTTTTACCAATATATCAGCATAGCGGGCACCTGTCAATTAAGTAAAACTGGCGAAAATTTGAAACTAAGCTTTTGATATGGCAGAAAAATTCCCAGACATCTGTCGCTCAAGAAGTCAACAGAGTCAAATAATCATAATCGTAAATGCTACGCTGCGATGCCACCCACAGCAGCTAAAACAACAACAATAGCAACTGTAGCAGCTACAGCAACAAGCAAATCTCCAACGACCACTTAAATCCAAGCACTTCAAGTCAATCAAGCAGCTTAAAAAGCGTCAGCCAGGCAGGCAGGCAGACAAGCGAAGTCGAAAGGCAAACTCTTGTGCTGGTGACGCACAAAATGAGAATCAAATCCTCGAGGACCACAGCAGCATCAGCGAGCAGCGAGCGTTCCAGGCGGGAATCGTGCTTTCAAGGCAAGCGACGCGCAAAATATACATATTTATGTTTGATAAAATATGCTAAAAATGAGATAAGTAGCAAAAATCCCATTGGAGCCTATTGGAAAGAGACAAGTGCACACACAAACACACACACACCCACCCACTTGTAGTTAAGCAAACATGCGATTCCTTCGTGTTGCCCTAAAACATGCCAAGGATTCAATTTCTCAAAAGGAAATTTTGAGCAGCAATGTCTACAGCTTTGGTGGTTGTGCACGCGGCGGTGCAGGGTGGTGTCAATAATGAGCAGCAGCTATATAGCGTGGCAAGTAAATTACAAATTAAAGTGAATTTTTTTAGAATACAAACAGCCAAAGGGCTAAGACAGTCAGTGTCAAAACTAAAGCAAAATTTAAGAGCCAACAACAGGCATCCTTGTGGGTATAAACCACCCACACCCACACAGACAGCAGAGAGAGAGAGAGAGAGTAGACGACTCATCCACCCGGCCATAAACCTCAGCGAGCGCTGGCAAAAGATTTGGCTGGGTGCAAATTGAATGAAAGTGGCAGAAAAAATGTCGCTGAATTATGCAGTAGCATTCTGATGTATCAGATAAGCTAATTTGCGCACATGAAAGCAAAAAGGAACTTCAACCGCCAAGGCAGGCGGTTGCAGGGATGTGTCGCAACTTTAAGACAACAAGTAGTTGTTGCCTTTCAGCAAGTGGCAAACGAGTCGCACGCAAAGTTTGCCACTTTTGGAGCTTGTCTGCTCTTGTGCTCTTTGTGCACTTGTGAGTTTTAAAGCTAATAGCAGCCACTTCATTTGTGTCACTCGATGGCACTTCACACGTGACAATGACAACAACAGCAGCAGCAAAATCAACGACACCCAAAATCACACAACCACACACACGCATGCACGCGCTCGCACATACACACACACACACACACGTGCGCCTGGGACGTGGCTTCAAGTATACAAAATCCGTAAAATAAATATAGCAGCCAGTTTAGAGAGCCCAACAGCCACGAGGGAATTGCATTAGCAGCTCGCTCCATGCGCGTGTAATGGCTGCATTACGTATGCAAAACTACACAATTTGTTCACATTTGGCAACTGCATATGACACTTTAAATGGTGTAAATTGAATCCTCGAACTTGTGTTGTATGTTTATTTTATTGCAAATAATCGTCATTAGCCGTGTCAACAAAAGGGAACACTAAATTGTAATTAAAATTAAATTAAAAGCTAGATGCTTTGATAAGCCGCAACAAAATCGAATGGCATCATCAACGATGAAAGTCCTTTAATTATTTTCTTTTATTTTCGTCAAAACGAGTGTCAGAATACAAACATTTCTAATAATATTACCAACACGATAGGGTATTTTATTATACCGTCCGGCCAGCTATGTCACCTTTCACAGCTAATCTTGTGAGGGACCTTGATACAGTATGCAGGTATGATGAAAAGTGTTAGTCGAGAATGAGAATTCTAAGGTAACAATTAGAAATCATTTTCATTACTCATTTAGAATGTAAAAGAAATACGAACAAGTAAGTTCCAGTTGGGAGCTTCCGACTAGGGAATACCTTCTTCTAACATGTATACTATTAATTTTGAATACATTTTACTCAAGAACATTATACCCCTTTTACCCATTTTCAATGGGCTCAGATTATAAAAACAAAGAGTTTATTAAAGAGAGCTGTGATAAAATATAAAATATTAAGTATATAAAGTTTAGATAGTTATAGAAGGAGAAAGTTTGTTGCCTGGTCGCCAAACTATCCCGAAGCGAAGGTATCCTGAAAGTTAATTACCAATTTAGCATCAAACTTGTTTATTATACTGACACTTTGAGCTTGACTCGGGCGTTTAGACAGCGCATCTTCCAGTCTGAACTGGTATAACAATAAAAAGTACCAAATTTGCTAACAGGTTTGTGTATATCTTATTCAAACAGGAATGTCTAATTAATTTCAAGCTAATTTTGCACACAGACTTTATATATGTCAATCGCATTAATACTAAATAATATTGATTATAAATCTCGAAATTCTTGAAATGAGTTCGTTATACTGTTGCAATTCTAACAACTAATTGAATTCTGGTTCTAAAACTGGCTTCTAAACGTGAGTTCGTTGACTTCGCATACTGTCTAAGTATATCACCAGCAACACGTAATTCGAAAGCCATAAATTTCACTATTGTTTTTCATCGTACTATATTTAATTTGTACACAATGTCGCTTTAAGCTCATTAATTTGATTAATTGAACAGTTGCACAGTCGCTTAAAAGTAGACCATGTGTGGAGCTAGTTATTTCAATGAATCTTCGCCCTCTTATTCGGAGATGTGTTAAATTGTTTTACTTTGAATTGTATGCCATAACGATTTGGTTACTAATTAGCTGGTTGTCAGCTTGTTAATTACGTCGTCAGCCAGCGCGTTTCCAATAAATTTGATGTGAAGTGTTGTTCAATTAATTACAAAGAAACACAAATTGTCGGCAATTTGCCAGAAAACTTGCAGCGTGTTGAGTAGTGCAACTTGGGCGGCAAGCAGCTGTCTGTCTTAGGCCATTGCCAGGCGTCTTGCGTCGCGTTTGCCTTGAAATTAACACTTTTCAACCCAATTTTATATTCATGCACTTCTCGTGGGACACTTCGCCGCCATCGCAAAAACTTTAGCCCCGCCAAGTGACAGCGCTGCGAAGTGGCTGCAACAAGGCGCTGGAAAAGTGTGAAAAAATTATAATTCCCCAACTGCGGTGGTAGAAAGCGACTCGCTGCACTCGCTCTACGGCGGCGGCTGCTGCTGCTGCCTGCCTGCCTGCCAGCCAGTGTTTTTCCGTTAATTTGAAGCCATGTTAATGATAAAAGCCAACAAAGGCAACAACTGTGCTGGCAGCTACGGGGCTGCGCGCCTGTAAGCCGACTGATTTTAGTCCCTTTTGGAGCCAGAGAGCCGCGTGTTTGCCTTGCCAGGCAGGAGGCTGCATTCTTGTAAGCCTTTTGACGACCGCCTCGCAACATTTCTTTGCATATAATTAAAAAAAAAAAAAACGATAAACACTTGAAAGACAGGGTATGCACGACTATGGCATACACAGGCAAAGAGGTCATTTATTTCCTGCAACTATGAAAGACAATCAAACACGCCATCCTGTAAGCGTCTAATTATGGAAACTTCTACGGAGTATGGAAACTTTTACGAATATAAATAAGCAAACAACTCATTTCAGTTTTTCTATTACAGGGTATTGGCAGCATGTTAGGCCGAAATTTGTTAGCTTTAACATTTTTGGGTTATTGTGTTTCGCCTTGATATTGTTTGCTCTTGCCGCGATCCGCAGTTATTATGTAATTTAAGCCACAACATATTACGCCTTTAAGCTGTTGTAATGCCCCTCATTGGCTGTTGGCATCATGGCGTATAAGCTTTTTAAGCCTTTCTTTGCTGGCAGGCCTGGCCAGCAGCGCGTGTCCTTGGTCAGGTTCTGTTGGCCATCAAAAATGATTTTTAATAATTAACGCACACTGACTTTTCTTTTCTAGAACATATTTTGTTTTAAGGCTTTTTACTCATAGGAATTTCCGATGTTTATTTTATGCTCTTGGGATAGAAATTGTCGGCAGCCCAGCTATTAGCGGTTATTTGTGTATGTGAGCCTAACATCCCCTGCCTGTTTTTTACTTTCTTATTTTAATTTGCATTCTTGGCTATTTTTATTATTATTAAGGGGTGGGTGCTATGCAGCCTGTCACAATTCAATCAGTGTGCTGCTTTTTCGGCTTTAATAAATAAATACGAGTAGAAAATTACATTTAGCCTCCAGGGGGCAGCAGCAAAGGCAACCCCTCGCAGACTCCCCCCTCGCTTTCCGCAGCAACATAAGAAAAAAGTCATTTTGTTCTCGAGAGCTGCTTCTCATATGTGAAGTCGTGAGAGCTGCGATGTGATTTCAATTTGCCTGCCGCTTGTTTTGCCTTTTTGGCCAATTTGCAAATTTTCACGAAGGGGCTGCACACCAACGGGGAGGGGTGGGTCGTGTACAAAGCAAGATTAAGGTAGTGTATGTGTGTGTGTATGCGTGCGGAGAGAAAGCACGTGAGCACACAAGCGGCAAAGCAAATAAACAGTTAATGCTTTTATGCAAATTTATGCCATTAACACAAATAAGCAGGCAGCCAGAAATTTGAAAACAATTTGTCACTCAAAAGTCACTTTGGCTTCCTTTCCCTGCCTATGCGCGTGTGTGTGTGCTTGCTTGTGTGTCAAGAAAAACAGAAAACAAAACGAAAGCCAAAATCAAAGCATAAATGACAAATGCAGAGTGGCAAAAAAAAAAGAAGAGAGAAACGGAACACACTCCTGCAGGCTTAGCCTCAGAGAACAACTGCAAATGATAATGAAGATGCCTAGTCAGACGCCGAATTGGCCCAACTGGCTGTCTGGGAGGATGGGGGGGAGGATGGCAGCACGCAAAAATCAAAGTCACCGAAAATTAAAAGTGATTTGTTTGCTAAAACGCCCAAGACATTTGGCTACGGAGTGTGGGGATAAGTGTGGCAGCCGGGTGTGAGTGCGGGCGGACTTGGGTGGGTTAGCTACAATTTGAAATGTGAAACTCATGCACAGACGAGTGCTAGCCAAGGAGACATTTATAAATAGAGCTCTGCCGCAGCCACAGTGCTGGCCATGAGAGCATATCCGAGCGTATATAAACGTTATAGCTTAAGTAGATGCCGTGTCTTTATACCTGCGCCCCGAGTTCCTTTTCGAATACACGCCCACATTTGCAATCACATTTATAATTTATTTCTCATTTATTATGGCCGTAATTCATGGCACCAGTTTCTATGTGCTTGAACTGTGCTGTTTGCACCACACTAAGAGCAAATCAAAGTGTATAAGCAAGCATGCGCGTGTGTTTGGGTGTGTGTGTGTGTGTGCGTGCCGTTGATTTCTCAATGCCAGCCTGAAAGTATGCAATGAACAAAAGCGCATTAATAATTGAAGCGCCAAGCCAAGCCAAGCCAAGCCAATCCAATCCGCCCAGCCCCTTCCCTAGCCCTCCAATCTGGCTTTTTGTGTTGCCTGGCAAATTGATGCCGCCAGTGCAAGTGGCAAATTTATCAGAATCAACAATAAACATTCCGTTGTAAATTAACTTTACATTTAAACGAAATTCCAATTTAATGTACCCGATAAGGTTGCGTTGTTTAAGTAGTCGCTTCTTTGTAGTAGACGATAGTTAAATATTTAAAATCAATTTTTCTTTTATTCTTTTATTTGCAGGTGAGTTTCAAATTTCTGACCAGATTGTATTTTTTGTCTTCTTCACTTCCGTGAGTATATACATATAAATCAACGTTGATAATTATGATAAATGAAAAATTATGCTGCGGAAAAAGAAAGTGAAAACTTCTTTCGGCCACGCCGCATGAAAATCATTTTTCGTCTAAAATAACAAATCTATTCTCATTATGTTGTTGTAGTTGCTGCGTTTGTTTATAAATCTCTTGTTGTTGTTGTGCCGCTAAATGATTGGCTTTTTGTTTATTTATTATGCTAAACTTTTGGCCGCTACCGCAATATTTTGTTGTTGTTGTTGTTGTTATTGTTCATGAGCATAAAGTTTGGCATATTTTGTAAACTTTATTATTAGCTTGGCAGACAGATAACAAAGATGATGACTCTGACAAGAAAGGGGCTCGGATGATGGTGGCAACAGCATCTCTTTCTCTCTCTCCCTCTCTCTCTCTCTTTCTCCATATACTCACAATATGCTGTGTGCATTTAATTTGAATACTTTTATAAATATCCTGCTGCTTATTGTCGTAGGCATTTCAATTAAAATGTCAATGGAACTTAGCCCAGCAAAGAGCTGCAATAATAAATTTCATATCAACCGCAAGAAGCCAAAGCTCACAAAAGAAGATGACTTTTGCTTAAATGTTTTGTGGCTGCAATACTCAGCCAGCAACTGGAAAAGTGCAACAGACATGGCTGCAAACTGGTTTTATTGTTACCACAACAGCGGGCCAAAGGGCCAGACAATCAAAATGAAAAAAAGCACACTTCGATTGCAATCGACGACGGGCGCAATACTCTGTTCACAGGGTTATCGCCGTACAGACTAATAGTCTTATTTATTTTAGGGTTAGCAACTTTCGGCCCTTATTTCAGACTGCAAATTTGATGAATTTGTGAACATTTTGGCTCGATCTTTGAACGAGAATATAAATAGTCCAACTGCTTAGCTGGGAAAAGAGAATAACTGAGAAGTGAAGTTCCTAGTGCGCTTAGCCGTGTGTTTATATTGGTGAAAACATCTTAAGATTTAAAAAAAATCTTTACGGATAAATTATCCGGACAGCAAGTCGGATGTTTCACAAAGATAAAGGGTACTTTGTGTGCATGGGTATTAAGAACTTTAGTTTGCAAAGAAAAACGAAATACCTCTCTTGTGCCAGCCTTGCTTTTCGACTGGCTTTACATTTGACTTTGCTGCTTGAACTTGTCCAAAGTCGAATTCAGCCAACGTATGCGTCGGCTCAAATGCAGCAACAGCAACAGCAGCAGCAGAGGAGGCAACGCCATCATCCGTCTCTCGGCTTATTTGTTAGCTGATTTGTTTTTTGCCTGGGCAGCCCGGCGGGCAATTGGCAACAGGCGCATTGTTTAACTTTGAAATTTGAATGCCGCCCCAGCCAAACAGCAGCACAGTGCATGCGATTGTTTCTTAGATACAAGCATGCGAAAATAGAGCCCGCTTGAAAAGTGGGGGGGGCTGCAATTTCATTTAGGGTCAATAAACGCCAGCCAAGCGCAGCGCCGTAGTCACTCATCCAGCGACTCGGCTTGGCGCTGATCTTGACTAGCTGGGCACACAGAGCGCTCTGTTCTGTTGCTTTGGCATTGGATTTGGCTGGGACCATGTCCGTGATCGTGACATGCAGTGGATGTTGTGCTTGGTTGCCGATCTTCATATGCTGGGTGCTTGCAGAAAGAACCAGAAATAGCTAAGGAGCTTATTTTTCAGTTGACTGTTAGCTTGATGCCATGCTCTTGTTTGTATTGTATGAATCGTTGCAGTTTTTCCTCAGGAAATGGCAAGTAATGCCTGTCATTTGCATGATATGATTATGATAGCATGTATATATATATATATATAGCTTAAGTATAGTTTAAAAGTATTTTAATCAGTGGTATTTTCCATTTAAATCTTCCTTCATTTTGCTTAACATGCCATGAATAATTACACTATTTTTCTTAGTTCCAACTAATTATATACATAGTTCTTTCTACTTAAGTTCTTTATAATACTGTTAATTTGCAAAAAATATTCATATTCTCATAAATTTGGTTAGCTAAGAGCAGCTTTCAGAGTTAGTATAGTTAAAAAAGAAAGAGAACGCACAAATCATCAATAGTTCTACCTTAAATTCCTTGCTCTGGATCATTTGGCAGCCTTTCTATGTGATTTTCATGAATTTAAATAAGGTTTTTAGATTTTGATGTAATTGTATCAGTGAGTAAGAGTAAATGTGTACCTTAGAAAGAGAACGATAAAAGTCATTAATGATTGTATATTACATGCCCTGTTCTTGTTCATTTGTTTAATTATGGGCATCCTTTCTATGCGATTTTCATAAGAGCTCTTAGATGTCATCTCAAATGCATATAAGCTAAAACAGAAATATTGTTTATCTTTCATATTACTAATGGACGAATTTCAAAAGAGCTTCAGTATAATCGAATGAGATTTGAATATACCTTAAGTTTTATATAACATACCTTATGAACATGCTTTGATATCTCTGGTAAATAATGAAATTTTCTATAGAGTTTCTGTACTTAATGCAAAATGTGTCAATATTTTAATTTTTGTAAGCCATTATACACTTGCTTGGCCTAATCGGCTGGCTGGCCGGACTGTCTGATGTTGATGACGCCACCGTTTGTAACCAGTTGTTCTTGTTGTGGTGTTGTTTTTGTGTTGTTTGCCGCTTTTAGCCAAGACAAGACAACATCTAAACGTTTTTGTCTGCTGTTTGTTGCTTTTGTTACAAATTTAGTTGCAATTCATGAGAACTGACCAAGAGCGAACCCCCCGACAACGATGGCAGCGACAACGTCAAGTGCTGTAATTTTCTCATGACGATGTAAGAAAAAGTTGTTGCTAAAATGGTCAACGTACTCTGCGCGTCAACAGCAGCGGCAGCGGCAGCGGCAGTGGCAGTGGCTGCGGCAGTGGCAGTGGCAGCGGCAGCAACGCGAGTGGTTTGACTTGTCTAGCGACTTGGCAACTGTTCTTGGCCAGACATTGGCATGCGTTGCTGTAAAATCTGCATTCCTGCGAGACAATTTAAATGCTGATGTGCGTCAGGTCTGCAATCTCCAGCCAGTTAGCCAGTCATTGGCCATTTGCCAGTTGGGTCTGCGCATCAGTTGCTGGCTGGTCGTCTGGTGCGCTGATTTGCCGCCGGAAGTACGTCTCGATGGGCAGCGGAATTTTCTATTCGCTGCTGGTGTGTCTTATACTGTTAGCCAACAGACGCTGCTGGGCTCCCCTGTTACGAAAAGCTCTTGGCCAACAGCATTGCCCCTGCGCACACACGCCCTACCCTGTTGGCTAACATTGGCTGCAGCTTTTTATGTTAACCTTTCCCCAGGCGTATAACACTTTGAGCGAGGGGTTCCCTTTTTTGTACGCTCTTCGTTTCCTAAAACCGGTTACTTTGCACACCAGTTGCGCATTTATTATGCATGACTGTGGCTGCGACTGTGACTGTAGCATTTAGCCGTTTCCTGGCCGCGCTCTTAGGATGCACTGGTTGAACAAAGTATGTGTGCCAAGTGCGCTGGCCATTTGGCTGGATGCCTCTGCTCTTTTGGCTTGATTTCGATCAGTTGCTGGCACTGGTTAAACCTTGGCCTTGAGGCCCTTAAATGGCGCACTCTTCGCTCAACTTGCTATCGTAAATTGTTGTTGTTGTTGTTGGTGTTTGTGTTGGCAAGCCTAAAAGCCTGTTTCTGCTGATGTTGCCTGTTTTGTGTGTGTGTCTGTTTTTTATACCTCGAACACATTTAATGGGAAAACAGGGTATAATGGTTTTTGGCAAGTTTGAGTAACAGACAGAAGAAGGCATAGTCGATCTAGCGTGTCCGCCTATTGGTATGCTTCAACGGGTCGATCTCAGATACTATAAATGGTTCAAGACGGATAATATAACGTAGCTCCTCGTATTACTTGGGCATATCGTAATTGTAACTTGTCGCATGTGTTCCATGTGTTTGTATTTTCACGCATTTGTTTGACATATGAATATTTCATAGAGATCGGACAATATTTCATAAGGAAATGGTTTACCGGCAGATATGCACTGAGTACAGGATATCTCCTGGTCGGGCACTCCCCACTAAAGCTTTCTCACTCTTTTTCTTTTTATCGTTCTGTCGCATTGCTTGCAATCAAAGTCTGGCTCAGAGCTTGGCCTTCGCATCGTTTTTGTTAAAAAATGGCGTATAAGAATATTTTTCTGCTGCTCTGCTTTTAGATTTCACTTTTGTAGCTTGCCACAAGTTCTGGCAGCTTAACACGCGCCTCATTAGCCGTTAGTTGCATTCAGCAGCGCCTCAACCAAAAAATGCTTTTGTTGTAAACTCAATTTGAGCTGGGGCAATGGCAGCGGCAAGCCATAAATACAATAAATCACAATTTAAACAGCGCAAGCCAGTTCCTTGTTGTTGTTTTAAGCATTGTTCCTTTTGCTGTTGCTGCTGCTGCTGCTGTTGCTGCTGCTGCTGCGTCTGCGGCTGCTGTTGTTGCTGCCTGAGTCTGGCTAAATAATTCCAATCAGCAACTGCAGACCGATGCTGCATTCTGCGCGTCTGGGCGTACCGGGCTGCTACGCGAAGGTCGCTAAAGGTAAAAGCCAGCAACCAGCATCAGCCAGCAACAGCAACAACCAGCAACAGCAACAACAACCAGCAGCAGCAGCAGCGCCTTATTATCTATCCCATTGTACTTGTTTTTGTTGCCTGGCTGCCTGCCAGCACTGTACAGCATTCAAGCCATTGGGCTCCTTCACAGCTCTACCTCCCTTCTACCTCGCCGCAAAAAATAAAAAACAACGCACAAAACTGGATTTTAGTGCCGTCTCCTTAGCTCACCTTAAAATTGTATCCTACAACGACTTGACTTCTTTTGGAGCTCCTCTTTGCCTGGTTAGTAAATTGAAATTAAAATTTGTTAAACCTTTGGACGCTGATTGTATGCGAAGTTGCCTGATTTTCCTCAACGGAAAATCTCAGTGCTGCATTTGAAACAATTGCATTGGTGAATCGCTTAGCTGCGGACTGCGGGCTTTTGTTTTGCTTTCTATTTAGCATCTACTGCTCTAAGCTGATTTTGAAATGTATTTAATTTTATGCTGGTTTCGAATAGCTTTTTTTAGAAATAAACCAATGCTGAAGCCCTTGTTTTCCAGTTCATTCATAAATATTTACACAAACATGCAGGCATTTACATACACAGATTTACATTTACACACGGGCGAATAGATTTATATTTGTTGTGGAATGTTTATTCGCATTCGAAATTTTTTATTCTATTAGTTACAAACTTGCTGGGAATTTTTAGTTGTCCGAACATGTTTTTTCCGACTTTATAAAATTCACTTTTTTCGATTTAAATATAACGGCCGTGAAATACTAATTGACAAATCCTTTTCGCTATACATATAAATGGACATAAATTGAATCATTTGGCGGTGATTATACCGTTTATTACCAACTAAAACTTGTCGGTCCTGCGGCAGGACATATCCAATAATGTTTGCCCCACTTGAAACTTAGATTGTTAAACTAAACTAGATCCCCGGCATGCTCTCTTTGTTAACCGCAAATTAGACGAATTTCCTTTGAAGCGAGCGACAGGCATGCGATTATATTGTTCCTTAGTCAACGCATGGACGGTTGGTCGCCAGCTCGAGTGCCACAAAATAAAACATTATGCCCCTGTGCAAATCACGCTAATGAAAAGCCTGGCGACTGCCATTCACATCAACATCAATAGGTGGCACTGCAAATGCCAAAGCTCGAAAAAGGACAAGTGGCAAGTAAATAAACTTGAAAGGAGCCACTCGATGAGTGGGCGGGCCACGGTGCTTACAGTCGGTCAATGAGTGTGCCAGGATATGCCAAGTAGTTGTCGCCTGTGACTCTGGCTCCTGGTTGACTTGTTTCGACTTGAACTGGCCTGACCTGAACGGAACTCGGCTGCTTGCGTGCTGTGACCCAATCCGCTTAGCGGGCTTTCTTGGCCGCCGTTGTTGTTGTTCTTGTTGTTGTTGTTGTTGACCTTATTGGTTGTAAGTGGTTACAATGAGATTATGCTTCATTACACGCCGTCAGGACAGCCCGACTGGGTGACTGACTGGCTGGTTGACTGACTGACTTGCCGGCACTGCTGGTGGCAATCATAACAAGCTTTATGCGCACCATTAGCATCGCGCTTGCTGGCGATAATAGCAAAAGTGCTTCAACTAATGGATGTCGTCCTGCTTGATATCCGCCTGCCCGCCCGCTCTCGATTGGGTGGTTGCAATTGTAAAATGCTTGCATTTGCCACAGTAAATCCAAACCCGCTACCCACGCCACACGCACTCAGCAACACATCAATGCAAAGTGAGTTCTCGCACCGGAATCTCAAAAATGCTGCAGCTCCAGACTTTCGACTGGCCCGCCATGAACGATGATGATGAAGCTGTTGCGGTCGCTGTTGCATTGCCCCATACTGGCAGGCGTGGAGTCTGGCTCGGGAACTGGACCCAATGCCTTTGCCTGTCTGATACACTGTGCTGTGCTGTGCTGTGCTACCATGGCCACAAAATGCCTGTCGTTGGCAAAGTTGCCAAACTTGTTTCATTTGCGGTGTGGAAGTATAATTGCGGCTACGACGGCGGCGAAGGCGGCTCAGTTCGCGTATTTTACTGCCCTTTTTGCCTGGAATTTTATTATTGAAAATGTTTCGACGGATCTGCTCTTTACCTGATGCAGGCTTGGCATTTTTTTTTTCATTTTTAAAGGCTTTCCGCTTCACCCGTGGAAGTCAGTGGGTCAAGGGTTCCCTTTTGCACAATGCCAGGAGAACCGAGCTGCTGAGAAATGCAAATGCCGCAAGCTTTTGTGACGCGAGAATGTTACGATAATAAACAAAAATGTCTTAAGCCCTTGCAACCACCATGTCCACGACAAAGGGTGTGGTGCGGAGCAGCAGCAGCAAATAATTAACGATGTAAACAAACGTTGAGTGGCAAATAAGTGGCCACTTGCAATGACCATAGGTTGAAATCCAGGCAGAGTGCATGGCAAATGTCAGACTGTGGAATGAACAAGTGCTCAGTGAGTCTGTCTATGTGTGTGTGTGTGGGTCTTTGTGTGTCTATGTGTATGTGTGTGTGTGTGTGTGTGTGTGTGTGTGTGTGTGTGTGTGTGTGTGTGTGTGTGTGTGTGTGTGTGTGTGTGTGTTTGTGTATATCTGTGTATGGTGGTGCTGCACTAGTTGTGGCATTGCAAGTTCATGGTCAAGCAATTGAAGTACACAATAACAGCAACAACAACAAGAGGCAGTAGAAGGCAATTACAGCAACACGCAAAGTTTTTTGCTGCACAGCTTCATGTTGCATGCACCAACGAGCAGCATGGACTACTTAATTCTTTTACAAGCATGTTTTTCTTATACATATACCATAAATTTATCTTAAACAATTATTATGTTAAGTAGATTGGAAACTTAGATGCGCGAACTTAAGCCTGTATGATATTGAATCTCGCAGGAAATGTTTTTGCCAGATATCAATCTCTCTAGATTTTATTAAGACTGAACCGGTTCGATCCTCGAAGATTTTTTGACCTTTTTTCTTTGGTTTAGTTTCCATATGCACCTTTGGAGTTCAGAATCTAAATCAAGTCTGCATAGTCTTCTATTAAACCGGTTCGCACCCGGACATTCAATACTTGTTCCTATTGTTAACCGAACCTAATGCCCCAAAAACTGGCATTGCTGCTTATTTCAATTAAAGTTGTTCTTGTGAAATTGTGCTTAACAAAATGTATAGTATACACAATTATGGGAAAAGTCAAGGCTCAAACCAAATCCATGATTCAAACTTAAGTTCGTGGAAGCTCGGCGAACCTAAGGGCGAGGCTTTGAACCGTGAACCGAACTTTGTACGGAATTAGAAAAAAGGTTCATCTCAATTTAATTTTTCTAAATCCTTATCCCTTTGCTTATAATAATTGCATTTTATAATAATAATTTAATAACAATAATAATGTTCCTGCAGAAAACATTGTTTCGTGAGTAACTTCTAAAATACTAAGCGCTTTGGCAATTTCATTTGCATTTGTCAGCGACTTGCATCTACAGCACTTGGCTGGGTTTTTCTTTTTCGCATTCGCACAATGCACAACGTTTGTGGTAATAAATTCAGCTTAAAATAAACCAAGAGACAGCAACTATAGTGACTATAATTCTATTGCCAGCGCACATTGCACATGGCACTGTTGTTGCAAGCAGCGACTTAAGGAATGTGGTGCGGCAACAGCAACAGCCACAGCAACAGCAACTGCAACTGCAACAAGCGGCCAAGTTAAGCGCAAGACAAAGTAATAGAAGAGAAGAAGACATTCCAAGCCTTGGTCAGAGCCAAGTGCAGGCCAAGTCGCAGTCACTCTGTGTGTGTATGTGCTGTGTGAGTTGCATGCAATTTCTCCGTTTATGCCATTTGCAATAAGAACGAAGAGCGGCACTGAGAAAAAACTGGCGAAGCGCTGCAGCAACAGCGGCAGCAAAAGAAATATTCGACTGAATTAAAATGTGGCAAGTTGACTATTTCGTGCGTTAAGTTGTTGTTGTTGTTGTTGTTGCTTGGCTGCTTGGTTGGTTTTGCGTCGCTTGGCCGCTGTCGGGAGTCGCCAAGCCAGGGCTGGCTGGCTGGCTGGCTGGCTGGTTGGTTGGCTAGTAAATGTTGTTACCGCATATTTCTCTCCAAAACATTCAAGCTGAAGTTGAATGTCGTCTGCGGCTCGGGGTCCGGTGTTGTTGCAGCGGCTGCCTTGGCCGCGAGTTGTTGCCATTGAATTACCAAAGTCAACGGCATGAGTTGCTCCTTCTCGTTGTTCTTGCGTTGCAAGCAGCAAGCAGCAAGCCAGCCAGCTAGCTAGCTAGCGACAGCGTTACCGAGATTGAGATTCATTGCCTGTTGCATGCCACAGCCGTTCAACTGACTGCATCTGCCTCTGACTCTTAGTCTGCTTCTGGCTGCTCGCCGCCCCCTTTGGCTACCCTGGCAGCTGTTGCGCTCGACTTGCAAAAATTATACAGATATATGTGCAAATATATATATATATATATATACATATATATATATATATATCTGTATGGGGGGGTCCCCTGCTTTGTCTAGTGGCGACATGAATGTTGAATGCGGCTGGTAGACCACATTCTATGCGCTCTCTGTTTGTATTTTTGTGTAGTGCTGTACTTTTTGTGCCCCACACAACTTGTTGCTGCAACACTGCTGCCAAAAAATGGGCGGATGACGAGTGGAGGGAGACGCGACTAAATTCGCACAACCAATTGAACAATTTGATGCGTGGGCACTTAAATGTTGTATAACGATTTTACAGCTTAATCAATATTTGTGCATAAAACGAAAGTAAATAACTTATATACTCATTGTTCTCTCGCTCTCGCTCTCTCTCTCTCTCTCTCTCGCTCGCTCTTTCTCTCTGGCCTGTGCTCTTTTTTATGCCTGTTGCAGGTAAGCCCCATTTTACATTTTTTTGAACTACCAACAAGAGCAGTAAGAGCCGAGGCTAATGCGGCATAAGGAGCGTGAGTAAAAACAAACGCAAATCATTTAACGAGCCCAGCTTAGACCGGGCGCATATTGTTTTATATGCCTTTTGGCGCAGCAACAACAACAACAACAGCAACAACAACAACAGCGACGATAACAGTAACAACAATGAAAGTTGGCAACAAATTGCCCGTAAATCCCATAAACCGTTTACAACTACAACAGCTCAACTCAATGCGGCATCATCGATGACGCCGCCGCCAACGTTGCCGCCTGCAACAATAACAAAGCAATTTTTATGCACAGCATCGGTTTTATGCTGTTAGAGGAGCGTGGCAGGGAAAGAGGATACCCATCTGACAGAGCTAAAATGGCCCTTAACAACTCATGGGCAATAGCCTAAAAGTTGTAAAAAAAACAACAAAATGAAGCAGTACCCAGTGCGAATCGCACCCGAAAAGTGTGTCGATAAATGAAATTTATTCCTATCGGTGCAGAATCATACGGTCAAATCTGTTGGATTTTGGCTGGTTATCGACGACAATATTTGCATTCTATGCACTGTGTGTAGATTAAAGGATTTACTTTTACAAGTGCACTTGATGAGACCTGCATTTAACGGTTTTATTTGTATTTGCAAATAAAAGCCAACAGTCCAATTGTTATCGACAAATTCCGGGCTTGGTCGTACAAGTAATTTTTACGTTAACAGCTTAATACTCTCCTCTGCTGCAACATTTGCATGTGTGTGTGTGCATGTATAGTCTTATTTTACTTAAATTGACTATGTTTTACATTCTTTATAGGATAATAATCCCTGCACTTAATGCTTTTAACGCTTATATGTATGACTGGAATATAATTTTAAGACTAAGTTATCAAGAACATTTCGAGATTGTATATTGAAAGAGATTGATCTTTGATAAGTAGAGCACAAATACTTGTATTATGTTCGATATATTCATTTATAGAATATCAAAAATACGCTAATAGTTTCTCATAGAACTCTTGAATATGTTTCGCCTATCATAAATGTTTTATGAACAAGAGGTTTCTTATCGCCACAAACCAACAAAACAGTTGCTGATCCAAATGTTTTAATTAATATTGTATATATACATATTCCACATGGAATCGATTTGTAAAACTTTTCAATACATTTTTTTCTACCTTAACTAATTAGTTGTAAGAGAATCCCAGAAAATCAAATGAATCTTTTTATGAATCAGTATTTCACCTATTTTCCACTGTTGCGTGTGTGCTTATCGAAACACTTTCCTGATGCTTCGTTTACAAATTGTACACCTCATTAATAGATTCAAATGTAAAGATAACTGCCTTTCGATATTTTGTTCTTTACCAATCGAACGTGGTAAGTTAAATGTGTTAATTGCACTATTATTAAGTCTTGACTTGTGACCTTTGTTACCAACAAGTTGATAGACTCTTAACTGTTGCTCGTTTATTACCCAATGCTCTAGCATGTGGCTACAGATATGTCACCGTAAAGCTTTCCCCGAAAAGCTTTTCCGTTAACAGTGGCCACGTTAGCAGTTTGTCGCTTCCCCTGAACAGCTACCCCTTACAAAAACGACTAAAGCAACCCCCTGAACGGTTCGTTTTCCCCAGTCTTATCGGCCACCCACAACTCGCACTCTGCCTCATTCACACCTACATCGTATTTGCACCTTGGGGCATGCGCGCTGCATACGTTCGGACTCTCGCACACGAACTGCCCTCGATGCGACGGCAGGCGGCAGCATCGACTCGTGTTCGTCAGGCTTCATCGGAAAAGCTGTTCGGTTTTCCGTGCTTCGGCATTTAATCACGACAGCTGCGACGCTCGCATTTTTTTTGGGGGTGGCAAAAGCGTCGACGCTCACCTGAAAGCGAACGCTGCTTCGTCGCTGGCGTCGTCGTCGATGTCGCCGTTGGTCGTGTGTTGGGCGCTCTGTTTCCACCCCTTGCGCGCATTTCCGAAGCAGGTGTAACAATTATTATTTTCTCGTTGATTTTGTCGTCGCTGCCGCTGCCGACGACGACGTCGTTGTTGTTTTGCCTTTTTTGCGCTGCACGCTCTGCCCGTCGCCCGGCGTTCGCTGCCCCATGATTTTCCATTTTCCATTTCTCTTGCACGCATTCTCTCGCTCGCACTGAAACGCGCGCGCTCGCTCGCACTCACGAGCGGCCACAGGCAGGGCGCGCACGCATGGCGCTTGCATTTGCTGTCTCACATGGCCCGTGTTTGCGTGTGTGCGTGTGTGTGTGTGTGTGTGTGCGCGTGGGTGGGTGGGTATAGGTGGGTGCCAGTAATGTTGTTACTGCAATTACAAAAGCAAGAGTCGTAGCAGCAGAAGCGAGTGTCCTGCCGCACGAAGGTGCACTACACAGCGTCGGCTACACAGGTAAGCCACTTAGCATGTGCCAGCCCCATCTGATCCTCAAAAGTCTTATACGCCTCATGCACAACTTATACGAGTGTTATATAACCAAAGTCATGGGGCTTTGCACACAATGAACACGTTACCAAATCGCGCCTAGTCACCGACGACGACGACGACGACGTTGATGAAGACAAGCAACAAAAAGAAAAAATAATGAACAAAAGACGTTTAATAATTGCGCACCTGAGGCACCACCACAAAAGCCGGGCCTCAATATGAAGCGTCTCAAAGCAGCAGCAGAAGCAACAGCAACATCAAAAACAACAACAGCAACAACAACAACGACAATGGCAATATCAAAGGCAAAAGAACGTTGAAGAGGCAACGAGCCAAGGAACCGGCAGGTAACAAACAACAGCTGAGAGAGCGAAAGAGAGCCGAGAGGAGCATATGAAAAGGTGTGCTACGCGCTCCGAAAACATTTTTTCGGAGTTAACGCTGCTGGCAGGAGAAATGCTGCCGACCTACGCTGCTGTCTTCGACGTCGTCGTCGTCGTCGTCGTCGTCGTCGTCGTTGTCATCGTCGTCGCCGTCGTCGTCTCTCACACGAGCTAGCATCTCTTGGTGTCGAACTCGTCCGGTTCTGGCCTCTACTGTTGCTTTATTTTGGTTAACACGCGTCGCTGTCGCTGTCGCTAACGCTGCTGCTGTCGCAGCTGGCGTCGGCGTTGGCGCAACAGATTCAATCTGACGACGGCAGCGCTGTCGCACTCCGAAACAAAAAAGGTATATTACCTTAGAATGCCAGTCGTTCTTACTTCAGTCTTCGTACAGTCTTTGCTTTAACCCGTTCCAATTCTGTCCGCCGTTCGTACGCTCGCTCGCTCGTTCGCTCTATAGAAATCATATGTAGTATAAAAGCAACAACAACAACAGCAACAACTGGCACAATAATAACAACAGCAACAACAAACACACCTGGCCATAGAATAACACGCACACCGTTCAGTCGCTTCTCAGAGCTGAGTTTGAGTTGAGTTGAGTTCTAGAGCTCTTGGCTATCATCATCAACAGAGTAGCCGTAGTCAGTAGTAGCCGCATCGCCGCCGAGCCGCCGCCGCTGTCGTCGTCGCCGTCGCCGCTGTCGCCGTCGCCGTCGCAGCCAGCACACACATCACAAACCAACCACCACCACCACCACCATCACAACCAACACCAACACTACCACCAACGCAAACCCCCATAACAGCAGCAACAACAATAACAGAAGCAGAAGCAGCAGCAACACACTCACACACACACACACACACAACCACACGCGCGTTCGCTCACTCACGAAAATTTCAATATCCAAATCAAAGTTGAGTTCAAATCGAAAACAGCCGCAATACCAGCAACAACGTCTCGCAAACAGCACGCGTACATTAAAAAACACACGCAGCATATCAAATAGTCAAAAAAATAAATCGCCAAGTTCGGAATAAATAAATAAATCTTCAAACAACTAAAAAAAAATAAAATAAGAAAAAAATCTAAATAACAATAAACGAAATAAATACAAATTTTTCAAAAAATCCGCAAACTTATTCATACGGCTTTTCTCGACTTTTCACTTTGCGTGAGTGCTAAAGAAATAAAAACACAAAGATCTACAAATACTTAAAAACTTGAACTCCCAACTCGAACTTAACTTAAAAGCTATCAGTGTATCGCTATTTTGTATCTTCTAACACTCAACAACAACAACAACAACAACAGCAACAACCACAAGATGTAAGCAAAAATTCATTAGGCAAACCGAAAACAAAAAATAAAAATAATTTTTTAAATAAAATAAAATACAAATATATTTTGTGCTCGCAAAAAGCGCAAAGAATTCTTTTTGTTTTTCAAATACTCGTATGTACACAAAACAACAATGAAAAAGAATTGCTGGCTAAAAGTTCGTTGCTCGCCGACTCGATTTTGATTCTTATTAACTGTAGAAGCCAGAAGCAGCAACAACACGTTCTAAACCCGCTCTCAGATTCGGTTGTTCAGTCAAGAGCGACCAGCACAGCTCCGGTCGGTCCGTTCAGGCATATATATATATATATGTATATAGGCTCAGAAAACCAAAGAAATTTTCAAAGCCGGCAAGAAAGAAAGAAAAGAAAAAAGGCAAAACAATGCAGGAAGGAGCCGGCGGAGGGGCAAGGTAACTGCAAGTCAGAGCAGCAACAACGAAACACGTTTTTGTGTTTGCGGGCCAAAAAGCAAAACACAAATCGAAAACCCAAATAAAACAGGCAAAAAAAAATTTATAAAAAACACAGACATGTAGCGGCCATTCAACGACGTCTCCGTCGCCTCGTCGTCGTCGTCGTCGTCTGTGTCTGTTGGCCATAAAACCTTATGGCTAACGTTCCAATAGGCCGCACACTCACTTTACTTCACTTCACTTCACTTCACTTTGCTTGCCCGGCCGCCGCTTCTCTCTTCTTTCTCTCTCTCCAACTCTCCCACTTGGCCGCCTTCCCGTACTTAGTACGCATCGAAATAATTCCCGTAGTTTATTTTTATTGTTGTAATTACACGTCTCCAATCGCGAGAGTTCAGAGCCTACGCTCATATATATCTCTATCTCTAGCTCTTCATATCTGAATCTGTTTTGAGCTCATTTCTAACTTGGCAACGCTGCCTTTTTGCACGATCCCAAAGCCAAAAAGTGTGAGTCAGGCAAAAAATGTATAAAAGGTAAAGAAAACCGGTAAAGGCAAAGAAATTTCGTGCGTGCTAATCACGAAGAGAGCAACGCGCTCGCACAATTGTTAGAACCAGGCTGCTTCCAGAGCTTCAGAGTGTTGGCCAAGAGTCATTTATTTGCCTTTATTTTTTGTTGGTCTGAAAACGTGTTTTCAGCAAAAATCACACGATGAACAAAATAAAAAAAATAATAAGAATCTCTTCACACAAACAAAATTATAAACGCACTTGAGCCAAGAAGAGCACAAAATATTCAAAGGCAAATTTTTTGTTTTGTTTCAGAGCCATAATTACAAGTAACCACACAACAACAACAACAACAACAACGACAACAACAACAACAACTACAAAAACGCATTAGCAACATTTAAAGCGGCAAAGTTACATATAATAAAATAAACGAAAAATAGAAAAGACAAACACACAAAAATCTAAAAAAAAAAACCAACAAAAATCTTTTAACAAAGAAAAAGAGAATAATAAAAAACCGCACTTCATCTACTTCAACGACTTTGACTCGACATTTAATTGGTAATAAGAGCAAAATTATTATTAACTATTCATGCCCATTGTGTACTTTTGTTACTTATTTTGTGCCATTTTGTTGTTAATTGTTTGCGCTTCATTTAGTTTCTCTTTTGTTTGTCCATCCTTTGGTTAAGTTTCCAGTTTGGTTTTGAATTGGCATTGAAAAAAACAGAAAAAACCAACTACAAAAATAATTACGACGTGATTTTTATGGTTTTCCATTGGCACTTAGAAATCACAAAAACTTGTCTTTAGATTTCGAGTTTTCTTTTGCAAATGTAATTTATTTTGTTTTTCGCCCATATTCTCTCTTCAAAATAGAGAAGTTATCGAAATTGCGAAACATGTCTAAATTAATCTCGCTATTTGTACTTTTTCTCTAACAAACAGTACAAGCCAGATCAAGCAAAAGATCAAGAAATATTTAAATAAATAAGCAACAAGAATCAACTGGTATTTTTCTGTGCCCAAATCACACGCTTTCCCACATACACACACACACACACGACACACACACACTCAATTCATTCCAAACCAAATCCCAAAGAATCCCAACAAAACAGAAACAAAAACAGAGCCCATTCAAGAAAAACTTAATAATAATAGCACAAAAGGCATCAAAACCGAACAAAGTGGCAAATTGTTGTTAATTTGAAGTTTTTGTGCGGCGAATTTAACTAGATTTTGATTTCCGCCAATGAACAGCTGAGAATTCAAATCAAATGCGAATTTAAAGAACAGTATTAAGAAAAAGAAAAAGTAAAAGAAAGAATTGTGTTAAATGTACAGCGCCAAGTTGGAAAGATATTGAAAGGCTATTTACAAAGAAGTCAAATTTTTGAAATTAAATTATATATATGAAGTAAAAAGTTGTTGAGAATTCTTAGAGTGAATTATATATATTTTGTTGTTAATTTTGAGCGTAATTTGCAAGTTGCCTGGCAAAAAAGTAAAGAAAAGCAAACAAACAAAAGGCAAAATCAATTAAGACACAGGTAGGCAAAAGATTGCTCGCCAAGTGAGTGAAAAGGTGAGGCTAAGCCAATTGAAGCGAAGGGGTTAAAAAGGTGATAGCATTTTAGCGAAGGGTTACGTATAGCATTTTTTGTGCCCCCCACACCCTCCACCCCGCCATCATTTCGAGTCGCAACCTGATCGAAACCTTATATTTAGCGTCCTTTTTCTTTCTGGCGAGTAAAGTGTAGGGTTTTTTTTTTTTTGAAGAATTGAAAAGGTTGTTGAATTGAAAATAAGTATAAATATTTACAAAAGGCGTTGCAGCAGCAATCAGATTAGATAAATAGCAACATATATATTTATAATTATAGCTAAAATCAAAGTGCAGATTAAGCGAGAAAACAAAAAAAGAGAAGAAACTCTCGTTCACACACACTAAATACAAATAGAATATAAACAATCAAATACAAATTGAAATCTGTTTGTGCGTGTCTGTAATATGTCTATCATAATAAATTGGTTGTAACTGAATTCATAAAGCAGTCAATTGTAGCAAGAAACACTTAAATACTAGATTTAAAACAACAAGAAAACAAAAACAAAAAACGGTGTCAATCAAAAGAAACGATTTTTTCATTAGCTCTTGACCGATTGCAGTTGCAGTTGGTTAAGTTTTTACCAAACATATTTGTTAGGTAATTTTTCTTAGGGTTACACAAAGCAATCGCCGGGTCTTGATGCCTCGATCGACAAGAGTACGCGTTTTGACAATCAGTAAAAATTAGCGTATATATTTAGGGCCGAAATTGAGTAGCAGCAATCAAAGCATTCAAAAGTCAGGCAATAATCAGAGCATTATACCATATACATATATATACATAGATATATAAACATATTCAATATATTTATATTTATAAAGAACCTTTTTCGCAACTTTTGCTCTCGACTCGAATCAAACCTCAAACTACAAAAATACTTTCAAAACTCTACGACAATCTTAAGGCAATTTCCCCCTTGACTTAACTTAACTTAACTTAAGGCTTAATCACAATCAATCATTCAAACTTTAAACAATCTTCAAACGGTTTTCAAAACTTTTACGCTATACACTTTACATATACCTATACTTATACATCTAAATCTAAATATATATACATTGATATACACAATACAAAACGTATAATATATACATGTCTAAATATTATTCAATCTCAGTAGTGATATAGGCATACACATATAGCACTTTATAAGCTAGACAATCTGCAGGCTAGTAAAAAACTAAAAACTACGCTCAAATACAACTCAGTATATACTAAATGAAAAATACTTGTTAGCGCTATTCAAACGTGTTTCAAACTCAAGTAGACGTAATTGCAATCTCAGCACTTGGCAACAATTTGCGTAAAACCTTTGAGCACAATTGGCAGACTAATCAAAATTATTCAATTGGCATAGATATATATAAATATATATATTATATTCGACAGTAAACAAGCTCACCAAACACACAAGCACTCAACTCTCGACTACCCAAAACCAAAACCCGTGCAATTCCCTCATCAAGAAAATACCAAATAAAATACAAGAAAATCCCCAAAAAATCATAATTATAATAATAAAACGCAAGACAAATACAACAATTAATAAATAAGAACCAATTAAGAGCAACAAAGCGAAAACCTAACGCAACTTAAATAAAACTAAACAAAAAACAAAAACAAACTAAGAACAAAAAACGAACAAAAGTGCAGAATATAGAAATTTTTCAATCAACATTTGTTGCCAATAAAACTGTCATCATTGCCGCGTTAACAGAAACCACGGCGTCAGCAGCGATTGCAGCGCTCAGTATCAGCAGCAGCAGCTCTCAAGCGTCGCTTGCCAGCGCCAACGCCGCCCCGCCGACAGTTGCAACCGCCACCCCCACCGCCACCGCCAACGCCGCCGCCGCTGCCGCTGCCGTCGTCGTCACCACTGTTGCAACAGCCGCAGCAACTCCGTCACCGCCGTTAACGGTAAAAAGCGAAATCGTTGCATCTGA
The DNA here is from genome assembly GCA_037075305.1 of Drosophila kanekoi. NCBI lineage: Eukaryota > Metazoa > Arthropoda > Insecta > Diptera > Drosophilidae > Drosophila > Drosophila kanekoi. The sequence continues at coordinate 706,924 of JBAMCE010000665.1, forward strand.
TTCAACAGCCGAGTCCTCCCCTATACAAGATTTAATCATGGTAAGCGCCGCCCACATCCTAACAACAAACAAAACAAAAAAAGAGCACAAAATGCACTTCAAAAAAAAAAAAAGAAACGCAAATAAAAATTTGACATTGAAAAATCAAAAATTATATACGAATATATAAAAGAGTTGACGAAATTTGATATATATTTAACCATTGATCGATCCATTGAAAATTGAAGCCAACGTTTCGTTTTTGTTAATACTCATACATACCTATAATTAAATAACAATACAATCAAATCGAATCCAATTAACTACTATATAATCCTCATCAAAAAGAAAAGAAAAACAATTGTACAGTTTACTATGCAAAAAGAAGCTATTCATATACTATACCTACTTATATTTTTAGTTATTCTAACGTTTACATATTTACTACCCAACTCTCTTACTATTATGAGCAATTCAGATACGAGCCATGCGAGCCGAAAGTCAAACAACTAATCAACTAGTCAATAACTATGTCTCTTATCATCTGATGTTAACTCATAACATCGCGTACTTATGTAAAGTTAACAGACACTTGATTTTTCTCTTCCGCTGTAAAATATCTTTTACTATGTAATCAATTTAGTTGGGTCTGGAATTTAATTTGAAAACATTTATTTATGCCATTTTAGTTGTATTTATTTTTATCGCCTCTTTTCTTGTAAATACATCAAGAGTTTTACTCAAACTTAACATATATCTATGAATATATGGAAAAGTTTAATACACTTGCAAAGAGCATCAAAATATACTTTCCGATCATATAGTTACATGTTTTTAACAACAATCTTGTCTGAATGTTAAGCATTTCCAAACTAACTAAATACAATTGATTTGGCAAATTCAATCGTAAGGCGATCTACCTACAAAACTGAGAGGGGAATAGTTCAAAGTTTTTATATTTCTACTCTTAAAGGTCTATATTTTTGTATAATTTGATACTTTTTCCCATTTGGCTTTGGTGAAGATGCATTTGAATGCAGCTTAACTCACAGCAATAGAACGCCTGCAAGAAACTGCAAGAGTATTATATCTTCGGCATGCCGAAGCTTAATTTTTCTTTATTTATATTAAATTGAAAACACATTTATTAAGGTTTATGTCTTTGATGATTTGTTTGGTGTTGATTTACTGCAGAGAATATACAAAAAATGCCATGGCCTGTGGACTCTCTTTTCGTTTTCATTTTCGCCCAGGCTGTGGAGGCTGAAGGTGCTCGTTGGCTCGTAATCTGAGACTTATATAAACACATACAATTGCTAGCCCGAGTTCTGGTCTTGAAACTAGCTAACACCTCTATTCTTTTCTATGCTACTGCTATGTCTGTCTAATGCTCTGCTTTATCTACTCAATTCTCACTCTCGCTGTCTTTCTCTCTCTCTCGCTCTCTCTCTCTCTCTCTTGCTAACTGATCTATTGTAGTTTTAACTAAACGAACTCTCTAACATTTAGTCACTGCTCTCACTTTTACTACTGCTAATTTTGACACTATTTATTGCTCCCACTGCAAAGCAGCTTTGCAAATCTCACTCGAATCTACCTTTTAGTCGGAGGATTCGCAATTTATTATTTACCCACTAGGCGAGGCACGGTCAGTTCAAGCAATGGCGACTCTGCGGTATTAATGAGTTGCAATTTTGATTTGCTTTAGCAAAAACCTTTAAGTTTTACCAAAATCATAATTTGTTTACGAATTGTTTTTTGTTTTGCCAATTGGAACAACGTTGTTTCTTGTTATCGGTTTGTCGGATTTTTGTTTGCCAACATTTGCCAAAACAGCCAAAGTCAAAACCAAACTGAAACTTAAACCTCAACCTCAAAAAAGCCCCCAACAAAAATATCGAAAATAATCTGAAAGCGCATAAATTCACACCACGCACAGCAAATGCAACTGTTGCAAGCAGCGCCGCCCACACATCCGCATCATTTGCACCTGCAGCATCCAGCCGCTGCTGCAACCGCGTACCAGGCGTATCCGACTGGCGCCACAACTGCCATGTTGCAGCAAAGCAACATCGTCGCCGTCCAGCAACAACAACAGCAGCAGCAGCAACAGCAGCAACAAGCCATGCTGATTCATCAGCAAGCGGCAGCCGCGGCCGCCGCCGCACAGCATCAACATCAGCAGCAACAGCAGCAGCAGCAGCAGCAGCAAGCACAGCAGCAACAGCAGTTCCAACTGCAACAGCAGCAACAGCAACAACATCAACAGGCCGCACAGCAGCAGTACCACTATCACCAGCAGGCGCAGGTTCAGGCTCAGGCCATGCTGCAGACGTATATGCAACTGCAGGTTAACAATGTGGCCGCTGCACCGGCCACGCCCAATAAATATGCATCGGCTGGGGTGCCACCAGTTGCAGCGCAGTATTTTGCCGCGCCAACGACACCGCTCACAATCATACCGGCCTGCAGTGGAGCCGCCGCTGTGGCCGCTGCCACCATGTTTGCCACAGCTGCCACGCCCACCTCAGCGGCAAGCACTCCGAACATCAATGTAAATAATACAGTTAATCTATGTGATGTAACTAGAACTACTACCAAATCTACCACCACTACTACTAAGCAGCCCGTCGCGGCTGCTCCCGTCGATGCTGGCCTCTCGTTCGGCGACGGCGGTCGTCTGGTCTCGTTGCTGGGCCCGCCGCCGCCCGTGCATGCCGGCGTCGTTGGGTGCAGCAGCGGCAGTAGCGGCTGCAGCTCTGCATCTTCTGATTGTTCTATGCCATCGCCAACTTCACTACACTTATCTTCTCCTAAAAAGGTTTGTGTGTTCACTAAAACGCTAACAACAACAAAAAAATACATTGCATTCCAAATTAACTTAGCAAAAATAAGCTCTGCTTTTTTTTCGACACACTCATTTTATTCGAAACTCTCTCAAGTAGTCTAAAACTTCCCAACTATCTCGCTATCTCCTACTCTGCGTGCCAAATAACTTTTGTCGTAGTTGTAGGCTTAGAACAATTAGCTACATTTAACTAACTCGATCACTTAACTAATTGCGCTTAACACACAGTACCATCTAGAACTCTCTCTCTCTCTCTCTCTGTCTCCACCTCTCTATCTCTGTCTCTATCTCTCTATCTTTCTCTCTCTCGCTCTCGCTCTCACCGAGTAGCTCTCCAACTTCATTTGATGTTGTATTCGTATTACTGTTGTTGTGTTGTAGTGGATGTTACTATTTATTCAATTTTAATCTTGTTAAATTCAACTAGCTTTAAGGTCAACCATATCAAGTTAGTTCTTAAGCAATTCATTTTTTATTAACATTAACGGCAGATTTGAACTAAATAACAATCTGTTCGCGTTCCCAGCCAACTTTTTGACATATTCATGCCATATGCCTTTTTTCTTATACGACCAACTGACGCCAAACTGACCAAACGTATCATTTGCACAAATAGTTAAATGCATTTTAATTACTATACAAGTATAGTATTTATTTCGTTGTTATATCTCATTCAAATGTTTTTGCCATTCGATTTGTGCTTTCCTCAATATTTGCATTACACCTTGAACCAATTGAAAATGGGTTTAAAAGGTGTAATGGCAAATGATTGTAATAAGCTGTAGGAGCATATTTGAATTAATCAGTGCACCTTGCGGCGCATATGTTAATGTATGTGAGACTTTTGAATGTGTGCGTAAGTGAGTTGTTGCGCATATGTGTATATAAGGAAACTCGAATGTTTGTTGCGTCAGCTCGGCGCAAGATTAAGGGTATCTCCTAGTCAGGCACGCCCACTAAAGCACTTTTACTTGTTTGTTCATCCCATCTTGCGTTGTTTTTATTGTTGTGGAGTTTCTCACACGTACACAAGTATTTGTGGCGTTGCCCATCGATGGGCGTGACATCGTGCGACTCAATTGTGCGTAATAAAATAATGTGCAACCGCTTGACCATGCGACTGGCATACTGATTAGTGCTCGAGTAGTCTGTGGGGTCGTGAATATATTTATGGCGTAGCCCTTCTTTTTTTTGGGTTTAATTTGACCCACCGAAGTTTAAGTGAGTGCCACAGCATTGGCAAATTTGTGGCACCAAGCTTAAAGCGAACAAACAGAATGTGCTTCTCTCTTCAATAATGCTTGATGGTTGGATGTTGTGCTTGGTGCTGCATAGTTGCATAGTAAACTTTTCATATGCCTCAATGTTGCCGCATTGCAAGTTTTGTGAGGTCGCTCGCTTTATTAATTTATCAGTCATAAATATCTCGCACATGCGAGCATTAACCGCAATTGTTTGGCGTGCACTTACGAGCTGACGTGCCAGCAGTTGCTCCCCAGTTGCGCCTGCCCACACACACACACACACACGCACACACAGTCGTGTGTGACCACATGTCGCCCATATTGATTAGTTGGCGCTCAAAATGTCGCTGCAAATTGTTGCAAGTTGCACATAAAAACAGTGTCCTGTTGCCGCTTGCCTCAAGCCAGCACGCCTCTTCCCCTTTTGGCAGCTGGCTAACAGTTTTTAGTTGCTTTTGGTCCTGAGGCAACATGGTGTTGTGTATTTGTGTGTGTGTGTGCGTGTGTGCATGTGTCTGTTCAGCTGGTCACATTGTTAAATGTGTCCATTCGCGTTCATTATCGATTTGTCGTACACACACAGGACATATCCTGGCTGTCACAACTGCGCGAATCGTAAAGGTTTCAACTGCAACTAAATGACATTATTAAAAGCCGCCCGCAGAGTATACAAGCAAACAAACAATAGCATTGGCGTCGCGTTAAATTATCTGTAATTGATTTTGTTTATCGGACAACCGAATGAATCGCCCGACCCTTTCAGCATTCGACCTGCCTGCCCCCATTTAAATCCATTAACCCTTTTTTGAGCTGCATTTTGCATTTGCACATGGCTAATACTATGGCCATTAAACGCTGTAAAATATCCGGCCAGCCGCGGGGTGGAGTATAACAAATATGAATATACATATTTGTTTTGGCTGTTTTGTTTTTATTATTACATAATTTCGTACATATGCGCAACAGAGTCATGTTATTGCCATTATTGTTGCCGGGGCAACATGCAAATGTTGCATATGTGCCAAATGTTGCAAATGTTTTACAATGCAAACGGATAAACGGCCAGAAAAAACAACAACCTACATCAAATGAATTTTATTTATAAATGTTTTTTGCGTTAAGTCAACAAATGCTTCAATATAATTTTTATATAACGAGTATTCTGACGATGCTTTTCCGTGTTTCAAATAGTTTGGGGTATAAAAAAATTGCTTCATAAATAAAAACCAAAGTTTTACATTTTAAATGAAAATCAAAGGCTCTTCGTGTCGAAGATATTGTTAGCCTGTGTAATTGCATTGTTACATTTTGCCAGAAAGCAAACAAACATTTGACAAACCGCATTAAATCTTGTGGTTTGCATTTAGTAAATATTTTTCACAAAAACTCGCAAACAGCCGCTGGCTTTAATAACGACACACAAAATACAAATGAATCTATATTTATCTATATATATATACAATGTATATAAGTGCCATAGCCTCGAGCTGTCAATAATAGCTGCGCTCGGCATTAAGGTCTCAGATCGCACAGCCAATCAAATAAAAATCGCGTTTAATGCACAACATTTTAATTTAAACTGAAAATGTACTTTGTGGCTGCAGAACAAATAAGCCAAAGATACAAAGAAGAAAAAAAATGTGCCTACAAAGCAACATGAACAAAGTGTCAAAGCCATCGCCGGCTTTGAAGTGCGAGTTTCTGCTAGCACGGCGGGGCTTGGGGTTAGGCCGGGCTGATGGCGTTTTGCGTTTGTCCAGCGTGCACTTCTAATAAGCCAGCAGCCAACTTAGAAATGCACAAATAAACTTTTTAAATTTAAAAATTCATCAAACTTTGAAACGCCCGTCAAACGAAACAGCCCGCGGAGGGGTCAGCAGCAGACTTTGCATATAAGTCAGCAAATACGCATACATAAAGTACGCTCTCCCATAACACAAAATAAATAAAAATGTATATATACATATATATAAAATAAAAAATAAAATTACATTAATCCGTAATCGGAAAACTTGGGCAACGAGAACACGGCGCAAAAGTTTTCCGCCTGCGTAGAAATTTATAAGAGAAATTTATAATAAGCGATTTACAAGCAACAGAATAAAAAATAAAAAACGAGTTTTCTAACTAAAATTTCAATTATTTTGGCGAGCAGCAATAAAATAATTTGAAATTTAAATGCACTAGACGCCTGCGCCCCACAAAATGGGGCAGACAATCTGTTGCCCAGTTTAAGTTCAAGTGACAGGACGAAATTGTCAAGAAATGTAGCTCACAATTTAGGGGTGAAAGCTGTTGCGGGTACAAGGGGGCACGCACATCAAATTGAGATGAGAAAATAAAATTCAATAAACTCTTGTTAAGCACGCAGAGCGTCCAAGTGTGTTGGTTGAGTTGTTCCTGCTCTGTAACAGCGACAAGGACAACGTTTTAAATATTGACAGGCTACCCCCACCGCCTCCTACTGCCCCCTATTGCTCCCACAGCCCTGACTGAGTGTGAGTGAGGGAGAGACTGTTGCTGATGCTCTGGCCCCAGCGACAACAACAACGTTGTCGATTAAATAGATAAATCAACCCTGGGGACATGTACACCCGAACATTTTTGCATTGATCAAAAGCTGGGCAACCCAGCTGCTCGTCTCGCCAGCTGGCGGAGGGGGAGGGGTCATATGGTTAGGCATTGTTATGATTTGTACAGCATTCAGGCGTCAGGCGTCAGGCATCACAAATTCATCGAATGGGCCATATCGATTTTGGGCTATTGAAAATTATAGCACACTTTATGGGCGATGTCACACAATTAGAGCACGTGTGTGTGCGTGTGTGTGTGTGTGCCTGTCGAGCGCCACATTTCATACAATTGCGCTAATCAGTCGAGAGGCATGTGCTGAGGGGCGGCAAAAGAAGAAAGAAGAACCGCTGAAGTAGTAAAGGAGGAAGGCAACATACATTTCTTACTCTGTCGCTGACAAACAAATTAAAAAGTTATGACTAAAAACGTTTGGCTAAAATGAAATTGGCGCTCGCTTGGCCAACTTGCAAATGCCGCTGGCCAAATTTAAATTGCTTTTGTTGCGCTTTTGAAGTTGGCTGCATTTCACTTCGGTTGTAGTTGTTGTTGCTGTTGCTGCTGCTGCTGCTGCTGCCGTTGATGATGATTTTCCTTTTTGTGCGCAAGTTTTCTTTGTTATTTGCACAAATAGTTTTTTGTCGCCATCGCCATAAAAAATAGGAGATTTCCTTATGAAAGGCGGCGTGAAAAAATAATAAAAAAACCGTGTTAAAGAAATGGGGTAGCGGCGAGAGGAAGAGCTCCCAGAAGCGCGAATTAAGCTTTGCAGTTAAGCGGCCGCAGCAAAGCGCATTAAGAAAGTTGTGCATACTTTTTGGGGACAGCTCAAACTTATTTCCAGCCAAAGCGGCTAAAGCACAGTTTGAATCATTAATGCTTTAATGCGGTCTGCTTGAATATGAATATGAATATGAATATAAGTGTATGTGAACATATTCAATATATACGTGTGTGTGTCTGTTTGTATTGCTCGCTTGACTGGCAACCCATTAAAAGTTGACACGCTCTACAACCCTAAGCCAACTCATGGGGTTGTAACTTTGGCATTTACGAGCGCAAGCATTTGCCCTTTAGTGTGAGTGAGTGTGTGTGTGTGTTTGATATGTTTGTGTGTGTGTGGTTTGGTATACTAATCCAGCCGGGGTTGAGCAGTGCCAACGTTTTCCCGTTGACCAACTTTTTGGCGCACTATAAACTAGAAGCGACAAACGAACTTATTAATATGCAATGCACACTTTGTTGCTGTATTAATTGCAATATTAAATTTCCACTAATACACGCTTAGCACGGAGCAGTCAGTCAGGTATTCCAGACTGGGGCCACCCTTAACGCGCCGCGAAGTATACTCTAAAAAGTTGTGCACAACTTTCAGTGTATGTGTGTGTGTGTGTGTGTGCGCGTTAGTGCGAGTCTGTCGAGCTGAAACACACCTCAAGCAAAGTAATTATTACATCCTAACCTGTGTATTTGTGTGCATGTGTTTGGGGTTGTGTGTGTTCGTGTATGTATGTGGCTAACATGTTGCTTGACTGAGCTCACATTGCGGCTGCTGCTGCTGCTGTTTGCTTCATTCACATGCAACGCGAGTCCGCTGTAAAGCGATACTAATGATGAGTTCTGCTGGCAGCAAATGAACTCAATTTACTACGTTTTACATTACAAGCACAGAGAGACCGGATGGACAGAGCGGCCAGAGATAGAAGGTCCCGCCCACACCTCAATCTCTTTACCTCTGTTGACTGCCGTTGCAACTGGCAACTGGCAACTGGCAGATGGCAGCTGGCAGCTGGAAATTGCATGTGCTGCATATTCAAGCCAAAAACTGACTGCAACCGTGTTTCAAAGAATAGCAAAGGTGAACCTCAATGCATGAGGCATTTTCATGCTCCAAATTGCGCGCAAGCTGCCGTAAACTATATGCGAAACCAAGCCTGGCAACACACACTGGAAACAGACAAGCGTCAGAGCAGGATATAAGATGAAGCTGGCAAGTGGTGCGGCGGGGTGGACGGGTGAACGGGAGGAGTGCAGTTGCACTGCGCTTCAACGCGCGCCACTCGTAACGTTGGCTTAAGTTTGAAGTTAACAAAATTTTCACACACGCGCGCACACACGCGCCACAAATCTGAACATGGGTCGCAGCTGATTACATTAACTAAAGTTCAGCATATGCAAACACAAGGCCGCCACAGAAAAAGAGTGAAAAGAGAGAAAAGTGTGTGGCAGCATCCACGTCTGCTGTTGCGGTCGCTTGCGGCATGTTGCAGTGGTTGGCAAATTAATTTGTTGAGCATAAGTTGTCGAAAAGTTGGCAGCGCCAAGAGCCAATGCAAATGCTTTGCCCCTCTACATTCGCCTCTTGCATATATGCATGCGCTGATTAATAAATACTTAAATTGCTTGTTAGCTAAAAGGAGGGTCCCTGTGCGGCGCGGGGTGGGGCTGTCTGTTTAAGTCAAATTAATGTGCGCCCAGAATTTTGTGTGCATCATTTTTAGTGCCTTAATTATGCATAAACTTATGCTGCAATCTCTGATTACGAGCAAACATCAAATAATTTATATGTTTGCAGTCTTTGATTTAACTTTTGGCCATAAACACGTGTTTAGTCGCATTTGTGGTAAGCACCTAACGAGGCAGCTGCCACAGTAACTCAGTCAGTCAGTCTATCAGGAGTGTCTGTCAGTGAGTTTATCTAACAGCTCAACTCTATTAGATGCCACATTTTGTGGCCCTAGGCAGTAGTTGAAGCTGCCGACAATTGTCACCTTTGTCAACATCAAATTTTCCGCCAGTTTTATGTGCATAAAATGCGAAATGCAAAATGGAAGTCAGTGAGATAGCCAGACAGACGGTCAGACTTTTGAAAAGCTGTGCAATTTCGAGCAAAAAAGTATTAAAGAGTTTGCTTTCGAGTGCCGATGATTAAATACCCTTTTTTAATTTTGAGCATAGTCTGAATGTCAGTAATGTTTATTTAATTGTTGGGGCAAGATTTATGGGCAAACAAAATGTTTTCCATACTGGAAATCAATATATATATGTATATATATATAGTGAAAAGTAAAGTCAGTAAAGTCGAATTCACATTGCATAACAAAAATCATATTACTCTGCCTGCAAGGGTATATCGAAAAGGCAGCGGCTGTGAAAAAATTGCGATTGCAGCTGCCCCATTGTCAGTTCTGTTGTCGTCTTTAGCTCTCGCTGCTCCTTGCTTGCTTTTAAGCAATTCCCCCTCGCCAGGGCACACACAAACACAGTTAAACGAGCTTGATTGTGTGTGTAAATGCGGCAAATGTGCCGGCGCCAATTTTTTATGCTCATAAATGCAGCAGCAGCAGCAACGGAACCTAAAGAAACAGAAAAGCCTCGCCCTCCGCTCCAGTTCAAAGCTCATTGTATTTGCATGCCGTCGTACCCCCTCTTGGCATATTTTTGTGCTGTTTCATCATTTTCATCAGCAGACATTGCTCATACGCCACGTTCGTCAACAAAGGCAGCATCAGTTCATTTTTTTCTATTCTATTCTATTTTTTTATTTTGCTGCCTGCACTTCTTGGTTTTGTGCTCCTTTGCCCAGCTTCTTGGCCGTGTCTGTTTGTTGGCACACTCAAAACGTTAACAGTATTTTCAGCATTTTCGAGACAGTTTGTCATAATTTCATAGAATCTACATCGGGCTGTTTTATTTTCTTTCTTTCCATACTTTTCTTTGTTTGCCTGCCGCTTGCTGGCTGGCTTTAACATGCTTGACTGTGTGACGTTTTATTGTGGCAACATGACAAATCGTCAAGTGTCAGGAGGTTTCTTTATTTAATTTTAACGTCTCGTCCTGCTCCCATTGTCTGCCGCACAGTGTGGCTGCTTAAATTGGTTAAATGGCTGCCAGTTGAGTTGGACAGTTAGTTTGGGACTTAACTTGGCTTTTATCTGCTCGCACATAAATTCCTTTTTGGCATTGCCTACTTCAAGGTGCCGCTTTCTGAACGCTCAATTACGATATTTTTGGTCTATGTAAATTTATGAACATTTTCATTTCGATCAATTTACTTTGGTCTTCCATATTTTGAGTGTGTGCAAGTGTGTGTGTCTGTGTGTGTGTGTGCGACTGACCAAATGTCTATTTTATTTATGTCTTTTACGAGATGACCCAACGCATAAAAAAAATTTATTCATTGAAGTTTTTACAGTCAACTACACCTTTTCAATGTGGATAAAGATGAGCACGCTTATGCTAGCCATCTTTCTCTGTCTCTCTCTCTCCCTCTCTCTCTCTCTCTCTCTCTTTTTCTCTCTCTCGTGTTGCCTAGTTTTTCTCTGTCCAACTCTTATGCCGTTGTAATCATTCATACTTCATCAAGTTGACCGACTACGGCTCGGCTTTTATTCCATTTCTTTGGCCTGCGGTACGACAGGGCCAGCCGCTGGCTTCATTGCTATGCAAACTGCTCCCAATGGCTACGTTTAATGGTCAAGTGTGTAAAATTGCATAGCAAATCGTAGTCCGGTTCTAGACCAATTCTAGCGATGTATGTGGCCGTGTCCTTAGATAAACATCCTTGCACAGGACTCAGGACTCGTTTGCTTTTGGCTGTTGTTGCCTCTCTTACATATTGATGTGATTTACCACTTATGACTTTGGGGCGTCCAACAGTTTACTGTGCAAATTGTTTGGAATTCAGTTTTGAATTAACCATCCCCAACCACCCGTCCTCTGAGTGTGGTGCGTGTCTCCAGCTGTTATGATACATGTGGCAAATGTGATGCTCGTTAAGCCAGTAAAATTCTGGCCCGTTTAGACGCTTAGTTTATGTGTTTTGCTTTTGCTACTGACATGTGGTCCAATCGCTGTTCAAATGATGTATTTGGCGAGGCCGCCAGCACTTGCATCCATTCGATAGATTTTCAATTTGCAAAGCATAAACCGAATTTCCCAGTACTCTCCCACCTATTTTCCCTCATCGTGTCCGTTCATAGTTGAGTTGTTATAGCAGATTTCATTATAATTTCGATTTGCATAAGCAAATGTCTAAGCAACAATTTGGTAGGGCCCTCCGCCACCCCATAGCTGCTGCCCAGTTGCGTCAGATTGAATCGCCTGGGATTTTCCTGACATCGTCAGGAGCGACAGTTCATCACCAAGAGTGGCGGGCGCTGAAGGAGCGGGCTCTCAGCTGCTCGTCAAGTTGTGACAGTGTATCAATTTTGGGCTCTGACCGCCTTTAGCCCACCCCCCGACCAACCGACCCACCTATTCTATTGCCAAGGAGCTGCTCACATTTCATTAGCTTGTCAACATTTGTGCAACTCGGGCCATGTCTTTGACACTTCGGCCTGCGGCGCTGTGTGGGCTGGGGTGGATGTGGTGCCGGGGTATAGACAGAAAATTGAAGTTGCCATAGATGCTGCATTGTTGCTGTTGTTGCCCTAAATAGTTAAACTGCTTAGCGAACACTCCTCATGCTGGCGCGTACGTCTTCCGATTTTCGTCCAGGACCCAAAGCAGACCTGGGTCATATGCTGCTTTTGACGAAGAACTGGTGAACTGGTCGCTCCTTTTGGTTGCTATGCAAATCAATTTCCTCAGCGCGTTGCCGATGTGGCTATTTGTCTACTTTGTGTGGTTCAAGATGTTGGTGTTTGCTGTTGCTGTTGCTTTACATTTTCTTGTTTTCGTTCTCTAAAATGTTACGAATGCTGTGTTACTTGGCAGGTTCATTAGTCTCGGCAGCATAAGCAGCAGCAGCCCCCCCTTTGTTTAGTTAACTTTATTGAGCGCCGTTTGAACTTTGATATCCCATTTTCGTAACTTCATCTGCCTGGCGGCTTGCCTGCTACCTGTTAGCCAGGTTCTCAACTACATTTAATTTGCTTTAATTGCCATAATTTAGCCAACGCTTTTGTTCGTCGTTATTGTTCTTATTGGCCTGCTTTGGTTTTTCTATGTAAATTTAATTGACGCACAAATTTAAAGCTTATAAATAACTTGACTAGAGCCAGCGCACAGGTAACAAGGAACGGAACACAAAGCACAAATCCTTTGAACAAAGCAAGCGCTTGAATAGAAATCATAAATTTTGCCAGCAGCCATAAAAAGGATACCCCCACACATATACACAATGTAAATAAATATGTGTGTGTGTGTGAGTGTGTGTGTGTGTGTCGGTCTATGCCTCTGCTATCGATACGCCAAAATCTATACAAAGTGCTAGACAAAGGCAAAGACTGGCAAGCAGGTGGCAGCCCTGCCTGCGCCTGCTGCTTCTAGCAAGCAAAAAAAAATATCCGAAAAATCGCAGCACGTAGAGCACCATGAAATATGCTCAGATTGCTCGGTATTTTCCCTGCACATACATATATATATATGTGTGTGTGCCATTTTATTTATTTTGTTGCCTTTTGCTTTATTGTCAGGCGCAGCAAATTTTATTAGGCACTCTCCTTAAAGCATGCAACAGTTTTTGGCAACAGGCAGCAGACAACAGCCAATTAGGCATAGGCCAAGTGGAAGGCGGCAAGCGGCAAAGTGGCAGCAACTGGTTTCGGCTCCTGTTGCGCCGTTGCTGGCGTCGTGCCAGCAAAGCTTTATTGCAGTTTAATAGGCGGCGGAAGCGGCGTTGCCTAGTGCCAGTCAATATGGCAGATAAAGATGCCGGCATTAGGCTCTGGCATATTTGTAACTGCTCGACTCTTCACGCATTGCTTTTAAACCACTTAACGCAAATGATGTTGATATAGCGAAGGGCAACTTTTCTTTCTTTTTTTATTTTTTTGCCAAAACTTTTGGCATAAACACACACTTGCCATAACGTGGCACGCTCTACATTTGCGCTGACTGAAACTTGTTGTTGTTCTTGCGCTACTTTCGCTTTTCTTAAAAGTAGGCAACAACAATAACAGCAACAAGAGCAAAAGCCAGCAAGCGGCAAAGTCGTTGAGCGCTAAAAGCAACGCAAAATGTAGAAGAAAAAATCTTTCTTTTTTTTCTACAACTTTTTGGACTGGGTGTGTGTGTGTGTGTGTGTGTGTGTGTGTGTGTGTGTGTTCGTGTTGTTAGAACAAGTTAATGTAAAAGTATTTTTATGCTTTGAAAAACATTTGCCAAGCCAAAAATTGTAAAGAAAATAAAAACAGCAAACAAAAACAAGTAGGAATGTTCTAGGCGGGTAGACACGACTGTGTAATACCCGTTCGGAATTTAATCAACTTTCTCGATTTGCCATTCCCAATTAGTTTCAGGCATAATATTCATCAACCGATACTTAATCGAGTAAACAAGTAGGCTTTATTCCTCATCTGCTATATTACGCCCCTAGTGACTGTCGAGGGGAGTATACAGGAGTATATATTCCAATTTTGAAGTCTCTATTTTGAAAATCACAGAAATACAGACATTGGACTTAACCAATATACTCTACTCACTTTGTGGGCGAGTATAACAACAACAAGTGGAAGAAGCGCAGCCCGCGTAGACACGCTGAAGGCAAAGCCGAACGCCGAACGCTATGAAAATTTTTGTGGTTGGCTGTTCTTGTTATACAAAATACACGAAAGCGCATAAATAAAATCAAACAAAAAACCGAACCAACTCTCGTTCACATCATCAATGTCGGAAAGGTACTGGCAGGAGGGGGTGTTGAGAGTGATGGGTGGTGGCCGGGAGGTGCGTTAAGATTGGGGGTTGGGTGGCTCGTTGTCGAGCTATGAGAACCCGCACATTATCGTCATCGTCATGGATCAGCCGCAATGCTGTAATTTTGTTATAGGCAGCGGCACGTGTGTGTGTGTGTGTGTGTGTGTATGTGTGTGGTTGCACAACCTGGGCTGTCGTTTGGCAAGATAAATGTCTATTTAAATTGTCCCTGTTTCGCTATGTGCCTTGGTCGAGCGCCGGGTCGTGCCGTGTCGTTTCGTGGCAGGGCTTTGTGTCTAGCGGCATGCCGCCTGCTGCCACTTCACGAGCTCCTCTAGTTAAATCTTTATTGTTATCATAATTTGCTTTTATCCATGCTCAGGGCTTGTCAAAGACTACCCCGGCAACCTGGGCCTAACCTACTTACAAGTATATACATATATACATACATACATACATATATAAATATATATTTATTTTATCGTAATTGTTTTCGTGCATTTTTTGTTCGAAATTTCGTTTGTCAAAAGCGGAAAGCGAAACGAAAGCAAAAGCGAAAGTGAAGAGCGACAAAATGGTGCGTAAATAGCATCAGGATCTCCGCTTTGCTCCGCTTGTTTAGCATCTGTGTTTTGCTTGCCTTGCAAATCAATAAAAGTAGATAATTGAGATTTCTTTAACAAGATTCTGGGTGTCATGATATTAAAATTATAAGTAGGCAGCAGGCAGCGGCATAAATTACTCATAATTTGATTGCAAGTGAGACCTTGAAAATGATATGCCTAAGGCTAGAGAGTAGGCAAAGAACGACCCACGATGGGAATGGAATGAATAAAAGTCTGCCAGAAATGGGCTCATTATATGCAACGAAAATGTCAAAATTGCTGAAATTTAATATTGTCTGGAACACAATATAATTAAAGAAGTCATTGCTACAAAAGCAAAGGCAAAGCTCATTATTTAATTATAGCGCTCGTTAAAATTGATAAGTATTTTATTTTATTTATATAACCTGTTTGTTTGTTTTGTCGTACTTTATTTGTAAGCAAAATAAAAATCAAATTATCTAGTAATTGTTGTAAAACGAAACCCGTAAATTAAAATATGTGCATTTGATATGTATGCCCTTTAACTACTCTATGAATATATATATATATATGAATACAGAGATTTGTTGTCCAATTGTACACGTTTTTTTCTAGACATAAGCCCGCCGAGCTGTATGCAATAATAATTAATAAATTTCTCTCATTTGCTCTGTTTCAGGTAAGGATCGATGAACAATTTCTGTATAAACTCAATCATTTGGTAAGCCGCAATGCAGATGCATATATGTATATAGTGTATAGTGATCCTTGCCGCATAAAGGCCATTCTCATTCTCATTCTCATTCTCATTTGTACACTCCTTGTCCGCAGCCTGCGTAGCAGTTGTGGTAGAGCAGAGCGTGTGGGGCCTAATTGAATTTTAAATAAATTCACTCAAATAATAAACACACACAACCGCACACACACAACCGCACACACACACCCGCACACACACACATCTCATGCTCGCACGTACTAAGTCCTTTTGGCCGGAGTGCTGCTCGGCTCTCTGTCGTTTTGTATTTGTCTGCTTTTTAACTGTAAATAAATTTCATCGAATTTTCTTGGGTTGCCTTTGCCTTTGAAGACATACACACGGTTGCGACGCAACGGTTCGCCTTGTGCAGCCGCATCCAGCGCCATAAAGTATGCAATTTTATTTTAGTGCGCCCGGCACTTACCTGCCTGACTGGCTGGTTGTTGGCCTGGTTTGGACTGGGCTGCTCGGCTGGCTCTCTGATGCTGCTTTTATTTGTTGCTTTAATGCTATAAAATATTTAAGTTTACATTTCTTATACTCGCTTCACTACCCGATCCTGCCTCCTGTTCACTGCTCCGGCACAAGATTTGCCATGTGCTATACTTTTGTTGTTATGAGTGTGTGTGTGTGGTTGTTGTTGTTCTCGTCTCATCGCATTGCATGAGTTGCTGGCTGACCATTTTTATAACAGGATTTTCAAGAAGCATCTTAGCCGGCCAGCTCAACGGCTTGGCACTTCCGACTACAGCAGGAGTCAGCCACACAAGCACAAGCACAAGCACACACATATGTTTGTCTGGCTTTAATATTTGTTTTGCCATTGTCGTTGTCGTCTCTAGCCTCTCAACCTGACCCTAACTGACCTGAACTGGCTATTTGTGCAGCACTTGGCACTGCTTCTATGATAAACTGCAATTTCATTTTTATCAGCAAATATAATTAACTATGCTGAAAAAGGCAAGAGCTGTGCGCACTTCACTTGCGTTTTATTTAAAAGTTTAATAAGTCAACTAAGTGATGTGCAGCCATTAGATAATTAATTTAACACTTAGTAAAACCCCTACAGCTTCACAACTAACTAATTGGCTTTTACTGGCCAATTTAATACAACAACAACAGCAACAAAAAATATAGAGAAAACGAAAAGGCAACTGACAGGAATAGACCAACGGGCAGTCGGACAGACAGACTTAAGTCGAAAGTCAAAGCGAAACCGAAAGCCAACGATATACGAGCGCAGAGTTATCAGCTCTCAGTTCTGCAGTCTCAGCTCATGGCAGTCATTAATGCTATTTGCGGCACATTTAAGGTTAAACTTGGCCTTAACTGAGCCAAGGGCTCACCCAGCCTCTGACCTTAACACAAAACGCTTCAATGAACTGGTCAAATGTTCAAAAGGTCGAACAGGTGTATGCTGCGGCTTGGGTTGCCTGCTCGCAATCACTGAAGCTGGGCAAATTAATGTGCCCGGTAAAAAAGGGTAATTTCTGCAGCCCAGAAATTCGATAGAAGTTAAATGATCAACAGGAAAATACCCTATGAACATTAATAGCAAATGTTATTTGCATTTTTGACCCATCATGAAGACACATGCAACCCTTTACAAACTTTCGCAGGATATGTTAGAAAAAACTTCGGTCAAAAAACTTGTTGCGCGCTTTGTGTGCAACTTTTGCCGCTGTTCAAGATGAAATCAACTGTAGATAGAAGTGAAAATAGACAAGGCAAAAACTTCACTTTTTCTTCTTTTTTTGGTAATGGTTAGCTCATTAAAAAAAGAAGGCAGACTGAAAAAACGAAAAGCAAGTTTTTTTAAAAGGACGCTTGGGATGTGTTTGTCGACGCCTTTGGCATTAAACTCATTAACGGTAATTGCAGCCCCTGGGCCACACATCCCTTAATGCATAGTGCGTTTGCTTTTAAAAAAATGAAAATCTGTTAATTAATTTTCGCATGTGGCACAGACTGCTGCCAACTTCAACAACATCAACAACAACAGCAGAAACAGCAGCAGCAACAGCGGTAAAATCTCGTTAGGACTAGCATTTGTCAATGTGACCTGATCTTGTTGTCAATCAGTGAGCGCGAGTCCTTCGCGCATCCTTGCTGCCAATGCTGCCGCTGCTGTGCTTGTCACTTTGACTTTTGGCGCTTTTCAATTACACCAGTAAAAGAAAAAATGCGAATGCATACAGAACAGAAAGAAAAAATGAATGAAAAGCCGTAGCTTCCTGTTGCTGACACTGATTGTCGTTGGTGGCGGTGCGCAGTTCGCGTTACGGACGCATAATTTGTCCTGCGGCCAAATGTTCTATTATCAGCGTGCGCCTCTTTGTGTGTGTGTGTGTCTGTGCGTAGAAATAATATCCATCAGGGAAGCGCACTCAAAAGATGCCCCAGATACAGATACGAGCCGCAGGCATTTAACTGAATTTGAGTGGAAAATAAAAGCAAAGTAAATCGAAACCAAACGCCGCTAAAAGAGCGACTTGTTCAAGCGTTGCCACTGCCATCGGGGGCCTGTAGACAGCCCTAATCAACATGTACATCTGTTGGTGGCGCCTCCGGGGTACCCCCTCGGCTACTTCGGCCATACGAAAGGCTTGGGCTTGTTTGTTATCGTTGTTGTTGTTGTTGTTGTTGTTGTTGTTGTTGTTGTTGGCTTTGTGTGGGTCTGTATGTTAAGCCCCCGTTTGGGTCAGTGCAACCTAATAAAAGCCCACAACAACAACAAAAATAGCTTTCATTCCTGTTGTAATCAAGTTAATTGCAGCCATGACTATGTGTAGAGAGCTCGAGAGCAACAGTGTGTGCGAAAGAGAGCGCATTACTGTGAGTAATTGCTGTTAATATAATAAGGCAGGACAAAGGACACATGCATAACGCTCAAAAGCACGCAATGAAAATATAAAAACGAAGAAAAAAAAGAACAGCAGAAAAAATCTACATCAGAAAAACAATAACAACCACACTCAGCGCACTGTCATAGACAAAGCTGAAAATTGATATTAATTTCCTTTTTGCAGCGCTACGCGTGGAATGTCCATAAAAAGGTAACGCAAAAAGGCATTTAGCTGTATGTGTCTGTGTGTGTGTGTGTGTAGAATAGACAGAAAAAATATATTTATGCGCCATTTTTTCTGCCTTCTTACACCGCAGCGTCTAATTTTGCTTGACTTGTGCTGTTCCAGCCAGAAAATATCAAATTAATTAGAGGCGCTTCGTTTTGCCTCATACTCCTCCAAGAGGCATAACAACTATGGCAAAAGCTTAGATAATTGAAAATCCTATTTGGGCGCCCGCAGGACTAAAAGGCCAAAATATTACTAAATGTCCATGCTTAATATAGTTAAGTATGAAAGCATTTGGATACTTTGGTGTAAATAAAGAGAACAGAAACAAAATGCAATGAAAATAAAGTCCTGCATACATAAGTAAATATTGTATTTATAAGGATGCAAGCTATTTAAAATGTAAGCAAACAAATTGCATTTGCTTCAAACTATTAATACTGTGCATGGACACATTCAATAGTTGGCAATCGCCAAAGTTAATAGATTAATAAATATTCATTGGGCTTTTTGCCATATTTAATTAAGACTCAACTCAATAGTTTTTCGGTCAATTGTTTTCATTTGACTTACTTTCATTTCAGTTTTAATCCAACAAGTCTAATAGTCATTCGATTCTAAATTCATAACTTTTGAGCGCTTTGCAACACTGCTAATTTTGCTATTAAACTAATTTGCCATCCTCAAGTGAGTGCAAGAATCGTTTAGCACTTTGTTTGTCCAAGCTATGCTAGACAAATTAGTTGTTGTTTTTATTGCATTTCATTTAGTATGTAGTACTTGTAATTTATCTTGTAGGGACAGGCAATTATAAGAAGATGTAACATCAAAGGCCACTTGATTATATTTGTATTTGCTAAGGTGCTCTCCGCATAGGCTCCTTGATTTATGTTTGGCAGTCAACGACTTCATCTTATCAAGCTCGGCAGCACAAGTGGTTTATCAAGCTGAAATTGACAATAACAACAGCAACAAGCAGAGCCTATGCTTCTCTCAATCTGGTCAATTGTCATACACTCAGCTGCCCACATAATGAGCGTAAAGTATGAGCTCAAATGTAAATAAAACGAACTGCGTTGTCTGTTGTCCTGTCCAAGGACAGGCGAACACGTAGCCGGCGGACATGTGGTCGGCTCTGTTGTGCGTTGAATGCGATTCTTTGACTTTTGCTTTTGCCTTTGCCTTTGCCTAAACGCTTCAATGGCTAATTATATTTATTTGTTTGTAATTAACGAGTTGCCTGGCATAATTAAATTTCTTCGGCGCACAAAAGTATGCAGTGCTTTTATTGTCTGCCATTCGTTTTGCTTGTGGCTGTGTGCGTTTAACACAATAGTTACAACAAAAGCAACAAGAACAACAACACAAATAGCAGATGCAAATCTGTCCATTGTTTCAAGTTTTGTTAGCTGCTTAATAAAATTTAACAGCTGCAACGGTACGCGGCATTAAAACCAAGAAAACTATTTCAATGCACACACAAAAAATACCCCAACAAAGAGGAGAACAAAAAATAAAGGCAAAGGCAAAGCCAGCAGCGTGCAGTCAAACTTTTTAAGTGTTTATTTCAATTATTGTTTGTATGTGTGTGCCGTCTCTTAGTGTATGTCCTGTGTGGGTGTGTGGGTGTGTGAGTGTGTGCCGTGTTTTTGGCTGTCTCGCCAAACAAGAGAACGAGCCAGAACGAGGGCAATTTAATTTTCCGCATTTTGTGCAGGGCACGAAGGCGACAGCAAGCACCAAAAAACACCAGCAACAACAAGAAAATAAAACCAGCTAACAATAACAAAAACTAGTTAAGAAATGAGAAAGTTTTTAGCGTGAAAGTTGGTCTGGTTTTCGCCCATTTTGTTGGCCATACTCCCAACTAAAGGGCTCCTTGTTGCCTGTGCTCGCGCTTCGTCCTGGCTTTGTTTTCATTTTCATTCACGTGCAGTTACTCAATTTTTGTGCTCAACGAGGAAAAGTAGCAAAACAGAAACAATGCGACTTAATGGCAGCGCACTTCAGCGCACAATGAGTGCAGCCAAAAGGTGCTGGGGCAGCACAACCCCAAACTTGCTTGCTCCAAACACAGCCACACACACACACACACGCACACATTTTACAAAGACTCCACACAGATTGACGCCTTCGTATAATTCCATTTTGCGCCCTTTTTGCTTGAAACTAGCTTTTGTTTGCAACCTAAACTAATGTTGTCGCGCTCGGGCAGTTGCTCACACACACTCGTCTAGCTGCTCTTGCAGTCAACAATTTTGTTGCTGCAACATTGTTGCCATTGCTATTGCGGCGTTGACAACACGACGTATGCGTGATATACTGTGTGTGCAGGCAGGACAACAAAAGGCGTCGCTGATGTGGCTTGGCGCATTGTTTGTGGGCTTCCCTGTACCGCGTGGCTCCTCTGCTTAGTGTTGCGTGTCGCCATATTGTTTGCTTTATGTCACACACACATGCGAACATACACACCCACACACACACACACAATATATATATAAGAAGGCTCGCTTGTTTATTTGCCCTCTCATTGCCATATATATATGTATATGTTTTACTCGCTAGTAATTGCGGTTTTTATTTCAAAGCCAGGCAACAGCAATAGGAAAAAAATGAAATGCTCGTAATAATAGCTACGTACAGCTGCGGCGGGCGGCAACTGTCGGAAGTTGTCAGCCCGGTGGCGCACAAAAGTATGCTGCGCAGCAATTGTGTATGCTTCCAGAGTTTAAGGCGATGCCATTTTAAAGCTGTTTGGGCGGCACATCCCCAATCTCTGCTGCCCGCTCCCCAACCAGCTGGCCCTGCAAGTCAAGCGTGTGCTCAATGAGCAGCATGCGGCGCCGTTGTTGAACGCTAATAAGACAGACAGCCAGAGCTGCCTCCTTGCCAGCCAGCCAGCCAGCCATCCAGCCTGCCATCCTGCCAGTCAGCCAGCATAAGTGTGTATATGTTTGCGTGTGTGTATTTGTATAAGTGTGCAATATAAAGCCTGTTAACACGCTTAACAACAAACACAACAGCGCAAACAACAAGCTACACGCAAAGTGCCAGCCCCAGACACTATGTGCAAACTATGGGCATAACTTTAATGCTTATTGCTGCTGGCACTGAGCCAAATTTTAATGAACTGTAAAGCACGTTATCCGCAAAACAAGTGCGCAGCGAATGCTTCTCACATATAAAATAAAAGTTTGGTTATTAGCTAATTAAACCTGATCTACATAATTCCCAAATTTAATTTCGAAATAAAAGACATTTTTATTTGGCATTAATATTTTGATTTAGATTTAGAAGAAGACACGTCTTAACGACTTATTAGCTGTATTCAGTCATCATTAAATTTTAAAGTTTAAATTTGTTTCAGTTTAATACAAGAATAGTTTATTATCTATTAATTGATTTGACTGTGACATGTGAGAGATTGGCTTTTAATCTTAATTGTTTTAATAACAGACAATTAAGGCTGAAACGTTTGTCTGGCTTTGAGCATTATCTACAAAAATTGTTTATTGATTTTTGTAATTAATATAATTGGCTTTCAAAACTGGTTTAATTTGACTTGATTAAATCGAAATGATATTTTTAGACTCTTTAAATTAAATGTAGAATAGGCGAAAAGCCAGAGCTAAATATTTCAACGCCATTCAAAAGCTATGAAAAACGATCGATAAACTAACAGTAGCTTTAACGAATACTATCAATACACACAATAAAACAAATTTCGTATCACTAACTAACAATAAATTAAATGAGTTTGTTCAAAGGGTGTAATACATATCTGACCCCCTCACCCACGTATTATTCCGCTCAAACTTTTGATTATTGTGCACAGCGTCCAATGAGAATTTAAAATCGCGTCAGGCGTCAGTCAACACAGCCACGTAAATACGCTCGGTTTTATCTGGTTTATAAACAATAGTTCATTTATGTGCGAACCAAAAGGGAGGAGGGTAAGCGGCAGCAGCAGACCGAAGCAACCAACCCGCATAATACGCTTATGGTCGGATCGTACGTTCATTGTCTGTAGTTGTTGTGGCTTAAATCCAACCGCTTGGCATCGGCTTCGCTCCGCACCGTTCCCTACCGCTCGTGTGTGGCTTTTAAATTACTTGGAAAATGTGCGGGGATGGTTTGGATGGAGATGCGTAGAGCCAGAAATGTTAATACAAATCATTGGGGAAATCAAAAATGGCGGCGAGCCAAGTGCAAGTGAAAACTGTGCCAAAGATTTCAAGCCGCTCTTGGCCATGCAATTTGCAAGGGTTTCCCAAGTGGCCAACACTGTCTATTCGGCTCGCCTTGCCCAACTTCTATGCTCCAACTCCATGGACTGTTGTTCATTGTCAAATTTGCGCAGTGGCTTCCGATTGCAGCCTCCGCCCAGTTTCGGGCATACGGGTCAGGCCAACTCATTAGCATAAACGTAGAGCGGCGGAAAATAGCAAATCCATTAAGGGAAGCGCCCAGGCACTGGAAAGGAGACGCAAGGCGGCGACTGCTTTAGTCTTTTCTGATGCTGATGCTGTTGCTGCTGCTGCTGCTGCTTTTGGCAACTCTTTAAAGATTTATGAAGCGTCAAATATTTATTATGCTCGCTTTGCAATATAAGGCACTGAAACACGCAAGATCCGGCGCAGCACGAAATAGGACGACGGCCTGCTCGGCCCGGGCCAGACGATTTGGCTAAGCCAAATCCTTTTGCCTTAGTCTGGGGCTACACGCGAACACTTTTTGAAATTGCAAAGCGGCGCAAATAAATAAAAACACATAAAAAGTAGGCAGAGTTGAGCAAAGCAGACCATGCAGCAGCCAGCACTCTCACACACACACACACTCACACAGACCCACTCACTTATACACACTCATAAAAATGAAAAGCAGAGCATAAAATAAAACGCAAGACGAGAAATGAAATGAATGAGCGCAGCAGCCGCGACGACGTTGGAAAATAGTCGGCGTGCCAAAAACAAAAAAAAAACAAGAAAACGAAAAAAAAATCAATGCGAGCTACGCCTACTTTTATGCACCCTTATGCCCAGAATTCATGTGTGTCTTGTGTCTTGGCGCACTTTCAGATTTTTTTGCTTTTTTTTGTTGTTGAGACACTTCAACCCTTTCAACGCCGTGAAAAATGTTGCTGGAAATATGAAAAATCTTCGCATGTTCTTAAATATATATATATTTTTTGGCACACCTTTCGTATTTGGGGGCCACGTGACGCCGCTATAGGTAAACTGTGCAAATATGTCAAACATCGTCGAAACCATTTAATTTGACGCTGCGCAAATGCTTAGCATATTTTTAGGCGACGTAAACACAGCGACCTGTGACCCGCTACTTGTGACTAATGATGATGCTGTGACTGAGCCAGAGCCTGAGCCAAGGTGATGAGCGTAACTCCTGGGGCTGGACCAACTAATGAGGCGCATAAATTCAACACAGAAAAATTCTACACACACAGCCCCACACATTCACACTTACATGTGCATACTAAAGCAGCTGGCAAAATGCTTGAAACAAGCTGCAAATTTTATGAGCTGCTGGCAAAACAAGATGTCAGCGCTTAGAAGTAGGCAACGTAATGTGACACGTGGGCGTATCCGTAGTAGTGCGCCAGTGTGCGTATATATGTATGTATGGAAGCGGGGGGTGGTGTTTGGTAATGTCCCCTTGGGCTTGTCTACGCATTCAAGCAGTTAAGAGACAAAATTTAATTAACGCATTTTAGCTAACAGCGTCTGTTTCTCATTTGTCATGCGAGTCAAAACGCCGGAAAAATAAAACGCACGCGAGCGTTGCCTACTTTTCAGCGCCGTTTCCAACTGACAATTCACATGATAAATAACATGTTTAAGAGCACAGATTCAGAGCGCTCAGCTCCAAAAGCAGGATGCCTTAAAGAATGGCACTTATCTCGCAATCTTTAAGATAACAAAAATATAAAAAGCCCATCAACAGCTTTGGCATTTCAAAACTGTCGAAATGCATGTCACGCTCCAATTTGCATATTACAAATAGCCCCTCACCCGTCCCCGCAACACTGCAAAAGCTTGCACATGGGAGAGGCAAAAAAAAAATATTGAGAGAAAGCAAAACAAAAATAGGAACAAACAAATCCACCAACCTAACCGCAATTTGTTCATGTCCAACTCAATTTTCGTTACGTAAACTGCATCATATGCCCGGGCAGGTGTACCTACCCGCAGCTCTCTCACCCACACACACAAACACACTCAGCCACACACACACACAACCGCCGTTAGACATAGCTTTTCGTGCCAGCGCGTTGACGATCGGCAGGTGGCGCCACACAAGCTCGCATGTATTCCTGTGTTTTGGCGGCCAAAAAAAAAAGTTTTTCCCAAGCCGCGACTCGATGGGCGACCGCTCTGGCGCTTCAAATTTAATTAAACATGCACACGTGAGCAAATGCAAATAAATAAAAACTTTATGGCTTTTGCGCCAGTGGGTGAGGAATACGCGGACGCCAGAGCGGCCGGTTCGGTGGGTTAGGTGGGTTGGGTGGGTTAGGTGGTGCTGCCAGCCGTGCGTGCGTCTCAACCGTCAGCGGCCATTGCATACAACGGGGTGCCGTGGCGTGCTTAAAACTTTTAAATTTGCTAGGCACTGACCAAATTGTTTGTGGTTGTTGCCGCTGAAGTTGTTCTTGTTGTTGTTGTTGCTGTTGTTGCTGTTGCTGGCCGGACGAAAACTGAATTTGCAGCTAGGCGCAGCAAAATGGAAAAAAGCGGCCAAATTCAGCGAATTTCAGCTTGTGAGGTGTGTGTGTGTGTGTGTGCGAGCGCCGTCCTCTCGCTTAGTTTGTTTCACACAACACGTTTTATATTGAACAGCTTTGCTATGTGTGTGTGCGTGTGTGGGTTTGTGTGTGTTCATGATTTATGCAATGGCAGATGCAACATGAAGAGTGGCCAACATTTTTTAATTGAAATGCACTTAAGTTCTTAGGCGCTTTTCAATCATTGTTTAATACCCTTAAAAAAAGCAGTTTAACAATTTTGGCAAAAAGCAAAAAAAAACGAGCACAGGCAGCTTAGTTTTTTCTTATTGCTTATGTAAATCAAATACACTTTGAAAAATGTATCGATTGATTTATATTAAAATCCATTTATCTACAAATACAAATGTTTTTAAAAAAAACTGCCTTTCTCAATTGTCATGAAATGGAAAACCTATGTACTTGTCTATTTATTTTTTTGCAAAAGTCCTGAAATAGGAAACATATACAATTTCTTGCATAGCTGAAATTTTTCATTAGTATCAGCCGTGTCCTTTGAAACCTAAAACATTTATTTGAGGTCATATATATATATATGTATATAAATATATGATAATCCAGATATTTGCGTATATTAGTCTACACACTGCATTCGAGATTTTACCCAGTTTATTTAAGATTATCATATAAACAGTTTCCCTTGAACATAGACTCTCGACTCTCGAATAGCGCTTGCTTAATTATGTAAATCCCGCGCATACTCGTTTCCTCCACGCCATGAACATTATTTCTGATTGCTGACGATGACATTCAAATGAAGTGAACGACAGAAATGTTTCTAATTTGACATACTCGTCGCGCGGCACGAGTTTTGTTGAAAAGTTGCGCATGTAAAATGCATATGTGAAATAAAATACAGAAATACAAATAAAATTGTAGAAACAGCAACAGAAACAATTAAACTTTTGCCCTGTCGTTCTGCACAGGATCAGGAGGATGTCCTGTGCGCAGTCCAGTAAGCCATGTGGCATTTTTGTTAAAAACTGCATAATTCATGTCCCACAGCAAAGTCCTGACCGAAGCTGACCAAAGCAACAGCCGCAGCTGCAGCAGCATCAGCAGCAGCAGCCGTTGTCGTCATGGTCGTCAACATGCTCTCTTCCACATGGCTGCTCCACACATATTTCATTTAAAATTTACAAGTTAACAATATTAAATATTAACAGTTATTTATGCATTTTTCGGTATAAATCCCAAAAATTTCGCATGCAAAAGCGCACAAAAGTTTTCGACCTCCGACTCGCCCGCTGAGATGATGCTGCACAAATCTGGTAGCCTCTGTGCCCTTTGACCTGTCCTTCTAAGCATTGTGTGACTTGGCATTTTTCATATGCATGTGTAAGCATCAAAAGGCGCGCGTGTGTGTGTGTGTGTGCGTGTGTATGCTTGCGTGTGTAAATTGCATTTGCTTTCTACATTTTATTCAACAGCATTTTGTTCTGTTTCTGTTCTTGATTTAAATAATTTCGGATTTCAGCCCTTTGTATATGCATCTCTCTTCGTATATTATTTACATACATGGCCAAATTGTTTGTCTATTTTGTTGATTTGTTCTGGGGCCAAACCGTTTGCCACACAATTCAAATCTTAATAAATGCAAATTTATTGCCCTTAGACTTTTAGCTTCTCACATTTTCCCCAACAATGAAACTTGGCGGAAGTCTGCCAAAATTTAGCCTGCTTTCTTTGTTTTGGACAACAATTCCCAAAATTTGTATGTGTTTTGTATTTTCCAATCGTTCGCCTGCATTTTTACGCGCAGAAAACGGCAAACACAACAAAACTTCATTAAGTCTAGTTCTAAGCTGCACTCGAAGAACATGGCCTGGACAGGACTTTTCATGACTCGCTAATTTTTGTTGGCTAAAATTTCATGAAATTGTTGCTAGACAAATTTTGGAACCAAGTGTATGCCCTGGCGGGCGGCGAACTCTGTGCCCCCAATAACCAAACTTTTACATTAGCTTTTGCCAAGGACGCAGGACGCAACAGAATACAGCAAACACTTGAAAAGACAGCAACAGTTGCCAAACTTGAGCCGCGTCTCTTTGCCCAAATATGCAAATGAGCTGGTTGCCCCAGACTTGGCTCTGGTCTCTGACAGGCGTGTAAAGTGCTCTAAAAGCGGCACCAAGCAACAACAACAACAGCATTTAGCCAACAAATTGCATTGCATGCGTCTGCCTGCTGGCTGGCAAATGCATTTGTCGCAGCAGCCGCTCCTAAAAACTGAAGAAAAAGGATCGAAAACCTTTTGCAGCTTGCGTGTTGCATTTGTTTACACAACAAGCCAGCCACAGGAGTGAAAAATAAATGGAGTGTGACTAGCAGCAAGCAGGCCAGACAACAGTACCCCTGGATTACAGTTACACAGAACATCCTTTGGTAATACGATGACGTAGCTGCTGTTAAGCGCGCGCTTGTGCTGCTGCTTTGGCTCGCTGTTGTGGTATTTAGACAATGCTCGATGCCCGGCTGGGTGGCTTGTTGCCGCGAAAATGCCAACAAATCATTGTGAGGACAACCCGTTGGGTGACTAGCTGGGTAACAGGGCAACAACGTGCCACAACAACGACGACATCATCATCAGTTGTGCGCCTAAGTAAGCCGCATTTTGTGGATTCAAATGACGCCCTTATCCGCCACCCCTCGCACCGTTGCTAGTATGCAACCTCAACGCTCGCACAACAAACGACGTGGTTGCAAAGTGATTTCTGGTTTAATGTTTTTTTTTGTTAATGTTGCTCATGTTGCAACTGACCAACGCCTCCGCTGCTGCTGCTTCTTCTGCTGCTTCTGCTGCTGCTGCTGCTGACGTTGATGATATTGTTGCTGTCATCAGCAGTGGTTGCCGCTATGGTGAACTGTTACTGGTCACTCACTCCGTTTGGCAAGTCAAACATGAGCCATGTGCGGCATGCTCGTGTCCGTTACACAGTCCTTGTCCCTCGCATTACCTCTCAGTGTCTGCCTTTTTCTCGCTCTGGTGCCTGTCATGTGGCCACTTCTGTTGCTGTTGTTGCACCTACAAAAAGTGCGACCACGGCTAATTTTTCGCCCTATGCATGTGTGCGCGTGTGTGTGTGTGTGTGTGTGTGACTCCATTAGCTGTTGACAAAGTTGTTCACCCGGTCTTGTCTGTTGCTGTCTCTGTGTGGTTGCGTGTGTGTGTGTGTGTGCTTTGTGGCTGTGTAGCCGAATTTGACACAACATTTGTCAAACCACAAAATGGCAGCCGCAACGTTACTTTCATTATGCAAAAGGTCAGCAAAACAGGCAACGGCTCTATGGTAGTTGTTGCTGTTGCCGTCGTTGTTGTTGTTGCTGTTGTTGTTGCTCCCAAATGACATTTGACTTGGTTTGCCTAGCTTACATCGTTTGTGTCCGGTCAGCTGCCTGGCCAATAAGCTGCGATTTATCAACTAGCAACAACGAATTTGTTACCACTGTCAGCCCCTTCTACTAGCTTATGTATATTTTAGTCACGCTGCGCCCATAAAATTGTATTAACATTTGCGCAGAAAAACCCGAAAATCAAAACACGCATATGCATAATCGTATTGCATGTGAAAATTTGCAAATGCAATCAACACAATACAATGTACAGCCAAATAAGCGCAGTGTATGTGTATGTAAGGATGTAGTCGGTGTGTGTGTGCGTGTGTGTGTGTGTGTTTGTGTTTAGGTGCTGATTGCTGGCTAGCTGGGCGCTATAGGAAATCAATTAGTGCAAACATATTTGCTGCGGCGCCCTTTCGCTTAGGCCTGGCTAACGATGATCGATAATTCAATTGGGATTCGTCGCCCGTAGGAGTCGTATGTATTGTACCCTGTAACTCTTAAAAATGAGCAGAATGATTGAAATGCAGCTTTGTAAATGTGTGCAATAGACGAAAGAAAGATTTCCAATCTCATAAATCATTTACGCAAGCTTGCCCATTGATATGTCGCTTGGGGTAAACACATAAATGTTGCCTTCCTCTGTGATTCTCGTGACCTTCGTGACCAAAGCAGAAGGATATGAGTTCTCTTCCCTTCACTCAAATCACTCGATTTTCCTAATTTTCTTGTTGAGTAAGTGTAGGGTATCTGATAGTCGGACACTCGAATAGCGATGTTTCTGTATTGCTTTTTTTATTTACTGACGTCCCATATTATTAATAGCTCAGCCGCATGGTATATACATATTTAATGCTGCTTATATTTTCGTTTATTTAGCAACAATTAGCAGCTTTAAGTACAAGCTGTTGATTTATGTGCATTGTGCACCGAGTACACGGTGTGTGCTAGTGTGTGTTTGTGTATTAAATGTGCGCCATAAAGTATGCAATATTTCTATGTGTGTTTGTGTGCATAATTAATAATTTAATTGCTTCTGTTTATCTCTTAATTAAAAGGGATTTATTTGACCCGTAACGCACTGTGAACCGCAGCAATTTCAATAGCAATAACAATATCAACAACAACAACAACAACAATAACAACAAGATTCGCGGCACAAATCGCTGCACTTTATTTTATATTACTTTGCTAATTAAGTTCATAATTAATCGCATTTAATGTGGTTTTTGTGGCTATCGCTGATGATGATGTTGTGACTCTTATTGTTGTTGTTGCTGCTGCTGCTGATGCGGACCACAAAAACTGATTAGGGCCTAGCTTAATTAGAATTGATTGCTCAAAAGATTTGTACACACAAGCACAACAACAATAATAATGCGAGATTAAATATGCTAATCGAATTGTCTTCTGCTTCCTCTTTTGTTTTATTTACAGGTGAGTCCACACGCTTATTGCCAAATGCCAACACAATTAGTAAGTAAAAGCTGAGAATATTTTGTTAAAAACCTGTCAGGCACACGCCTTAAATTGTGCCTCAATGACTCGTTGAATTTTGAAAGCATATTTTGCGCTGCGCCGCATCTTTTCTGCCTATTTGGCAGAAACTTAATTAGCCGTCAAAACAATGGTGGCTACAAGCAAAACCAAGGTTCCCCATTACCCCAGCCCCTTCCCCCAAAAATCTATACACACAAGCGCCCAGCGAGTCGCATCGTCTAATTTTCATAATTGTTATTATAGAAATTCAGCAGCCATAAACAAAAGGTTAGTTACTTGCCTAATGACTTGAAGTGCTGTCTTCTTCACAGCCTGCCTTCCTGCCTGCCTGGCTACCAGGGGCAAAACTTTTACGGCCCGAATCGCCTGACTTGATAAACAAGCAAATGCGCTTATCACTGCGCCCAACTTTTCTGGCAGCCCTCCCTCTATCTATCAGTTGACTTGCGGAGGGGGCGTTGGTGGAGCTGCGTAAACCGCGCACTCATAACCAAGTCGCGTTCAATGCGAAAATGATAGCCGGCCGTCTCCAAGTTCACAACTTTTCAGCTATTTGCTGAGGCGCGGCGGCCGGTGGCGGCAGCGCCACCCACAATTCTATTAAGTGGGGGAGTGGCTAAACAGCCCAACACTAATTACAATGCCGTGGCGTTGATTTTTATGTGCCTGAAATTGAAATGGAGCACAGCACGGAACACTAAACGCTTTTAAAGATGCCTTAAAGCGTTGCCACAGTCAAATATTTTACGAGCCGAACGGAGAAGCTGCCCCACACCTACACACTCACACAGCCGACACCCAGCCCCTCCCTTTACTGCTCTGCGGCAGGCAACAGCCTACAAAGTTGCACGTTGAACTTTACAACTTTTGCGCCATTTGAGTTGCCAATGCTATGACTATGCCTCCAACAGTTGTTTGTTTGCTTGTTGGACGCTAACAAGTTTGAGCCATGTCCTCTGCTGACTTCAACAACCGGACGCCTTTCTATTATTAATGTCACTGTTGTTGCTGCTGCTGCTGCCGATGCTGCCGATGCTGCTGCTGCTGTGTAGTTTAATTAATTAATTTGACAAAGTTTTCAATTGAACTTCAGCTGGTCAAATCGCACAGCTTTAATGCGGCTGCAAAACAACCAGAGAGCTGTCCAACACACACAAATCAGCACTTAAAAATTACGTTGCCAAACAAACAATGTGCAAACGAAGCCAATAATAAATTTATTTTTAATACCTGGCTTCCATGTCTATGCAAATATGGCACTTCTTTAAGGCTTCCTTTGTAGTCATAAACAAAAACAAAACTGTAAAACTGGAAAAACAAGATAAATTACTTTTCTTTCCGGATGTCGAAGCTGAAATACCCTATGCCAGTTGTGCATTATGTCTCTGCATATTTGGATATTAACCAAAGAACTCCCATTTAACAGGCTCATTTTCTAATTGATAGTTCTTCTACATTGACTAATGTATATTTTTCTTGTAAAGTTTCTTTTTGGTAAACTTCTCTGCTAGTTTCTAAGGCAGTTCGATGGACGCAGATATTTGTTGTTTCTGTAAATGCATTAGATACTAGCTTGCATGGCAATAATTTTACAGCTGCAACTGCAGACAAAGACTTTCTATAGTCGTGTACTCTACTCTTTTTGATCTAGAGTATAAAACAAGTTCAACATATTGTTGGTCTTATATCATTTCGAATTTTGTGGCATTTCGTGTGCACATTTAATTAACAAACAGAAACACAATTGCAACCTTCAGTTGCAGCTTGAGTTGCATGCGTATAACTCTTACAATTTCCATATCTGTTGTTGTTGCCACAATAATGTTGTCTACATACCTGAGCAGATAAATTGATAGATTTGTCTAACAGATTTTCATGGATACTCTATTCTGATTTACTGCAAAATCATTTGTGACTGCCAAAGGGCCGTAAGGGCATTTAAATTTTCATTAAGTCGCATTAACTGGCAACTTTTTGCCTGTGCCTATGCCTATCGAATGCACAACAGCAGCAGCAGCGGCAGCAGCAGCAGCGGCCGCGGCAACAGCAAAAAGGTTTACCCCATGACCTCAAAAATGTTCATGCCACACTTCCGCTGCTTACGTTGCTTCCGCTGATTGTTGTTGTCGTTGTTGTTTTTGCTGCTGTTTGGCTGCCCGCGCATGAGTTGGCTATAATTAAAAATGCTATTACTGCCAACTTCATATAAATTTTTAATTAGCAATTTTTGCTATTTTCCTACTTTTGTTGTGCACCCCAACAACAACAGCAACAACAACAACAACAGAGGCTGCCTTATTGTTGTGGTGGTGCTTCCTCTTATTGTTGTTGCTTTTGTTGCCTGTGCTTTGGTGAACTTTTTAAATTAGCACTTTGTTAAACACTCTGATGAAAAAGGTAGCACCACCACCACCACCACCAAAAGGCGCCACCACCCACCATCGTGCAACAAAAATGTTGGCATAAATTGTTTTTTAAAAGGATTTTGTCCATTGCTCAGCGCTCCGGACCGCACCCCACCGCACCGCAATCACCTTAGCGGCAACCCGTGACACGGCAGCTGTTCATACGCATTAAGTACCACAGCGCTGCGGTGGCTGTCATAAATTTTTAGATCTGCCTGCCCGATAGCTAGACTATACTCGACTAGAAGCTACACTGCTTTCAAATATGCGAAAAGCAAATACAAATTAAACAGAGCGCATTTCTAATATTTTTCAATTAAAAAACCCATACAAAATGTAAATTTTTCCTAAATATCTTGTAGTTCTTAATCTCTTTATGATAAACATTTGAACCCTCTTGGGTCCCTATATACCCTATCTTGGCGTTTATACCGTCAACAGAGAGTATTTGCATTCTTAAAAAGCCAACAACAAAAACTGTTGCCTGCTTATTTGAGGTAAGCGTGCGCGAGAAGTTGATTAGCATAGCAAAAGGTTTGTGGTTTTACTTTTTGTTGCTACTGTAATGATTAGATTTTATGCATGGGCCCATGGGATGGCACGCCCACAGCGCTTGTTGTTGCTGTTGTTGTTATTTTGTTTGCCGTAAAAAGGCGCAAATATTGACAATTATGGCCTATAATTTGACACCCATCGGAAGCAACAAAAGCAACGACAGTAACGCACGCCTGTCAGCACCATAAAAGTGACAGCCAAAGGGTTGACAATTAAAATTAAACCAACCACACACACACACACACACTCACATTTCTCGTGTGAGCTTTGTTGAGCAACGCTATGTGATACAGCTGCTGTGCTTCACACACACACACACACAGAGTGCGATACGCACAGACGCACGCACTTCTGTCATGCATTTTAATTAAAATTAACTTCATTTTTATGACGCTGATGTCTGTGTGGCATGTGTCGCTTTGTCTCTTACTGGTCGCTGGTTGCTTAGTTAGTTGCCACAATTTATACAATTAAATAAAGATTTTATTATCATGCCGCTGGCTTTTAATGTCTTCGAGCTTGATGTGCGGCACACTCTCTAGCTATGTGTGTGTTTGTAAATATTTAAGCTGCAAGCATATCAAATTTACTGTTGTAGGTGTCGCGTCGGCATATTTTAAAAGCTTTTCGTTATACAGCGCCGCGTTTACTTAGCATACAAGGGCATAGGTGGCAAGAAGGGTGCTGCATCCTGTCGTTTACTTTTATATGTATGTACGTATATATATATATATGTATGTATGTATTTATATGGGAGCATGTATGCAAATTTATGTGACGTTGTGGCAAGCACGCGCTCACTCTGGCTTAAGGCTGGGCCCCAAAAGGAATTTCCTGGCTACGGCTTTTGTTTTCTAGCTGACGCTGCAGCAGCCGTCCTCCTTGTTGTAGCCCAAATGTATGCAAAGCTGTGTTTAAAGTGTGGCAACCACATCACATGCCAAGCGGCTATGTGTGCGTGTGTGTGTGTGTGGCTTGTTGGCAATTTAATGGGCGCGACCTGCCGTCGCGTCGTTTATGCATATTTAATAGTTGCTATTTTTGCTAAGTGCTTGAAATTGTCAGCGCACGAGCAAGCAAAAAGGCAGACAAAGACGTTTGAAGAGCTGCAAATCCGGTGCAAAGCTGCCTGAAAGCCACATTGGATCATGCCCAGATGCCTATGATTCGTGCTCTCCCACCCCCTTTCTATTCAACTATCGCTCCATCTTGCTCGCAAGCAAACTAATTACATTTTTGCTCAATTGGCACAAGTTGCTCGACCTTTTGCTGACACTCAAGCCAAGTTATACAATTAGCAGAGAGAGAGAGAGACAAAGAGAGAGAGAGAGAGAGAGAGAGACAGCGAAACCAAAAGTTACACTGGCGGCATTTCAATGAATTTTGAAATTTGCCAAACGAAAAAGTTTGCCCAGTATCCTGCCCCAACCACGCTCTCGCACCGCAGCAGCAACCCTTGCAGTTGCTAATGAATTGCCGTAACTGACTTGTGCGCCCAGATTTATGCAACGAAAATTAAAAGGTAAATAGCGCTGGCACGACTGGCTTCAGCTCTGCCAAAGCAAGGATAATAGTTGTCAGCCTCAAAATGTTCCCTCGCCTGGTCCGTTTCTGGCAAAGTTTAATCAAGCGCTATTCTGTTTGCCACGGCATGACACGCCCCTTCGCTGGCTGAATCAACTTTGCATCAATTTCAATATTCCCACTGTTTTCATTTAATTTCACCAACTTAAAACTTAATTGCGTACTTCCTGCGACTTGCTGCTGCTTCTGCTGCAGCGCACTTGGCTGCTATCCTGGCAAGCAGCATCGGACCCCCACTCTGCATACCCTGTAGAATCGCCATTGTGCACTTGCCGCTGCTGCTGGGCCCCGTTTTTGCATTTAAATTTGCAAAAATTAAAGTCACAACGGAGGCGTCAAGGAGCGCAACAGGTGGGCGCGCAAACTCATTTAGGGTATTTATGTAGGGGCGGACTTGAGCGCGCTTTTGTGGCCGGAGGTCTGGGTCTTGTAATTTGCACAGCACCAGCAGCAACAGCAGCAGCAGCTACAGACAACGACAACGGCAATGATAGTTTCCCAGTTATGAATGGCAGTGGCAGCAGCAAAAGCTGATGTTGCTGTTGCTATCGTAGTTGATGCTGCAGCAGAAAAAAGCAAAAAACACCGACCCCACCAGCATCATCATTTAAAAGCGCATTAAAAACTTTTTAGATTAATTTCAATGCTGTTGCGTTTTATTTTTGCGCTGTTGTATTATTTACTCTTGATCCTGCTGTTATAGCCTCCGCCTCCCCCCTGTTCGCGCTGTTCGCGCTGCTGGCTCTGTGTTTTTGTTTAATGTCGCCCATTTATATTCAAGCTGCTGGACTTTAAAAAATCGTACATTAAATTCAACGAAAACTCACGCATATTGTAGCATAGTATTGTTCGCGCGCTCTAAAATATGCTACATTTCTTAGCCATCTCGGATTACTAATACGTTTTTCGTGTTCCATTGTTGGCTGGCAACAAGTTTGGGTCTGCGCTCAAATACA
Source organism: Drosophila kanekoi (assembly GCA_037075305.1). Classification (NCBI taxonomy): domain Eukaryota; kingdom Metazoa; phylum Arthropoda; class Insecta; order Diptera; family Drosophilidae; genus Drosophila; species Drosophila kanekoi. The sequence continues at coordinate 742,763 of JBAMCE010000665.1, forward strand.
TGAGCTAGCATGTAAAGTGCTTTGCTTGTTGCCGCTGTGTTAACTGGTTGCAGTCAGCAGCTGGGGGCGGGTAACGGGGTAACTGCTGCTGCAATTCAATAGATCCAACCTTTTCAATATACATTTGCCAAATCATCAATATTTTTGCAAAAATTCATGCATGTTGCATTGGGGCGCCCCTAGGGCGACGACGGCTGCCGAGCGTTATAAAAACATACAACAACTCACACACAACGCGCACACACTCTTTGGCTGGCAGTCGCTCTTACAATCATTTTCAATAAATTTATCTGCAATTTTTGTGTGCGCATGTGGGTTGCTCATACGCCATATGGACGCACAGAGTCCTTGGCCTGTTGTACCTCAAATTCAATTCCTCACACACAAATACATATCTTTTTTTTCTCTACCTTTTTTTTTTGCTCATAATTTCTGTCAGCAGTACGGCATTCATGCTGCTTAGGCTTAGCTTTAGCTCCCATTTCAATCGACGAATGGTAAATCTTTTTTCAAATATGATTTTATTTAAGCCACACGTGATTTGCTTTCAAGGATTTATCTATAGGTAGAGAAATCACTGAAAGGGGCTTACAAATACAGAAATATTCCCCCAGACCGTTGCGAAATTGATTTCCATGGCAATATGCACAAATCTGCGGGTCTGACCCTTTTTCGACCACAAATTATACGCAATTAAGCAAATTTGTCTAGGGCCCAAAAAGTAAAATCAAAGACTGGCCGCTGATTAACAACTAAAGACACAAAACCATAAACCAAGCGGGGCAAAAAAGAAACCAGCCACACAAAAAAAAAAACAGAAAAAAAAAACAGAAAATAAAATAAAAATACAAACGACATGTAAATAAATAAACGAGCTGAAAACGCACTCGAGAGGCAAACGGAAAGACAACAAGGAAGCGAAACGAAATGGAACGGCATAAACCGGAGGCCAGGACAATGGGACGCCGTCAGTGGCAAGTTCATTTAACTTGCGGCGCACTTCCGATTTACCGCAAATTTGAAAACCAACAAGCAACCAAAAATTTGCCCAAAGGGCAACACCACACAACAAACGAAATAGAATGCCACCGCCAACAAAATCCTACAAGTAAATAAAAGTACGAGTACGCTGCACAAGGCCCAACCCGGCGACCAACGGACACATAGACGGACCTTCGTCAAGGGGTTGGAAAGACCAAAAGATGAACAAAAAAACAAAGCTAAAAAAATTGTAAAATTCAATTTGAGACCTTTTGCTATTTTTAACACTTTTAACTTTGATTTATGCAAAAATTTCCACTTCAGTTCAGTTTGCACGTAGACACTTGTATACCCTAACAAAGGCTACAACATTTCGTCATGATATTTGCAATGTTTAAAGAACACGAATCTGTTCATTTACAATTCATATCAAAAAGTCAAAATGTCAAAAGCTGCATGTTCTATAACATGTTTTCTAAATAGATATAATTTCCGATCTAAGTTAAAGCCCAAGTCTTAAGCTTCTTAAGCTTCATTACTTTCATTCATTACGACATACATTTAAATGACATCAAAGTGCTTGATTGTGCAAGGGTATGTCATATTCGGTTTGTTGTGTGTTGTTTTTTTCGAACTTTCCTTCCATCCATAACTTTTGATTTTGTCCTGTTGATTTGTTGATTTCTAGCAAATGTTTGTAGCATTTCCAATAAAACACCGTTGCCGGCTAAAGAGTCGTTGATTGTCAATGTCAGTCGCAATGCCTTCAATAAATCATTTCATCAGTTGACTGTGTTTTTTTTTCTCTCTTTTTAGTTATCCTCTTGCTAGTTTCGGCTATTTCCTGCTGTCTGCTGGCAGCTGCAGTCATTCGTCATATTTTTGCTAACTGTTTTTTTTAGCGTTGTTGTTGCCTTCTGCTGTCATAGACGTCACGGGAAACACTTTGGTTTTGTTTTGCTTCTGTCTATATTTATCCATTTACCTTCAGCACGTGTCGTCGCTCACACACACACACACACGCACGCAGGCATATGAAGCAATCATTAATCAGGCACGTTAACTGACAGTTTGAGTTTATTAACAGTCGATTAAATATCAATTGAAATTTTATAAATTTAATTATTTGCTCAGTATATAGGTTATGCATTATGCATGTGCCAATCTGTTATATTGCATTTCTCTTAAAGTGTCATTATAATACATATTGTATAATAATTTTGGTTAATTGTGTGCCATTTGATTTTATATTTTTGGCAGTTTATTTTTATCCTGAAATTGGTTCAGTTAATTAAGTATGCCGCCTGTTACATAATTTAATTGTGAAAAAAGGCTTTGCATACTTTTGGGGGCGGCTGCAAATGCAAATGCAAAAAAAACACGAGCATTAATAAACCGGAAGCACAGCACAAGTCCGAGCGGAAATGAAGCAAAAACCCTTGCATGACACACACAGGCACACGTCTGGGCTGTGCTGGGGGCGAGTGGCATGTGGTTGTTGATGCATTGCTTAATACAAAGTTGGCCGCTCGGCTTGACCGTTCGCAGTTCTGTCTGCTTATCTGTGCGCGAAAATGCATTTTTGCATACAACATAACCGCAACAGATGCGGTCGCTTCAATATAAATGCAGTTACAAATGATGCCGCCAAACCAACAGGCGCTGTTTGTGTGCGCGTCTGTGAATGTGTGCGTGTGTGTGTATGTGTGAGCGTGCGTGTGTTGCGTGCATTGCGGTCATTACAACGAAATTCGTTTGCAATTTAAGCGCCCAACGTTGTGGCCCTTGGTCATCGCGTACTTTTTATGGCCATATCGCAGTTAAGGCCCCACGTTTGCCATGTTGCTGCTTGTTGTTTTTATGCTTTGGTCATTTCCGTTTTTGTTGCTGTTGTTGCTGTTTTTGTCTGCACATTACGAACGCTGTCATCGCCCTGTCCGCAATTGCTCATCACTGCAGCGGTCATATGTGTAGGTGTGTGTGTGTGTGTGGGTGTGTGTGTGTACCGCCGTGTCTGTGCGCTGCTGTGAGTTGGCTTTAAAAGACGCCATTGCCAACTGCAGATTTGTAATAGTAAATTTTGCTGATAAGCTTAAGCTGCCCGTATTTGGCATATGAAGACGAAAAGCAGCTTTTCAGCTTTGCAAACGGCAGACAAACAGGAATCAGAATGTTTGTTGCGGCTAATGAAGAGCAAATGCAAAATCGTACTCAACGAGCCAGCTAGCCAGTCGTCGACCAGCCAAACCATCCGCTTCTCTATGGTGCTCATTAATTCGCATAATCAAAGAGATGCAGTAACAGGCAAAAGCAGTAGCTGCAGCAGCAGCAGCAGCAGCATATTTGTCACATGATTACCGTATCCAATCACACGGTGCTTGTTTGTGCCTTGACATGGATTACATGACATCGCGTCTATCCCCAAAAATTTGGACAGAAAAGGGGTCCACAGTAGCAAATCGCGCACGCAATTGTGGCTCCCAAAAAGCATTAGCAACAAAAACACCAAGAGCAACAGCAGCAACATCGACCACGTCAAAAAACAAACCTTGCACCATAATTTGCAGCTGACTGGCGGCAAGCAAGTGCCAAGTCGAGGCATCCGACCGGGCAGACCCCTCTGGCCGAGCGCCAATAGACAATGTCCTATGCATATTTGTCAAAACGCAGCTGAGAGCTCATTGTGGCCGCTGCTGTAGGCTGCTGTCGATTTCAAATGATGCCAACGACACAAGCACACACACACACACGGACACAAACAGAGAGCTGCACACGCACACACTTAGCCATACACAGGCATGCATAACTGAAATTGAAACTGTTTAGTGTTGTCCTGTGCCTATTCGCTTTGCTACGGAAAGCAGATAATTTGCTTGAAAATCCATTTTCCGCTTCTTGTTGTGGCATGAATCCAACTCTCTCACATGCAGCATGTGTGTCTGGGTGATAGAGTGTGTGTGTTTAGCAGTACATACAACTTTATTGTGGCAATAATCAGACAGACAATTGAAGCAATGCCAGCACCTTCGAGTGCTTAAATTGTGCATGTAGCTAAGCTATCTGGGGCCTAATAAATCGCCGCCATCATCATTTTAAGAAGTCTATGATACTTGGGAATATTGCTTGGATTAAGGGCTTCGCTTTATAAGTTGGCACAAACATAACCATAATGTTAAGTAACCTGTTAAAACATCGAAGTTTGCCCATTAAATTATCAAAGTTTTCGGAGAGATATTTTTCAATGACAAATGGCCTGCGCTTCCTTTTCGAACAAAGTAAAGCTCGATAAACTATTCTGTTCGACGTTAAAATTACTCACAAAAGTTTGAAGAATATTTGTATCTAGCAAAAGAGTCGGCAAACCATTCATTCGGAATACCTATTCTATTTTTATTTTCTGATAATTTGTACGAATGTTGCAAGTGATGTTAGATTTTTAATCCAAGCAGCAGCTCTGTCGCATTTAGTCACAACATTTGGCCGCGGCAAGCAACAATTTTCGCTAAATTTTGTCAAGACAGAACATGATGCTCAACATCCTCATCGTCATAATCATCTTCTGCTGTCGAAATATCATCATCATCACCTTTGTCGATGGGGACGGCACAGCACTTAGCAACATCGTTGCGAGCGGCTTAAGTAGTCAGCGTCGTTGCCAGTGATTACTGGGACTACAGCTAGTCATGGCCTAAACATTGCCATTCCATATTCATAATTGCTAATGGAATATGCTGTGGCCACTACGACGACTTAGGCAGCAATGACTACGATGTTGCTGATGGTGAGGACGTTGACGCTGTGGCCGCCCTGGTGATTATGAGCAGCCCACTGCAAAGTGCCAGTGGCCTAGCTGTTTCTACATACACACACACCCACCCACACACATTTCAGTATGTGTATTTGGTATCTTTTAGCCACGGCTGGGCGCTTCACTGGCAGGCAAGAACCTTGCAGCTGGCGTCACTGGCAGGCGACAGGCGGTGTTTCTGATCCTGGGAGAAATTAATTTGCAACTTGCGAGACATTTGGCGTTGGCGTTGGCGTCTATTTACATTGTATACATTACGTATACGCCCAGCAGGCTGGCAGTGCTTTGAGGTTAGGTTTTTAGCGTGCGCAGCTGTTCCCTTGCGCCTGTGGCGTGTACAGGGTGGTGTTAGTGCTAGCGTTCTACACTAAAAACCAAAACAGAGCAAAAAGCCAAAATATAAAGAGAAAAAAAATACAAAAAATATGTAGAAGAAATGTGTGCTAATTTCGAGTCGCTCGTCACCTGCAGCAATTTACACTGCCGTTGGTGGTGGCTAAAGTTTTTCGTAGCTGTCTGGCAGCTTTTTGTTAATTGGTTCAGTCACCTGTCTCTTGATCTGCCAGTCAAGCGCACACGACCCATGGCCAGCCATGCCGACAGAACGGAAGGAATAGACGCGCCGAAAAGCAAAGGAAGGAAGCTAGCGCCCAACACACAACGCCCAATGCTCTTTGCCAGTTGCCCAATGAACGTTTTAGATTACAATAGTGAACGGCCTGGGCGGCCATTGGGTGACACATTAGCCCTGTGGGTAGCCAGACTTTGCTGGAATGGGGTGTGGTGGTGCTGCGGCCGCCCAGCGGGCTGGATCGACCGCAAAGTTAGCGCTCGCCGTCGTTAACTTAATTGGCCATCACCACCCACTTTGCGGGTTTTTATGACTACGGTGACGACGACGTCGACGACGGCGACGATGACGCTGAAGTTGCGACCCGGCCTCAGAAAAAACAACAGCATTAACGGTGTGAGTGTCGTCAACGTCGACGTCGGCGTCGGCGTCGCCTGTCACATTTTTGACATTTTTATTCTACATTTTTGTTGCTATTTAGTTCTTGCCGCTTTTGTTGTTGTTGTTGCTGTTGTTGTTGCCTTTGGTTCGGGCAACGAGTGTATTTTCTATGACTTTTTGTTTGGCTGTCACCTGGGCCATAATATTTTCCGTTGCCTACTTTTAAGCGCCAAATTTCGGCTTGCTTGGCTTGGCCAGAACGGGAGCAACGACGTTTGTGCTCGTTTTGCCACGGGTTTTCTATTTTTATTGTTGTTGTTGCTCTGTCCCGCTCTCGTGCGCTCTCTGTCATTCGCTCTGTGATTAATAGGTGTGTTAATGGATGTCATTTTGATGTTTCCGTCAGGCGCATGTCCGCCCCAGCTGCTGCCCTTGCCGCACATCCGACCGCCTGACCCGCACTGGCACTCGTTGGCCGCGGCTGTCTTTATGTTTAATTTGAGCATTTCTCGCTAATTTTTAAGGCTCGTCATTAAATGTAGATAATTTTTTATATTTCACGTTGGCCGCCTCCAGTCCATTTTCTATGGGTTCTAGGTTTTACGTCTCTGTCCGCCCTTTTTTCATGGCCTTTGGCCCAGGGCGCGTCGTAAACCGTAAATGTAACGAGCCAGCTACATGACGCTGGCCTGAATGTGGGCAGGCGGGCAAGTGGAGGTGGCTTGTGTCGAAGCACCACTGTTGCTAAAGCCTTTTATTTGTGGCTGTAGACATATCGTAAAGGTATTTTTAATTAGTCTCAATGCAGTTTAAAGCGCGCGCCTGAAAGCATGCAACAGAAAACGTTGGCAAAAGCTTTAAAATTCTTGCGTGAGTGTGTGTGTGTGCGTGAATGTATAACGATGTGTGGAAAGTGTGCATATATGCAAAGTGCAACATGTTTTTTCGCCCGCCTCCAACAACAGACACACCCCGTCGATTTTATTGCCACGGCCGCAGCGGCATGCAGCGTCGGGCACAGTAATCGATATGTAAACATGCGGGTTCACAACGTTTTCACATGCTGCTGCTGGTGTTGTTGCTTTTAGTCGCCGAGTGTATAAATTTAGAAGCAGACAAGCCAAAAATAAAAAACAAGGCAAACAAAACACCAACAACAGAGGCAGCGACAGCTACAGCGACAGCAACAAGCTGCAAGTCGCTTGGCATGCAACATGTTTTATATAAATCAATTACTTGCCAAACATGACGCGCACATGCGATGGATTTATGGGCGTAATGTGGGCGTGTCGCACGCATACATTTAGCAGTTGTTGTCTAAATGCATTTAAAACTTTTATGTTGTTCACAATAATTAAATTAATTGTTGGTGCTTAAACTAAACAAAAGCAAAGAGAAAAAAAGAGCGTTAATTAGCATGCGTAAGGCGAATTTGATATACATACATGCTATATCCAGCATTCTGCTAAATATGATCAATGCCAATCATTTAACTGTCGCGGCGCTTAAATTTGACATATAAAATCGAATTATGCGGCATGCAAATTAATTGAGATTTGCCTGCAAAAATTGAAATTGACGCGCGAAAATTGCGAGAGCTGACAAAATTGTTTGCAGCAGGCAACGATTTGTGGCCAGAAAACGGACATCATCATCAACAGCAGCAACAGCACTAGCAGGAGCAGGAGCAGGAGCAGGAGCACGACTAGCATCCTGGCAGCAGGACAAATTTGTCACAGCAATTTTGGGGCCATGAATTGATATAAACGGTCCGACAGAGAGAGGCCTCCAAAAAATAATGCGCTAAATAAATTGCGAAAAATTACATAAAATATTTAAGCGCATTCAAGTGTGGCGCCATAAAAAATGGCGTGGCATTAAAAATTTTGGAGTGAAAGCAAAGCGAGCGGCAAATGGCAGGCGGCAAGGTGGTTGAAACGCCATTTGCCTGAATAGGAAAGGGGTGGGGGTGGAAATGGAAATGGAAGTGGAAGTGGGTTGAAGCTGGTGTAAGGTTAGGGCTCTGGATGCTTTGGTGTTTGGGTTGACGGCAAGTCTGACAGGCGAGTAGACAGGCAGCTAAGATGGGTGTAGGGGGATGTCCCACAAAGAACAGACAGGACTGAAAGGCAAGGCTAGAATAACAAAAGCAACAACAAATTATGTGTATAATACGAAATAGCAACGGAATATTAGACATTTGAGAATTGGCATCGCAAATTTTTCATTGACTAGCCGCCCTCAGCCCAACAATGCCACCTGCCATGCAAATGTAAAACATGTGTCCTGTGGAGCGCCTTCAACTTTGCCAAACGTGCACGGGCCACGTTTTGAGAACTTGAGCAGACAAATAAACCGAAGCTCTGCGTTGTGCCGTTTGCCGTTGTGTGTTTCGACTCTAGCTCAGACGTTTTTAATGCATTTTTTATTTGGTTGCCGCAAAAAACGACAAGCAAATAGATGCACATAAAAATAAATAAGGGACACACATACACATACACACACACACCATGTGAAAAGGTCGCCCATATTAACACTCCGTCTTCCCATCCAACCCACACAGGAAACGCGAACGCAGCATATATTTTTTATTTTATTTTTTTTTTATTTGCTATTGGCGTTGTGTGTCCAGCCGCCATAAATTTCAATGCTGCTGAATTTTGTATGAACTCGATGCCCCCAGCCAGGAGAGCATTGCTTGACCCCGGCACGACCTAGGAGTGAGTGTGGAGCAGCAGCAACCACATACGTTTCTCTACGTGCTTCGTCTTTGCTTTAAAAACGTATAATTTATTTTAAAAGAGCCCCTCAACACACAAGTCAAATGGCCAAGACCGGAAAGGTAAACGGAGAACCTTGCCCACAAAATCAATATGAAGGACAAGATTTATGCAGCCGGTAATCGCTGCTCAGGCTCCGGTCCACAATCTCTGCCCCTGCTTTAGCTCCTGCCCTTGTGTCTGCATTTGTATCTGCCTCTAGCTCATTAGAAATGCCAAACAGCATATGCCTGCCATTTGCATACACCCATAACACACACACACACACACAGACTCTAACATTCGCAGTCGCACACGCACAACTCTTTATGTATGATGTCACATTACAGCCGAGTGAATATCTTAATAGAGACGACGCCGCCGTCGACTGTCGGAAAAAATTGCCTAACTTTCCGGCCGTGCATGAGAGCCACCATGCCAAATATCAATGAAAATGTCATACACAAGTAAATTGCCAAAGCCTAAGATAAAAAACACACACTGAAAGAAGTTGAATATAATAAAATAAAAAAAACTGTTGCCTACCATAGGGCGGAGAACATTTTTTCTACTGCATTCGCAGCGTTAAGAAGTCAGACAGACAGACAGAGACAGACACTGGGAACACATGTTTTGAATAATTTATGCGGGCGAGCGCACGAAATGTGCCCGCCAGGAGTTGAGCCTGTTATCCTGCCGCCATCGTCGCCGTCTGAATCTCCTTTTCACTTGGCACTAGGCCAAGCAAAGTTTTTTGCACACAAACACAAGCACACGTGTGCCAAAGCAAAAAGGTGATAAATGCATAAGCAGCGAACTTTTTCTCGCCTTTCCACTTTGCTTCTCGATTTCACTGCCACCCCGAACGAAGAGGGTGAGTGAGCAGGGGCAAGTAGATAGAGAAGGAGGTTGAGAGTCGTACTAATAGCGAAATTGCTACAAATCGTTTTGGCCAAACTTGCGCAAGTTTATTATGTCTCACATACACTCACAAATATCCAGGCACACACACACACACACACTCTGACACTCTGACACATAGCTACAGGCGTTTGAGAGTCTACCCTTCACCTCTCTCCACATTCTAATTTGGCTCTGCTTCAAATATTTATGCAAATAAATTGAAATAAAAAAGTGCTTTTTTAACTCTCGAAAGCAATAAAAACCTAAACGTAAATATTTAGTAATTCCGGTTTAAACCTACGACCAAGCGATACGTTATAGCAAAAACCACTCGAAAATACTGCTGAAGAGTTAGGAATATACTCTCTACAGAAATGAGTTAACAACTGCATTCATTCAATACATACTAGATTGAAGCATTAATTAAAGTAAATCTTTATTGTAAGCGAGCAATCGTTTGCCAATGTATGTATTCTCCATGTGTAGCTAAATATGAAGAATTTTTCGGTTGTTTAAAATCAACCTGTGAAAAAGATGATTTTGTAGACGTAGCCTTTCGATGGGATTCTCCAGTAAGGCTAACAGATCTTAAGAGTGTGATATAATAACAGTTTTTTTTTGATAATGTATAAACTAGGAGCTCTCTCTCACACACTTTTCTGTATAAACTTAACATTTAAACTTTTTGCTAGAGGGATATTAATAACATATCGTACGGCTCCTTATCAACCCTACAGTCACAGTTTTAGCACATTTAAATATGTACCTAAAATGAAATGTAAATAAAGTTTCTCTCTTCGCTCCTCTCTCCTCAGTAAACCTTTAGTTATAGCCTCGCCAAGTGCTTTACTATAGTAAGTGTTTCGGTATGAAACTTGCCGGTACGGGTTATTGCTGCCATCTCAGGTGTTTTGTTGTTGTCTTTGCTGTGGCTGGAGTTTGGCAGTAGCCGCAGCTGCTACACTTTGGTGGCATTCTCATATAATTTATTGCCTCACGGCCTGCCAGGCAGCAGCGGCAGGTGGGTCTTGAGTTGGGTTCTTGCTCTCTCTCCCCCTCCGTCTTTATATCTATGTTGTCTATTGCTATGTCTATGGCTGTAGTTCTGGCAATGGCTGTTACTGTGGCCGTGTAACTAGGCCGCAGCTACAAGTTGCGTTTATCAACTGACACAACTAACAAACAAATGAGAGAATGGGGCTGTCCCGCAGCAGCTGCTGCTCTTAGCGGGGGTGGCTGTCTGCCTGTCCAAACAGCGCTTTCTAATTAGAATTTATAAGTTGCTTGGCAGCCGCGGCTTAAAGTCTACACTTAAAATTTAAAGCCAGCAGCAAGCTTCATATTTGCAACTGCTGCTGCTGCAGCGACTGGTAGCAATAATTGTTATTTCAAAGGCTGCCGCAGCTTTATTATGGTTGCAGTTCGAAGTGCGGGGGTGCAGATGTGTGTCGTCAGTTTTCCGCTCTTGTTATTTTTACCTACATACGCAATTTTTTGCACCATGCGCCTGCATTTTCAAGGATGCCACCACCACCACCATCATCATCAGCAGCAGCATCATTATTATCATCGTTGCCATCATCAACAACAGCACCAACAGCTGTGCTGCACACAGTCGACATCAATGGACCGATCCATAGCCCAGCAATGCCGCACAAGCGGAAATGTTGAGTCGTATCTGTGTCGCTGTGGGCTCCACGTACACAACAAGAGTGCACCATAAAGTGAAAGCGGGGGCGTGTGCTGCAGAGACAGACAGAACAAACGACCACAATTGCAACGGGTTGGCTGTTGCGGCGGGTGGTGGCCGGGCGTGCACTCCGGACGAAAAGCCTTTAATCGACAGCAACATATTCGATTTTAATATTCATATGCCGCCATAAATTCACAACAACAAAGGCGTTGTATGGACCGTGCAATATATGAGGGCGTTGATATGGCCACACATACACACAGACACATGTACGGGGAAATACGTGCCTGCCATGCCTCATGTTCTGTGATATATTGGGGTCTTTCGGACAGCTGTTGCTGTTGCTGGCACTTCATGAAATGCACTTTTCAACGGCAGCGCCTGCTCTTCGAATGCAATTATGCGTTGCTTTTGTTGTCATAATTAGCAGCATTGCATTTAACTTATTTATGTTTTGATACTCTGATCCTAAACACAGTTCCCTCTCTCTCCCTCTCCTATTTAACCTGATTATAACCTCGAAAAGGGCTAAATATTTTTCACTGCAGACTTGCAAGTCATGATAAAAACAATCTAATTTAGTATTTACCTTGGAAAATGTGCACGTGCCAGCTTAATTATGGTATTTGCTAGTTAAAGGCGTAACCTTTTGGCCAGCCCTAGCTAGACAATCCTTTCCCATGATAACTATAGGCTATAATATGAAAATCCTTGCTGTCCGCCTCGTATGTCTAAAACTTGTCTCCTTGATTAATCATATAGCATTTGTTGGCCCAATTGAATGTTGCTCTGTCTGGTTAAATTGACGGTTGCTGTGCAGCACTTTAAAGTGTCTCCAAGTAGAAAATGAAATGTGGAGCACATGCACAAGAAATTAAACAAGCACCCTCTCTACCCGCTATCCAATTGGATCAGCCATATCAGAATGTGACGCTCATTACTACAACAACACTGGCAAAGAGGGCGCACACACACAACCGGCTGTTGGTGCTGATGATGCTGACACCCTTTGCTTCCGTCTGCGTCGTGCACTTCAAAAACTTAACCGTTAGGCATATGCGTGATTATCTCTCTCCGCCAGTGTCCGACAGCAGCGGCAGCAACCCCCTTGGCAGAACAAGAAGCAGCAGCACTAGCAGCCCTCCAACAATTGCGCGCTGACCCAGTTACCCGGCAACAAAGGCGGAAGCAAAGGAAACATGTTGAAAGAGCCGAGACAGCAGCAAGGTAGGGGGAGAAAGAATAAAAAGGCACATGTCATCATAGAAATCAGTGAGGAGCGCTGGGCAGCAGCAGGAACGGCCGCTGGCAAAAGAGGCAACGGCTTATGGAAAATAGAAAGGAAAAAGGCGCTGGGAAAATTCATTAAAACGGACCAGTGTGCTAGCTAGAAAGGGACAAGGGGGCAAGGATTGGGCATGGCAACAATAGACAATGGTCCAGTTGGGTCCTGGGGCTTATCAGCCGGGCCATATGTGCACATGCGTCGCAGAAGGACACAGTTCATAATCAAATATTTAGCATACTTTTTAGCAGAGCATGCGAGCATATTACAATAACATTTCCGGTCAGCTTGACAGACAACAACATCAGTTGCAGTCATGTTTAAAGTGGGGGCATTGGCCCCACAAAAACTCCATGATGCGTGTAATGCAATGAGCCGCAGAGAGAGCCCGGGCAAATCCCCAATGAATGCCAGTTGGCCGGCACTTGGGAGCGTTAATGTGCCATAACGAATGCATTAGAGGCATTCCAACTTTGCCGAGTTGTAAGCGTTGTTAGGGGAGACCATTTTAAAATTTAATTACTACAAGCCTTCGCTTGTTCGCCTGCATGTATGCAGTGTATGTGCAGTGACAGAATGAGCGTTCGCTAAAAGGGCTGCCCCAATAAAGCGGAAGCCTCCCAAAGAAGTATGCTACAAATTCAGAGTTTAGCCCTAAACCATATGGCACGCACAGAAGAAAACATATGTTGCTGCCTCCGTGGCCATATAACAATACAATACCCAAGACAGACGGGAGGGAATAGCAACAGCTTCTGTGATATCATTACTCAACCAACAAGCCACAAAAACACGTACACACACGCACACACACACACACACTGAGAGAGGCATGCGAGTTTCCGTTTTGTTAGGGCTGTGTGTGCGTGTCATGTTCGTTTTTTGTCTGCGCTTTGCGCGCTTTTACTCCCTCTTCCGCTCTCTCTCTTTCTCGCTCACTCACGCCCTCTGTTTGTCTCTCTCGCCTTGTGATATTATCAAGTGAAGTGCTTTTGCGGTTTTTGCCGTTGCTTTGTCTATCATATACACACACACACACAGGCACCCACCTCTGCCATTCCGCCGCGAACTGCTGATATATTTCGCTGTGTGTGTGTGTGTTTGTGTGTGCGTGCGTTTTGGCTTTGTTATTATTACTATTACCACATGTTGTTTTTGTATTTAAGCTAATTCTTTTATGTACATAAAACGTGCAGCCACATAAAAATAAAAACCAAACAGCAAACAACAAACGACAAATAACAAAAGCAAGGCAACAGCAAAGCAAAGCGCCGCCTCATGATAAGCCAAGTGGCGAATTCAAGCGTAGTCAGCATTGATAGCAACCAGCCAGTCAGCCAGTCAGCCAGTCAGCTTACCTCATTCTCCCGCCCATCCTCTCGCCCGTAATCGTATAAAGGTGCCTACTTCACACAAAATTACCCTTTTCAATTTGCCCGCCGTGTGGTGCAGGAGTTGACTGTGGCAAGCATCGCTCCCCCTTTGTCTGCGCTGCTCGTTTATTGACTTTTTGTCATTGCTGCTAATGCATAGCAGTAGCCAGCAATAGCAGCAAGAGCCACTCACACACACACACACATACACTCGCACACCCAGCAGCGGCAGCTTTATTTTTATAGCTCGCATTACGTTTAATGTTTGGCTTAACTTAGTTACTCTCGATGCTCGACTCTGGCTCTGACTTTGGCTAAGACTCCGTCTCCGACTCCGACTGTCTTTGGCATTGTCTTTGCACTCGTGAGTGCGGTAATTAAGTGTCACATGTAATTACAATACACTTCTGCATGTGTTGCATGCAACATGGCTTTGTAATTAGAGTTTAGCGCCAATATTAGCTCTACATAACAAAAACTAAGCCAAAGCAATCACCACTCGCTTTCTGTAGCCGCCGCATTCTGGTTAATTTCAATGAATATTCTGTGAGCTTTTTGCAATTATTTACCTCTCGCAAATCCCAACTAATAACAGGCGAAAACAACAAAAACTGAAGAGGAAAAAAACGCCCTGCTTGTTTGCCCGCCCAACCGCTGCAGTTGGAGAATTAACGCAAACAGCTTTACTTAAATAGAACTTGGTTCTATTTGCATTACGCTGGAGTGCGAATCATGATTAGCTGCACGCGGGTTGTTCGCTCTGTTATTAAACAGGAGATGATGAAAATTAAATCTTTAAGCAGCCGAAAACAGCAGAAAACTCTGTCGCTTTTTTACATTATAACATGGTTTTTTGAAATCTAATGGACATATGCACAAACTTAATTGTTTGTTATCTTTTACCAAATTTTTTATTTATAACTAGGATTTTTTCATAAGTCTTCTTTAAACCCGTGTAAGATAATAGACATTGATTCATTGGACTTTTATTTATATTTTATTTATACATTCTTTTTTATTTCATGGCTTAAACAATCTTAAACAAGGCTTATAGAAATTAACGTGCGTAGATAGCATTTAAATAAATAAAGCATAATATTAATAACAATCAAGGATAAATATTATAAATAATTTACAACATCACGATCACTTATAAAATGGATGCACTTTAAATATTGCTATTAATGCTCGAGAACGCACGGAAAGCAACTTATTCTTATGCTATTTAGGTTCTTGACTTAAGAATTATTGCATTGTGTAGAAATAAGTAGAATTAGTTTCCAATTTCACATTAAACTGCCCTCGTCTAATGCTGTATCATATAATCTATGCAACCGCGCAACCGTTTATGTTGACTTAATAAGCTCAGGTTAACCCAAACAGAAATGCAAAGCTCGCCTAAGCACCACTTAAATTTCACTCGAAGCAACTACAAAAAATAATAATAATAGAAACAATAATAACAATAACAACAAGAACTGCTCACCTGAGCTAAATCTCTGTAATTTACTTAACTTGCGTAAATATTAAATATTTATATTGTTCTCTTCTCTTTTATTTTTCTCTTTTTATGTACCGTAATCGTATATACTTCATCTACTACACACACACACAACTACAAACTTGCCTACCTGCCTACCATTCAATTAAACTCAACTCAACTCAACTCAACTGAATAAACTGAAACCATCTTCAACTTCTCTGCTGTGCTGTGCCTCTACATCATCAACTACAACTACAACCACAAAAACTATTAACATAACAACTACAAAAAAAACCAACCGTTGCCCGCACCAAAAAACTGTCTCCAATGCGAATGCGAATGCGAATGCATCTGTATCTTTTTGCGTGCCTGTGGGGCCGTGCAGCGCGGAAGCGACGAACTTTTGAGTCAAGCAGCAGTCATGGCGCCCGCTTCCGACAATAATAATCAGGATCTGGCCACAAAGAAGGCCAAACTGGATTCGAGCACCGTGCTGGCCGGCGGAATTGGTAAGTTTTATATATTTCTCTGCACGCTCTCTCCCTCTCCGTCTCTCTCCCTATCTCTCTCTCTCTCTCTTGCTCTCCTATCTCTTAATGTCTGCCTCGCAACTTATCTGTGCCTCTAGCTTAACTATACCCTTACCTATGCCCTTACCTGCCTTACCTGCCTCTCCGTCTATGTTGCGCCCACATAAACCCATTTTATGGCACGCCTGGGCCGCTCAACTTAAGTGCACTTTGCAGCCATAGTTTAGGCCAGGTTGGGCTGCCAATTAGCCTCCACCGCCGTCGCAGCCCGCGCTGCGTGCATTAGCCAATGCCAATGGCATAATCCTGCTTAAGCCAGTGCCGACCACTTGGCTACTTGTGACAGACGCTCGAGTATGGGGCACGCATTCGCGACTGGTCTTATAGCCAATTAACCCGCTAATTAGCATGGAAACAAACATTTCGACGAGGCCTTTGTTGTTGGTCGCGAAATATGAAAAAGTGTAGTATAGCCGCCACGTTGGCGTTCTAAGCAGACCAGCTAGGCAATTTGAGCACATTAATTAGCCCAACGCACACAAACACAAACACCACCAACACCACCACCACCATATACAAAGCGTGTGCGTGTTAGATGGCGCAAAGTAATAAAGCTAATCAAAAACCGCTCGCGCCAGAAACCAAAAACCAGAACCTGAACCACACATTAGGCAAATATTTGACAAGCGCCCGTCACAGTCGCTGTTAAAACCGAAAGTCGAAACCAAAAATCAGTCAGCCACAAAATGATTTTAAATATCAACAAATCCATGCGTACACATTTTTCATGCACACACAGACGCACACGCACACGCACACACACATGCACGGCTATAAATGCCAATGTAATCACAAAGGTCGAACCGCCAGACATTCACAAATGGCTATCAAAATGAAAGCACCTTTTGGTTTCCATAGATTTCATTAGAATTGAACTGAAAATTAATACGCTTTTGGTTTTTCCAATTAGCAGTCCTTAAAAGCGCGTCAGTTAACTGCTGCGTCACAATGTGAATCAATGGCAGCATATGGTTGAATAGAAAAAAAATGTAAGCTTTTTAACGGGTTGTGCTGCCCGCCCTCCAGTCAGACAGTAGATAGTCAAAGGACCTCAAACACACATCCTCGCACACTCGCACACTCACACACTCACACACACAACACTCGTACGTAGTGAGTGGCAATCGAGAACGCAACGAAAATAAACGCAAAAGCAAAAGCATAATATTTATTTATTACTCTACAAAGGACTTTTCTATTAATTAAAAAGCAACAAGCTCTATCCCCTCCACACACACACACACACACCCACACACACACACTCTTTGATACATACGCACTGTTGGCCAGTTGGTAACTGGCAAAGAGTTGCAGACGTTCATTGTTTGAATGGCCGGTCCAGACGCAGACGACCCAGCGGCATTTGAGTGCCAGCTCATGCATACAAACGCAAGCAGGCGGGCAGGATGATCGGGCTGGTGGAATGGCTGGCAGCATGGCTGGTAGACACCGTGGACGACTGCTTGGGAATCCACCTCGACTTGACACCTGCCGCACGCCACATGCCACCTGCGGCCTTTTTAATTTTCCACGCAAAGTTCATGCGCAAACACAAAGCATGGCAAAATTTTTAAAGTCATGAGCAACTTAAGGTTGAGCAGACAGGGACGAACAAAAGCAGCAGGCGAGAATAAGAAGTGCCACTGAAAATCCAATAAATTCATTTGTATTTGTTGTGCGTGGTCTTTGGTATTTGTGTGTGTGTGTGTGGTAGCTTGCATGGAAACCACTTAAAGCTGACGCACAAAGGCAAAAGTACGTTGCTGATGCCGAAAATAATAACAAAAGAAATTGCTAAATAAATGTGTAAGGACACTTTTATTGCATTGCAGTACGGAGCCAACAAAAATAACAACAAAAACACAACAACAAATGCCAGACAAGTAAATAGGCAGCATCCACAAAAGCAACAAAAAGCATTGTGTGGCCAGCCTTAGACAAACACACGCACACACCGACAGAATCTGACGAAAATTGTTTTTTTTCTTCCTTTTTTTTTGGTGGTTTGGCACGCCCCAACGCTAGGTAGTGTATTCATTCAACGTCCATTGGCCACTGCCTGTTGTCAATTGTATTTGTATTCTATACTAAACCAATACACTGAGCAACGTTTCCGTTACACGAGCTTAGCCATCGAACATGCAACAAATTTTGCACGTAAATGTAATAAAAACACTTTTGGCCCAATGCCCCACCACGCCCGACCACTTCAAGTGAGTGGTGTGTGTGTGTGTGTGTGTGTGTGTGTGTGTGTGTGTGTGTGTGTGTGTGTGTGTGTGTGTGTGTGTGTTTGTGTGTGTGCGTGAAGCACACTTCGAGTAAGTGGCCACGCTTCGTTCGGCTCATCTTACAATGCAAAGCGCACACAGTACTATATATACATGTATATATATATATATATACTTGATATATTTACTTTTTTCTTGTGCCTCAAGTTCCGTTTGTTCATGTAATAAATACTCGCATTTGCTTAGTAGCGTTTGATTTATTTTATTTTGATTATTATGCATATTTTATGCAAGCCAAATTAGACCCCAGGGACTATAGCTTCAGACCCGATGCCGGCTAATTCGAACCACGCTAAAAACGCAACCCGACCTAAACAAAAACCCAAAACGAACTGAACCAAGCCGACTCGAGCTAAGCCGTGGCAATGTCGCGTGTCTGGTCTGGGACAGCAGCATGTGTAGCCATTGATGTTGTTTTTGTTGTTGTTGTGGTCGTTGCCGCGTGTTTGTTGTTTATTGTTACAGCTCTCGCACACACACACATATGATACACAAAGACATGCACACGAGTATATATATATATGCATGTAACCAGGCCATGTTTGTCCAGCACCGCCAATATTTGTTTGTTTATTGACCGATTTGAGGGCGGCTATTGGTCAACAGGCATTAGAGTTCAAGGTGTTAAAACGTAACGTTCAAAATAAATGTACAGAAAATGAAACCAATCGTCTATGGACATGCATTGGTATATGGTGTAGGTATATGACCACATAGGTAGATATAGGCTTAGAGCAGAACTTTTGACCTGTTTGGAGGTAGGCGAAGGGGATCCCCGACAACAATTGATTAGTCTGAGCTCCACAAGAATATTACGTTTATAAAAATAAAAATCTGTTGCACTCAGGGCATTCTTTGGCTTATATATATATGTATATATATGCTATATATATATATATATATATATTTATCATAGCTCGTTCACTGACCAAGTAAAATCCTTAATGTTAAGCTGACATCATTTTATAAACTCAATTCAATCAGGCAGACAAGCACACGCATCAGAGCCAAGTCAAGAACTCGAACATTTTTATAGCCATAACCAAAAGGGCAAAGCTTGAAATGTTTTTGCACTGCAAACTGCGTGCTGTGCATGCAGCGTCCAATGCGTCGTCATTGTCCTGCATGTGTGTTTTGTGTGTGCGTATGTGTGTGTGAGAGTCCTGTCTGACGGCGCGTGCCGCCTTGTGTCTCGGATATCGCAGCACTCTCGCACGTCTGTTGCGTGTAAATATTTTCACAGTCAATAAAATAATATTGTCATATTTATTTGTAAGCGGCGCCGTCAACGTCTGTGTAAATATTGAGAGAGCACTGGAAACCAGAATAAAAATCAGAATTTGCACTTGGTCAGCGGCAACAACAACAGCTGAAAGGCAAACACACAGTCCGTTGATGTCAATTGGTTATGGGCTGTGGTCCACTGCGATCATTTATGACAGGCACTGTGCGTGCCAGCTAGTTGAACGTGCATTTATTATCATTATTTATATGGGTTGACTTTTGACTTGCGGCTGCCACAAGCCGCATGCCACATGTGTATTCACATATATGTTACTTAATTAAACATACGACCCGCTGCCTGCTTAGCCCTGCAATTCATAGCATACTTAACAGCGCAGCAGCTGCAAAAGCGACTGCAACAGCCTTAAACCGTAGTTCGTGATTACAAACTGCAAATGAAGTGGAAAAAGCATTGCCGAGCACTTGCCGCTGCTCCTCGACTCTATGCACTTGTAATTTATGCAATTGATATACTTCATAGAACTACAACCCATGTAGTTGGAGTCCCACCCGATTGCGCCACTTGACTGCGCACAGAACATAGAAGCTGCGTCTGCTTTTACCAGACTGCATTCTACTTCTGCAACGCAGTCTGGCAGCAGCAAAAAAAGAAAATTAAAACTATTCCCGTAATTGAAATGCAATTAAAATTTATAAACGTCCTCAGCCTTTGCGTGCGTTGACTTCTCGCATACAGTGTCTCTCTTATTCCACCCGCCCCTTTAGCCTTGTGTCTATGTGCTAACAAATTTTTAATGAATTACATTACTTGCGGGTGTTAGGCTCGTGCCTTGGCTGTAGCAGAGGCAGCAGCATAAAAAATCGTTATTTTCAATTATGGCTGGCCTGAAAACAGAAATGTACTTGGCTAAATTAAGAAGGAGGAACCTCAAACATCGCTGCTGGCGTTGGCTTTCAGTTGCTGCTTAAAACTTGTGCTATGATTGATTATGCGCAGACAGATGTTTAAATTAAAGACAAGGCGCTGGAAAAGTAAATATCATTAAGTCATTACGCATGCACGCACAAGACACACACACAGCAAGTTGTTGGCCAACAATTTAAAATTTATGATGTGTGAGCCTGTAAAAACCTAATTTACTGTCGCATAATTAAAGCCAAAGTGTGTTTGCGTGTGTGAATATTCAAATATTGGTAATAATCACGCAGACACACAAACATTGGCGTCACGCTTACATTAAATCATTAAATGCCGCGACGTAAGCACAAATTTAATTGTTATTAACAATCAGCATATTTTTCAAACCACCTCCCCCCACTTTTACCTGGGTGTAGAGCGAAGGTGGGCCAGCTACTTTTGGGTTGAGCGGCGGGCTGTGTTTGTGGAGCTGACCATTTATCGTGTTTTTTCGTGGCTTTGTCGGCGCTCGACGCGCTTTTCCATTCATTTTCATTTACATTTTTCGTTTGGGGTTTTTGTTTGCTTTATGAATTTAAATTGTCATTAATTAACTTTGTGCATGTTGGGACCGTTAAAGCAAAGAGAAAAAAAAACCGTATGCACTGCTCTCAAATTATTACACATACGCCGCATTGTTCGATCGCAAAAACAACAACTACAAACAGCATATGGACATGGAACATGAAACAGCTGACCATCCATTATTTCCATGCCCACACCGGGGCCAACTCAATTACAGTTTGTAAACTTTTCAATTAGCCATAAATAGTTTATATGTACATATATATTTTCATGCAATTCATCGATGGCCGAGGCGTGGCCCGGCATGACGCTGCATGTGTGTATGGGCTTAATTGAAAGGTGCCCTGCTGCCGCCCCATAAGGATATTGTGCGTGTCATTAATACAGTTGAGCTTTAGTCGCGCCTTCCATTGCAGCTCATTTTAATGCGATGCAACAGTGCGTATGATTGTTATTTATACATCCATGCGCCAACACGCAACAAGCATCATTATCGAATGCAAATTTTATTACACGCACACTCTTTATTTTTCGCTGTGCTCGGCATTCAACGTGTGTATGGGTGCGTGATTATTTTAACAGCACGCCGCCCCTCAGGTTAAACGGTTTTTGTCTTGAAAGTGTATCCTTTATTTAGCCACCTTCCAACGATATTGCTAGGTTTCGTATACGCTTCGAATACCTGCGTACTAGATCCCAAAAAATAACTATAAAGTTATAACCTATTTTTACATACATACCAACAAGTTATGCGTATATTCTTGGCAAGCTGTAAACTCCTTAAAGTACTCAGTACAATGCAACAGAGACTCAGTCACTGCAACAAAATTGAGCCGCAGGACATGAGGCACCAGTCGCATTGAGCCTGACTGAAAATACCGAACATTTTTTTCAATTCAGTTGCTCGTTTTCGGCAGCAGCTGTCTGCTTCAGGGCCTTGTTGGCTGTGTTTCCGGCCGTCGTCGACTCGTCGCCATCTTCCTTTTCAATTATGCCCTCCGCTGCCTTTATGTTCAGGTCAGGTGATTGGCTGGGAGGAGATGGATGCGATGGGTGGGAAGCCCGACGGCAACGCTCGCCGTTGAGTGAATGTCGATGGTAGTCGATTTGCTCATTGCACTGGCGTAGTTTCTCGCTTTCACACCATCAGGCAGCGTTTGTTGCGATTTGTTACAAATTCTCTCCCCTCGTTGCGGAGCAAAGCGACAGCAACAGGAACAACAACAGGAACAACAGCAACTACATCGCAGTTTCAACTGCTAGCGAAAAACAAACCCAAATTGAGTTGTTGATGGCGAACGTCAAAAAATCCACAAATTTTCGTTTCGCGCGTTTTCAGTAGATTTCATATTTTCAGCTTTTCGTTTTTCTTCAATTTTTTCCATTTTATTTACGTTTTTTATTGTTTTTTGTTTTGCTGCTCGTTGACAACGTCATCATGCATGATAGATAGTTTTACATATTTTCAGTAGCGTCGTTTTTTCCGGCAACTGCCCAGCGGCACTTGATTTGTTGTTTGTCTCGTGCAGCACGTTTCCGTTCTATACGCTTTTATTTAGTTTTGCTAATACTCTCACTCAACTGAGATAAAGTTGCCATAAGAGCACATATATTATATGCAACTGCAGAGATTGCGTGAATCATTTTCTTTAAAAAAAAACGTTGTTGTCTTTCAATACGAACATTCCGTTAGGCAAATGTAAATAATTTCAAAAATTCTGAATACGGTTTGGTTGAGTTTTGTCCACTTGGTGCAGGTATATTTAAGTCGAGTAAGTTGAAGCTCTTTATTTATGGGCAGCATCGCGCGGCCGGCACTTGGCCATCGATTTTTAATAAATTTGTGAGCTGCCAAAAGGTTGAGAGCGGCTAAAATGCCGTGCACTTTGGTTTGCTTCTGCCCTGCATAATTTCGTTTCAACTTCATTTCCGTTCCGAACTAATCAAAAAGTGTAATTTCCGATTAGTTGTATTCACCATCAAATGCTGCGCCACGCTGGCCAAACTGCAGTTGAGAGTCCGAGTCGAGCCGAGCCCCCTCTCATAGTTGGCATGACTTTTGCTTCAAGTTGGCCTGAATGGCCAGCCAGTTGGCCCAACGATGGATGGATTGGGGTTCTGTGCCTATTTTTCATTTTTTCTCCTCGTTTTTTTGTTGCGCATTGTTATAAATTGGCACATTGACCCATGCAGGTTGGCGGCGAGTTAAAGTTTGCGTCTAGTTGAACAGCAACAGGAACTGGGGCGGCAGCGGAAACGGGGCGACAAGCATATCGAGACTGGGTCGGGTAATGACCCTTTTATGTTGTAAGCCATTATTAGTAAGGACCTAGTAAAAGCAGCTAACAGTTAGTTGGTAAGCGCTACTGATAAATACGGCAAAGTGATAACTGCGGGACATTATGTATGAGGAATTGAAGGGAACTTTCGTAAGAGCTGTGTAACAAAGACATAAGCAAATGGAAAGGCTTAGTAAATGTAAGACTTAACTACTTGCAAAACGGAGGCTGAAGATCTGGGCCCTTATTTAATTTAGCCTTTTGATCTAGGCCTAATTCACGATAAGCAGTCTCGCACAGATGAAAGGATGTGCTTATAAATAAGGATGCTAATCTGGCAATACGTATCTGGGAAGCCTATCAGTCGTCATGGGTACCGAGTTTCGTGCAACTTCAGATCTTTAGTCGTTTCCATCTAGCTCTCCTGCTTCTTTAAACACTCGTACACAGCATTATCGAATTTCTTGAGCTAAGGGGTTTCCAAAGGGTTTACTTGTTTTTCAATGCAGTCTAGCAATTCGTTCGTCTCTCATGTCTTCTTGGGCTCATCCATAAAGTCCATGGATGTTAAAAGGCACTCTTTAAAATCCATTTCAAATTTAAATGCAGCAAAGTTCAAATGCTGGCAGTAGGCAGGACAAAGTGCAAATTCCTGTGGCAACTGCCATTTTTGCCATTGGCTTGTCGCGAGCTATCTCTTGCACATATTCTGTTTGCTTGTTTAGCAAGTGCGGTAAATAGTGCAAACACACGCACACACACGACGACGGCTATGAAAAAACACACAAATACAAAAACCAAACCAAAAACTGTACACCAATGTGTTTGCAACATTTCATTTGCATATGAGGGGGCACGCTCACAAACACGCACACACACTTATACACACATAAAAGAAAAACCCAGCACATTAACAGGTGTTGACTAAGCACCAGCTAGACAAGCTGCAGTTGGCGCCACCTCCACTGTCCAGGACTCGCGGTGTCAGTTGTTGCGGCCTGCAGCAAGAGCAACAATACATATATACTTTTTTTTATAAAGCATGTGGCATGCCAGCAAATTTGTTTGCTTTTGTTTATAAAAATTTAAGGCACTTTAGACAGATGTGCAATGGGGTCGCAGCGAAATCCCCAAAATGCTCTCTGCCGGCCAACAACAACAGCCTAAAATCCCATTTGTGCACCCCTGTTGCAATGCAGCTCAACGGTGGAGCCACTTTATTTATGCAAAAATAACAAACAAACACCAAGCTGGCAAACGAACAACTACAGCAAAGACAATCGTTGTCTATTGGCGTGTGTGTGTGTGTGTGTATGTTTGTATTTGTGTGTTGGGCTTGAACCTGGCTGGACCAGACCGGACATTGTCGCTGTGTGGATTATTCACAGTCAGAGAGTGCAATGAATGAATTTATGCGCCAGGCTGTTGCCGCTCCCCTTGCACCTGCTAGTCCCCTGCTCCTTTAGGGTCCATGCAACGCCGTCCATGTATACAAATGCCGCAACGTTCGCCATGTTATCTGGCCTTTTATTTGGCTTGTTCACAGTGAGAGAGAACAAAATGCTTGAAAAAAACAACAATAAGAACGTGGAAATTAAGCGACGCACGGAAGCGGAAGTACAGACAGCGAACGTTGCCGTTTGGCTTGGCAGCTGTTAATATTTTAAGCGGCTTATTAATTAGTTGACCCACCCACTCAGCCACACAGCCACTCACTCACTATATATATAAAAATATCGTCTCTCTATAAATGTTACTTACGCTTTCTCGTACATTCTCTCTTTGCAGCTAAAGCCTCGAAAGTCATTCATTTGCGCAACATTCCAAACGAATCTGGGGAATCGGACGTAGTTGCACTGGGCATACCATTCGGACGTGTGACAAATGTCCTGGTGCTGAAGGGCAAGAATCAAGCATTTATTGAAATGGCCGACGAGATATCCGCCACATCGATGGTATCCTGTTATACAGTGAATCCGCCACAGATGCGCGGTCGTATGGTCTACGTCCAGTTCTCCAATCATCGCGAGCTCAAGACGGACCAGAGTCACAATGTAAGTGTATGCAAAACGATAACTAAAACAAAACTCTTTAAGCCAGAACTTATAAGCAACTAAATCAGTTGGCCTTAAGTGTTATTAATGTGGCAATTAAGTTTCGGTCAGAGGCAAACAACGATTTATATGCAAATGTTCTTGCTACTGTCTCGTTATTATGTGGGTCGCTCACTGATTAATTACAATCTCTGAGGCAACTTAATTCCCCCAAGACCCACACACACACACACACTCACACATATGTTGGCCATTCATAAATGCTAAGGGATATTTGTCAGTGACGGTCCAAACCAATTTCTAATTTTAATTTCGTAAGCCACAAAGTCACTGCCAAAGTTTAAAAAGCTTTCAAATAAATACACAAACCCGCACACAAATACAAACAAATACGAATACAGTTACAGATAAATGTAGGTATGCATATATAAATATGTGTGTGTATGTGCTGGCACACATGCCTGACAAAAGCAGTGAAATGCATAGTTTTTGGGGTTTTGTGGCCAAAACATACACACACCCATACATACACTAACCGACTATACACAAATGAAAACCACAAGGCTCAAGCCACACATAGACATTCCGAGATACGAACAGACAAACGTACGGCAGCTGCTAAGCACAAAGTCAAAAGCATATTTTGATTACTTAAATGAAAGCAGCAGCAGCAGCAGCAACAACAACAACAGCAGCAACAAAGTGCGCAACATTGTTGTTGTTGCCTGCCGAAAAACCCCAAAACGACGTTGTCACCTTTTGCGTATGTGTGTGTGCTTATGTGCTCCACCTGCCTCTCGGCTTACGTAGCTCACATTGTAGCCCAAAATGACCCCAAGCAAAACTACTTAAAAAGAGATCGTCAGTCATGTGCTGCAACAAAAGCTACAACATCAACAAAAAAGGTTAAGAGGCTGCAGCAACTGAGCAGCAACAACAATAACGGTAGGCGTGCCTATGAATAAGGTGACATCAGCAACAACAACAACAACAACAGGAGGAGCAACAACAGCAGCAGCAGCGCTAACGTCATGGCCAAACAATACAGTTACATTTTACTGATTACCTTTTGGCTGTGCCAGCGTGTGTGCGTGGGTGTGGCCAGATTTCTCTTGTTAACTACTAATCCTGGTAAAAGGCCTTGTTGCTGCCGTTGCTCCCAGTCCCAATGAGAACGCAGACAACGCAGACGAGTGGAAAAGTCAACGCCGCTGTCGTTGCTTTTGCTCTAGTGGAAAATCTCTTAAAACGCATGAGTATGTGTTGTGTGCGCGTATGTGTGTGAGCTTAATCTTGTGTGTAAAGCTCTTCTTGACTGTCATTGGTGATGTTGTTGTTGTTGTTGTTGTTGTTACCGCTTTTGTTGTTGCTGCCGCTTGGCCAACATATTTATACAATTTCTCATTTCATTCACTTTTCTTTTTTTTGCTCCTTTTTTTTGGGTGTGTGTATGTGTGTGTGCCCTGCTGCCCATTGTCAACACAACTCGAAATATATGTGTGCCTGCGTGTGTTGTGATTGTGTGTGTGTTTTTGTTTTGGCTTGTTGTGCAACTGCTGTTTGGCCTCGCATTTTAAGAAGTGTCTTCATTGGCTTTTGTATAGCGCCGACTTCGTCTCCACCTGGCGCCACCATTGCGCTGATTGCTCAACGTCTTCGCTGTCAGTCTCGAGTTTTACTTTCATCTTTTTTTTTGTTAAACGCAGCAACGTGCACAGTTGCAGATAAGATGCTCTGCGCAGTGCTGTTGTCATAGCTGGAATAAAAAACTAAGCTCAAGGAGTCGGCAGCAACAGCTGTCCGCGTGGCTGAAATATTAGTCAAGAGCTGTCCCCAACCTTACATTTTCGAGCTTATGTATTTGTTTTATTAGCTTCTCGGCTAAATGCAGTTCGTAAATTCCAAATTGATCTTTTTAGGCACAAAGAACAGACAGTTCGTAACGTAGGCAACAGTTTCTCATCAGAGCAATTGGCCATGTGAATCGTCAAATAGATATGCTTTAAAATATTCTTTTAAAGCCTTTGGGCCAGGCAGGCAACGTGCGAGCGGGAACTCAAATCCATTGCACGCCTTAAGGGATTTAACCCCACACGCACCTGAAAGCAAAGCTGCGACGACAACAGCAACAGCAGCAGCAGCAACATCAGCAGTAGCAAATCAGCAATACAGGATTTTCAAATCATCTGCTCACACACACACACACACACACACACTCATACATACATTTGCAGATTTCAACGCCTGAGTGATTGCGTCGCATAGAGAAACAGCAAAAAATAAAAGAAATAGAAATAAAACAAAAGTAAGGGAAACGAGCGTACGAAAACCAAGTTGGCAGCATCAGAAATGAAAAACCCCGTAGCCCTGCGCGCCACTGACATTTATGTTGGCAATTTGGCAGTCAGGCAGCGTGGCTGTGCTATGCTGTGCCGTGTTGTGCTCGCATCGCAGAGCTGTGTAACAGGATTCTAATATGTCATGTCGGTTGGGACGTCCTTTCACCTATGCCGCTCGGCTCCCCTACTTTGCCCTGCCCTGCCCTGCGCTGCTGCTGATACTATTTCCACTCCCAGGCACTTCAGGCAACAGTTGTTGTGACTATTTTCGTTGCTATTTACGTTGATGTCTTCTTCTTGCGCACGAGCATCTTAGAAGCACCTTCCCCATGCCACGCACGTCACTCGCTTCAGCGACCAGGGCACTGGGAATGGGGCTAGGACTGGGTCAGGACACCCTTGGCTAGGATGCTTTTCCTGCGACTGCTGCTTGGAAATGAAGATAAATGCACTGGAAGTTCACGCGGTTACAACCACAACACAATCTAGCCACAAATCCACAGAACACCAAAGCCCCCAAGCGGCCCCTTGTCTCGTAATGCCCCCCGCCTCAACCCCGCCCATCGCCTCTTATATTGCTTAGTGGCTCGGCTCAAATTTGACATGTGATTGTTTTGTCTTTGTCTGTAGCTGCGCATCTGTCTCTATGTATTTGTGTGTGTGTGTGTGTGTTTGTAATTTTGATAAATTAATTTTTTTAGCCGATCCCCAACAAGCGAAAAAGGGTTGACATCCACTTGGGACCGGGTCCGGGACCGAGTTTGGAACTGCGCCGCAAACAAAACAAAATTGATTGAAATTTAATTTCAAAACAAAATCCCACGGACACGACGAGTGAGCGAATGTCTCTTGTGTAACATTTGCACTTGCGCCTAAAAGGCGGCAATGCATTCATTAAATTTAAAATAAATGATGGCCACACACACACACAGAAAACCTTGAAGCAATCTGCAAAAGGTGCACCAAACGGTTGCCTTTAATTTTAGTAATCGTCATAATTGGCACTTGTGTGGTTGCAAACAACAACCCCGGCAAACAGCAAACAGGGCACACAGGACACATGACATACGCGACAGTGACATTTCAATCGAAGACCTTGCGGCACAGTTGTCGCCACTCGCAATCTGTGGCTCGCGCTATACGACGCAATGATTACAGGCAGTAACGCCTATCAGATATAGCTTCAAATGTGTACGAGTGTTTGTGTGTGCGCCGCTCCATGGTGGCGAATGCAGCAGGTGTTGGTTTTCCCTCTTGTGATAAGGTTACCTTGTGATTAAATTAAATTGCCGGCCACAGCACAGAAATAAAGCCCCGTTTGCTCAGTTGGCTTGGACATACCCTACGGTGAATGTCATATATGAGCCCGTTGCATCTAAGGAAGTGCTTGTAACATGTTGGGATATTTAAAGCTTGCAAATTGTACTCAATGTTGAGTTATTTATTAACACAAAGAAATTATAATCCCAGGGTATACAAATTATTCAATAAGCATAAATTCATACAGCCTTCCACATTCAAACTGGAAAATTTCGTAAACATAGCTGACAAAAAATTGTTCTTTTAATTTTTGCTATTATTTTTCTTCTCCGAGAAACCCAATAATCCTTGGTTTATCATTGAAATGAACAATCTTCGTTTTAACATTAAATAAGGTTAAGACAGATTGTTTTAGCAGTTCTCTTTAGTTTGTACCAAGAAAGTGCACAATGTCAATTAATAGAATAAATATCAGAGGGAGAAAATCACGTCAGCATTAGTGCCAAACACAAAATGAGATTAATGTGGACAATATTTGACGTGTTGTTTCTGTATTCTGTGGTGGTGGGGGCTGCGTTAAGACCAGAGCGCAGTTAACACCGCATGGGTGTTAAGGCGGGAGCAACTAATACAAATGTCAAGCGATTAAGCCACAAAAAGGATCAAGCTGATTAGCAAAGGCTTTAGCAAATGCGAAACATGTTGCAGTCGCTGCGAAACTCGGCAACACTGGCAACAGGGCACGAAGAAGGGGACTAAGAAATGTTAGTTAGAGTCTGCCCAATCGATTTGTCGTTAATAATATGAGCCAAGCTCAGAGGCCTCACTATTTATTTAATTTGTTGCTGCGGCCTGACAGCCGCTCGATGCCTGACGACAGCTAGAAGCTTCCTATTTTTAGAGGTGTTGGGCGAATCCTGGGCCAGGAGCTGGGGCTTACTTACACGGATCCATATGAGGCATTTTACTCAGGCAGGCTATTTGTTCTACTCTCAATGCTGAGGCGTGTGCAGTTAAAGGCTTTCGCTGCGGTAATAACTTCACACATGTGCATATATTTGTATATCTGAATGTGTATGTGTGCGTGAGCGTTTGGGTGTGTGGTTAAGCGGCTCTATCTGCACGTTGTTTATTTTCTATGAGTTGCTTTTGTTTTTCTTTGCCGCTGCCTGTTGTCGTGTGTTGTTGTTTTCTCATTTTATTTCACGTTTACTTTTGCCAGCATCGTCTGTCGAAAGCAAAAGTGAGCTAATCTTATTGTTTTCACAAGAACGCGAACGCGCAGCGCAGCTTCTACAATAGCTTGTTGATCCTTTGAGTTATGTGGCAGGATGCCAGCCGCTGCTGCATCTACCCTCCTGATACCCCGTACAGTGTTTGCTTACACTCCAGTCGTTTGCCAATTTGATTGGTGACGCTCTGGTGTGCTGAAAATGGATTTAAATTACATTGTTTCACACACTCGTCAGAAGTACGTGAGCAAATTTGCGAGCAGCAAGGATAAAAGGAGCAACAAGACGGCAACAGTAGAAATATCAACAATAACAACGGACAACTTATTTTACATGTGTCGTGTTTGCACTGACTTTTCAGCAACAATATTTTCATTGAATTGATTAGTTCTCTTCTCCCTGGCGATGTTATTACTGCCTAAAAGTATGCTACGTTTTATTTGCGTTTGTCTGCGTAATGTTTTCCTCTTCGTGTTTTTGTGTTTGCTTAGTTTTAGGCTAGGGATAACGTAGGATTTACTGTGGTTCTCTTTTGGCATATTTGTTTATGCAAAGTTTTTGGTAAGCGCTTTCAACGCATTTGGGCTGTTGCCCATATTTGTGTTGGCCATAAATAAGACGTACACAGAGTATGCTGTGGTTACGTCTTTAGCAGCACTCAGCTAACCAGGGGTTTTTTTTTGTGTGGGTAAGTGAAGACTCAGAGCTGAGCTCAGGCCAGTGGCCGCAAAAAGTATGCGAGCAGCTCAAGGAGTTGTGGGGAACTGGCAACAGCCACCCCAAAGTATGTAGTAACACATAATCCGCAGCTTAGCTTTAAAACTTAACTGCACAAGTTCATAACTTGTGTGCAGGCCCAACCATCCCCTTTTGCCAAATAAAAAGTATAAGAGGAGCCAAGTTGGCAACCGCACAAAAGTGGCAACTCACCACTCACTTCTACATCCTTGATGCACGCATGCGGGCGCAGAAGGAGTGGCAAGAAGCTCGCTGCCAGCCGCCCGGTATTCTCACTCACTTGGCTCGCCACTTAAGCCAGCAACTTGCTCCGGCTTGAGCCACTTTGCCACGGCGTGACCAGTTTCTGAAGTGCATGTTGCCCGGGCACTGCACATCTTAAGTGTGCCCAAAAAGTCAAGATGGGGTGCTTAGAGCAGGGAGGAGTTGCCAGTTTGACATTGCAACGAAAATAGGCGCACGCATCTCTGAAACAATAATATTTATGCGAAACGCTAAGTGAAAGTAGCGCCAAAATATATACATAAATATTTTTTACTTTTAGTTTTTTGCTTTAGTTTTTTGTTTGCCATTGACTTATTTCTTATGCAAAAACCAGAAGGCGACAGCCTGGCCTGGGAAGTATGTCCAGCCATGGCTAACAGAGCAAAAGTCTGGCAGACAGTCCCTTTACCGTGTCACTTTTTTGCGTAAATATTGCAAAAGTTTGCTTAAAAGCTTTTAGCAGCTTTTTTGTTAGCTTACTTTTTTTTAACACAATTCGTGCGTCAATTCTCTGGGGAACCGACAAACGCCTCGACTTTGCATTACATTTTGTCTGGCTAATATTAAAGATGACACAGGTCCAGCGGGAACTGTCAAATTTAAACATTTGATTTGCGCTAAGCATACATACACACACACACACACAAAAAGCACAGTTATTTTTATTTATCTAGGCAATGGATCGATAATTGAGCTTATCAGCAGATTTGATATTTTTGCTTATCAAAGCAGTTTAGTTTATCAGACTTATCATATTAAATTATAACAATGTGCTGAGTATGCCCCCAATCAGAGAGAGTGTGTGTAAATGGGGTGACGGTCTGTGTGTGGGTGAGTGTGTATGGCAACCAATCAATGACACAAGCCGCCCACAGCCACAGCCGCAACAACAAGAACAGAAATAATAATAGACAATGCACAATTGACTCATTAAGCGACTAAACCGCGACAAGGGAAAGCCAAAAGTCACACACATACAAGCAGTTACACACATGCACTACACACGCACACACAAAATGTTTAATGATGTAGCCAGCTGCTAGCCCCAGTTATCAGAATACTAGAGTAGCAGTTCAGCTCAGAGTCATGTGGCAAGTGGCTTGGCTCATTATTAAATAGCCGTAATTGTAGTACAATGTTTGGACGCAATTATCAATGCAGTCAATTTGCAATTGCCCACTTGACATTCAGTTAACATGTACAAAGTTTAACTGCGCACTGTCACTCACACACGCACGCACACACTCGCACACACTCGCACACACAATAGCAACGAGTAAGAGAGATAGAGTGAGAACGACAAATGTTTGCTCTACAATTACATTACAATTTTTACACAATCAACGTCATCGTCATCGTCTCATCGTAATAATAATCAGGCAAAGTGAAGTATCAAATTACAGTCATGGACTACGAGCCGAACTGAATGGCAATCGTAGCAGCCGCAGAATCTCCGACTCTTGTTTCTCTACCCCTCACATTATACATACGCCGTGTGTGTGGGCTGACTGACTGGGGCAGAGACCTCACACAGCGCAATTCTAATCAATTTTTATTATTTTTATAAACCTAGGCAGAAGTCAGCGCCGAAGGCAGCGTCTCAGGCCGAGTTGCCTGCCTTTGGCTTTGTTTCGTCTACGAGAATTTATCTAGCAAGAGGTAGCAAAAACAAATGGCACGCCTGGGGGGAATTGTTGCTTCACGTATGCCTAGAACTTTTTTTCCGGCTGCTGCTGCTGTTGCTGACAAACGCACAAAAAACGCGTTAAGGCTCGGCGGCAGCGGCGGGGTATGTTAGGTGGCTGACTGCTAAGGACGGACGGTCGAATGTGTTTACGTTATGATTTTCGAAATCAAAATTCAGCACGAATAGGAATAAATTTACTTCCGAATGTCATTAAATTGTTTTCCGATAGAACGTGTATATTTCACGCAAGAAGTTTTGCCGCTCAGCATGGGGCTGACAGGGTTTTTACGGCAAGACGTCCTGGCTTCTTTACGTCCTTAGCATCCTGCCATTCTCACTCCGCACTTTGATTTCCTTTTATTATTACGGTACTTGATATTATTGATTTTGATTGAGATTTATGTTGCTGGGCCCGTCTGCTTCTTCCTGTTCCCACTACATACACTCTACCTGTTGTTGTTGTTGTCTTTGTTGTTGTTGCCATTGCTGCTGCTACTTCCGCTGTAAATATTTAGCATATTTTCGCCGAGTTGCCTGTTACACTGAACGGCATGCATAAATTTTGCTGCTGCATGGCAAGTTTTTTGATTAATGCACAAAGTTTAGCCATGTGCAGCGTTTAACTAATAAAACTTTGTCAGACATGATTTTTTCCAGCAATTGACTTAACAATTCTCTCAACCTTCCCTTCTCCTTTTTTTTTAGCAGAACTCGTCGGTGGTGCAGAGTGACTATCGCATTCAATCGCCTGCCGGTGGATCACCCTTGCCGCTGTGCGCCGTGGGCAATGCGACCAGTAACAATGCAAACAGCTCGGGCGACAGCAACTGCAGCACTGTGGCCATCTTACAGAACAACACGAGCGCTGTAAACGCCTCGGCGGCTGGCAACAATACCAATGCCGCCGGCGGACCCAATACCGTGCTGCGCGTAATTGTCGAGACTCTGATGTATCCAGTTTCGTTGGACATATTGCATCAGATATTTCAACGCTTTGGCAAGGTGCTTAAGATAGTTACCTTCACCAAGAACAATTCATTCCAGGTGGGTAAAGCGAAAGATCTGCTAAATCAATGGATAATATTTAATGTACATCTTGCACTTCTTTAAAAGGCGCTCATCCAGTATCCGGATGCCCACTCTGCACAGCAGGCCAAGTCTATATTGGATGGCCAGAATATCTACAACGGCTGCTGCACTTTGCGTATTGACAACAGCAAATTGACCGCCTTGAATGTCAAGTACAATAATGATAAGTCACGTGACTTTACGAATCCGGCGCTGCCACCGGGCGAGCCGGGCGTCGATCTCATGCCCACTGCCGGCGGCCTCATGAATACAAATGATCTGCTGTTGATTGCTGCCCGCCAGCGGCCCTCACTAACAGGTGATAAAATAGGTAACACAAACAGAACAATTTCCCTCTATTATCATTTTATTTTCTGTGCTAATAACGCCTGCTCTCACACACGCACGCACTCACACACTCACACACACACAGTCACACTCACACATACATACATACATAGAACGCTTTGGTTTTAGACTTTTTGCCTTTGACACTCGCTATCGATTCGTCTAATGTTTAAGCCGCATGCAACTGTGCAACAGCAACCTTATTACTCTTATTACTATCCCTCTCTCTCTCTCTCTCTTTCTCTTTGTACATTTTTCAGTCAACGGCCTAGGAGCACCCGGAGTGCTGCCGCCTTTCGCCTTGGGCCTGGGCGCACCACTCTCCGGCGGCTACAGCAACGCCCTGCCCAATTTGGCCGCCTTCTCGCTGGCCAACAGCGGCGCCCTGCAAACAACTGCGCCCGCCATGCGCGGTTACTCGAATGTGTTGCTTGTTTCGAATTTAAATGAAGAGGTAAGTGCTTATTATTCCAATCTCTTAAATACAACAAAACCATGACTAAATAGCGGCCCACAATTCAATATATATATATATATATATCCACATATGCCTACATGCTCCCCATACTTCCTATTTACTCACAAATTGCAAAAGTACTCGTACATGAACTCTAATTAGTTTGCATTTCGTCTATGAATATTTTCACAAAAGCCGCATACTATTTATATTAAATATATTTTCATTAAACTTTTAATTTTTTTCAAAATTATTCTGTGGTAAATTCTAATAAGCGAGTACACACTTATCCTAGATTTTTAACCTTATGTTTTATATACTTAAAGTAAAATGCAATTAAATGCAGAAATGCAGATTAATTCTCTGCAAGCTATACATTTTGGATTATTTTCACCTGTTTATTGTTT
This sequence comes from Drosophila kanekoi, assembly GCA_037075305.1. Taxonomy (NCBI): domain Eukaryota; kingdom Metazoa; phylum Arthropoda; class Insecta; order Diptera; family Drosophilidae; genus Drosophila; species Drosophila kanekoi. The sequence continues at coordinate 777,739 of JBAMCE010000665.1, forward strand.
ATGATTTATATAATTTGTACATACATCTACAAACAAAACTCTCGCTAACTGACAACAAACTTCTATTTCTCTTTTTCTCTGTAGATGGTCACGCCTGATGCTCTATTTACCCTCTTTGGTACGTCTGCACAAAACAAAAACCAAATACAAAATACATATCTTACATTTATGCCAAATATATTAATTAAGTATATATAAATGGTTAATTTGAGCAACCACAGACAGTGGCTCAGCTAAGCAATATGCAAGGCAAATATCTAAATTGCATCCAATCTTTATTTGATCTTCTCGCTTCTACCACACTGCCCCCTTATCTATTGCCTTGCCTTGCCCCCTGACTGGCTGGGCCACTGTCTTGGTCTCTTTACCACAAACGTAATTCTTGACCACTTTATTAGTCGTACACTTGTTTATTCATTGAATTTAGAAAACGTAGCAAAGTTAAAACAGCTGCCAAAAAGTCAACTACCGACTGCGGCCCACACATTGTAGCTGCTCTCGCCTAGCCCTAGCTCTAACCCTAACTCAGCATCAGCCGCTCCACGCCTGCTTGCATCCCTTAGCGCAACTCGTTGGCGTACTTCCGTTTGAAATTTACGCCATTTACGTGCAATCAGGAAAAGTGCCATGAATTATTTATACATACAGGGCCAGAATAACATGGTTGAAATGGGAGACACAGAACAATGGCAATGAACATTGAAAACGACGAACGCAACAAAACGACTTACAAAATGTTTTAAATATTAAACGAACTTTTAAGAACAAACTGACGATTGTCGATACAAGAACTTCGATCGGCTATTTACCTACATAACTTGCAACGTTCCACACAGATACAAACAATATTAAAATTCTTCCTTTTATGGAATTTTAGCTCTTTGAACTATTAGCTTTAATGAAATTTACAGTCCCTTAGGATCTAATCTTGGCCAGATCAGCGACTCTTACGTCTGAGTGCTCATAAAGCTAATCAGAACGGGGTAATAGAATCGTTGTACTTTTTTACAATGCAAGCCATAAGCATAATAAAGCCATAAGCTCAGTGCATAAAAATGTCAAAGCTAGAGATGCAGCAGTCGCAGCCATAACAACGGAAATTCGCATTAAATAACAACATCTAAATGCTGAGGTGCCTTTCCTCTGGTTTATATAGTATACATATTTATTGTATTGCAGAGCAAAACTACTACAAATGGCTTTCTAATAGCTTTTTGCCAGGGGCAGCAAATCCATCAGCTTGGAATTGAAATAGTTTTGCCACTGCGTAAAAATCGCAACGTAATCTTTAGATACTCGACCACACACACACACATACACAACCAGCCACAGATAAAGCGTATGGGAGATATGGAGAGCGCAAGAGATAGCAACAGTTGCATATGCAGAGGCTGCCACTGGCAGTTATCCTGTCATAAGTTGTGCTTACAAATTGTAAAACAATGAAAATGAAAATATATGCACTTGCATAAATCTACACTAACCACACACACACACACACACGCTCGCACGCTCCTACACACATACGTACGTATTAAAAAAGCATTCAGTGGCAAACGGGCAACAAGTGAAACCGCACTCAGACACACACTTGCACGGCATCCTGTTGCTCCTTGGTTGCCGTAGTCTGCGACATGCTCGTGTGCATGTAAAATTACATGAATTAAGTGCGCTCTACTCTGTGCCCCATCTACCCCCTCGGCCGCTATGTTCGCCCATTGTAAGCGGCTCGCTCTCAGCTCGGCTCAAATGCATATATATACAGGACACATGCTTTAACATGGCGCTCATCCTGCCACACACACACACACAAACTCACACGCATACACACGCGCTCGCACAACAAAAGATTGAGTGCGGAAGTGCATAGCTATAAAAATGTCCATTTATTTAGTTATCATTGCGCTTGTTGCTGTTGCTGTTGCCGTTGCTCTTGTTGCCATTATGTGTGTGTCGCCTCCCTTGCTCCCCGATTTACCCTCCCTAACTGTATGCATATGTGTGTGTGAGTGCATTTTATACACTCACAGTTTTTGCTGGCTTTACAATTGAAATAAAATTTACTTGTGACTTTTCGGAGCTAGTTGTTTTGGATGTTTGAGTGGTTGGGCGGTGGGTTGGTGGGTTGGTGGGTTTTTAAGTTGGGTTATTGTCTCCTTGCTGCCTTTTTGTCGTCTGCCGTATGCCGTATGCCGTGTGTGGCATGTCTGTTTGCCAAATGAATTTAACTAACTTTGTAAAGTTAATGGGGTTTGCTGTTTGAATTGCAGCTTCAACTTCCCCTGGCCGAGACCATTTTGTTTCTATGTGTGTGTGTGTGTGTGTGCGTTGTTTTACTATTTTATAGCAATTGGACTTGACTTTTCGCATACGCTGCATTTAACTTGTTTTCACTGCCGGTATCCTATCCCTTTATCTGTTTGTTTTATTTAATAACCAAAATACTTCGATTGCTACGAGTGCCTGCAGCACAATTTGTTAGCAACAGTTCTTTGTTGTTGCTATTGTTATTGCTATTGTTGTTGCTGCCAAGTGTAGCGCATAATTGCAGCATAATGTATTTGTTGCCACAACACAAAATACCGCTGCTGCCCTCTGCTGGCTGTATCGCATTTTTGTGCTGCAACAGCACAAAACTTGGCAAACACACACACAAACAGAACACACAGCACTTACACACTCACAGACGCACAACAATGTTAAGTCTGTTGCCGCCTTTGTCTCTGATGACACAAAACGGTTTGTTTTTGCGGCTTATTTACCCACAGAGACATGTGTGTTGTGTCTGCCATGTGTGTGTGTGTGTGTGTGTGTGTGTATTGTGTGCATCTGTGTGTTTTGTTTCTGTGCGCCGCTTTGTTTGCATGCAAATGCATTTAATTTGAGTTTAAATACCCAAATATAAACTTTTGCCAAACAAACGCAACCACAGAGCGAAAGGTCCAGAACGTTCGTATGCATCATGTGGGCGGCATTAAGGGCTGTCTGTGGTGCAAGCTGCTTGTCTTTAAATACAAGTGAATACCCTAATACTCACATACGTACGTAAATGTATTCATACGTATTCATTTGTGTGGTATTTATTTACAAATTGCATTGTATTCTAGCAATTCGGACTTTATCGTTGGTAAAGTAAACAAAAATTTGTCAAACGCATTAATTGTTTAAAAATGATTATTGCTTGTTGATGTTGTTGTTGTTGGTATAGTTAGAGCTATTCAAATACACATAAACATAGTCTAGCCGCATAACCGCACAGAGCGCACAACTAAGGCCAGCTTAAAGCAACTGAGCCACAGTAAATCCTATCAGCAGCTCGTTAGCCACAGTTAAGACTGACTGCAACCAGGAACTGGCAGCATTTGCCTTTCTTTTGGCAGCTACCAGATGGCAGTTGGCAGCTGCCTGCAGTGCTAATAAAGCTTCGATTGCTGATTTAACGCCAAGCGGACCAGGAGCGAGTCGAGTCAAGTGAAGCGTAGAGCAGAAAATTGTTAGATGTACGGTATCATACGCCCTGTTGCACACAGCAAGCGAGACGTCGATAAGCTGAACGCTCTAAAGCGTCTTACTGCTTACCATGACCGGGGCCCAGGACATGACTTGAAATGGCGTGCCAATAGATTTAGATAAACTCGCCAGCGACATGACGGCAGTCTAAGCAAGCAATCAGCTAAATGGCAGCGCTAAAATTTTATGTAATAACTTTTGAATTTCCAAGTAGCTGAACGCAACGCACACGACCCCAGGCTACGAGTGACACTTGAGGCAAGTTGTAGGACAAACAAGCAGGCGACTGGCCACACAAACCCTCACACACACACACACACACACACACACACACACACACACACACACACACACACACACACACACACAAGTGTTTAATATACGCATAGCGCCTTTTGTTATGTTAATGGCACCAATGAGCTGGGACACGTAACCACAATTTCCACACATGACGCGAACGCCAATGTCTGACGGCCACGTTTAGGTGGCAAATTTAGCACTTCAATCATGGCTCTCTGGCAACATTTGTTGTTGCTATTTCTATTGGTGCTGCTGCTCTTGGCTAAAAGCTGTTTGCATATCAAATAATAAAAGAAGCAAGCGTAAAGGTTGCAACGCCCGCCGCAAACAGCGCACTTCAAAAGCTAACGTTTGGATTTATCAAGCCCAATTGAAAAAAAGGCCCACGTTGGGGCCAACCCTTTCTAAAGGAGACATTTTATTAGTTTTGACAGCGCTTTGTTGTTGGCCAGCCCCGAACGGTTCAATTGAGCGACCCAATGGCTGGCTGCCCTGCTCAATGCTACGATGTCTATGACACGGTCTTTAGACACTTGACACATGCCGCCTGCCACATGCCAAATGCCGCATACCGCATGCCACATGCCAGTTGGTCTGTCAGCCGTGCTAATAGAGCCTATTGCTGGCAACAAAACTGTTGCCTACTTTTTGGGCCATTCACATCTGTTTGACCCTCTTTTTGCATATACAATAAAAACTTAATCAGTCTGCAAATCGTCTAGTAAAACATATGCCCGAGTGTGCTCGTGTGGGAGTGTGCGTGTGTGTATTGGTAATCAGCTTATGTAATTGTAATGGCGTGCTAAAAATTTATATCACTGCCGAAAATATTGTGGAAACGTGTTTAATTGAATTTTTATGAGCTCGCCGGGAACTGCGTGCGTGATTTTTGCCGGGCACTGAAAAAATTTCATAAAATTTTATATGCTACATGTAGAATGGCAGTCAGGAAAGTTGGCAGGCGGGCCAGGCAGGGGTTGTGAAGCGATTTGATAAAATGCTGTGACCGGAAAAAGGGAAAAATATGTGAGAATAATTTCAGTGAAATTTTATCATAATTTAACAAGTTCCGTTCAACTAAAAAGCATGCCATAGAATTGGGTACCTGAGCGCGTTTCCTGCGAATTGGGTGACTATGGCTTTCAAATAAAATGAACAATTCACAAAGCTTGCTTGTTAAATCCTATTCCTGAGCATTTCATCAATTTAGTAGTGCAGAGTTGAGGCGCAGAATGTATTATGTATTAACTCAACAAGTTCAGCATTGATCACAGCGCACATTCACTTAGCCATTTCAAGTTTTCACGAAGCTTATTTCATGGGAACCACAAGCCACAAGCCACAAGAAAATTTGCATTTAACGTCGGACAACAGCGATATTTTTTCATCTAAAATATACGCTCAAACGGACGACTAATGGGCCGCCGGGGAATCAACGCGAACGCCAGAAAGTATGCAAACATATTCAAAGTCAGCCGCATGGCTGTACAAATATGGCTAAATCTTTTTGCGATAATAAATTATTATAAAGTCTGGCTGCCAGACTGTGGCTCACTAGCTGGAGGCGGTCTGCCTGTAGTCAGTTTGCATGGCATCCGCAGCAGCAGTTGCTCACACGCCCCGTTGGACGTCAAACTGTGATGCTGCTGCTGCCGCTGCCGCTGGTACTTCTAATGCTGCTGGTGCAATGCTAGCCAGAAGACTGGCATTCAATATGCTCCACAGCCGATGCCTGGCAGATACGTACGATGTTTGCCTGGCTAAGTTGGCTCGCTTGGCTTGCTTTATTGCTGCAATTGTTGCTACGGCAAGCCAATTTGAAGCAAACGAAATTTTTCGGTGTTTGGCATAAGTCAAGTTTCAGTTCGCAGTACTTTCTGGCTTGTGCTGTGCAGTCAGCCAGTCGAGCAGCCAGTCGACTGTATAAAATGGATTTACTGCCAACTGTTGAACTATGCGCCGTTCCCGCACTATTTACTACCTGCATTTCTATTGCTACTTTTGTAACTTGTTAGCGCTTCCCATCGCAGCTCCTCAGCTCTCTCCATTTTACTGCCACTGGGCATTGGGTTTTTTTCGTTTTCTGCTTTTAGTTTTATTTTTGGGAGGGCTAGTTGAAAATTTACTTTTCGCATTATTCGATTTGTTGTCTTGGGCAACCGAGGGTGCCTGCACTTTACATTGTTTGCATTGGGCGTTGCTGAGGGGGCATCGAAGGCGTGGGGCGGGGCTGCGACCTTTTAGCTACCAACTACTATTTTTTATGCTTGATGGCAATTTGCGCCCTGCTGCAAATTTGCCGCTGATTGGCTACACACGGACTGCTGGACAAGAGGGACATAGGGCGAGCGTATTTTCACCTCCGCTCCGGACAGCTGTCAAAGCAAAGTCCATTGGCCAGGCTAAAGAAATCACTAGCAATTGCTCTTGTTCTGCACTTAAAGTATCTTAAAGTTTGACGGCACAATATGGCGCCAGGGCAACTGGACCCAATGCATATTGGATACTTTGCGGCGCCGCCGCACCGTAAGTAAAGTCATAAAATACAATTCAATAACGCGCCCAGCAACGAAACTTGCCAACTCCCCAACTACAACTCCCCAACGCCAACGTCACACTCACACCTTGTCTGACAGCTGTAAAATCAGCCGCGTGGCGCAGCCTTAAAAAGTATGCAGCCGGATACGGAGTCAAGCTGGAGCCAGTGCTGAAGCTGACGCTGAAGCTGGAGCTGGAGTTGCGGCTTGAGAGGATGGCGTTGGCGAAGCCATAGCCTGGAGTCGGTCGTAAAAAATAGCTGAGAAAACTTATTGAGCTAGTTATGAGTTTCGTACATGATACTAACGGCTCCGTCCCGACAATAATACCAAGCAGCATCAGCCGCACCTGCAAGACGGCAACCACGGATGGGGTGAAGGAGAAGCGGCTGGGAAAACCATCTTCGTACACGTTATGGCTTTTTGGTGGTGTGTAAAAGTTTCGTCCTTTGACGGCAGCAACATTTGCGCGTTGCATAAAACGCTCGTAGCTGTCCGAATTTTCCAGGCCCGCCATTTGAATTGAGCGGCGCTTAAGTCGCGTCTTATGGCCGCGCTCTACTTTGTAGATTGCATCGTAAGAGTAGGTTCGTTGGCTGGGTGGCTTGGGTATGTACAGCTGCCTACAGCAAGGACTAAATATTTGGGATATATTCATTAGTTCCACAACAGCAGCTACAATGTGTGTGTTAGGATAGCAAATAGTGGGTTACTTTATTAATGTTCACCTTGCTTTTCCACTGTTATATGCGTACTCTTAACGGCATTGCAATGAAATGAAATCCATATTAATAATACCAACCATTTCGCAATTCACAGGTGTATACGGCGATGTGCAACGTGTAAAGATTTTGTACAACAAAAAGGACTCGGCACTCATACAAATGGCAGAGCCACAGCAAGCTTATTTGGGTAAGTCAAACATGCCGAAACCTACAGCCCTGCCCCCATCCCCTTCTACAGGCCACCCCAAAAGTAATGAAAAATCTGCGCTCGTTGCGGCGTTGAAAGGCGCATCAGATACAAAAAAAAAAGAAGAAAATAAAATTGGTCGCTCTAGTTGAGAGTGATAAACAGGGGTATACCCTGAAAACAGTTATTAGCACATTCGTCCAAATATTACTTTGCCAACATTCGATGCATTGTAGCGTTCTCTCAACGGTTTAAGGTATATGGGAAATTATTTCGCCAGGGAGATAGAAAAGCATGTCACCTGTAAAATGTAAATGATAAGAACAATGACATTGCGCTTCGATATTGACTGACTCGCGAAGGATTCTTTAGATGTGTTACGAATCGATCCCTTATCTGTCGATTACCATCAAGAATACAACAATTTGAAGGCCCTTTATTATAGGCATATATTGCTCATCTATGTAACCATATATATTAACAGGGTATCAAAAAAGAGAGGAAGAATGAAATGCGAGCAACAGCAACTGCAATTTGCAGCTGGTTTAAAATGAAAAATTCCAGCAACATGAAATTCCAAACATTGCATACCTTTGGCAGCCATTGTTGCCACGGTTCTTGTTGTTGTTGTTGCAGCTGCAAATGCAGCAAACAAAATGTATTAATAATAAAAATTGTTAAAGAGAAAGAGATGGGAAAATGGACAGATATGCACAGTTGAGTAGAGTATAACTACAGCGACGCTAGGAGAGCCGAGCGGTTCGGTTGGCTGGCCGTGCGCATAAATGAAATTTTATAAGCGCTTTATTACCAGCGTCTGTCCAACACCTGGTCTGGTTGCTTTTCTGCCCACCTGTCGTGCTGCCGCTCTCTCTCTCTCTCTCTCTCTCAGAGGCGGCTACTGCCTCTGGGCGTCACTGGGGGCAGCAAAAGGCTGACCCATGCTCGCTCAGCAGGACATGCCAATCATTTTATTGCATTTATTTGTGTGCACTTTGCCATTGTCAGGTTGCCGCAGTCCCCATCTCTTATGCTCCATACTCCACATTCCCTTTGGCTGTTAGTGTGCGCATTAAACGAAATGAAAATCGCCGCGCATTGCGAGGCGTTAAGAGCAGTCAACCGACGTGCCAAATTCCACTTTATTACGTAAAAAAGGAAGAAGACAAGCGTGTTCTAGTCGGGAGAGTCCGACTAGGAGATACCTTCAACACAACCTGCTAGTCTCTCAAGCATTTCACATTCTATCTAGCACAGAACGCGCCTTAAGCAATCGATTTATCTGTTCTTGCATTTGCCTTAAACTATCTAAAGCTAACCAAAACCCGAAATTTTCCTAATCTGTATATAATGTAAGAGAAACTACAAACCAAGTTTTGTATATAAATTTCTTTAAATATCGCGTTAAGCTTGAAAGAACTACGTTTCAATGAGATCCAATTGTTGGCTAGATCGACTCAGCTCGTCGAAAATGCTTTATTCTGCCTGTCACATACTTTTGTACGAAAACAGAATACCCTCTCTGCCCATTTTCAATGGGTTCGAGGTATTAAATAAAAAACAGCAGGAAAAACAAGCAGCGTTGGCAGCGACACCTTTTCAATTTCAATTTGGTTTTATTCCATTTAATACGTCGGCAAGGCCAGGAAGACGAGGAAGGTCGGGCGGCTGGTCAAGGTGGGGGGGGCTTTTGTTCATCTGAAAAATAACTCAAAAGCAGTCAAAGTTGTGCCGCCGCTGGGCGATAAATTGAAAATTGGAAACGAGAACGAGCTGTCGTTAAGCATTGTAATTGCAAGCGAGCATTGCGCATACGCAGCGTTGTTCGTTGTTGCTTGCAGTTGTGCTTATTACTCACTTTAAGCCGCTTTGGGGCATGCAACATACATATAAATATGCAATAATTACGCAAAAGTACTTGAGCTGCTGACGCTTAAATGCTTAACAAATAATTTTTCACATATTCCATATGCGTACAAATATGTGTATATCATTTCCAATGTTTTTTTGTTTTTGCTCGTTGCGCCCGCAGCATACCGTACATACAGCAGTCGTTGTTATTAATAAAGTTTAAATAAATTTAATTAGTGAAATAAATGCCATGCACATTAACAGCAGCAACAGCGTTAAGCATTGTAGCGGAAATTGTCAGCAAATTGCGCGAATGGCAGCTGGCCAACATTAATGTTGGCTACACTGCAGAAATAAATGCCATCTCTTTGCTCCTCCTACACTACTTTTTATCAATTTCAATTTAAAAACCAAAAATATATGTATGGGAAATATGTCAACCAGCAGCAAAAACAATCATTGGCCATTGCCTTTGATGATCCGTTAAAAATATGCTTTGTGCTGCACTCAATTAACTTTTGCAATTATCATTATGCAAACATGTTGCTATTTGGTGTTCGTTTTTTTTTTCTTTTTTTTTTTTGTTTTTGCTTTGTTTTTGCAGCTGCATATTTGAGCTCAAACGCATTCCAGCTTTGTGCCGATTTATGCTTAAGTAATGCGAGCTATTGCTGCTTTCGCTCTATTTGCTTTCTCTGTTTGCTTCTGATTTAATTATTTTTCAATTTGTTTGGCTTATCCATTGCATATTTCAAAATATATCAAATTATATAGTTTGCTAATGTCTCCGAATCCGAATCCGATGCCAGCGCCCACCTCTCGCTCGTATACGAACTTTTAATTATATTTGTTAGCGAGTTGACAAAGGGCAAACCGCAGCATGTGGTGTAGCTGATGTAACTATTTTAGAATCGCAAACAAAATGGCTCGCTTTACTTGTGGCAACAAAACCAATGCTATTCGACAAGCAAATTATTGTACACACACGTAAGCACACACACACACACCCAATTGCTGCTGGCATGTGGAAATATTAATGGCCCTGCGTCAACATACAGACTACTAATGTGCCGCGAGGGCTGCCAAATGGCAAACACTTCCGGCTGAGTACCGCCGGCCTCTCTCCTGGCATCCGTCTGTCTGCCAGTCCGCTCGTCCATCCGTTTGTTCAGGTAAGGTCGCACTAGCCGCCCGTGTAAGTGTGTTGGTTGTTTTGGGCGTCTGGCTGTTGGTCGGTGAGTGCGCACTTATGCACTCATAAAATATTAACAAATTCATTCGTTACTTTGCCCAAAACTCTCGCAACTCTGCCAGAACAAAGACGATTACCGACCCAGGGCCAGCCCAGTCTATTGCCCAGGCAGCAGATGTCCTGGCAGACCCTAACCCCCTGCCAACCAATCCAGCCCACACCCATGCATATAAAAGTGTCTCTCCAGAGGAGGACAGTATGGTGTTTGTTGTTGCGCACAATATACGGCTACAATTGCACACTCAGCATACGAATTACAGCGTAAAGGCGAAAAGAACTTTTTTGTCTGTGTAAATGAAGTCAAGAGAACGAAGCGCCTGCGAGCCGGACAGCCAGGCAGCCAGACAGACCGAGCCCCAACTCGGTCCAAATAAAGTGCGACAGCAATCAAGAGGCAAAGCCAAAGCACAAATAGACAAAAACACAAACACACACTATGAAAAAACAATAAGCACTGGGCGGGCACTCGATAGTCCACTCCACTGGAGCAACTTGAGGTGTGTGTGTGTGTATGTGTGTGTGTGAGTGGGTGTGTGGGAAATATTATAATGGCCCATTCGGCCAGGAGGTGGCGTTGGCGTTGGCGACGCTGTCGACATTGTGCAAATGGCCGCTGGCCGGACGCGCGCCATTTGTTGGCTGCCGTGCCGGGATTAAGTTTTTGCGCAACTTATTACAAACTATAGACAGAACTCTCATATAAATTTATAGGCACACGCACAGCTGCACAGCCCACTGTGGCTCCACCTTCTCCCCCTCCTGTTATAGTTGTTATCTGGGGAATTTTGCGTAAATAAATTTTTGCTATACAAATTACTACAAAATATTTTGCATGAACAGCAACAGCGTACGCATAAAAGCATTTACAATAAAAACAAACAAATATTTTTGCAGCAGCAACAGCCACACACATACAAGCATGCTGACACATACGCACACATACACATGTGTATTGTATATATGTAATATGGTCCGATTACGCATACGCCAAGTGAAACTTGTGTGAAGAGTTTTGACAAACTTTTGCGTTAAGTGACTCCTGGAATGAATTGGCGTCCATCTTTATGTGCTCCAAATTAATTATGCAGTGTTCAAGCACCGCAAACTTTTTTATGAACTGACTTTAGATAGTACTTTGTGCCATAAGCCAATATAACAAATATCGTCGCGATTGCCGGGCGACTTTGGTTAGTCAGGTTTACCTGCGATTAATCAATCTCAGGTTAAAATTGACGTTAGGTCAAAATTGACACGACGTTAACATTACTTTAATTATATTGTCGTGTTGTGGGCTTAAAGGACTGAAATGGGTTAATGCACTCACAAATCCTGTCGGCCACATCTACAAGTCATTTTGGGGTCTTTGGGCAAAACTTTACTGACTCATATTTTTCGGGATTCAATGCTTTTCTACGGTGCTCAGCTGTGCGTGCACTTTTTATAAATATTTTGCTTTTGTTTTTTGTTTTTCATAATGTCTTGTAAGTTAATAATGATTTGTTGTTGTTGGTGTTGCTGTTGCTGTTGCTGCTACTGGTCAGGCTGGTAATTAAAACTTTGAGTTACTTTTTGAGTTGGGCCCCCAGGCCCAAAGCCACGAGAGCCGCCGCCACGAGCGCAGCTGCAGCACATTTTGAAAGGCGCTGGGATGATAGGCAAAGTTAGTCCTACCATTTTGGGCTAGCAGAGCAAAGCGTCGGCTCTCTCGGCTGCACATTAATCTTTATTACAAGTGTTTGTCATACAGACATACATACATACGTACATACATACATACGTACATACATACATACATACATACATACATATATACTCGTCGCATGTGGCAAAATGGCAGAAGCGTTTGTCACTGCTGCTGCTGCTGCTGTTGCTTGCCTTTCGTCTCGTTGTCCTTTAGCCGAATGGCCTTTATTTTACAATTTATTATATTTTCAAGCCGTATTTTGTATTTTTTTGTAAAATCATTTAATCCATTAGGCAAACAATAAACGGCTGAGTAAGCATATTATTTTACAATAAAACATAAGCAACCTAACACGATGTCATCTACTTCCCACCCACACACACCACGGCCCCCATCCCAATGTCCATGACAACTGAGCAAAATGATAAAATGTTCTAAAATTTATTAAAATAATGCAAAGAAAAAAGGGACACGTTCTGGGCTAACGCATGCCGACCCCCTATCCCCGTCCCAGTGCCCGTTCCAGTCCCAGTCCCAGCATGACTTCACAAGAAATTGAATAAAAATGTAATCGAAATTGAAATCGTAATCGTAATCGAAAACGAATATGAAAATAGAAACAGTGTTTATTTCGTTTAACTGGCATGTTGTACAACAGTTGTCTATTTGCCATTGAGCCGCAGGTGTTATGACTATCGAGACCATGAGAAACAAACGACGTCTCGTTGGGGGTGGCGGGAGACAAAAAAACGAGAGAAAAAAAAAACTGAAACAAGAGCAAACTTTTGCGGGCAATGCATTTTATTGCGAGTCATTTGCTTGTAAATCACCAAAGGCAGACGACATTGATAAAGTTGCAGTTACATTTTAGTATGTAAATATTTGCTTGCACTTATTGCTGACTTTGACTCCAGAAGGAGGTGCTGGGTAATTTTATGGCTTGTAGCGCAACACATTTACATACACATATAAATATATATATGTGTATATATGTATGCTATACATAGTAAATTGCATCAGACACATATGTAAACACATGTTGTACAACATGGAACGTGAACAAATATTCTATCACCCGCACAAGTTGAACGAGCTCTTGGCACAACCTTTCCCACTAAATTCTTGGAATGCCATTCGTTTTAACGTTTTGAACATTGTGTTTTATTTTGTTGTTGCAATTTTTTATTTTTATTTTTGCAGCCATGTCTCACCTTGATAAATTACGTTTATGGGGCAAGCCAATACGTGTCATGGCCAGCAAACATCAGGCCGTGCAACTGCCCAAGGAGGGACAGCCGGACGCGGGCCTCACACGTGACTACTCACAGAATCCATTGCACCGTTTCAAGAAGCCCGGCAGCAAGAACTATCAAAACATCTACCCGCCATCGGCGACACTGCATTTAAGTAACATTCCGTGAGTATCCCCATTGTTGAGCATCGTTTTGTTGTCTAGCGTTTAAAGCCGTCCTGCGTAACGCGTGCACAGCTGGAGTTGGTTTTCTCATCAGCAGCGCCACGCGGGCAATTACAATTACCGTTATGAGCAGCACCACCTCCCGAGCCGGTGGCCCATTCACAGCTCCAGCTACAGCTACACAGCCACAGTCGCAGTCGCAGTCGCAGCCATTGTCAGAGGCAAACGTCCCGCGTCGCTTTGTCTGCCAAATATGACAAAGCGCCCCACCAGCTTTTTGTGTGCCATGGGGGGGTTGAGGCGGCAAGGTGCCTGCCGTTTGTTGAATTTATGTGCTTATGGCAATGCCTGTAGCTGTAGCTGTAGCTGTGTGCCTCTGTGCTTGTGCCTGCTGTTTTGGCGTGGTGTTTATGCGATATCTATAGACGCGCAGCATGCCAATTTAAATCGATAGGTGTTAATTTAGCGTACGAACGTTTTTCTTCTTGCTCCTTACAGCTCATCCTGTACCGAGGATGACATCAAAGAAGCCTTCAGCTCCAACAATTTCGAGGTTAAAGCATTCAAATTTTTCCCGTAAGTAACTGAATATATATAGATTACAATTTGGAGCGAATATAACTAATTAGCTGTGTATGCATTTGCAGTAAGGACCGCAAAATGGCGCTGCTGCAACTGTCGTCGGTAGAGGAGGCTGTGCTGGCACTGATCAAAATGCACAACCATCAGCTGTCCGAGTCGAATCATTTGCGCGTGAGCTTCTCCAAGTCGAACATCTAGAATCCGACCCGTGGTCAGGTTCACTGAACTTGACTGAGTGCCAACAGCATCTATGCACTACGGCAGCAGTTCGTTTGGCAGCAACAGATACAATCTATTATTCGTAGTACAAGCGGCGTACTGGGCAATCGCCAACACATCCACTTCAACTGAGAAGCGAGCCCAACCAACCCAATACAACCCAACCCATCAAACAACAGCAGCAACAATCGATGCAAGAGCTATAGCTACTTATATACAAACAAAATCTAAAATCTAATTTCTGTTTTTATTATAACAATGCGCAAAACTCTATCATAACACTTACTACAGAAATTCTAAAAAACTAATAAACAAAACTATACAAATTATTAATATATACATATATATATATATATTAAAATGAAGAATACAATTTCAAATTTCAATTGTAAGACAAGCATTAAGAGAAACAATTACAACAAATAGAAAGGGAAACACAAAAGCAGCCCACTAAACAATCAGCGACGTCGTATAATCATAAGCTTAAAGTTACAACTTAAATTTAGTCCATAAGTAAGTTGCAATGCATAGAGCGAAAGAAGAAGCAAAGCAAACTAAGAACTAACTTAAGTGCACTGTACTGTGTTTTGGTTTTAAGGAACAGCAGAAAGTCAAAACAAGCAAAAAAACAAATCAATTTATGTTAAACAATGGAGTAAGCGAAAAAAACAAAAGCAACAAATTTTTATTGTGTACGAGTATTTACTGTTATTATATTTTAAGTGATTGAAACTTTGATTGAAAACCCTTATTTTTTACAAAAACAAAAAACAAAAAACAGTAGAAAAAGGAAAAGGAAAAAACATATGAACTTAAAGTGCATGCGCGCATTTAAGCAGTTTTTAAACGTTTTTCATTTTGTTAGCGATACGAATTAATGTTAAAAGTAAAGTTAATCTCAAAAACAAAAACAAAACAAAACCAATCAGCGTGCATACCGACTCTTTAAATGTAATTGAAGCCAGGCAGAATGGCGCTGAAATGTATTAAATTTAAATATATAATAAAGCAACTATTCGGGCACTTGAAGAGAGACCCCATTATAAATTTAGATACGTCTGTTCGTTTAGCATTAAAACAAAAACAAAACTAAAGGCAGTTAAATAAAAAAACAAAAAACAAAACAAAATAGAAAACTAAAACTAAATAAAACGCGTACGTAAAACCTTCTGTGTGTGTGTATATGTAAGTGTTGTTAAACTAGCGAAATATATACATATACACAAAAATAAATATATATACTGCATAATGGATATACATGCATGTGCATACATATAGGTATATGTTGAACTACAACAAAAACATGAAACAGGAAACAAACTTAAAACAAATTTTAAGCTACGCAAGTAAAATCTCAAAAATCGTAATTATATTTAGCCCTAAGCATACCGAAAGACATATAAGTGTTTTTATCAAAACAAATAGAAACAAAACAAAAAAGCAACAAAAAGAAAAAAACTCAAAGATTTTTTGATAATTTTACAAGAAAACCGCACACAACCATGAGAACACACACAGAGACAGACAAGACAGGCACAACTAACTAAACACACATCAATGTTTATATATATTTAGAAAGTGAAATTATTTATACGTTGGCGCAAAAGAACAAAAACAACAAGACACACAAAATAAAAAGGAAGAAAGAAGAAATAAAAACAAAATGATTTAATAAACTAATTGTAACTGTAACTGAATGATATGGATTTAGTTCTTAAGCATAAGTAGCAGTGATCGTAATTTAAAATTAACAATTTACAGAAGTGGTAAATATTGAAGCAAAAAACGTGTACGAAAAGCAACAGTAAAATATTATAAAATGTATAATTAACTAACATACGGATACGGTATTTACAGTTATCGAACAAGTCGCAAATAGCACCTGCTATTTGCATACATACATAAATACATACGTGTATGGCATAGTATGGGTAAAACTAGGGACAAGTTTGCAAGTGTGAGTTCCTTTGAAACTCACTACAACAACAAGACACAGACAAGAACACACACTTAACCATATACTGCACACACACACACACACACACACACACGTACACACATATTTCTCAAGTAATGCTTAAAGTACATTTTAAACAAACTCTAGCGTTTCATGTATACATTCTATCCTAATCTTAACTTATCTACAACCTAATTAATTAACTTATTATATGCTCTATGTCTATGCCTATGTCTATGTCTACTATATAAAAACATATATATATATATATATATATACACGTTTTGTTAGCGCATCGATACAAGGTAAAGAGAGATAAATATATATATATATATACTATACATATATATGAAACCCACGACTGCTAGAATTTCAAATGAGAACTCTTGACAAATCAAAAATTTCATACAAGTATTTCAAAAACTATAATTACTTACAACAGAAAAGCAAAGAAAAAGCGAAACAAAAGAAAACAATTGAAGCAGGAGAAAATAAAGTAAAGTAAACATGTGAAAAGTTGAATCATAAATGAATAATGTGTTTGTAAAACAATATAAGGACACACACACACACACAAATACCTAACCACTGACAGGCACACAGATACACACACACAGACACACCACACGAACTCTCATATTCACAGACACACTTACTCAATCGAAATGAATCCAAATGTATTATGAAGCCGGCAGAGCAACAATGCGGCTGCACTTCAAAATGCAGCGTTCAAAGCGTAATCAAATATTTAGCCCAACGATAATATACATACAGATACATAGATACAATTTGCGCTACAGCGTGTTTATGTTGATAATGAACAAGAACACACCGAGATAAGCAGCATGCGAATTAATAGAACTATATACATACATACTAAGTACATACATACATCATAATAGGTGGAAAATATGCAACTCAGCTATTTGAAAAACAAAAACAAAAAAACGCTAAAAGTATTACTTTATCATGTAGAGAAAAATATAAATGAAAGAAAAAAAAACACACACATCAACTGAATACATAGTTTACAAGTACATTGAAGAATTTAATAATTAAAAATTTATCAGATAAAGAATTACATATAATGATCGAAGCAGAGCAGGCATATTAGCTTTGTGTTCTGATTTGCGCCCGCTGCGGGACTTGAAGGATAGTCGTAAAGCAAAAAGTTGCATGCATTAAACAAATCTTTCTGAAATGAAAAAATCAATAAATTAAATGCAATTGAAAAGCATAGCAAACAGTTATAAGTTGTACATTTCGAGATTTTACCAAAATGCAAAATGGAAGCATACTAAATTCAAGACTAAGAAAACGTGAATTACATACAAATATGCCAGCATATATGTGTACATACACACATACATACATGTCGTATGCATACATATGTTTGCATCAGTTTTAGTTGTGCAACACGCTCGCTCGAAGCTGACATCCGCGCATGCTACATTACTTGCATGCTAGATGTATGTACTATGTGTAATTGTAGCTATAATCTGTGCAGAATTGTATTGAACGAGAAAGAAGCAGAAGAAATGATAAATTAGTGAAAACGTCGAAAAGGGTATAAACTAAAACGAACACAATTTCTTAACTCAATCCAAATCGAATCACGTGCGCAACATACTTATACATATACATATAACATCAACAGAAACATATCAACCAGATTTGTCATATGAGTACGAGTAGTTGATTTTAAAGACACTTTTTATGGATTCACATAAACCGATCCCGTAATATATGCCCCAAAACATTTCCGTTCAGAGCAGTCACAAACCAGAGCAACCCGAAAGAAGGAAAAGAAGAGTATAGAAATTGAGCGTTATGAATAGAGTTAAAGTCAAAGAGCGAGAAGAGCATTAGCAAATAAGATATATCAGAAATGAAAGATCAAAATCGCAAGTGTTGAAAACTGAAAGCAAGAGCTAAACGAAATTATTTTAAGCAAACGGACCGGAAACGAGTGAGTAGCAGGTCACGTCACGTTGTCCTCGTCGAGAGTGGGTCATAGATCAATATGAATATGAAAGCATAGAGAATTTGTTAAATATTTTGCCAACGGAGAAAGACAAGAGTTAATTATTAATTTAATATAGTTACAGTATACTTTTTTTAGGAGGTTTATTTCAAGTGTTTTTGGTACAATATTTTATAGATTTTATAGATTTGTGTGCTCATTAGTATTTTTAGTAGCAGAAATTATGCGAGTGTGGTCTCTTGGAGCTGAAAGTGCAAGGAATTCAAATGGAAATGAAATCGTTGTTGCATCGTTTGTATTTGTATTAAGAGTTTTTCTTGTTTACCTTGACGGTTAGACAAACGCATGCAACTTATATATAAAGTATATACATATATATGAACGTACACATACATATTATAGCTAGCGAAATCTGTGTTTTACTTGCTTCTTTGATATTGAATTGTTTGTTTTTTTAGATTTTGTGTTTACATCTGAGTTCAGTTTGGAAAATTGCAACATTGAAACTACATGAAAAACAAACAGCATACAAGTTAAAAAGAAAAAAACAGACAGAAGTTCCTACTTTTTAGTGAAATGATAAATAATTGCTTAAAACCATAAACTAACAAGACAATTTGCAGCAGTGAATTAAATATACATACATTTGCATAAACATGAAAAGCATGAAAGGTCACTTATTGATTCGTTTACCTTAATGATTGCCTACTTTGCTGTTACTTTCCTTTCGTATCCCTTATCCTTGGTATGTCGTGAACAATTATGGCAAAATTCAACTAGGGTCCAAGTTTTAAATATATAATCAATTATCTTAAAGAACTTACACATTTAAATGAACTCCAACAAATGGTTTTATGATCTGCCAATTTGTTGCAATTTATTGGTACCCAATATTCGAGATCGTAAAAATAAATCGAACAAATCTATTAACTGAAAAAGCAACTAATAAATACATGCACTCTCTCTCGCTATTTCTCGAACACTCGCTTTTACATATGCTTACAAAACATCACAGATTTTACTTGATATTGCCAAGAAGCTTCGAACACGTATCCTTGATTCTACATATTGCTTAACTAACCGAAACAACAACAAAAAGAACTACATCACGCGAAACAATCAAAATCGAACTTGAAACATTTGTTAAACGAACATTTTTTCAATTTACACCACGATTAACACTTTTAAACCTTTGTGCTCTCTAATTGTACAACCTACTCGTTAAGGTAAATCAATAAAACGAAATAAGAAACAAAAAGAAAAAGTAAAAATTAATCATTTTACGCTCTAAATGAAAGTAAGCAAAACGTTAATGTAACGCAAGATTTTCCTCACCAAATTTTACTATAAATCTATTATGTGTATTGTATATAAAAACAAAAGATCTGCAAAATTATATTGATACTATATATATTTAAATGTATTGCGGCTGCAGGAACGAACGCAACGCGACTCCAATTAAACAGAAAGCAAGAAGCAAAACATTTAATTATAAACAAAGTGAAAACAACAAAAAACATTATAAACTTAAAGATAAACAGTTTTGATTTTCACGCAAATTCAAAGGCACACAAAGAAGTTGAGCTTTCGGCTCGATACGAAAGCGGGCAGGACAGACAGACTTCAAGGTGTGACAACACGTGAAAATACTTGAAAATTCAAAGAAAATTGAAACACAAAAAGAAAAAGAAAAAAGAAAAGGAAAATGATGACATACTATAGAGCATGTGGTAAAACGAAAGAAACAATTGTGTGTAGAGGGAAAACTTCAATCGATGAAATGAGATGAATATTTGTTATGTTACAAGCATTAATTAATTATTATAATATTAATTATTAAAAATATTTGAGAAATAAATATAAAGTAAAAAAATGATTTAAATCATTAAAAACTATACATTTTTTGTATGTGGTGTATTCAAATCGATATAGGCGCTGAGGGGAGTGTCACTTCTCCATTCACATGAACATTTTTTAACAATATTGTTAAGTTTAAAAACATATTTTTATTATTATTATTATTATTTGTATTAATCAAATATTACGAAACACGAATTGTTAAAAAAAAAACATGAAAACTCAGTTTTAAACATGTTTAATTTACTTCGCTTCGACACTTTATCATTTAAACTTTAAATTATACTTATTTTAACTGTAATTACTTTTAAAAGTGTCTAGTTTTAAGATCTTAAGTTTATCATACATTAAACATGTTTATTTTTAATTTTGTACTCAAAACTACATTTTATCCTATGTGCTTATGTTTAATTTGACAACGAAATAGAAACTGTCATCAAAAAGTATCGAACGCAATTTATGTTGTTGGAACTGACCTCAAATAGCGATTAATAAGTAAGTATTACAAAAATAACTTAATTCTATAAATATTATCTCTGCTGCTTCGCTGAATCGTATTCCTCTTAAAAATAATACCCATAAAAGGGAAATATTTTTTACTGTTAGTGGAGACAACAACCTCTAGCAACTCAGTTCACTAGCAAGCAGTTTCAATAGTGCACTGCTTCGTTAACTGCTTGTGCGGAACATAATCCTCTGTTAAATAAGATCCACATTAACATTTTTATCTGACATTTTCAGCTAAAAGGATATCTAGCATCGGATATCCAATAAATTTCAATGTGCATCAAAAATAAGTAATCCCTTCGATGTGTGTATATTTACATCCTGAAGAGGTTGCTTGTAAATCTCTAGTTAATTTTATTTAAACCATGTCCTAGAGCAGGGTACTAGTACTTGAACCAGCGACCACTCGCTTGTTGGGCCGGCGCTCAGACTCAAAAGAGTATGTCATGTTCGCGAAACACAAGGACCCGTCTTATTGCACAATTTGGAACATTAAGAAAGCTTCATTAGACATTTTTGTGTCGTAGCTCTCATAAGAACGTATATAGCTTAGGCTGTGCGTCGGACAATAATCAGCTAGTCATTCCGACAGGAGAAACTCTTTAGATGCGGGTTACATCGCCTTGAGGTAGAAGTCCATGTGTACCCAGAATAAAACACAATTGTTGTTTATATTTTATTTATATGTATGTATATATTTTCATTAAATAATGTAACATCGCTTTATTCTTATGCAAAGAACTATTTTGGATTTAGTTAATGCTTTTATAAGTTAAGTTTTATTGTTATCATTGTTATTATTTTGAATAAATAATAATTTTAAGTTGACTTATGTATTTATATGTATTTATCTTTAATGCTGTTTATGCAAACGTATGCTGTTGCTTGTTACTCGGTTTTGTAATACGCACATTATGTATGTATATATGTAATTGTAATGAATTTCCTTTCCAGTACATATATGTATGTATATGTAAGTAAGTATATACTTATGCGTAAGTATATGTTGTATGTTAATGTCTATAATAACTTTAATTCATTTTTCTTTTACTTTTACTTTGTGGCAGTGGTAAATCAGAGTATTATCTGGTATTTGCTTTAGCTGTTCTCACGCGCAATTTGGGTAACAAAATGCCCTCGTGCTTGTTTTCATCGTTTGGATTTGGATTAGTTTAGCTGCGCATATTTACATATGTCTGAATGTTGATTTATTAATAGTTTTTGTTGAAAGATTACTGCTGCGAATTATTTTGATTAGTATGTGAATTTGGAGTTAGCAAACAAGCGAAGGAAACTTAAAATCAAAAAATGGAGATCTGTTAATCGCATTTCATTTCAATATTTCAGTTTCTTCGTTCAGTTTTTATGGTGGGTTTCAAAAATCATTTCCAAATACAATGCTTTAGATTTAACTATTCTTTGTATATTGTTGGTTATCCGTTGTATACTTTACTCTTCTACTAGAAAAATTGTCGCTAAAGTTCAATGCCATCTGCCCCTATACGATTCTCAACTATATTGTAGACTATTTTTATTTTTCTTTTCTTTCTTATTGTTGCATTTTAGTTATAGTTAGTTAGTTATGTAGCAAAACGCTGGTGGTAATATTTGAATTATTTTCGCTATATTTGACTATTCATTAAGGACTTTTGAATGATTTTTGGATTATGGACTCGCTAGAAAAGGTTTAAAATGAAATAATGTACATTTCGAATGATTCAAATGAAGCTTTCCATTTGGGGATTTTTGAAAAACGTTTGTCATTTGATATGAAAACTCTCCGGTTACTTAGGGAGTTCTGTTGTTGTTGTTCTTGTTGTTGTTGTTGTTGTTTTTGTTGGTTTCTCATTCAGTCTTTATAACGAAATTGATTGCTTGGAGTTGTAAATTTGTTTACTGGATTGTTCTTGTTGTTTTGCTTGTGTTTTTGTGGTTATTCTTGTTGCAGGATGAAAATAGCTTAACTGAAATGCTTATTAATTGTTAAAATCAATAATGGAGCATGCTCATGATGTGTTACAATTAGTTCTTAAATATGTTTTGCATTTTTATTTTTGGTTGTATGTATATTATGTTATTCATAACTCGCTAAGCCCTGAGCATTTGGTCTCCATTTGCATGTTAAGTTCGACAAAAGAAATCGTTGCACGAATGTGCTGCGAATCATTTAAAGTTAATCCCCAAAAATGTGTTAAAGGTTACTGAAGAAGAAGAGTTCTCCCTGGTTTCAAAATAAATGATATCTTTAGGCACATTTAATACATACACACACACACACATTATAAACAATTATATACTTAGAGGTATATTAATTATCCAACTAATCCAAACTATTTGTAAAACTGAGCTGTGTTGTGTGAGTTGTCGCTGTGGGGCACAATACTCAATAGAAGGAAAACAGTTTCAAATAAATACTTCAGAGTGCTTTAAAGCATGGCTGGGATCTATTTATATATATATATATATATATATATATATGGACTACAATATATATTTCGCTAGCACAGCTGCCTCCTATTCGTTTCTATTTAGTTTTTGTTACTTTTTACTAATATTCATAAGTGTACAATATTGTGCAATACATTTCAATAAATTAGTTCGTTTTTCTGGTAACTAACATTAATTTCATGTGGCTTTCGTGTATTAGTTTTTATCAATTCATATTTGCTCACTAAATGCCTTTAACATATTTGCTTTGTATTTGTTCAGCTAACGCTTATTATTATTGTTATTATTATTAATATTATTATATAATTTTGTTTAATCGTTTAGGCTAAATTAAATGCATATACAATTTGTAGTTGTGGTTGCTTGCCAATCATTTCAGTTTAATTAACTATAGTTGCTGCTTTGCTGCTATTAATTTAGTTATATTTGTTTTTCTTAATGTAAATACTTTTGCTTTAACAATTAATTATTCGCGTGTTACTTGCCAACGTGGTATCCATTACTTCTATAAATGTACGATATGACACAGTGATATATTTCATAACATATATTTTTTAAGAAGTACACAAGCATCATTTTCAAGCAAGTTCAAGCCCCAGAGCACGTCCCAAAACGACAAACGCCAAAGCCAATCAGCTCACACGTAACAGGCAACATTTCACCACCACCAGCACCACAACGAACACCACAACGACGAACACCACGATTTACTAACACTAACTAGGCCAGCCGGTTACTCTTGGTATCTTATCTAAAGCTCAGCTATAACTAAGAGCCCACAACAATTTGCAAATTAATTAAAATTCTGCTTTAAATTTTTCTTTTCTTTTCTCTTGGTAGACTTCGAGTACATTCGAAATCTATAATCTTTGAGTCGTTCGACGATTAAAGCTTTAGTGAATGAATCAAAGTAAATTGAAATGCTTTGAGTCCACTTCAAATTTAACGATCATGTTGAAAGAAGGCGACAGACAGCACGATTACCAAAGACCATAAAAATAATAGAACTGCAGCGAAATGCATTTGGACCCCTACAAATGATAAGCTATAGCAATATTGACAAATTGTTGTTAGCTTAATTGTTGGTTTTTAAAAACACTACGCGCTATATATAATAATCAACAATTTACTATACTCTCGTATATAAAAATTAATTATAGCATCAACTAGGTTTGTTCTTGATGATTTTAACTCTTTGGTTTGATATTTCATGTTTAACACTTAAAAAGTTTCATTTTCGCATCTAGTTTCGTATAAAATAAGTGTGACAACAATTAACCGAATAATTTGCTATTTAAAATCTCAACGCATTTCTCATCCATCGTACATTTACTAAAAACTTTGTTAATATCAAATAATGCACTGTTTTGGCTTTACGCGTAATTATCTTTTATTTATGATTTGTTAATTGATGCGGATTAGAATCTGAATTGAAATTGTATAGTATTATATCCTGTAAATTACTGTTCTTGTTCTTGTTCTTGTTCTTGTTCTTGTTGGTTGCTGCTAGAAAGTTGTACTTTGATGAAGACGAATGATTATGCTGGTGTTTTATTAGGTAACTAACTTAAATTTGTCTACCTGTTACATATATAATATAGACTTATATGTGGTAGGTTTGCTTCTGTTTTGTTAATTTGTTAATATGCAGTAATTTGTTGGTATATATTTATATGTATTTATTGCTTACTAGGCTCCCTGGCTTCCTAAATAAAATAATATTTCACTTTGTTGCACTAGATTTTGTTAGCAAAAGCTTAACTTAAGTTACTATGCCTATCACTAGAAACTAACTCTGTAGAACTGACAAACATTGACCGACTAACTGACTAGCTGATTAAGTTCATGACCTCAACGACTGACACAAAAGCACAAGAGTTTTAAAGTACGTTGTGGGTATTTACAGTTTGATAGGATTTGTTATAGTATAATTAGTTTATTATAGTTTCGCGTTAGTTATGCATACCTATATTAAAGTACACATAGTTACATATGCATATAGACTCGTTTATAAAAAGCTGTTGCTAAAGTATTCAAACAAAATGGCTGTAAAATTTGTAGATTTTCCTTCTGTTATAGTCGCAAAGCGTGTTTTAGTTTTGTCACTGTATATGTATGTATATATTTATACACATGTATATATATATATATATATATATAGATTTATGTATATATTTTTATTTGTTTTACTTGTATATTTATGTTTAAGAATATTTAATAACGTATTCTTGTATATTAGTGTGTATATCAGACTTTGTTTCATACAAAAAACTAAGCACATCGATTTGTCATTAAATTCATGTATTCGTGTATGTGGTATGTGTGTAAGTTTTTGTGTGAGTGAATGCGATCTGAACGAACAGAAATGAGAACGTAAGCATCCATAGAAAACCTTTAGATAGTACTCAACATAACCTCTGCGGAAGTTCACATTTAGTATAGTTAATGTATGTGTATGTAGTACTCCGTACATATATAAATGCATATTCATATCAAGAATTTCGTATATACATATGTATATGGATGCATGTTTTGTAAGTATATATGAATAAGAGGCTTAGAGAAACATTTTAGGCAAATATATTGCTCGAAAATTTGTCCAATATTTATCATCTTTAATAGTTAAGAGTTTTGGTCGCCTTAAAATAAGCTAACATATGCATAGAATTATTAGGAGGGCTTTTAGGGAGAAAATCGATTATTCGACTATACAAACTTTACTGTTCTGCCACTTCAAGTTGCTGCGAAAATGTTCTTGTATGTTTTCAGTAAATCCATACGTCTTTATAGTTAATATATGAATATGTAGACAAAAAAAAACAAATGTTAAATGCGCGCTCAACCTTTTATTTACCTAGCTGTTAGGTTAATTTTTATGTTTTAGTTTCTTATGTTGTATACGATGCGATTTGTTTGAGTCGGGTTTAGCTTTTGTTTCGAATACTGTTTGTAAAGGTTATGCCGTAGATTTCAAAATGGCTGCCAACGGATATACTAGTATAAATGCTGCTAAGGCAAAGCTTTTAGCATAACACACACATGCACACTCACACACACACACACACGCGACACTTAAAGCTTGGCAGCCATTTTGTTTTTGTTTTGTTTTGTATGCGTATTTATTTAAACCGGATTTCCTGCTGTCTCTGTGGATTGCCATTATAATTTGATGTGATCTTAAAAATTCGTTAATCTTTACTTGTTCTTTAAATTGTTCGATTTTGGTATAGCTTTTAAATATTGTTTATCGATATATATTCATATTTATGCATATTTAGTTTTGTAAATTTGTAAACTGTAAATACTCCAAAAGAACACTTTCAGCGTTTCATATCGTTATTGATATCGCTATCGCTTTTAAACGAAGTCCCCTTATACCGCGGACAGCCACCTGCCCCCACTCACACAAGCCCAGCGCACGCCGCGGCCCACTCACTTGAGATCATCGTATTCATCGCTGCCATTCTTTGAGTCGCCCGACGACTGAAAAGCCGCCACCATTGCGGTGCGCTGATGGCCCTTATCCGCGATCGTTGCATGCTTATCATCGGCAACGTGATGGCTGTTATGGCCATTGTTGCCCCCATTGCTGCTGGGCTTCTCATCGAAGGCATCGAGGAAGGGATTGGTGGCCGCATACTGAGCACGGTAGGTGCCCAGCGTATGGTAGTTGTTGCCACCGTTGGCAAAGGGACGCGAGCTGCTGCTGCCGCCTGTGCTGCTGCTCGTATAAAAATCATAGCTATTGGTGGAGCCAGTCATCGAGCTAACCCCACTGCTGCTGGCTGTGCCAGTGCCAGAATGATAAGAAGAGCTGGCGCTTGCGCCAAACAGAGTGGCGCCCGCGCTGCTGCCGTTGGCAGCCCCATTCTTTGGCAGTGTGCCATACAAGTTCATGGCACTGTGGTTGCTGCTGCCATTGGCGTTGCCATTGGCGCTGGCAAACGGGCTATTGCTAGAGTGGGCACCATGACCATTGCCATTGCCATTGCCGTTGCCCAAGGCGCTGCTGCCGAAAAGTGCGCTACCAAAACTTCTGTGCTCTGAGCCGGAAGTCGCTTTATTGCTACTGCTGCTGGCTAAGTTTCTAGATTCGTTCGTGTAGGATGTTGTGGTGCTGGCAACTGTGGTGCCGCCTATGTAAGTCTTTGTCTCCGTTTCCGAGGACGACGACGAGGCAAGGCTGTCAAACAGCCGCCTGCCGCTCGACACCAGGGAAGAGGAGTTACTTACTGCGCCTGCTGACTTGCCATCCTTGGCAAGCCTCGACGGTGACGACAATTTGTTGCTGCTGGTTGGATTTTTGCTGGTGTCCGCTGAACTTGGCGATGATGTCGAAGTCGTATGCTTGCTGATCGCACCCGTGGTGGCACTGGGCTTCGCCAAGCAGCTGGTGCTGGAGCTGGGCGTGACCAGCTGGTAGGTGCCCTTTGGCAGGCCATCGCTGCCGCCAGGTGGTGAGGGCGAGTCCGGTGATTTGATCGGTGTAAATTGCACTCGTGGCTCGCGCTTTAAGTATTTAGACATCAGTTGACTGGTGGTCATCGCCTGAGACTGGGCCAGCAACGCATTGGTAGAGGCCGACGACTTGTACGAGACCAAGTCGTCGGAGTCATCGGAGGAGGTTGTGGGCGCCGATGTTGCAGTGGATCCAGCACTTAGCACAGTTGCCTGGGAGGAACTGGAGCTTGAGGTGGCGCTTGATTTGTTGCGCATGGCCTTGTATTCATCGTTGGTGCTGAGAGTGGCGCTGCTGGCAGTGAAGGATTTGCCGGGCGTGTAACTGCTGATGTAGCTGCTCTTCTTACTGTCCAAAGTGCTACTGGTATATTTAGATGTATACGAGTCATCGCCGGCCAGGTTCTTGGATTGCGATTTGTGCGGTTCGTAGAAGTCAACGCCTTTGCGGATTGTCGAGCTTGCATTGGCCTCGGGGGGCGTAATTTCTTCTATGGGAGCGTCCTTTTGCAAAGGTGGCTTCTTCTGCACAACAGAGTACGGGCTGGGCGTGTCAACAATTTTCACTTGCTTGATGGAAGCGGGCGAAGCTCCGCGCTTGATGGTATCAGTGCCTGAATGGGTGCAATGGGATTAGATTATTTCATATGCTTAGGCCTGGCCCTACTTACTCTTGCCTGAGCCCGAGCCCGACCCCGAGCCGGAGCCCGTCGAGGCTGAGCTACTGCCTGGGGAGGGTGTGCCTGGAAGTGGCAGTGGCGATTGGTCGGGAATTGCCGAGACCGCTGAGCCCGCCAATTGAAAGGGCTGAAAGAGATCACAAAATGGGAACAAACACAATACGAGGCAGTGGTTATTGCATAGGCATAACATGACATTTAATATTGGGAGTGGACAAACGCCCCACAGTGTGTATACTTAGGGGCTGTATCTGGGGTCTGGGTGCATTGTGTTTAACAAAATTTTGAATTTTTGATATCATGTGTTGTGGATAGTGCGTGTGTGCGCGTGGCAAACATACAATAGACATACAGTTTTATAAGGAATTCATGAATTCACAAAGGATTTGCAACCGGGTTGCGGCCAATTAATAAACCAATCGTGTTTTAACTTTTAGATGAGATGTTTTGAGTAATGGATTAAAATAAAAGCGAGTGGAGTGTGAGGCATGCAAACAGGGTGCCTTGGAAAGTGCGCAATTAACAGAGCAAGATTCAAGTGCAGACACAATAAGGTTGACAAAACTACGAGTGTATACAATTGTCAATCCTGCTTATCATAGTTTTATATATGCATCCTGCACATTTCATAACAAAATGCTTAGGAAACATATCGCATTTAAGCAGTTTATAATTAAATAAGCCTAAATAGTTTCATTATTAATTTGCTACTGCGTACTCTTCTGTGCTCATGGATATTTGTAGGTTGGCATTTGGATTTAACTACATCATTGAAAGTTTGAGTTTTACGGGGAGTCATTAGTTATTCAGAAGGATATAGTACAGGCGATGATTGATGAACTTTGTACAATGGATTTGAATATGAAGCATTTGATATGTTGTGTCGGCGAATGTAAACATAAGTACAATTGTTATGAATTTACATATTGCATTGGTATTATAGTAGACATGTAGTATGTTCGTTATGTTACATTTTTACCAGTAGTGGGCCAATCATGCTTAACACGCCGTTAACATTTATCACATCGCTCAAATCATCATCATTATCAGCATTGTTATAATCATTATCATTATTGTTAAGAGTTGTACAAATATCACAATTACAACGTCGATCAAAATTTGACGGCAAATCAAGAATTACTTTTACAATTACTTTGTTTCAAGAAGCGCAAATCAAATCAACAACACAGAATGCTTTATGAAGATAGATTATATAATTGTTCAGTTATTACTCATAATTTTTATATATATCATTGAAATAAATTACGCGATAACAAACGGTCAACAGGAAGAGTTAGAAGAGCAAGAAGGAGCTGTTGAAAGTGTCGCATGTGTGTGTGTGTGACTGTGTATTCTTAAGTATGTAGTATACGAGTATCCCAGTGTCTTTTTTCAGTGTAAAAAGAAAGTGGAAAGAGATACACTGTAGGGGTACATACTTTAAGCAATCGGACAAACTATGAAACGTTGAGGTAAAGGAATTAAAAGAACTTTTTAATAAGGAGCCCATTTGAAAAAAAAACACATATGATTGTTAGTATTAGTGTTGTATTAAATGTGTGTTAATACTTATGTGTATTTTAAGTGTTTTGTTGTTAGTTTTAGGAACTAGTTGCTTCGTTCATTCATTAAGAACTCTCTTTGTTGTTAAGACTCTTTCATTGTTGTTATTGCTATGTTTGTTAGTTGTATTTGTTGTTGTCGTTGTTGTTGTTGTTGTAACTGTTTGTTTACCTGTTGCACCGCTTGTTGCAAGGCTCGATGCGATTGAGCTAACTGACCCACTACTGATTGATACAGATGACTGTTGGCTGTGGCTGAGAGCTGATGATGGCCTTGGGAGAGTATGTTGGTTACCGAAGTGGACGAGCGCAGTAGGTTGCCCGCCGCCATGAGCTGCTGCTGCTGCTGCAGTAGTATTTGCTGTCTGTCCACTGGCAACGCACTGACTTTGCTTCCACGCTGCCCTGTTGACTCGCCGCGCCGACCTGTCTACATAGGACTCTGTATTAATCAATATTAATGTGAACGATCATTTTGTGGCTTGGGACTGGGGCTGATCATGTGTATGTGTATGTGTGTACGCTTGTGTGGTGTGCGTGACAGTCAAAATGTGAACGTTTTCTGTGCCGCCATTAGGAAAGAGACTCGAATAAAGAACAAACTGGGGCTGTTGTTGCTTCTGCACATTCAAAGCGGAAAGAAACTCTTGCAAGTGTTTATTGTGCCACTAGTAAAAACACGCGCCTGTATGTGTGTCTGTGTGTGTGTGTGGGAGTGGGTGTGTGTCTTGTTGGTGGATACTAGGTACTGGACATTAGTGTGGATTGCATTATTGACACAGTGATTACGTTACCTGAAGCAACACCCGCCATATTGCTCATGCTGCTGGCAGCGGCCATGCCGCCCATGTGCTGAGCCAGCTGCTGATGCTGCGTCTGCTGTGTTTGCGGCTGAGGCCAGATCTGCAGCAGATACTTGAGTACCGCAATGGGCTGAGCATGATCAATATCAGCGCCTGGCTGCGCACTGGCCGAGTGCAGCATCAGCGGAGGACCCATCACAGTGGCCAGCGCCTGAGCTGACATTTTATTGCGCTCCGCATTTGACACAACCAGCGAAAGATGGTCAAGCAGGAATACCAATGTGGCCTAGGATTTAAGTTGAAGGAATTGTTAGATAATTATCCATTAAAAATAATCAAAGTGATAAGTAAAACTTACCCTATTCGCCCTGGGCAAACAGTCGAGTATGCTAAGCATCAGTTTCGCATTGCCCTCAGGATCATCTGGCAGACAGACAGCTGGGAATTGACATAAACCTAAATTAGGCAAAGGATTAACGTATTTAAACCTAAGCAGCCTTACCCAAGGCATCGACTGTCATCTGGAAGAGACAGCGTGTAAACAATGGCTCCGG
Organism: Drosophila kanekoi; assembly: GCA_037075305.1. Lineage (NCBI taxonomy): Eukaryota > Metazoa > Arthropoda > Insecta > Diptera > Drosophilidae > Drosophila > Drosophila kanekoi. The sequence goes on from JBAMCE010000665.1 coordinate 808,813, forward strand.
CAGCTCCCTGAGGTAATCCTTGAGCACGCCGGTAATAACATTAATATCAGGAACGTGTTCTGGGCTCAATTCCACAGCGCGGCTATTGCGCTCGAAGGCCTCGCGCAGCAGACGCTTCTTCGTTGCCGATCCGCACAGGCGATACAACCCGATTATATCGAGGCCTCGCCGCTCTACCTCCTCAACGCAACGTCGCAGCACAATTGGCACTGGCGCACAGCCGGGCGCGTTCTTCGACTCCCTGTTTACCACCGTCTCCAGATCGGCGCCGAAAAGTGTCGGATAACCGGCTCGCAAGCTGGGCAGCCCGCGACGCTTGTACAGTGCTAGGGGGTCTGTGTGCCGCATGCGTATGTAGACGGTGCCGCGAGGCTCCACTTTAAGCGCCAGCTGATGCAGTGGCGACTGCCGCAGGACCGCCGACAGCGATATGGCGCCGCGGTAGCACAGCTTGTGTCTGTGTTGTGGATCCCAGGAATAGACGAGTACGTCCAGCTGCTTGTTGCCCACCAGATCCAGCTCAAAGGACTCGTCCCAGTCGAACTGCAAATCACCCGAACGCACCACTGTGCGCGCCTTATGCACGCGATCACACTCGATAACGCAGTAAAGATCTCTAGTCTGTGGGAGTGGTGCTCCTCCAGGTGCATGCTGTGTACCCTGTTCTGGCACTGAGCGTAATCCACGACCGGCCAGCAGATGTATCCACAGCATGCCCGAGACGCCGCCAATATCCACAATGGGCTTGTCCAGCTTGTACTTGGCAAACTCTGCCGGATTAATGTCGATCTGGCGATGAGCCCGCGGTAATGTTGCACTCGGCGTGGGCGCGGGACTCTGATGACCAGCTGTGCTCATAATACTGCCACTAGGACTGGCTGGACCAGCAGAAAGTTCCAGCAGTTGACGCATGCGTCGTATACTGGGCGAGCGTATGGAACCAGCACCGCCTATGTGCTGCGAGGACATGGAACGCACGGGCAGTGCAGAGATGGGTCGGGTGAGGCCCAGATTACGATCCAGCGTGCCAGCGCCGAGTATGCCCGTTCTGCTGGAGTAAATGCTCTCGGTCTGAAAGGATAATGAACAGGAGTAATATAGGGTTTTTAAGCCTTTTATGCCATTAACATACGTTCCGCAGGGCATCATGAATGTTTTCCGCACTGCAGGAGAAGCGATGCGAGCGCGGCTGGGCGAACATATCCCTAGTCATACGCATTTGCTCCGCAATCGCAGAGCTACTGGGCGCGCGCCGTAGCCACGCACGGTACTCGTCCGTCGTAAAGATAGAGGGGCCGGGGCTAGCAGAAATGCGTTGGCGCAGATCGCGGCCGCGCCGCGCATCATACTCGGGCGCCGAAATATTGCCATCGTTCTCATCCAGAATACGATCCCCTATACGCGCACGTATGCCCTGTAACCTAACGCCCGGTCGCTCTCTGGGCAGTGAGTTGAATTTATTGAGATCTGTGGTACCGGCCAACATAGCAGCTGCCGCTGCAGCTGCTCCACTACCCACGCCTCCTGCGCCGCGTGGCATACTGCCTATGGCGGGTCGGTTATAGTAATAGTAACTAGGACGAGGCCCAATGGTGGCTTCGGTATCGCTGGAGTAGTCCAAATTGGGCCGCGAACGACGGGTCAGTGACTGGGGACCCGCTGCCGGCGGCCCATACTTTGGAACACCACCGCGTTGCTGCTCATAACGTCCATAGCGACCCAGAGTGCCTCCGACGCCCACAGGCATTGGGGCGCCCGTTCCGGGCTTCAAGCTGGAACGCAGCAGGGAGTGGCGGCCTAATGAGTTGGAGTAATCCGCGTATTCGACTCGCGGTAAATGCTGATCTGAGCCAGAGCGCGGAAAACGTGCATGTTGCTGAGCCAAACCCACATTGCCTGTGCCCGTGGACATGCGCCGCGAGGGACCTAGCGGTTGGCCAGGTGCGCCTGGGTAGAATGCGTGCACCTTTTCGGCCAGGCTTTCCAGTGTGCCAGCGTTCTGATAGTAAGCGTGTGAAGGCGCAAAGGCATGCCCCTTGGTGGGCTGCTCCGTAATGACCGATGATGGTGGCGGCGGTGCTTTATAACCCCAATTCGGGGGTTCGCCCATGGCGTTAACTCCAGCCCGTGTATTGTAGTACATGTCCAGCTGCTCTGACTGCGGGCTGTAGTTGTTAAGGCCCAGACCCAGTCTGGAGCGCGACTCGGTCATCTCGCGACCATCGCCTACAATCGATCAAAGGAGAAAGAGAGAAGGAACACCGATTAGCATTTTAAACACGGCGCTCACTTTAAACTACCTGTACGTCTTTCACGTGATGAACGCGGGCGCGGCATTCGATCCGTTTCGTCCAGGTCCTCGTCTCTGAGATCACGCTTGATAACCACCACCGGCGGCGGCTTCTGTTCTGGTCGCGACAGTGTTGGCGGACCCGGTGAACCGGCTCCACGGTTACCCCGCCTCTGCCGTATGGCCAGCACCAGACGCCGAGGAATTGACATGATGATGACGACATCATCGAGCGACATATGTGTGACATCAACCAAATTGACGGCCAGGATTTCGTCGCCCACCTGCATAACAGAATTTGTGGCACAAAACCAATCGGCTAAATTAGAATTCTAAATAATTCCTCTATATTTATGAATTTATGTATGAGCAATTCATATTAAGAGCAGCAAATAAGAGAAATAAAGCTTAATTTTTCACTTAAGGCAGACATAAGCCACAAAAGTGGACAAATGTGCCATGTCACTATTTTGTTTTTCATTCACCTGTCAAGCTTTAAGGCTCTACATAAAATATTAGTCGACATCTGTCGCATATATTTAAAAACAATCATTAATGGAGCGTGCTGACTACATTTACTTGTACTTCTAGCCTCTAAGCTGTTAGCAATATTTCCTCATATCGAAGAGTCCATAACAAACTTAACTTCAAATCACATCAACATAAACATTAAACTCATGCTCATAAGTTGAAACGTCAAATTGAATAGCTTTAATACTTCGTCCTAAAAAACAAATATTATATCGAAAATGTTAAAAGTAACAAAATCGACCAGCAAATCGGTGGCAAAGGATTTTAAAAGTAGTGACCACTTGGGCGGACCTGATGATCCGAGTTTCAATGACTACGGTTTCGTTTCCCCAGAGACAGATGACTTATTTCGTAAATATATGGAAAACGCGACTGCGCCACGTCAATTGCCAATCTTGCGCGAGGTCCCCGCGAAGTCGGCTAAATCAAAGCCACCCCGGAGTAAACCAGCTAAGGAGACTAGTAGGGCAAGTGCCTATAGCACATCCAAGACGATCTATGATCCGAAAGAGGAACGCAAGTTACGCGAGGAGGCGGAACCGAAGCCCAAACTTAAACGAGCTCGACAACCAGCGCCCATGGACTTTCACGCGCTGCTCCAACTTGCCGAGAAAAAACAGCACGAGCCAATTAAAATCGCCACACCCCCAAGGAAACGGGGCCCTGCGCAAGCCCTGCGTCAGCGTGAGCGTAAACGCCAGAAAGAGCTTCAGTCCAAGGCATCTAGCTCAATTGCAGAAGAATCGAATAATTCTGAAGGTACGGCTACATGCTCCAAAACCGGCGGAAAAGTAAAGCCGATAAGCAAGAATCCAACAAGCGGCAACAAACTAACCACTCCAGTTAAATCCTCAATTCCAATTACATCTGCATTCCTGCAGGCAGCAGCTGCAAGGCGGGCGGTCAATCCCGACGGAAGCCTCAATAAAAGTGCACTCGAGCTGAAACTAGATAATAGGCAACGAAATTCAAACGAGGATGAAACCGATTACGACTCGGATTTGAATGATTTTATCGATGACAGCGAATGCCAAGAGGACATATCATGCTACATACGCAATATATTTGGCTATGATAAGCGCAAGTATCGCGACCGTGACTTGGATGATAGACGCATGGAATCGAGCTTTGCTCAGGTAGAGCACGAGGAGCTGATAAGCAAAAGACTAGGTTTTCAGGAGGACTTGGAGGATATGCGTCTGGAGGCACTGCACAAAAAAATGAAAATTGCCAAAAGTATTAAGAGCTAAAACAACTCGCAAATGAAAGAATAAATATAATTAACCCGTAGATAGCATAAAAATAGATTCTTACCCTTAAGCAGCCGCTGTTGTAGACTGCCGACTCAAGGGCTATGCGGGATATGAAGACGCCATCGGTGCGATCGGCGCCGTTGCCTTCACGTATGTACAGGCCGAGTGTTTGGCCGGGCCGCTTCACAATCTCCACCAGTTGCACGGTGTGCCGGCCATCGGCCTTGTTCATCAGCTTATGTGCCGCATCCACAGCCTGTTTGCTGCCCATGGAGCGTGGCTCCAAGATGCGCACAATCATCTCGCCGCGCCGCTCCACTGCCTCCAGTGCTGCAGCGGTATTCGGATCATGATCGTTCTCGACGGCTTCTATCTGTCGAAAGATCTCCGAGCTGATCCCGCTGACCTTGCGAAAGTCGCCTTGGAGCAGCACCGGATCCTTACCGCCGCCAGAGCCGTTTGTATGGCCGCTTTGGCCGCGGTTCTGTTGCTGGTTACCATGATGCTGTTGCTGCTGCTGCTGCTGGTTGGCATGGTGGTGCTGCTGCTGCTGGTTGCCCATGCCGGGCTGCTGATTGGCGGGCAGCGGGCCGGGCGGTGCACGGCCCGGACTGGCGGTAACATCAGGAACTGATCTTCCATTTTCCTGCAAAGCAAACAAAGAAAGTTTTCCATTTAGTTGCCATGCTGCTAATTTATGCACAGAGCTTAATTCAAATGCGAATCTAAAGTGCAACGCGTCGCAGCATAAATTAGGCAAATTGTTGGTGCTGCTGGGACAGCCAACAGCTGCCGCTGCCGCTGCTAGTTGCTAGTCGCTGCACGCCCAAACGGACACGCCCACTTAAGCGCCGCTAAAAGATTTTGCTTTGCATTCATTAAGCCAATTTTGCAGTCGCTGCTTTGTTAAGACTAAAAGTGCTCGGCGAACTACTGCAGCGTTGGCGAGCTTCAATCAAACTCACGACTCTTATCGTTGACATTTTGGCCAAATTGCGCAAGACTTGGCCCACAAACTATGCAATAATTATTTCGTTACGTAGTTGAATTTTTCCTTTACTGTTTTTGTGGACGTTCCACGCCACACCAACTGCAATTTCTGTCACTGTCACGTCACACTGAATTTCTCGTGTGCAGGCGACAAGACCTAGCTGGCCAGCGAGGGGTCGATGGAGGAGTCATGCAAAGAGGACTTCGAGGCAACTGTACCGAGCAGAGCTGTAGCCAAGCGGGCACGTGATGTTGATGATGTCACACGCCAGCTACAGCAACTATGTACAACTTTGATTTTCAGGGAATGGCTAAGATTGGCTCTAGGTTTGGGGTAACAAATGAAAATGCACTTTAAATGAAGTTGCAGCTGCCATCCACAGCACACAACGAAGTTTTTAATGGATTAATGCCGGGGCGGCACGAGGGCAGTGTAAGGGCAAGCAACCCAATGTTGACCGTGGCCAGTGTGGCTTGCCTGCAGGCAAATCTCGGCAACACACTCTGGGCCAGCACCAGTCAAGTGTACACTTGAGTCTTTCGCTGCGGTTTTTGCCAAATATCGTGTATGCCCACAGGCAACAACAAAAAAATTCTTTCAAATTACCAAACTTTGACATATGTTGGCTCTGCCTCCAGTTCTAGTTCCTGTCTAAGCTGCGCATCCACACAGCTTCACTCTCATTTTTGCTGTTATTGTTGTTCTTGCTGTTGTGTTGATGTTGTGCAACTTTGTCAAAGTTTTGCAGCTGTCGCTAAAGTTTCGTACTCAAACGCCATTTGGAGTTGCTCATTCTCTTGGCTAAATGGGCATTATTCTATATACATATTCGTAGAGCCCTCGGGCTCTGCATTTTGTATATTTCTCAAGTTTTTGGTAGCTGACATTAAACTATTTAAGTCCGTTTACTTGAATGCTATTTCAGTGTTTTCTTCCTTTTTTCCCCGCTTCTTATTCAGTGTCTTGTTTGTGGCATTGCAAATGCATAACCAAATATAAGTACTCGTAAATAATTCACAATGCTCGGGGCATTATTAACACACTTAAAGTTCTCGTTTCTGCTGAGCCCGCCTAGTTGCGTGCGGGCTAAGGACTGGGCGTAGCACAACCCATTGCGCTGAGCTGAATAAGTGTATTCAAAAATTGCCAGGCCACGGTGCAAGTGGCGTTAATGTTGTTGTTAGGCCCCAAAAAGTCCTTGTATATGTAGTATATACTTTCAGCTGAACGTGTGTGTGTTTTTCCATGTATGAGTGTGTGCATCGCGTGCCCGGGGCTTGGTCAGCACAAAATGGACACATGAAGTGCCAAAAGCAACAAGGAAACAGCTACATAAGGGCGACTCTCTCAGCTCTAAGTGTGTGTGTGTGTGTGTGTGTGTGCACAGGCTTGAAAATATGCAACAGACTCTCTCTGGCACACGTCATGGCATCTGCCAACCGGTGTGGATATGTCAAGTTCAGCGTAATCATTTTAACGGTGAACTCTCTGTCACGTGTCCCATTTCCATTCAATTATTCAGTGCCCCACTAGTGCTTGCGCTGTCTGTTGCATAACTGCAAGCCCTGTGGCAAGCATTAATTACTTACACCGCATCGAGCGGCTAATTACGAGTGGTAAACGCATAGTTTGTTAACCGGCAAATCCAATAAGTTTAAGTAGTGGCTAACAACATGACTAAGTCGTTGCCATTGCGAAAATGGAGCGCAAAATAGTCTCTTCAAGCCTTTCCCCCACCCACATCCCATAACCCCTTTCTACTGCTTATACCAAGCATTGCAAGTATGTATAGAGCAACGCATGTGAGTCATGCCAGCCTCAGCAGACTTTTAAAACTCACTTAAACTTCATGACGTTGTCATTGTGCTTAGTCAGCAGCAGCAGCTACTTGTAGACAGCCCCTCTTCCTACTCCAACTGGCCAGCCAGCCAGCCAGCCAGCCTTTGTGTTCTGCATCATGTGCGACGACCTAATTGAAAATATGCATAGATGCATGGCTATGTGTGTATGGGCGGGTGTGTGTGTGTGTGTATCTTCAGCTCTATAAGAGCTGTTAAATATTGATGATTTCTGGCAATTACTTTCAAGAGAATATACAGGTACAGACCGGGGGACTTGCGGAGGAATTCGACGTGCTGGCCATCAAGGAAGTTGCGTGACTTCACAAAATCAATAAAATCATCAAAAGCTTCAAACGGAAATTGAGTCAAATTGTAATTATGCCCGCCAAGACGCCATTAACAGTCGTTGTATGTGTGTGGGTGTGTGTATGTATGTGTGCATATTTGTATACCCTGTACCCATTAAAAATGCGTAAAAAACGGTATATTGCTTATGTAAAATTTCTGTAACGGGCAAAAGGACGCATGTCTGACCACAAAGTGTATATATCCTTGATCAGGAGGACAAGCCAAGGTGATTAAGCCATGAACGTCTATTCATCAGTAAGAACATGTCAAGCTCGAAAACTACAAATCATACAAATTTCACGAAGGTCGAACAGCAAACATAAAAGTTATTTAGCATTGAATTTCCAATAGTGGGAGTCACATTTATGATTTGAAGAATTGACAGCATGATGCTTAAAGTCAATATTATTATATTTACTTACGGTACTAAAGGGTATTTTGTAGTCGAATGTGCGCGTTCTTTCATGCTCGGACATACTGTTAACAGCAAAAGGCAATATGGGCCAGCAGATACATTAAAATCGAAACTAAGCCAAGTCCCTAATCACTCGCAACGCTGCCAGCTTAGGTGGGTCATTTGGGCCGCTTGTTTTCAATAATTGACTAGCCGTAATTGTAACTTGGCCAAAACAATCAAGTCTCGCTTAGATCAGTTCATGCAGCAATGGGTTTGCTTCTGATCCATTTGATTTTTCATTTGTCACCTTATCTCCAAGACGCCTCAGTCTATTGTGTCTGCCTACTTGATTGATTGTCAGACGCATTGATTGATTGCTTAAGTGTGTGTGTCTGTGTGATTTGATATATACAGCTCTTGTTTCCTTTTGTTTTTGCATTTTCGACACTGCTCAGCTGACGCAGACTAGATTGAATAATTGCTTTGCTTCGGCTATGTGCATTTATTTTATTGTTTTCATTCACATTTAATTAATACAATTTTCGGGTGGGACAGTCATGGCCTAATCCCTGCCAATACATGCCAAGTCATGTTATTTGTCTAATGGCCCCCAATTCGACAGGCTCGGAAAATGTCTAATGGTATCATATTATGAGTCAAAGCTGCCATTTGATACCCAACTAACCTTGATATTAACCAAAGGCTGTGGAAAGTTATTCACATGAATTTGTCCAAAATATATATAATTTGTGTGAAGTGAACATAGATCAGCAACTATTTGCTAGAAAACTGAATAATATAATATATTTATAAGCGAGTTATGTCGAGCTGTAGGCTACCTTAGGATACAAATATTTGACATTGCTTAGCAGCCAAGCGTGCGATGTCTTTAGTTATGTATAATAGATATACATTATAACTAAAAGAAAGTAGCTTAAAGCTTACTATTTATATGTATTCTGTTCTACTGTTTTAAAGAGAACAGGACGCGGCGTCGAGTCGTGCGTGTTCGTATCACAAAGCAGGCCAACCACGGAGTCTACGAAGGGGTCAACGAAATAATAATAATCATGGGATGCTCATGCTAATTGCGGTACAAGCCATACACACGGCAAGTTTTGGCCAATTTCATGTCAACTCTCTCGGAATTTCAGCAATTCACTGACGACAATGCATTGCCAGCCAGAACTGTGGATTTTGCTTCGTTAATAATAGTTGTCAGTTGCAGCTGCGCCAGTGACCAAATGTATGTGGTCTTCTGTGTAAGGACACGCAAGAGACAACGACATTTGAGACACTGGTGACTGAAATTATTGTCCTGGCTCAAGTTGTGTTAACCACAAATTAAGGCCAACAAAGCAGCAACTACAATAGGACAGCATGGACAGCTGAGACAGCCTCATTGTTTCGTGCTGTATTTGCCTGAGTGTGTAATTACCCCAAGATATACGTGCTGTATACTTGATTTATTGATTAAATTTAAATTTTGCCAGCTGACAAACTTTAGGACGGTAAATAGAACGAATTTTGAGGGACAGTTTATGTAATTTAGCGCAAGGGACAATGCAGAAAATCAATTTCCGCCCGGGTGCCAGTAAATTTCCAAGTCCGATGACAGCGCTTAGCGTCAAAATTCCGATCAGCAGGAAAGAAAAATAAAAACAGCTTCCATGTTAAGCAGAAAATGTGAAAAATGTGAACATCGTGCCAAGAATTTACACTCTGGCTGCCAGAAAGGACAGCTCCTATCTGTGCACAGGCTGCTAGCCTGCTGACTTGGCTGGAACAGCTCAAAGACAAACGGCGTTTTTCCATTTAGCTGCCAACTAAGTGAAGCAATTAATATACTCTATATGTAATCGTTAATGATACCGAGGCGATTGATTGACTTGACTTCGCCTGCTCCACACTTGAGCAGGCTGCCTTACAGTCGATGCACTATCATGCAACCAGAGCCTGGGGTGTTCATTACATGCCACACAGCCACGCCTATGCTGCCGCCCCCGGGCTGTCAGTGCTAAATTTAATTATGCAGCCAAATGGGCGTGTGTAAAAGTGTGTGTGTGTGTGTGTGTGTGTGGTTGTCAAATGAGAAGCGCTCAGAAAAACAAACCGGGCAGGCCCTGCCATTATCTGTGCAAGGGCAGGCGGCTGTCGGCTGTAGGCTTAATGAAATTTTATTTCAATATTTGAAGTGCGCTTCAAATAAGCGGGGGCACCGAACTCTTAAGTAGCTGCCAAAGTTGCAAAAGTTGCAAAAAATACAAGTTGTGCGAAAATAGGGCCAAATATAAAAGCTCCCTTCAGACTGCCTGCAAGCAAAGAAACTGTTTGTACTTTTTTCTCTTTTTTTTTTAACTTTCGACCATATATTTTTTAAATCTTCAGGCGCAAATAAATTTGTTTAACTGGCTGTTGGTTAAGCGCTGATCTATAAAAAATGCAATTTTATTTATATTACGCAAATTTTGTTTATGCATTCATCCGCATAAATAGCACATAAATTGTTGATGCAAACAAAAAATTACAAAGGATACAAAATCGTTCAGAGTGCCTCACGTCAAAGCGCAAGCAGCGGGAAAAACAACACACGGCTGGGGACAGCTGCGGAGGCGGATCGGGGGGGGTCACAAGTGGAAAATAGTCGCAGCTCAAAGTGCGCGTGCACAAACAAAAAAAAGCGCCAGGAAAAACAATATTTGCATAAAGCACACACACACACACACATACACACACACAAACATATAAATAAATAAATATTAAAGAGAAATAAAAAATGGCATGCAAATTTGTTGGCGAGTTTATTTGATGTGAAGGTTGGTTGCCTTGGCCCGGCTGCCTGACAGGATGTGCGTATTTTATGCAACGTCATGACGTTCCGAAGCACTCGAACTTGTAGTTAGAGTGAAGCTTGGGCATTTTACATTATCTTTTCATCTACTATTACCAACTGCCATGTTTTAGTAATAATTCCTCTAGATGCTTTGTTTAATACGTAATGACGAGCATTTGCTTGTCATGCACAGACCTTTAGCTACTCAAAATCCATTTGATTTGTTTTTGAAATGTTTTTAATCAAATTGTTGCCATTGTACAATTTTCTGTCAAATTAAATAATGTAAGTGAGGGCATTCTATCCTATTAGCTTATCTTCTCCTACAAACATGGCATGCCTTTTCATAAAACTCTGCGGCTTTTTTGAGTTTGAAAACCCCAAGCCATGAAAGCTGAAAGTTTTTTATTGTGGTTGCGGCCAAAGAACTTGGGAGTTTCTTTTTCACACTGCATATTATAATGCAACGCCCATTGCAACCACAAAAACGACAAACGAGCTGCAAGAGCAAAGCGTGAACAAAGCAAAACATGCACAAAAAAAATCTTTTGATAATCTTTAGCGCAAATCTCGAGTTTTCTGACGGTAGAAAAAACCGAGCTGGCAATGCGATTGCTCGACTGCGGCATACTCTAGGTTAAATTCTTTCGACCCACAAGTTTTCCTAGACGAATAATTGACTCAATTATCGCGCTATTGGGACACCAAAAAGTCAAGTAACTTTCGTTTATTAAACGTTTGACACGCATTTGCCACCCAAGAACGTATCAAATAAATTCTCTCAAAGATCTTAGATAACGTTTTTTGAAGCCGATCGGATGGTAAGGAAAAACTTTCATGCACCCGTTTTTCGCCAATCTACCAATGTTGTGGGTTGAATTTCTTATGTAGAGCTGTGAAAGTAAGCTTGATGCAAGTCGGAGAGAACAAAAAATCATCAAATCCCGTTTTCCACAGAGGATGCTTCTGCGAAAGTGTGTGAAAAGTGTTTCAAATGTTTTTTAGATTAAAGATCATAGATCATAGATTCATAGATCCTTGGAAATGAATTTGAGCGCGAAACACTCCTCAAATGAAATTGAGCACAGATCTTTGAAAATGAGTTTAAGGCCGATCGAATAGAAATAAACAAAATTGTTTCATTCAAACGTTTTTCGCTGTTTTTCCACACATGCGGGTGGAATTTCTAGAAAGCTCGTCTTAACGTGCACCTTCATCGTACAAGGTAACTACAGTGAACATTTTAGCTTCCTAGGTCTTACGGCTTGGGCTGTGCGTTGATCATCAATCAGTCAGTCAGTCCTCACTCAGTCAGTCAGTCATTTGATGAGTCAGTCAGGACAAACAGTTTTATATATAGAGATATATCCTTATAATAACTAGCTTTTGGTATACACTTAACCATTATACAGAGTATGCAAGATTTTTCTGTTTGGTATTTCTTGTGAATTTTTGAGAATGTGGAAAGGTGCGTATATGCTTTTTGCAAATCATTTTAATGCCAAGAGAGTTGCGAGGCCACATCATTAGTTAATGTGTTATTAATAAATAAGTTGCTGGAATCAAATTTACTTAAGAGAGTGGAAGGGGGAGACTCACCTTGCGGCCGCTGCTTCTGGTGAGGAAGCATCCTGTCGTAGCCCTTTCGCACATTAATTTTGCTGCAGCCAGCTTTACTGTTCCCACGCAAATGTCAAAATGTGAGCGAAAATATGTCTGACAAGGCAGACTTAGCAGGACTTAGGTATATACTACACACACACACACACACACACACGCGCGCATACACACACTCACCCACGCACGTACACAGCCCACCCGGGGCTGAGTTTCTAATTTAAATGATAGTTTTTGCCCCCAGCTCGAGGCGTCGCTGTATTAGAATTCGTTTTTGTTTGTTTCGAAGTTAATTTATTTTTTCGTTTTCCTAGTTCGTGTTGTGCAATTTTTACTTGTATTTGTTTTTTCTTGTTTTTTTTTAGGTAAGTCTTAGTTGTTTTTGTTTCGTTGTTGTTGCTCCTTTTGTTCGGTGGTAACTTGTACTTAAGTTATAATTTGATACGTTTTTGTTGCTTGCCACACACGTCTTATGGCTTAATTCGAATTTTGTTGTTTCATTCGATTCGATTCGATTCGCCTTGCCTCGCTTCGCTTGGCTTCGGTTCGTTTCATTTGATTTCGTTTGGGTTATTCGTTTTATCCGCTTTCGACGGCGATTCTGTTTTATAAGCACACAAAGCTGTGATAACTGTATCTATTCCAGAGTGTCGTTTTGTGTATGTGTGTAAATGTGAGTGCATGTGATTTCCTTTTGCCTGCCTTTTGTTGCCAGGCCGAGATATTTATGTTTGCCTTTCACGCTTCACTGCTAACTCAACGGCTCCCACGGCCTTCAGGTTGGCAAACGGTTTGAAAATTTCTACACAATTGATTTAAATAGCGCTCGAAGTGAACTTTGCTTTTCTCCCTCTCCCTCTCCCACGCACATACACAAACACCCACATAACCTCACAGAAGCCGTCACTGGCATGTGATTTACGTTAAGCATACGCCCAGTAGGCAAAGCGCTTTCAGCTCCTTTAAAGGAAAGCAACAATGAAAACAATGTCTTCCACGTGAGCGTTGGCATTCGAAAGTTCGCGTAAATAATTTGGTCTATACGCGTAAAAAATTTCATTAATACAAAAGGTATTAAATTCAAGCTGGGAGCGGAAAAGTTGCACGATACCTTAGAACACAGCCCCCGAGCTACGGCAAAACTTAGCTCAACTCCCTTCTATTATTTATGGGCTAGACTACAAAAATGCTGCCAAGCAATTAAACTGGAAGGCTAACTACAAAATGTGGCAATAAGAAACACTGCATGGAATTAAGCAGCTGCACGAAAACTTAAAAGAATTGTGGGCCTAAGCCAAATTAATTACATTTTGTTGCCAATTTAGGGCGAAACTTTGCGAGTAGATTTCAGTGCTCATGTCCACTGGGTTGGGGGATTAACTGTTGATAACTTTCGATGTAGCTATACAAATTTTGTATTAACTTCAAACTTTTTTGATTTTCAGCGCATTGAGAGAGCGCTTTATTGCTCTAACTCTCTCGCTCAAAATTAAGCCTTTGATGACTGAAAGCAAAGTCAATGAGACCAGTAAGGTTCAATAGGCTATGATAATGGCTTATTTCATTAACTTATATGGCCACTTCACAATAAACATATTCATAAACAAAGCCGTTAGCTCCTGTTCCATTTCTCGGGAGACTCTTTGCCAATTCAAACGCACGCCAATAGAGTTAAACGAACGAGACTTCCAATTTGAGTGGGTGCTGCGGGGGAAGTTGCGTGGCAACTGTGGGCAATGTAGAGGTTATTCCATTTTAGCTGCTGCTGCTGGCAGACGTGCTAAGACTGTCATGGCAGTAGCTGAGAATTCCAAAAATTACATTTTGCCACTTTTGCAGACAAAAGAAGAAGCTCGAAGGCAGCGCGCTGTGTGGGCGACACCGCGTATACGCAATAACGCTGACTGACGAGTCTGAGGGCTCGTGGTGTAACGTTGTCGAAGATAATGGCTGCTTTGGGGCCTAACGCTGACACTGCATGGCTGGCGTTCGTCGGGCTGTTGAACCTTCAGTGTGTGCGTCTGCCCCGCCATGCGCCTTTGTGTATGTATGTATGTATGTATATATGTATATATTGATGTGTATGTGTGCGTGCGTGAGTAGGCGCTGGAGGCGTAAGCGCGCGCATTTAGCAATAGAAATTTTCTGTATTTGGGACAGTCTAACATGGAGCGGGGCTAACCCAAACCTGATGCCTTGGGCATCGCTCCCATCACCATGTGCCCCATGTCAAATGCAAAAATGATGATGAGTATTCTTCCGGTTTGCAAACAACACTGCGTATACGCAACGTTGTCTGACAGTAAATTGTCTGCATGTAATGCGTTTATTTTATTATAAATTTCATGAGATTTGTGTAAGCACGCGTGCTAAGCGGACCTAAGCGCCCAAATGAGTTGCGTCTCGTCTCGGCTTACCCAATGTACAAGCTTTCTTATTTAGCTATATGTATTGCTGTTTATTAAAAGCGCTTCTAAAAATATACATATGTAGGCAAGTATTCGTGTGTGTGTGTATTCCCTAAAATATTTAATTGACTGGCGTTTTGCTACTATACACTATTTATTGATCGACCGCCCGTCGAAGCAATTTAATGCAGCATTAAACTTTTATTGGCAATTTCATGCGCCTTTATGCAATAATTTTAGAGGCACGACGATAATGACTGCGACTTCTGTGCCGAGAAGAGCGCGCGATTTTGTTGCAGCCACGGCTGCTACTGCTATTGACCTATGCCTGTGCGTAAAATACTATTGAATAAGTTTTTTAATGACTTTTACGATACGCCACTACGTCAGCCGCTCTGCAGGTATTTATGTACATATGTATATATAGTTGCGGCGGAAATACTACTACGCACACACACACACTCGCACACACACACTAACACACACGCCATGCACGATGTTGCCTGCGACGTGTACGAGGACGAGAGCGAAACACGACAACGTCCGACGCGCTCAACTGAACTTTACGTATTAAAATCGTTGGCTCTATAAACGTCAAACTGAAGCCGAGCGAGTGGCAGTAGAAGCCAGCCGAAGTTTTAAATTCCCGAACAACTATACTCGAAACTGGAGCAAACGCAGTAATAGACACTTACACAGGCATACACACATACATACATACGCATGCCTGAGCGAACGGCTCTCTCGCTGGGCAAAAACTTTTTTATTAAAAAGGAAGCACGGGAGCGAAAGCTTTTTTCCAACAAAAGTTCGACAGACGTCGTGCCTATCACTGTGTGTTTGTGTCTGTGTGTTTGTATCTGTGTTTGTGTGTGTAATGGCCTGTGTGTTTGTGTGTATTTAACGAGAAAAAATTGGCAGTCGGGATTTCGGGAATTGTGTTTGATGCGCCGACGATGACGATGAGGCAGCCCCCGCTATTTCTATGGGGGAACGTAATTTGGACTGCCCTGACAGCGTTGCCAGATGTTATTTTCTATGGCAACGGACTTGAACTTGTTCAAACGCACAGAACACCAAGCCACTGGACAGAAAACGATGAATTTGGAACACAATCTGTCAGTTGAGGTCTGGGAACGTAATTTATATACAGCACGTGTTAAATACTTGAACGTTTAGATGACGTATGAGGTTCGCTCGAGGCTAGATCGGTGCGCTAAGTGTTGGTGTAATCTCCTTAACTACAACTACATCTCCAACTACATAATACTCTTTGTAGATAACTATTTTAGCCCTTCCATTAGAAATTATACGGATTAAGTTTGTTGACAAGCTACTTAGGTCGATCGTCTTCGCATTTTGATTAAGAGGCTTCAGTTGAGCTGGTCAATAATGCGTGTATCTATGCGTGTATCTGTGCACTCGTAAGTTAATGTCTCATACATTTACCTAACCTCGTTAATAAGCATTATAATTAAACTCTTATACAGGCAGCGGCTCAACCCCACTCAAATTGCACACAACAGCCCACTCAAGTATTTATAGGCACACAAGCACACAGCTCCACGCACAAATCCTGACAATTATGGCTGCCACTTAAATAAACTGACGTCGGTATCAACTATTCGCATTAGGTATGGTTATAGCCGTTGGTAGTTACATATTAGAATTCGCAGAAATGCCAATCTCAGTATATAAAGAAATGATGGTCGTGCGTTTGTTTGCGGTGAGAGAAACCTAGCTCAAAAATAGCCAGCATGTGGCATGACAGACAAGCATTTCGAATGATTTAGGATCAACAACAACAAAAGCAGCAATAACAATAAGAGCGACAGCTACAATAAAAACACTTAACATTTTTTGGGCCTAGACAAAAGCGCACCATTTGTGCAGATGGTTTTTATCAAACATTTTAAATCAACAAAATGAAGCGAAACAGAACAAAGTGGAAAGGGGTAGCACGAGCACAGAGCAGACAGGTTAAAAGGAGCGAACAACTTGGGGCGACTCCAAAGGGAATTATGAATAATTTTAATAACCTGGTCCCGATGACATAAACAGATAAAACGGTGCCATTAAAAACGCATTACAATTGATAAAGACTGGCCAAGAGCCAGCAATCATGAGCAGAGTATGGAAAATGGTAATCATGGCTGAAACGTAAACTTTGCTTAACATGAATGACATGTATAGAGGTGTAGGCGTGTGTGCTTATGTGTGTGTGTGTGATTGTATGTTACGCCCATAGCTAGGCCACATCATTCACAAAACCCACACACACACATGCATTACTCACGAGCTGGCCGTAGTCACGGTGTTTATCGACACGGCATTTATGTGGGTCAGTTTGGCGAATGCCGCTGCCGTCGCTGTCGCAGCTCACACCCGCTGACAGGCAATCAACTGTCAGGCGGGCCCATGCAAAATGAATGCATTTGAAAATGGTTTTCAAGGCGCAAGGCGGGACCCGCTTGTATGCAAACATGGCAGCAACAAAGCTGCTGACAGACGCAAAGCTAAAGCCAATTTCTAATCTAAGTCTAAAGCAAGTAAAAGTTACGTTACGTATACGCAACGTAGACGCCTGCGCGGATAAGCTGCGCAGTACGCACACCGTAACATATATTGCATGGCGCAGTCGGCATCGAATTTATCCGACGCGCCGGATGTGCGCGGCTAATAACAAACTTCCGGAGAGGAAACATTCTTCTTATTTTTTTTATTTATTTTTTTTTTTTGTCACTGGACATTTGTCAAGCGAAACAAATTGAGTTCGCAGCTCGCAGCAGTCGTCGCTCCATGTAACCGAATTGAAATCAAAATTCGAAATCCCCCGGAAAGCGCTGTCATCAGCAACGATGTGGGCGCTTCAACTGGCTTGATGGCCTGAAAGGGGTAAAGACAAAAGAATAAAATAAAAAAAAGACTGAAAACAAAAAAACAAATACTCATTCAGATTTGATAGCATTTTTTTGTAGGCCCACAAATGGCTGCTTTGGGCCCGAGGGTGAGCTTTTTGTGGAGAGACCAAATAGTTGGGGAGAATCAAATCAGCAGCGAGGGCTAGTTTTATGTGTGGTTGAAGGTTCGCCTGTATAACGCATTCAATTTGTTGTTGTTCTAATTGTGGTTGTTCTTGTTGTTGCTGCTGTACTCTTGGCATAAGCTGCTTAAAGCTTAAATGTGAGCCTAGTTTGCTAAATTAGCATTTAAGTGTTTTCATTGGCAATTAATGCCACAACCATTCACCTTGGCAGTTAATTGCGGCTGGCGTAAAAGGGTACCCGCAAGAGACGCTGAAAGCTAAGGCCAAACCCGCTCGCTCAACCCTCTTGCCCACCTTTTCCCTATTTCAGAGCTATCACTTGCATTTGAAATGTTAGTGACAAAGCTTGCGTACAATGAACCTTGACACAAATGTGTGAACGTGTGTGCCTGTGTGGGTGTGCGTTTACTTGCCAGGCTTAAGGCCTAGCTCTCGGACTAATTGATGGTTTGTGGGCCATTTTGGGACGTTGGCATTTTAAAAGCCGTTACAAGTGCCTTCAATTAATGCACGTGCCAAAGTTTGTGACAAATACACTGCACGCTCAATAGATTAAATATGCAGTTGTGGCCAAATCCACACAGTTCCAATTTGTTGTCTGGACAACTAACCAACAACATATAAATGATCGGAAAACCAAAAGTAACTGTTAGAATTGAATAATAAAAGAACAGAAATAACAAAAACTTTACACAAGTCTGGCCACTCTGAACAAGCAGAGCAAGCCGCAAAAGCCAAACACGCTTCGTTTTTCTCTACTACAAAAGCTCTTCGTTCCAGAGAGCGAGCCGTAGATACGGCGAGAGCAAGTTGAAACACAAATACGCACTGAGCAAAAGCGCAAATGTCGGCGTGAAGCAGAAACCACATACACCCCCACTCACTAAGGCACACACACACATACACACACACACACACTTACCCAATTCATAGCAAATGCAAAGTACGTAAAAGTTAAAAAATGTTGAAGCACACTTTCGTGCGTTGCGAGCGTTGCACGACAGCCAAAAACGTTGCGAAAATCCGCAGTAAAGCAAACAGCTTTTAACCACGCTCAAGGGTCGCAGGGGGTTGATATGCCAAAACGCTAAGGTAGCTGGCTGGCTAGGCTGATAGCCCGCCAACCCTCAAGCTAACACACATATATATATGTATATATGCTGCAAGAAGCGGGCGACAAAATAAAAGCCACGACCTATCCACACAACAATCGTGTGTGGGTATTTTGGGGCTGAACAAAACACTCAAAGCTGTGTGTGGGTGGCTAGCCTGTTTACCTGTGAGTGGTGTAAGCCGCTTTTAGTACAGTCAAGTCACACACGCACTCACACACACTTGCACTGGCATGGATGCTGCAGTAGGTTGTGAGGTTAATTTTGTTTTTGCATTGCATTTGCTTGCGTGTGTGTATGATATTGTGTGTTCGTGTGTGCGTGTTATCTGTGTCTGTTTCCTTTCGCACTCGACTACTCCCAATACAAACACATACAGCCTCATGTGCAGACCCAGTTGATGATTTTATTTTTTGGCCAAACATAAAATTTGTCATTCGAAGCTCAGGACACGGGCACAAAACTTTCGATGGACAGTGTATTGGCAACATTCTCTTATTGAATTTCAAAAGCATTTCCAGCACCGGAATTCCAAGAAACAAGTATACGCTGCTGCGATGTCCTTCAGCATGTTATGCAAAAAGAAGCCAATCAATAAGTAAACTGTCACAAGCAGCTCGTGGATGCTATGCGGCCACTCGAACCGACGGCACCTGACTTCTAGCCGGAAATTATAAACACGTTCTTATTGGCAAAGGAAAAATAAAAGAGAACAAAATGCGACATGTTGTGTGCAATGACAGGCAAATATTTTACGTGCACAACAAACCGCAAACAAGAAGAACAGAAATGCGCAACTATAAAATACCTCTACCAACTATGCTACTGAAGGTAAGAGAGAAACACCTAGACATACAAAAAGTTATAATCAAATATATATTATTTGCTAAATAGGTCAGCGAGTCTCCTTAGATATTTTCAAATTGTACAAAGCCTTCTGCACGTTTCGAATAGCCTTAGTCTATTAGCAAATTGATAAGACTATTCAAATTGATAAAAACTTATCAAAAACATCATTAAATCAGTTCATCAGTTCATGAATTGTATTCCTCAGTCTTTATATACAAATACTCGACCAGATGCAGTTGAAATATTTCAAAATTAATATAATAAAACTTTTATATATTGAAAAGTTTTATTGTCCAAACCAAATTCTCCAATCGAAAGCAAATAGAGCCTGTAGCTGTATTGGTCAGGGTATAGAAAAGTAAAACTAGATACAATGACAAGGGCAAAGGACAGTCGAAAAATAAAATGACTTTTTGTTTCTTGTTTATTGACAAGCGTCAATAGAGCTAGTTGATTTTATGCAAGGCGTGCTGTTGAAGGGACTCTAATTAGTTTTTACAAAATGCACGTTATAGAAGTGAAATATAGAGAAATTAGACATTTTGTTCATGGAAAACATGCAAATAGATATGAAAGTGTTTTTCATCTCTGCAAGTTCCGATAGGATATCATTTATATTAACACTGAAGGTCGCCTTAGCAATCTGTTAAGCACAGTTTAGCAGTTTGTTAATTGAATATTCGTTGATTGATGGATAGTGAGATGAAAAAAAGGCGAATTGCTTACTTAATCCTATTTTGATTCGCCCCTTCGATCCTGCAGCTGAAACAGCTTGCCAACTTTATTTGCTGTTCCTGTGCTTTTTCCAGTTCGCACCAGTTCGTCATAATCAGTGCAAACTGTAGCCTAGCTGGGTTTTCTGTCCCTGCGTTTTCCGTTTCAATGCACCCAAATTACGCTTGTTAACGAGCCAAGTGCAACAACAACAACAACACCTGCAAATGGCTGGGAAAACTTTCGCGCTGCGTTTGCGGCAATTAAAAATCTTGCTGCACCTGTGCTGCCAATTAATAGTTTTCAAATGATTCGGCAACAAGAACTAAGCCAATAAGAAGAAGAGCAAGAGCAATGCGGCAACTAATTCCGTTTTCTTTTGCCGTTGTTAAGTTTCACACCAACAAGTGAACAAAATGGAAGTGAAAGGGAGAAAACAAACAACTTTTGGAGAAAGCACAAACATCAGAAGGACTATTTTTGGTCAATACTTAGTTTAGTTAAAAGAAGTAATTTATTATTTATTAAGTTCTTTAAATTTCCCTTAAGTTTTTTGTATTCTGTTATTCAAAATCTATTTTTATATTTTGTGGTTATTTCCTTAAAGTTAATTGTTAGTTATTTCCTTTTCTTGCTCTAAGTAGGAGCTGGTTATTTTAAGAAAAGCTTATTTTGAATACCTCTTGGTATTTTCCTCTAGGTGGAGTGTATTCAAATCAGAAGAAGCTTTGAAAGCAAAAAAACGGAAATTGGAGCGGCTCCAACAACTAAAACGTTAGCCAGTGTTTGTCTTGGGCGAAATTTGTTGCCGCTGACTGTGTAGTTGTGTGTATCTCTGTGCTTGCAGCTGCCCCAACTGAAGCAATATTCTTATCTGCATTGAAGCAAACAGTCTGCAAGTCTTTGTGTGTGTCTGTGCATCCAGCGAGCTGCTCGAATGCACCCCAAATGCACCAACTGTTGTTGGCAAAGCTCAAGAAACCAAAAGGAGATGCAGTTGCTGCTGCTGCTGCTGCTGCTGCGTTGCCGCTACTCCTGCCTAAATGTCCGTCGTTTATTTGTGAATGGTACTCGAGGAACACACAGAAAACTTCCAGCCAGATAGACAGAATGCCGCATTTTGCGCCATCTTGAAACGTGGCACAAAACTGCGGGACTTGAGCGACCAGCCAAGCGGCAAGTTGATAATTGTCTATAGGCACTGTGACGGGTCCAGAATTATTTTTCGCCAACTGTCATAACCAGCAATTTGTCAACTAATTACACAGATCAGCCTGCAGACAGTCAGTTCTTAACTTTTTAAATTGACATCAAAAAATATTCTGACGTTTGATAGACAGCAGAAATGCAAAAAACATTACGGGTTTTTATCTGTTTGTCAGTCGCTATCATTGCTTTTAATTAAACGCATAAAGCACTTGGTTGAGTTCGCATCACGTATACGCCACATTGGGCTGCTTGGTATGCGAATAAATCAAAATAATTTACTGCAGCTTAAACGTTGCGAAATGCAATTCAATAAATTCATCAACTCTTGCGCCAAAAAATGCCACTAAAAATTGATTAAATCTCCATTGGATGCTGCGCGGCGCTCTGAAACCCTTTGCCAAATGGTGTCAGCTGTAGTCACGCCCGTACGCCCGTACACATCCCCCAGTGTGGATTTTTGTAATTCAATATGCTGCCATTTGCCTGTTGGCTGCCATTCAACACTCGTCACCGCGGCATGCAGCAGTCCTGCCACGTATGCCAATAGAATTGCCTGCGCATTTCACTTGAGCAACTTTGACTGTTTACAAGTGGCACGCAGCCGGCAGCAGGCGGCAGGCAGCAGGCAATCAGATTGCTTCTATAAAACTTTGACACATTGCCTGGGGGCGTTGCATTTCAATTAAAAATTGTTTAACAAATCAATTTGCAAGGCCTGACATGCAGCTTATAAAAAATATAAATCGAGCCACAGCAGCAGCAGCTGCAGCAGCAACGTGCAACAAGCGCTGCCACTGCAATTAGAGCAGCCAACGAAAGGCGCAGCTAAATATGCCGCAAGCGTAAATTCAATTATTTAGCCGCCAGACTCCCACAGGACGATCATCCTTGGTATCGACAAAGGCCAGCAGCGAGCGCGCAGCTGAGGCAACTTCCATCCTCGGTTGCTCAGCGAGTAAATTAATTTATTTGTTAAAGTTTTTGACGGCAGCGCCAAGTCAAAGTTTATGCGCCGCATTAATGAAAAATCAAGCAACAAAAGCTGAAAACAAATATATGCGATTCATCGAATACTGTGTACCCTGAGCGGGCAGTTTAAAATTTTTTGCAAATTTAGATAACAGGTAGAAGGCATCAACAATCTCATAAAGTGCATAAATTCTTCATCATTTCTGATTGTCTCGTAGTAGTAGTATTTAGGCTCGGGTTTAATAAGTACAGATCCAAAAGATTTTACAGTCTGGATAACTTCCTCTTTGGTAAAGTCTTGGAGTTCTTTATTTGCACACGTTCGAATGCCATGTAAAAGCCCGAAAGATCGAACAATAAACGTCGAAGTTATGGAAGAATGCATTTATCATACCAAAGGGCTGGGGGATGAAGAAGCATAGCGTGCGTATAGGAGAAAGTTTTCGTATAGGAGAAAGTTCAGGTTATCTTTCTCAACTTTTGTTTTTCATCTTTAAATACGATATATAAAAGAGCATATTGTGACGTCCTTTATAAATTAGTTATATTGATTAAAGTACTAATAATATCAATAGTAATACACTATACGACAGCGATGCAGGTAAAATTGTAGCATAAGTATTCCACTTCAACTAAAGTTCACCCAAGCAAGGCCCACAACATCTAGCATATCATTTCGTGTCAAATCATTGCAAACTTCATACCTAAGCTGAAATACCCGCAAAAAATAATCGATTCGACGCGCAACTCCTCGTTTGTGGGTGTGGCTGTGGTCGCAATGCCTTGTCGACTGCATCTTGAGGGAATTGCACAAGGGCGCAGCGCCTTTGACTTTGTGATGAAGTTTTGTTGGTTTTGCGCTAGCTGCCTGGCTGCCTGGCTCAAGTTGGAGCGATTTGCGCTGCCAAAGCTTGAGTTGGTGCTATTTTTATTTCACCTAGCTTGCCTAATGCCTTCAACTGGAGCTGCTCAGTCGCACATAGTTGACAAATTCACTTGAAGAACTGACAACAAACCCTGTGAGTCTACCTTTAGGGATGAATTTAGTAGAGTCTGGTGCTTGGGAGCATTACCAAAATGCTTTGTTAAGTGCTTTAATTAAAAGGCGGTTGGGTGGTACTCAAAAAAAAAATTGATGAACCGAGAAGTATGCCGCAGTGGAGGGGTAATTAAATTCACTTAAGTGTTAAACATGTATATCAATCAATTTTGCCGGTAAACCTTTAATTTAACACATTGATTAAAGTTCAGTTACATGACGGAATAAAATTACGTTGTGCGACCAAACAATTTCATTAAAATTCGAGGCGGCTTCAATTAAAGTGGCATATATGGCGTTGGTTAACAACACGCCCCGGCGCCTCCGCTTTGGCAGCCCTCCTGCAGACAAACGATAGGTAGCATATACACATACATACACATATCCATACACATATACATACACATGTACATAAGTAATTGAGTTACATGTCCGCCGAGTGCGTTAAAGGTACGCATGCAGACGAGCGCCGCCAGTCGCGACCCCAGAAAAAGTAAATCAGATTTTGCAATTAAGCGGTATTGAAAGTCATATAGCAGTCAATTGCTAATTAACTATAAAGTAAAATCGATACAAATTCAATTTTAAGGATTTTACATGCTGAAAAATAATTATCTGAAAATAACTTAAGCGAAATAGGAAGTTAACTTGAGCGTCAAGCACGCCAACACCTAATCGAAGTCAATAAGGATCTGTGTAATGCAAGTCTAATGAGACTTCGAATATCACTCACTCACCTCACTTATTTTGTAGTTTTGTACATTTCCTTCAATATTTACAACATTTACTTAAAATGAAAGGACCCTTACACAATATGATGTATACTTTAAAGTAATAGTTGAACTTTTGTAAAAGTTCACAGAGTTAGTCGGCTTAAAAAGTTGAAAACTTACCTTTCTACGTCCACAACAAAGCATTCTTCGCACACGCGAATTTCCAGTAGCTGCTTTCAATCGAGTAAACTTCTTCTTCCACTGCATTTATGAGTGGGGATCCTTATGGGAAAGCCTTTCTTCTGCTGCTACAGTTGGGGCATTTGTGGCCCTGGCTGAAGTCTCGAGAAATGCGCCAAGGGGCGTGACCGTTTTATCAACTTAATTTTACAAAAATTCATTAGCGTTGTATAAAAAATGCAAGTTCGATTTATTCGTTGCTCGTATATGGGGTGCTGTAAACGAAAAACAGAAAGATATATGAGTCAGTGAGAGTGCGTAAATATAGCTTAAACTTATAACATAAATATGAGCTGTGCCTGGCCTTGCCAAACTCATCAGAAAGTATTAACTGTCACTTAATTGTCAGCAGGCAAATGCATTTTGTTTGCTTCGTGTGTCAGTGTTGAGCAGCGTGTTAAACTTAATGAAGCTCTGCCGCACAGCACTGGCAGCTAAAAGCTGTCAGACAAAAACACTTCGGAACACTTTAGAGCCCAGCCTTGAGTTGGCGCTGTTCTGACATGTGTCATATGCATTTGCGTAACATCCATTGGAGCAGTGTTGGACAGTTGGACAAATGCCAGCTTCGCAACTTGTCATCTACCAGGCAGCACTACAAGTAACAAGCAGTCCACAGCACATAGCCCACTCGCATATCGAGTAGCTGTCTGATTTCACAGCTCCGATAATGCGTTGTTTGCTTAGCTCTCAAATGGTTCCAATCAAAGTCTGCCATGGGCAGATACTGCGCTTGCAACTGTCGCACTCCTAAACTAATAATACATGCATGCAACACTGAAAATGCGTTGAAATCCTAATTAACTTACTGCCTGACTTTAATCTAATTCGAACTGTAAAAGTTGAGGGCTATATTCATCGAGCTTAATCCGTTAAAGTCGAGAGCGTGAATCAAATTTATAAATATCTTAAACTCTTGACAAAGTCCATCGACTTAGAATAAGGTACGAAACAAGCTGGCAAACATGGAAAAGACAATTTATCTATCAATCGCTGTTGCTTCATGTACTTGAAGCAGAATCAGGATGACTTTCTAATGTCAAACAAGCAGCCTTTCCACTTGTAAGCTGTTTATATTGTGAGGATGGAGAGCCAATTATTTTGAATACAAGCCCATTCGAAAAATTTTAATATAAATATTTATATGGCATATAAAAATGATGCATGTATTTATTATACTGTTTACTGTGTGCTTAACACTTCAAATGCTGTGCCGCCTCCATAACAAAAGAGTTCATGTTGCGAGCTCTAACAACAACTATTATCCAACTAACAGCAACCGGTTCGCTAACGTCCTCAAAGTACGCCCTTGCCTGGCAGCTGCAATGAATGCTGATATAATTTTTAATTAAAAACGCTTTTGCAGCTGACCAAGCCAACTGGCAAGAGGACCAGACGAAGCACAAGGGCAACTTTTAGCTGCGCAAGGGGCCCGGCTACGATGCTTGGTATAAACTTGTGCAACTATTTAAATACAATTTACGGCTGCATGCTGTATACCAATACGATTATTTTAAGACCTAAAGATTATCTAAGAATTGAAGCTATTAGCCCTGTAAGTCCCCAGACACAGAAACACATACACATACAGACTTTTAGATACAGAGAGCCAAGCTCGGATTCTGTTTATGCATATGATTTTGGCATAAGCCTTGCAACCGCAGTGCCAAATGCAACAACGGCGACCACAATGGCAAATCAGCGACAAAGAATTTTTAATTAAGTAGCTTAAAAGCAGCAGCTAAGAGATGAGACTTTTTAGTCAGCAGCTCAGTCGCCAGGGATGGAGCTAGCCATCTGATGATGTCGTCCTACACAGGGTCATCGTCGACGTCGTCGTCGTCCTGGCGGACACGTACAACGAACTGGGCCAATGGAGCTCTGCGGCTGGCACTTTGCCCACAACTCCAACTGAGATTTTGCTGCCATAAAACAGTTTGGACGGGGTGCAGGTCCCTAATCCCGCTTTCTCCCCATCTTCCTATGTAGTTTGCTATGAAAAATGTTGCAATCGTGCAGGGAACATTTAAATGTCCTGCTCGAACGCCATACCTAAGTCCTTAACAGTGTGCGTGAGCATATATATATGTGTCTGCTTGTGTCTATGGCTGTGAGCCCAGCTGCGACATGACAACTGACTGCTGAGCAACATCCGCTGCAATAGCACCAGCGCCATTCAATGAACTTCATCTGCGCCCGTCGCTATGCAACATTTTTGTTCATAATTTCCATACATCCACTGACTGTCTGTTCGCCTGTGCAAGTGTGTGTGTGTGAGTGTGTGTGTATTTGAATAATAGCTAGCAGCGACACTGCCATGCAAATGCAGCTACACGATACTTTGTGTCAAAGCAGCAACAACTCGGCGACAAAGTGCAGCAATCAGCCAAGAAAAATGTCGTTGGGTGTTGATGGAACCAACAACATTCACAGCAACAACATTCACAGCAACAACATTTATAACAACAACATTTACAGCAACAACTATTTGGCAGACAAACGTACACATTTTTGTCCACGCATGCCTAAAATTTATTTTAATGACATCATAAATTCCGCCAGCGAGGTTTTCGCTTTTTTTTCGCATACCCAACTTACTTTCATATGTGTGCATATGGTTTTATGTGAGTATGTGAATGGATGTGTGTGTTACAAAGCTCCGCCCACTGGGAGCGCAAAAATTGCAAGCCATTTATCATAAAATAAATACAGAAACAATTCAATAGCGACATTCGCTCTGACGAAACTTTTTATACCCTTACATTAGGCAAATATCAATATAATATTTTACTCTATCCCTTAAGCATTGCGCATGTTAGAGAGAAGAGGAAAACAAGAAAACCCGACTGCATGAAAGAGAAATCTACTGTTTGCAAGAATAAACAAAAGGAAGAGCTGCTACGCCTTATTAACTAAAACATAGTTTCAGTTGTTTGTTTCAGAAAACGATCTCTGAGATGCGTCATCAAGCACATACATTTGCACAGGGTACTAAAATAGAGATAATTTGCCAACCAGGCTGTTAAGTATTACCTATAGAGCATATTTCTTTGCTTACGTCCTAGTCTAAGCCTGACGCAATAGTGAAATCATTTCAGCCGCCGCTTAAAACTGCTGTCATACCCGGATCATAGAACGCAGACATTAACTTGCATGTGGCTGCAGGCTCAAACAGAATGACAAACCACCAACGAGGCGCCACTGGGCGCCACTGGCCACGGCCATCACACACGCCCCATGGGCTGGCACTCAAATATGATTGCAGCAACACTTTATGCACTATGCAGACACTGAGCCCAGACTTGCAACGGGCCATGGGGATTTTACACCTTAAATTTGGACCGTGCACGAATTACAAAAACACAAAACCACAGCAACCGGCATAATTGGTAGCCAACAGTGGGAAAAGGTATGTGGCCTATAGTCTAACTAATTTCTCGCTAATACAGCGTCTGTTGGTGTGAATGTAACCGCTGCGGCTGTCAGGACCGGGCAAGCATTGAAACACAACTAAACTTAAGATGGATGAGACAGGTATTATAGTATTCTATGAAATAGTCTGCCAGGCTCTTTTCAAAGATTAGCAACAATCCTGTTTGTTTTACAAGCAATAAAATACATGTCGTACTTTATAAGATTTCATTCCCAGCGACTAATCGGATGGTTTAGTGCTTGATCCTGTTGCGAATTACAAGTGCCAACAACTTTGAAGTTAATACATGCATATAAAGCATTTACATATATCTTTCAAAAGAGCTAAAGCTCCTTATAAAGAAATGTTATCAGTCTCCCGCATCTATACCTATTAGGACAATTGTGTTTCAATACTACACAGAAGTTTAATAATTCCTGCAGCTTTAATTATCTTTTCATTCGTACGACTTCGAGCTGTTTTTCCCCCCAACACTTGTAAAACGGAAACTTTTTCAATGTGCGCTTACAATGAGAATATTTTTATACGAGTCGGGGCTGTTTGTAACATTATATAACATTGGATATCATAACTCTGGCTTTAATGCCTTGTGCGGCAATGTTTGTAGAATTTTTCCTGCATTGTTCAAATGGTTTTTCCGCCTTTCCTTTCAAAATTGGAGCAAAGCTCTCAACTTTTTCTATGTGCTGCTGTGAGGGCCCGTTGGGTGGCTGTTTTTAATATGAGCCAGGACGTAAAACGCTAAAGAATTAAAAATGCTTTGTTGATTGTTAATGTTGCAGTTAATGGTTTCTTTCTCTTTGTGTATATTCGAGATTCTTATTTATGATATTGCTTAGCTGCAATTAAAATTGAGAGTTTTGATTTGAAATAATGACTTCAATCGGAATTAAGTTGAGTGGAAGATGTACATATGTACACTCAAATGGGTACAAAAGCCAGGCTAAAGCTCAATTCAGTTAAGTATTCAATTAAAATAGTTCGAAACAAGTTCATATTTTGCAGCTGAGAAAACCAGACTCGCATATACCCTATACAAAGCTTCGAACTACTTTACGTACAATCTACTTCTTTGATATTTCATTCTACTAGTTGATAACCTCTGTTTACTAGTTCATTCCCTCTGCGTTTGTTTTCGGATCTGAATCAATATTTCAGGATATAAAAACGACGATTCCAAAACTCACGGCCATCTGTCTAAAACGGAATTATGCAAGTGATCGGCATATCAACCGTTGAACATCTAGATCTTAAAAGCTCTTAAATATCGGTAATAACCGGATTAGAATGGGACACATCCAAAAATCATGTCTAGCTTTAACAGTCTCTAGGTTTGCGTGGTGAAAATGACGGAAATTACAACGGACAGTTCACGGGTCGACTGACGGAAATGTGAAAATCGTTGCAACAGCAAATGCTGGATCAAGATTATAGAACTTCTTCTGCCTGTTGCATACTGTTGCTCAATTTGATTACATCCACGTTAAAAAGTCACAGGGTACAACAGAAATCCTAGGGCGCACTCTACGTCCTTACAAGCATTTAAAATAATACCCACTAGAATATTTACAAAAATCAACCATCACATATCAATGATAAGCAGCGAATGGGGGATTTCTCTGCCCATCCTTTCCACCACTTCTATCATCTGAGAGTTCACGAACCTATCAGAATTTGTAAAATAAGCTTAAGGGATTTACAGGGAATTCGAATGGTGAGCTCACCTGAACTGCGTTGCCTGTCAACTGGTGCTGAAGGATGCTGCCTGGATGCTGCCTGGATGACCGGGTGCCTGGATGCTGTTCGACGTTGCCTAAGCCGCACAAACTTTAGAGTTTAGTTATCAAAACTGAAATCACAAACAGCAGCAGCAACAACAACAACAAGAACCGTGACGTGGATTACGGGCGGCGTCGGGGGTTTGCCGGCGGGTGACAGCGTTAATAGCAGGTGCAGTTGGCGAGGCTTTTGGGGCTATGTTGCAAACGTAATTGCTGTTGCAGTTGCAGTGGCAGTTGTTGCTGTTGACCTAGGCTTTAATGACAAATTGCTGGTTCGGTGGTCAATGGCTCTCGGACGCATCCTTAGATCCTTTGCATTATTAGCACTGGTCGTTTGCTCGTTTCCGTTTCACATTCTGCTCGTTGCTGCTTTTGCCTCTGCGACTGCGGCGCTGCTGCATTTTTTGCGTAACTTGTGAGCTTTTTTCGCTTTTGCACATTTCACAGTCAATTTGTACATTATTTTGCCGCCAGAGCCTTTGAAAACAACAACGCGTTTCTGCCTAAAAATGCTTTCAGTTAACCGATTTTTTCTTTAGCTGCGCCTAATTGATTTTTGCGCGTGTATATGTGAATGCATGTACGAACGGTTTTTAGTGTATGTGTGATGTGTTTCTTTTTCTATGTGTGTACGCGTGAGAATATGTACGTGGGAGCAGGCAACGGAATGCGTCCGAATGGCAGTGCGGAGCTTTTGCTTATGAGCCGCATTTTACTACGAGCGCAACGCGTTTGGCCTGAATATGCGAATTTCCTGCGCTACTCCTACGTTAACAGAGCGCAGCGCAGCACGCATAAAAATATGTGTGTGTTGTGTGTTTTCTATATGTGTATGTGTGCAAGTGTTCCGAGCATGGGTATGAATTTCAGTATAATAAAATATCCTGTTTGGGCAATGAGCGAGCCAGTGAGCGTTTGAGCGAGTGTTCGCACTGCGCATGCCCTATAAATTTGGAGCAAGTTGCCGCTGCTGGCTATTTGTGGGCGATAGCGAGCAAAGACGATAACACTAACCACCCACCCCACAGCAATCCACCACCAGAGTCGCAACCGTTCAAAGTCCCTCACGCTATAGTTTGTGTCGCTTTTTTCGCTTTACTTGGGGGCGGTTGACGCTTTTTGTTTAGGGCACTTGTGGTTGTTGCATTTAATAATGCTATTTGCAGTACTTCACAAGCGTTCGATTTTCATATTTTATTGTTTTTAGTTTTTTTTTGTTTGTGTTCGCTTTATTTATCAACAATTTGATTGATTGATTGATGAGCGGCAATGACTCACTAAACTGAACTAACGAACTAAGTCCCTGATTGCCGTTCGTTACAATTTTCTACCACTGTTTGTTTTATGTTATGTTTTAGGCATCTACAAGCTTAGCACTCTGCTGAACTGTTATTAACAGTGAGCCCTGTTTTTCTCGGAAACTGCCGTTATATATGTATGTTAAGAACTTTTTGAATTATCAGTTGTAAGCTTTTACTGAATTAAACATTTTGTTAATTAATATTTAAATATATTAGTTAATGTTTCACTTCTATATGGCAGTTATTGTCTATTTTCTATATAGACTTTAAATCAAAACAGCTGCTCTCCGGAAACTGAGCACGGTCCCAGGCGGATAGTAACAGAGGCATAGCAGAA
The DNA here is from genome assembly GCA_037075305.1 of Drosophila kanekoi. Lineage (NCBI taxonomy): Eukaryota > Metazoa > Arthropoda > Insecta > Diptera > Drosophilidae > Drosophila > Drosophila kanekoi. The sequence goes on from JBAMCE010000665.1 coordinate 840,065, forward strand.
TACTGCAACTCTACATTATTCGGTTGATTGCTGAGCACCAATGGATTTGAATTATATTCCGAAAAGGGGATGAAGTTACCCGTATATATTTCTTAATCGATATCGAATTAAGTTGGCTGGTCTTACGACTCTTCAACAATGGTAGCCGGTAAATCATTGCGCCAGTCTGGCAGCTCTGCAAGAATGTTATGATTATTTTTGCTTAGACGAAAAATACTAGCTTAACAGAATTACTCCTCACTATGTGAAGAATGATATTTTTATTATAATTTTTTAAAGTTATATTTGACATTAGGTGCACTAATATTCGTTATTATAAATGAAGTTGGTAAAAATATCAATATTTACATGCTTATTGATTTTAAATTTAAATTATTTAAAATTATGTTAATTTGTCCTTTTCAAAAAGTAGAACGATATTTTTGCGGCAAAGCTGTATACTTGCTGTATATAACAGTTCAGCATATGTTGAACTTTTGGTCGCTGTTAAATAAAATTTCCAACTGGGCCAACTTTGTATTTTTACTTTTCCGATCTTTTCATAGCGAACTCGTTTAAATTGTTGGCTGAAGGTAAATAAAAGCATTTGACATTTGCCGTCAATTACTGTGCACTTAATGGTGTTGAACCTAAATTAAATAACGTACGAAATTAAGATTGAAGAAACAGTTCCGGTAGCATTTCTGCTCTTCGTCTAGTTTTGGTGAAAACAATGTTTTTGCATAACAGAAATCTATGTAAACTGGCAAGTAAGTAGTTACATACCCTCTCCCTGACACAAACTATATTGTTTACTTTCCAGGTAATGTCGCTAATTTCGCCACGAGCAATGTCCGTTTCAGTAGCCAGAAGGCAAAGACTGCGATACTCATGCTGAACATGGGCGGACCTCAACACACAGACCAGGTGCACGACTATCTGTTGCGTATTATGACGGATCGCGATATGATACAGCTGCCGGTGCAAAGCCGGCTCGGTCCATGGATTGCGCAGCGTCGCACCCCAGAAGTGCAAAAGAAGTACAAAGAAATTGGCGGCGGCTCGCCAATATTGAAGTGGACTGAGCTGCAGGGCCAACTGATGTGCGAGCAACTGGACAAACTGTCGCCAACTACGGCACCGCACAAGCATTACGTTGGCTTTCGCTATGTCAATCCCTTGACTGAGGATACTCTTGCGCAGATCGAAAGGTCAGTTGACAGCAACTTCAATGATTTGTTTTATGTATTCCACATGCAATATATTCTCCTGCAGCGACAAGCCAGAGCGTGTGGTGCTCTTCTCACAGTATCCGCAGTACAGTTGCGCCACATCCGGCTCCAGCTTCAACTCGATCTTCACCCACTACCGCGAAAAGTAAATGGCCAGCTCATGTGAAAGTTAGACAGCTAACCCAGTTTCCAATTCGCAGCACACCACCCGCCAACATTAAGTGGAGCATTATTGATCGCTGGGGCACACATCCGCTGCTCATAAAGACATTCGCACAACGCATACGCGAGGAGCTGGCGAAGTTTGTGGAGACTAAGCGCAATGATGTTGTTATACTCTTTACGGCACATTCGCTGCCCCTCAAGGCAGTAAGTAGGGGTGACCCGTATCCCTCTGAAATTGGCGCCAGTGTGCACATGGTTATGCAGGAACTGGGCCAAAATAATCCCTACAGCTTGGCCTGGCAGTCCAAGGTGGGACCGCTGCCCTGGCTGGCACCAGCCACAGATGATGCCATCAAGGTAAACAATTTCCGGTAACCATGCTTTCATGCTTGACTCTAATCTCAATTAATTTGCAGGGCTATGTAAAACAGGGCCTGAAGAACTTTATTCTTGTGCCTATTGCATTTGTTAACGAGCACATTGAAACGCTGCACGAACTGGACATCGAGTACTGCGATGAGCTGGCCAAGGAGGTGGGCGTGGAGGAGATACGTCGCGCTGCCGCTCCCAATGATCATCCGTTGTTTATTGAGGCACTAAGCAGCATTGTGGCAGATCATCTGAAGTCGAATCAGCCCGTGAATCCGAAGTTCTTAATGCGCTGCCCCATGTGCACCAATAACCGCTGCCGTGAAAGTAAAAAATGGTATCAACAGCTATGCGCACACTAAAATGCCATTTTATTTATATGAGACTCACATAATGCACATCTGTAGTGCATTTCAATTAAGTCAGCTTCAAGCTATCATTACAATGTTCATCATGCTATCAATCGGTTCACTTATAGGTATTTCATTAATTAGATTCCGGGTTTTGCGACTGCGAGTCCATAAGGCAATAAAGACACTGCATAAACAAAAATATGAGCCGCTCTCTTTTTATCTCCCTCTCTGTAAATCACTCGCTCTCTGCTGTGGCACACATGTGCGTTGCGATACCATGCACAAATCACCTCTGGTTTGTAGTCTGTTAACGCTCTCTGTTACGTCACGACTTGTAAATTCTATGAGCTACTCATGGAACGCGTAAAATCAATTAAATATATAAAAATTGCTTTTTCGCTCGAAAAGAAAATTTACGTTTCATATTATTGAATGATTAAAAGTCGTTTAAGTCATCGCATTAACATTTCACATGTGTGACGTCACACGTACACTCATTCATTGGAGCATCGAACTTTCAACATGCGCAATGCGCAACCTTCTAGTTGTTTTACCGCCGGTCAGTTTTCATCAGCTGTTTTGTATCACTTTGTCAGATTTCGAATTCTTTATTTATGGTGGGCACATAAAAATTTAAATTCTAATGGCCATCAGAGCTCCTTTAGTAAACACGCGCCCTGCCGAAGCAGTGATTTGCCGTAATATTGCTCACTTTCTTACGTTTGCCGCATGACGAATTGCATAACGGGACAACTTCGAATGCATCATTAACGTAGCTGAGAATCCAAATGCCAACATCAATCCCAAAATAACACAAGAATTAACAAAAAACTCATAGGAATTGAATTCTTCAAATTGAATGCGAGAAGAGAACGCGCTCAGCTTCCAATCAGTTTTATTTGAGCGCGCGCCAATTAAGCCACGCTCGAAATTGGCTGGCAATTAAAGCCGTGCAACTTTGACCCGACGAGGAATCCATATCATTCTTACAGCAGTGCTCGCTCCATCTAACGATACATACTCGGCGCAATCTAATCTCGACATCGGCATATTGATCGTAAATTAATTGGTAAATCCAGCTATACTTCTTGAGTATTTTTAAACACACCGTTATGTCTGGAGCTAACAATGTTAGCCAATCCGGTGCAGTATACGCTGTGCTCTCAACGTCAAACCACGCCGGAGCGGAACGCCACGATTTCGACAGGTAAGGGCTGCGAATTCGTTTGTGTGTGTTTCGTTATGGAAACCTGTTTAAATATTTGTAAATACATACATATGTACGTTTAATGACCTCCGCTTTCATATGTTCATATATAGCACAAGTACAACATATACATACATACACAGAGATATTTCACCTCAGATTTGTCATAGTTTATGGCAGCATCAAAGTTTTCTTTATAGCCAGCGTGACGTTGTGCCCATAAAGCAAATCAGTTGTTATCTGTCTATTTGAATTACGTGAGGAAAGCCAAATGACAATTGCCCCACTTCAGTTTTAGCGCTGGAGACGTCCACGTTCCTGTTTAATTGCATTGATTAGATCTCAAAGTTTCAGTTTGAAGCATTTAAAGTCAAAACACAACAATTATCTCTAGCTGTCTGTACTATCTTGAACTCCACGTCTCCAGCTTTATTTTACATAAATTGTTGAAAATTAGTTTGAACCAAAAGCTGTTTAAAACGTTTTCTGCATATTTCACTCTCATGGTGAGAATTACGAAGCCAACAAATACAGTTTGACCCTTTGTGGGGCTCGAAATGAGATTGAATCCGAAACTTCACCCACAAAATCATTGACCGCTATTTCCAGCCAGGAGGTGAGGATTTGCCAAAAAGTAAGAAACACCTCTCAAATGAATTTGAAAATGTTTTAAGTTACCATAAGGTAACTTAAGTCGAAATTTCAAAATTTCCTAGCTCTAGCAGGTGAGCTGTGCGTTGATATCAAATCAGTGAGTTAGTCACCGCAGTCGACACTGTGCTGAATACCTGAAAATGAGCAGCTAGCTGACCACATTTCAAAGCGGGTCAACTGTCAGTTTAAGTTTTGTGCGAACACAATACACAGAACAAAAATGCCCTGTCAGGCTTATTAAATAAAAGTGTGTGCACGCAAAGGTATTCTCTATGTACATACATATTTACATTCCTACTACCCTACCACAAAACCATTTTGTAGTCGCTATCTCTAAACTTAACGAACAAGTGTGAGATTATACTTTAAACTCACAACGAAGCTTAAATACGCTAATACTTTGATTTATACAAATTCTAAGATATGTAGACTCATACTTAGGCTTTGTATGTATATTAAAATGTGTCAACCAAATTGGGCAACATTCATAGACTTTTAGAGAACTTATCAAAATTAACAATGAGGACTTGACAGATTTGATAAATATTTTAATATCGTCCCTGACATATTGCACTGGTCCGTTTATACACTTTCCATCCAATGCATTGTGTAACCCCACAAGTAGAAATTCATGAGCGACCTGTCGGCCTCTTTACCCGTGTTAAAAGACATTTGGTGGAACTAGGTACATCTGAAATATGGAGCACATACAATGTTGTATACGGATCTTATCTTAATGATTTACCCACTTTTCTCAGATGCGCCACAGACGAGCCAAGCGAGCTAAGTGCATTCTTCAACTGGCGATCCATTAGCAAGAAGATGGAGCATAAAACCGGCGGCGTCTTCAGGAATCGCAATCTGATCGTCGATCTGCTGGCCATATGCTTTGGTATTGGCACCTGGCTGGGCGTGAATGGCACCTTTATACAGCTGCCTCTGCTGGTTAATGAGGCGCCCGAGGGCTGGAGTCTGCCATCCTATCTGAGCGTGATGGTGCAGATTGGAAATTTGGGACCACTGCTCTACACTGTCTATCAAAAGTACTCACCCTGGAAGCTCAACGACGGCTTCACCATCCATGCAGTCCTGGCAATCGGTACATTGTCCTGCCTGTTAACCGCGTTTTTCTACAACCGGACGGCATCGTTGGCGGGCAATGAGCACAGCGTAGCGCTTTTCATACTCACCATCTTTACCGCGCTCAATGCTTGCACAAGCTCAGTGCTCTTTATGCCCTACATGGGACGCTTCAAGGAGCAGTACATAGTCACCTATTTCATCGGCGAGGGTCTCAGCGGCCTGCTACCTAGCGTCACGGCTTTGGTGCAGGGCATTGGTGACACCGGTCGCTGTGTGCTTGTGAATGAGACCGAGTCGGGCGAGGCGATCTACCAGAAAGTAACAGAACCGCCTTTGTTTGACACAAGGGTATTCTTTTTAATATTATTTGGCCTATTAGTGCTCAGCTACGTTGGCTACACGCTGCTCAACCATCTGCCACTGGCGAAGAGCGAATATGCCCAGGTTACTGTTAGCAAGGGCAACAAGTATGAGTATGGCCAGGATGATAATCAGCCGCAGCTGCAACAGCTCACCCGTGGCCAGTATATCGGCTTGCTGCTGCTTATAGGCACCATCTCTCTCTTCAGCAACGGCATGTTTCCCAGCATACAATCATATTCGAGTGCGCCGTATGGATCGCGTGCCTATCACCTGTCGGCAACACTGAGTGTTATTGCCAATCCAGTGGCCTGTTTTATGGCTATGTTTCTATACTTCACATCGCTGCGCATCATATATGTCCTCTCGACTCTGGCAGCGCTGCTCACCAGCTATGTATTTATTACTGCTATACTAAGTCCATATCCACCGCTCTACGATGACACGGCTGGTGCCGTGCTAGTGGTAGGTGAATCGAGTTGAACCTATTGTCCATATTGATATCTTTTGTATCTGTATCTCACTTTTGCAGGTAGCTGCGTGGACCTTGCTTGTCGGAATCGTCAGCTACACCAAGCTGGGAATTACAACTGTGATGCGTGCCCAGGGCGGCCAGTCGTTGGTTTGGGTGGGCGCAATTACCCAACTGGGCTCGGCAATTGGTGCTATCTCCATATTCTTTGCCATTAACTATACGCGATTCTTTCAGGCCGCCCAGTCGGACTGCTGAGCAGCCCAATGTAATATGCTCAACTAGATGATTTTAACATGTTTTTAGTAAATATATAAATTTTATTTTTACGTTCGCCTTGTCATAACAATAGAATATTTAAAACACAAACCATGTTAGGCATAGCTCATTATTCGTTATGATATACTTAAACCATAAATATCCGTCAATTGTTAGGTTCGACTACTTGTTCCTTACTATTGACATCTTCAGTTTGATCGACTTCACTGTCCACATCACCCTCGTAGCCGGAGTTCGTTCGGGAACCCGATACAGTCGGATTTGCCTGCGCTTCATCAGTAGAAACAACATTCGTACTACTCATTTTGCTAAAGCAATGCGTAAAATTTTGCTGAATATTCTGGCCTTTTTCCGATGCCTTGTTGAAGGCCACAATCTTCTCCCGAAGACTGCGGCTAGCACTATTGCTGCCCACCACTGCCTGACTGCTCTGAGGCGACGGATGACGCGATCCGCCACCAACAGTTTGGACAGATTGGCCCAGTAAGGTGTCGATTCTTTCGAATGACTCCATGGCCCGCTTGAAACACATTAGACTATCGCGCAGCAGTTGACTCTCGTTAAGTCGTCGAAAATCGGTGATCATTTCACGTAGATCAGTTGCCTCGATTGAGCTCAAGCCATTGTCTCCTGATTGCATGTTCTCAAACTCCATAATCAGACGCTTGATTTTAGTAGGCTGCTGCTCTGGACCGGACTGCGTCATTTCTAGCATTGTGGACACATCAGCCATCTCCCTGATTATGTTAACTGAAATCTGAATCAAGTCGGTGTGCTGCTGGATAGTTTGCTTGAGCCGAGCCCTTAGATTCCGCAGGTAAAGGCATATGTGTTGGGTATTCTCAATATCAATATCCTTCGGTAAAGCTGTTAAAACAGCGAGAAATGAGTATAATAGAAATATTGAATCTTTATCAACAAACCATTCAGCTCCCTGTTGTTATCGGCGTTTTCCATTTAGCGGGTTCTTAATTTCCAATACGAAGAATTTCAACCAAACTAACCAACTAACACGAACTTTTTTTAAATAAATTTATTTTCTAAGTTTTGTGTGTAAAATATGTGATATGTTTGAAAATCATTGCAACCAAGATTAAAAAATCAAACATAAAAATAACGGAACATCAGGTTCAAATCAAAGGCTCCTGCTTGAAGAATATAGCGATAGATAGGTTTCTGAAAGTTCAGTTAATATCTTGTAACTAATTCCAATACCAATTAAGTTCAATCATTTTCTTGCAACCGAACAATGAGGGCAAGTTTTCAATCAGGTATGGATTTTGCAGTTAGGCTGACAATCCTCACATAATATTTATGTTAATAATAATAAGCTGATAATGTTAAAAACAAATCTAGGCTATCCATTTTCTCTTAGATTAATAAGACCAACAATTTCTTTTTTACAAAAGCTTTGTTGTAAGCTTTCCATTTGTTGGTAAAATATGTTTCAAGTTACGTTTTAAATTAAATCAGTTAAATGATAGTTAAACATATAAACTAGTTTAAATGAAATGATAAATTCAGAGATATGTATGCATATACATACACATATTGATGCAACAGTTCCTGGGCTCCAATTAGAGAAATTCATTTGATTTGAAACAATTTGAAACAGTTGCATTGCGTGCGTCGACTCGGCACGCGCCCATCTCTAATGTCTATTCAGCTCGAGGAACAGCTGTTTCTACGCTTCTCGTCTACTTTCTGTTTTCATTTTGATTAAAGCATATTCCGATGATTAAACCAGTCGAGAGTCGCAGTCGCAGTCGCTGTCGCAGTCGTCGTGAGAAAATCGCTGCGGGAGTTGTGCGTTGAAAAAGTCAATTGAAACGCCATTTGAAAAAGAAAAGTAAAGGTAGCTCCTGGAAATAAGAAGGAAAATAAACAAATAAAAAAATAAAATTACATTTGCAGTTGTCGTGCCTCAAATTTCCAATAGAGCTAACAAATACACAAGCTGAAAACTTCCAACGCCAACGCAAAAAAGTGCAACTGCGACGACGACGTCAGCAGCGACGTCGGCGTCGACAAAATGTATACAACTGTGTTGCAACGGCAGCGCCTGTGAACCCGAACAATTGTTACCAGAGCGACAGGCTGTAAATGCATAAGACGAACAAGTGGGTAGAGGGGCAGTAGCTTAACGAGGTCCAGTCGAAAATTGAATAAAAAGTTCCAGTATGAGCTATGTGAGAGGCGGCCCGGCTGCTAGCCTGAATTTGGATCATGCGCTTAGCTGTCGGGAGTTTGAGCATTTGCGAAGCAACCTAGAGGCTGGCATCTTCAGGCAGCGCCTGCATGCCGCAGAGAATCTATACCAGCGCAATCTCGCGGGGCACTATGGCTGTGTCAATGCCCTGGAGTTTAACCATGGTGGAGAATACCTGGCATCGGGTGAGTCGCTACCTGTTGCTCCTCTTACGGGCTGCTAATTTCTATTGCGGCTTCCAGGTGGAGACGACAAGCGCGTTCTGCTCTGGCATGTAGATCAGACGCTGGCAAACGTAGGCCAGGACAACCCAAGCGTTATGTATGGGGAGCATGCCAGCAACATTTTTTGCCTAGGCTTTGACACAGACAACAAGTATCTGTTCTCCGGCGGCAATGATGACCTGGTCATACAGCACGACCTGTTCACGTAAGTGTCACCAATGTCTTTCTTATCTCACGTCTAACCTATCTGCTCCCTGTGTACCCAGCGGCAAGAATCTTAACTATTTTTCACATGACGGACCCGTCTATGGCCTAAGTGTGGACCGTACCAGCACCAATATGTTTAGTGTGGCCACGGAGCATGGCGAAATCCTTGTCTATGATTTGCGCGTGGGCAAGAATGAACCCTTGGCCATAGCCAAGTTTCGCACGCCATTTAATGCAGTAGAGTTTCATCCACTAAATGGCAACTTTTTGGCCACAGCCAATGCCAAACGTGGGGCACAGATGTGGGATCTGCGGCACCATACACAGTGGGTTTATCTCTTATGCCCTGCCTGAAATTCATTGTAATGCCCCTTCTTTACTCTCCTAGGGCACTTTGCCAGTATAACTACATAACTGAATCCCCCAGCTGCATGAGTGTGCGCTTTAACTGCAATGGTAGCCTTTTGCTCACCCTACACCGTCGCTTGCCGCCCATTCTGTACAATCCGAGCTCGTCCGACCCATTGTGCTCGTTTTACCACGATGAATACTTCAATTCGTGCACCATGAAGAGCTGCACCTTTGCTGGCCCGCAGGACGAGTTGGTGGTTTCCGGCTCGGATAACTTTAATATGTTCATCTGGCGGCTGGATGGAATCGACCGTAAGTCTATGAAAAATATCATTCAGCAGATAACTTAACCATTCTCGCTCTAGTGGAGGAAAAGAATCAATGGATTGATACGACACCTGTCATTCTGACCGGTCATCGATCCATTGTTAACCAGGTGCGCTACAATCGCCAGCGTTGCCTGCTGGCCTCGTCGGGTGTGGAAAAAATCATCAAGGTAGGAGAAAACTCTGTCAAGCTGTTGAAATTGTGTAAATATAAGCTTCTGTTTATACAGTTCTGGAGTCCATTTGCGCAGCAGGGCTGGGAGGGTGCCCTGATGGATCCATCCGATACGCCCTATTGCACTCGGATGCTTCATCGCAACGCCACCGATCAAGTATCGCAAGACTTTAGCTCGCGCAATATGGACGAGGACCAGGTGATGCTGGCCTTTTTTGATACGCTGGTGCAACGTGAACTGGAGAACTGGAACAGCAACAGCAGCAGTGGCAACGGCAACGACAATGATCAAGAGACCACCAGCGGCAGCGACAGCAGCTCGGGCACATCCACCGAACGGAGCGAGAGCAGCACTCAGTCGGAGGAACAGAGCGAAGTGGATACACCCAATGTCAGCGAGCTCAGCTGGCAGACGCATCCAAATCGCATCTTCTATTTGGTAGCAAAAAAACGGCGAGCACTGTTGCAGCTGGCGGTCAAGGGCACTGGAGGCCAGCACCGCAATGTAGAGCAGCTGCTGGCACGGCTGCTGGGCGAGCAACGGCAGGCAGCCACGCAAGCACGTATCAGCGAATGGCTGGAGGAAACGCACCGGCTGTTTGGGGATGACGAGCTACCCACCACATCGGCAGAGGCGGCTGCTCGGGAGCGTAGTCGTCGGGACATCATTTCCCAGCCAGCCAGCCGCAGTCCTCGCAAGCCGCCCGAGCTACGCATGAGTAAGTAAATCAATAATACGTAAATCTTTATTTAATTAGGAACTCTAGTAGACAAACTAGTGCAGCCAGCACGCATCCAATTGCCAATGCGTAAAAAGCGAGTTGTATGTCTGTCAGGGTCAATACTTTCCACTGTCCCACGCCCAGCACTGCCAAATAATCGGGATAATGGTGTATATTCCACTTGGCGCGCTCCTTCATCTCGCATATCCAATGGTCTAAAAGTCCGCCTGCCAAAATGTGCAGCAGCACAGTATTGATGGCATCCATAAAGGGCGATGGCCGAGGCAGTACATAGCCAATGTGATAGGTTTTGGGGCACTCGGGTATCTTGTGCACCTTGTGGGTCATAATGTACCGTCTGTCGCTGAGCTCAAGGCTGGCAGAGCGCGTCACACCGGCAAATTTTCCATTTTTGGCGACCATGCTGATCAAACGATCCTCACCCTCGCCCACCAGGACCATCTTGGCGTTCAGGCGTCGATAAACCGCCGAGTCGTGTCCATAAAATAGATCGTCCTTGAATGCCGGATGCTTAATGTAAATGGGTATCTGGGAGTCGTCTAATTCGGCCAAAGTTTTGGGATCCCGATAGTACAGTGGACGTATATATGCCGTGGCCAAGCTGGACTCCAACAGTGCTCCAAAAATGACGCTAACGAGACACAACGAGGCCAAGAAAATACGCTCTGAATTGTAAGGTGGAAATTTCCTCACATTTACCCGCACCCACACGACCCAGGTGTCGATAAAGATGCGCCAGGCAATAAACAAGAAACGACCTTCATCAATCTTACGATTTTGATCGGTCAGGCACTCGATACGCAGGCCCAGATTCAAGCCGCGCAGGCAGAGCCAGACGAAAGTGCATGCAAAGCCCACGAGTAGAAAACACAGCCAGACATCCACGCGAACGGCAAAGAGGGGCACAATTGACTGTGGAATACGCTGAGCCTTCTGCACTATGAGGCACAGATCATCCATGTAGACAGCGGCGCTGAATTGGATGCGCGACGTTAGATAATCCTTAATAAAAAAGCCGGCAAAGATGACGTCCAGCTCGTGACGATGTGCACGCCCCACGCCTCCAGTATAAGAGCCATTGGGCTGGCGGCCACTGGGAATGAGCATGTGACTTAAATTAATCTTCCAGTTTAATATATACTAAGCCACTCACCCGAAGAACTCGTCATCTGGCCACACGTAGTTCAGCGTGAAGTTAAGGTGTTTCGCAACTGTTTCTGCCACATTGGCATCGGGCCCTGTGGCACGTAGAAGCCGTTCGGGGGAGCCATCTTCATAAAGGGCGGAATACACTGAATCAAAGATGTATGCGCGCAATGGATAGCCATGAAGATTGGAGTAAATGCGCTCATAGCTGTGCTCATCCTCAGCAAGAACCACGCATTGCAGAAAGGGATTGTAGAGCAGCACTCGCTCGGCTGCCAACTGCACATAGTAGATGCGATTGTGACCAAGTACCCGCCAGATTGTCTCCATAAACTGCTGCAAAAGCTGTTGCTCATCCGCTGCGAATCTCTCCAGTGCTAGTAGATAAAAGCCGGTCTGGCTGGTGAACTGATCTAGGTGCTGGCGCATTTGGTGCACATGTTCATAGATATAGAAATGGTGGACCACGGCATCGAAAACTAAGGCTGCACCTGGCGTTTCCTGGGCAACATGCACTCTCACTGCATTACTCTGCTGTCTCAGTAGAAACTGGACAAAGCTATTATCCGCATCCCGCATGCTACGCAAGTGCAGTTCTAGGGTGCTCTCCTGCTGGCTCAGCATGGGTTCAAACATTTTTGCATAACTATCCACGCTACCATCGTCCTGCCCAATCGTTAGTTTCGCTACTGTCACCAGGCTTAACATAATTAGCTGTGCGTTCAACGACATTGTGTGCGCAACTGAATACTTTTTGACCCGCGCCAGCGATTGACCTGTCCTCTTGACCGTATCTTTGTGGACAAACAATGGCCCGTTGACACCTGGGCTGGTGCCGTTGTTTGCCTACTGTCAGTGACTCTTGACAGCTGACTATGCTCGTTGGCTAACAATAGACCCCTAACCTCCCAATCAGTAGCCACGCCCACACGGCGAAACCTCCAATTATTGGCAAGTGTCAGGGCTTTGTTTGCCCAAGCAGAGTCAAGCTTCCGATTTGTGTACATTCCCTTTGAATGACTTGACCAAATAGTTGTAAACAACTTGGCTCCGCTGAAATAATAACCACTAAAAAGATTTGAATTTCTCCGTAGTTGGCTCCCTGCAAGCCAGCTTCGAGCAGCTGGAGCGCAAGCGTAAGCTAATGCGGCTGCGTTTCGCAGCCATCAAGCGAAGACGCAATGTAAGACGTCCACGCCGAGGTCGACAGGAGACTGACAGCGCCATGTCCTATGATACCGAATGGCTCGATGATGATGACGATAATGAGCAGGAAGTTAATCAAGAGAACACTGTCGAGGAGAACAACAGCAACAGTAACAGCAACAGCACTCCCGATGATGATACATCGAACACATCAATGGAGGCACAACTGTCGCAGGCGCCGAGCACCTCAAACTCTGAGAATAACAACAAAAGGCGCAATGGTATCCACTCGGAGCCAACTACATCGACGGTCGCAACCCAAACAAATTTTTAAATACATTCAAGAAGAGGTTTCTATCCACTATTGTATACTGGCAAGCCAGAAATGAGTGTTATTTCTTTAAGTGTGTGTATGATAAAAAAAAGATATAGAAAAAAAGAAACCTTACAATTTCTATCGAAAAGATCCTAAGTTCTATATATAGGATAGTATACCAATATCTAGTTTTTCCCTAACTACATCATTGTCAGTTTGTCTGAATAGTATGACTACAATTGGTTTATTGAATATTAAAGGGTAAAGTGTGCTCGCCTCTTAACTAGCCTTGCACTATATCCTTCTACATCGAAATCTCTTATTAAAAGAAGAAAACACCAACATTTTTGTACATAGCTACAGCGCTATGACTGGATCGAATTAATGTACCCATTCTGAAAATTGTTTTATTGTTCTTTCAATGGCATCAAATATCCGGTATTTCGAAATAGCTTTGATTTAATACTTAAGATTCGCTTAGCCAAAATCCAAATGTAGTAGCTTAATTGAAATAAGCTCTGCTGCAACTCCTTTAAGAAGTTCTTGCAAACCTTAACATTGGGAAACTTATTATTTTACCTCTTTGATCTCTGAAAAAATGCAGTAACAAAAACCATACAAAAAAAAACATGACATTCTAAGTATAATCTTTCATGTATTCATTAGAAGTAAGAGCAAGAAGCATAAAAAATAGAAAATAATTTTTTTTTTTCACAAATTGCAAATGAAATTTGAATGTTAAATGTGATTAAAAATATATTATGAATGTCGTTAAAAGAAAAACCGAGTACAGAAAGCGAAAATACAACGGAAATTTGTCGATTGCCGCCAATCGATCGAAAAAAAGTAATGAAGCTGACATGCAATTTGTAAATGTATAAACGCTTCATCATATATAATATATAGTAATTGTAATTCAAACGTACTTTCAGATATAAGACACGCATTAAACGTATATATACAAATATATGGGTGTGTATTAGAGGATCTGATTCATTCAAGACATCATATACATATACAATTATTAGCCAAGCCAACTGCGAATGAAAACAGCTTTGATAAGTTGCAAGTATTCGGTTTTCATTTTATTGAATGCTAAATTCTGTGAACTGTGTGTATGTCTACAATAATTTATGCGTACAATTAATAATAAATTCTAAAATGTAACTAATAACTATTTAGTTCGCAGTCCGAACGATTATGCTAAATGCAAACAAAAGCGAGAAACGTAAGTAGAAACATTAATTACACTTACAGACTGCAAAAAAAGAGTGCGTTCTTTAGAATGCGGCTGATAATCCTTTAACTCTTAATTAATCTGATTACTGGTAACGAAACAATACTGTCTAATTATGTACGCTGGCTTCTTCTTTGTCTATGGCCTAAAGCTAATTAATTAATTTACACGAGAGACCTAAAAATAGCCCATACACGGCTTAGCAAATGAAGTCGGCGTTCATGTCACTGGGCCTGAACGGTAGCATTAACTCCTTGCAGCGTGACATAACGAATCGCTCCAATTCGCAGCCAGCACTAAAGATCAGAGGAAACAACATTATTATAAATTTCATATGGATTGCGACTCGCAGCTACTTACTCGTAAATCTCATTGCCCTCGATATTATACAAATCGCAGTTTTTGAACACTAACTGGATATCGTTGAGCAGCTCCTCGTTCAAATGATATTCGCCCATGTTTAGCTTTGACTTGATTTTGGCCAGATCCATGGGCGTCTTAATTATCTTATGATAATCAGGAACCTCGGAGGTCAAAACTGGTCGCAGGAAAGGCCACGCAGCCTGATGCTTCATCGTCTGCTCCAGCAGATCGTATAGGGCGGCGCTGTTCAGTGGCAGATTGTCATTGGTGCGTCGGCCTGAACGACGATTGTTGTTATTACTGGCATTGTTATTATTATTGTTGTTGGCAGCAGACTTGTCCAGGGAAATGCGCAACGAGTTGCGTGAGGACCGCGCGCGCTTTGCCTGTGGCTCCTCGTGATCCTCATCATCGTCGGCATCGCCATCGACTGTAAACATTAAATGTATTTATCACTTGAATCGAGCTGGCTTTACAAAACAAAATATTGCATTACCATGACTGGGGCGACGTCGGGTGCGTTGTGTTTCATTTGTTTTGCACTTTTTGCATACAAAGTCCGTGCGAGGCTGTCGCTTTAATTTGACGCACTCCAGATGATACCACTCGGAGCAGCGGGAACAACAAACTTCGCAGCCGTCATAGAAACATATCTGGCATACCTTTTCTTCCTCGCTAAGCATAAATAACTTGAATATTACATTTTGTTCACAAAAGTCTTAACTAATTCAAAACTTACGTTCCTTCCTCTTCGTTCTCCTCGTCTGCTTCAGCTTCATCTGCTTCCACTGATTCATCATCAGCGGCTTCATCATCATCCTCCTGCATTGCATCTTCAATTTCTTTGGATTTCAATCGCCTGCTACTTCGGCGTCCACTTGAGCCTTTCGCTGCCGTCTTACCATTGGCCTTAACGGATATAGAAGAAGCTTCACTTTTATCGTCTTGTGCATCACTGAGCTCAGTTTCTTCATTATCACTGCCCTCATCGTCTTCGTCTTCATCGTTTCCATCACTGTCAGCAACACCCTCATCGACATCCTCATCTACCTCGTCCACAATGAACTTGCGTTTCTTCTGGGCAGCGCGTTTCTTTTGCTCCTGCTGCTTGTCGTCGGTGGCATTAATCAAGCCGAGATTCTTTACACAGGTGTGACAGTACCAGTTGCCCTCCGGAACTGTGCGCATCTTTGGCTTCATGCAGAACATGTGAGTGCCGCCGTTGCACTGGTCGCAGAGCAGCATTTTCTCCGGATCGGTGCCGCGTCGGCACACCTTACACAGTGACTTGTTCGTGGAATGCTTCCACAGTATGGAGTCGTGCAGAATGTTAAGATGAAGAAAGATCTGGGCATAGCTGGTGCTCTCCATGAGCGACACCTCCCACTGCTGCAGCCTGGACTCGCAGATGAGCTTCTGCTGATCCTGCTTGGTGTCTTGGCGTTTCTTGGTGAAGCCGAATGGCTCCTTAAGAAAACGACGTCCAATCGCTTGCTCCACTTGCAGCAGCGCACTGGCCAAGTTGCGAACTTGAGTCCGATGTGTCTGGGATTCAGTTGAGGAAGCATCTTGGGTTTGGCTAATGTATTGACCTGGATCCCGATACTTGCCATACTTCTTTCGCGCATACTGGTTCAGAAAAATGGCATCCTCATCTTTATCATCATCTTGATCGTCGTAATCCTCGTGCGACTCATTATCCGAATCGGCGGATACCTCATCGCTGTACATCAGACCAGGTCCCCATTGCAACTTGCACTGAGCATCAAAGTCATCCTTCAACAGCTGCTGACGCCACTTTTCCATGTCCTTGATCTTCAGCCTGCCCAAGTCGCCGGTGTAAATGTCCGTCTCGAACTGCAGAATACAATCCACGAGATGCAATCGCAAAACCTCGTTAAGTTCTGTGCCCTCAGGCAGGCCGAAATTAGCCTGACCATATTTACGCTGCGTCTCCGAGTGCATGGTGCTGATGAACTTGTTGCGCTTCTTTTCGCTGTCCAGGCTGAGCAGCTCCTGCGGGCAGCTCTTCACATGCTGCTCGATTAGAGCGCGCAGCTGTGTGAGCTCGTCCAGCAGTTCCGATTCCCGCCAGCCGAGTGGATTCAGGGATCTTATCAATGCATCAATCTCTTCAGCCTGGTAGATGTACGACCAGACCTTTCGCTGTGGATGGTGCTCATCATGGACAATACAGTTGGCGCTATCGCCACTGCACATTAGCAGCTCGAATTGTGTAGGTGGAGTCTGCTCCTCATCGTCCCCGGCCGCCACATCCATCTGCTCCCCCGATTGTCCTTGTCCGTGGCCATTAAGCCTATTTTCTTGGTTCTCTTTATTCTCGAGCGATTGTTTGTTGTTTGGTTTGCGCCTCTTTTTATCTTCCTCGCTATATAACTTTACCAAATAGATACGCAAATCCTTGCGCACCTTTGGCAACTGTGCCTGCTTGCGCAGCTCGGCGGGCGACTTGTTTACCGGCGGTTGGGCCAGGCACGTGTCCATCATACTATCCGGCGAATGTTCTATAAATATGCCCGGCATGGACTCCAGCACATAGTACTTGCGATAGCATCGATCCATGCCCAAGTAGACCAAAAAGTTAAACAGCTCCGAGTGCAGCTTGAGCACCTGCTGCTCGTGCTTGCGCTGCTCCCGATCCGACTGTGCCAGCAAATCGGCAATGCGGCGATTAAGCTGTTCACCCAGCGCCTTTTTTTTCTCCACATCCTGTTTCACATCATCTGCCAGGCACTGCTGATGGTGCTCGTTGGTTAGCTTACGTTTGGTCAGCTCGAGTGCAGCCAGCCGCCTGTTCTCGGCAATGATCAGGGCGCGCAGTTCGGTTTTCGCCTTGGCCGTCCGCTCCATGCGTTCCTCAACGACGTTTATGGTGCCGGAGTAGGTTAAGATCTGCGCCATTAGGCAGTTTACTATACGCATAATGTCCTCAAACTCCAGCTGAGCAATGCAATTGGTTTTGAGGGCACGCAAAATGTGTGCGTACTGCAGGCGCAGCTGCAGACCGGGATCCTCACGCGATGAGTAGCCATTACGGTACATAATGCGCCACTTTTCTGCCTTTTCCAGTACAGCCGCACCTGAGGCCAACAAGTGCAGTCGTAGAACCTCGCTCAGGGTGAGCGCGTCCAGCGGCAGTTCGTTCAGATTAAAGGAGAAATGTCGCTTGGCATATCGATGGGAATTCGAGGCATTGTACATGCTGATGTAGGGCTCCCGTGTTGCCGGCGTGCGTCCAAGCGCGTATGCCACCGGGCACTCCTCCTCCTCCTCCTTTTGCAGATCAAAGATTGTGCCCAGCAGCACAAGCAGTATGTCGGAGAGTGGACCGGCCACCTCGCGTGCGCTAAAGGCGCGCGACATTTCGTAGAAACTAAGATTTTGACGAAACACCTCCACGCCGGAAAGAAGTCCACGGTATGTGTGCATAAATTCGCGCAGCATGAAGGCATCTCCCAAAAGCTGATCCGGCAGAAATGTTACAATTGGATGATACGTGGGCAACACGGACTGATCGCTACGCTCCAGATCATCCGTCTTGGTGGTTAGATCGTAGCATTCTTGCTCCACTCGTGACATCAATTCGGCTTTTTTCTGTGCCTTTTCTCGCTCCATCGCCGCACATTTGGCTAGCTTTTCCAGACGAATGCGCTCCATTTCTTCGGCAAGTAATTTCGCTTTGGCTTCGGTATCGGCCTTGCTCTTAACAGTCGATTCCTCTCCCTTGACAATGTACTTGTTTAGTGTTGATTGCTTTTTGGTATCCTTAGCCTCGGGTCGCTTTATTTTCGCCGGCGAGTAGCGCGGCATTTTGCCAATAAAGATGCTGGAAAAGTTGATGTTCGGCTCGGTCACATATTGTTTATAGATCTCAGGCTTAGGCCGCAAAATTCCATCCACACGAATCACGTTATTTTTGATGAACATGGCCAAATTCTCCTGGTTAAACTCGGCGCGCTGCCGACGCAACTGCTCGAAGGGCGCATTTATTTCATTGCCGTTGGGCGCACGTAAACGATATTCCAGTTGTTCGGTGTCCTCGTAAATGCCGTTACCTGGCTCCGGCATGTTTCCGCCCGGCTTAATGCCCACCACTTTGAAAACTGTGTTTTTCTTGTTTGTAACGGTCACCTCCTCGTTGAGAAAAAAGCGTTTACGCAGAAACTTCGACACAATCAAGTTAAGCGTCTTGACAGCCGACTGGCGTGCATGTTCGATAACTAGGAGGACGGGCGCACGTAAGCTCTGTTTAAACTGTTCCATCTTTTTGCGTGCAACGCGTTCGCTCTTCACCGCCTCCTCGTAGGTGAGGCCATCCTTACCAGTGGCCTCACATTGCCACACCGTCGAGTTTATGGCCATAACATGCCGAAAATAGTTTCTGGAAATGTACAACAATTGGATAGAGATTCAATTTAATAAATGATGTTATCTTTAGTGTGTCGAGGATTAATACCCCTTACAGACATAAATAACAAACGTACAATATACATATTTATTTTTGGATCTCACAACGGAGTTTTCTCTACATTTTCAGCGGATCGTTTCTTTAATTGAAATTCTTTAACACAATCATTTTTTTGTACACAAACTTAATTTTTATTTGATATAGTTATTGATATGACTTAGTAACAAAGAAACCAGACACATTTATATACTATTACTAAAATTTCTACGCATGTCTTTAAAAAATCTAATTGAAAGAATACTTCGATGTTATTTACATGTTAGAGCCAATATTACAGATATATATTTTATTTATGAATATACATAAACAATATTTCAGTTTGTATTGAGAATCAAATGCAATCAGGGTGGCAACGCTGCTGACAGCAGCTGTGAATTATATTCGCGCGCTTTCCACTGCTGCCGCTGGCGACACCTTCCAAGCTGACAAAATGTTTTTGCTTTTGCATGTATCGCTTGGCCGAAGCATGCGTTGATCATCTTCGCTTTGTTGTATACTTTAGCGCAATGTTTGCTTTGTCATTGCTATTCTGCTGCAGAAAGCAGCGTTTGATAAAAGGCAAACCAAATTAAGGCTAACGCATTCGACTTACTCGTAATCGCGGAATATGCGCTTGGTAATATAACAGCAAAAGGCCAAGTCGTTGTCGTGGAATGTTTCATTTTTGCCTTCTGTTTGATTTAGATCAAAACCGTCGCGTTTGCAAATCGGCATTTTTGCCTATTTGTTCCTGAACTCGTTTTTAAGTTTATTATAACACTGTGTGAAGGTGTGTGTGTGTGTGCACGCGCGCGAAGGAGCAGCACAGGGCACGCGACGGACTGAGTGGTAACAGACAGTGACCAATAAAAGGCGCCCAATTTTTTTGCAAGCAGCCAGATGAAATCGTTGTCAAACTACGCACTTTAACATTCCCTCAATTAAAAAATGCAGTTGGCAACTTTATTAACGTTTGCACTAGCTTTAATTAGCCTTTTACACTAAAATTTCACTTAATTTCCTTAATAATATAATTTTCACGCGCGCCTTGCGAATTTCGCTTGGCGTTTGAGATGCTAATGGTACATCGGCCTGTTACTATCGATTAATAGTATGTAAACAAGCTCAAGCGTCGGTAACAATGTCTACCGATAGTTTACGCGCCATTCAGGCTAGTGCTGGAAAACGCTAACTTAATATTTAATTAAATTTCTTCCCCTTTGAAATTTTATTGAATGTTTTAACACTTTGGTGAAAACCCACACAAATCTAAAGAAAATAGATTTATATTCTAGTTTTTTTATTCAGAACAATTTTCAAAATGACCATTGTAATGAACACTGCTCGCATGATCTACACAGATATCGATTTAACATGTATCGATAAGACATCAACAACTCTACTGCAAAACGGAATAAAAGAACCACACACAAAAAAAGTTTGCGGAAAAGGAAAAGTGCATATGAATGTCTAAAAAAATAAAACGCAGCGGCATAATTAATAGCAATGTGCAAAATACAGTGTAAAACGAAAAACATGCGCTGCCGCGTATGACGAAAAAATTTGTTTTCAACTAATTAAATAGGTAGGCCTCTGGCTCAGCCTCACTGGCGCAACGAGCAGGCTGCTTCATATCATTCTTTCGCTGTTGTCTTCCTCTTTGCTTCGTGCGACACAAGCAACAGCAGTAACACACAGCAGAACGATATTTTTGTCGAGGGGCAAAAACTGTACGCGCTCTGTTGTGTTGTGTTGTGCGTGTGTTGTGTGTGTGTGTGTGTGTTGGAGCGGGAGGGCGCAACGCGGGGCCCAAATATTGTACAAAAGTTTAATGCCTCGTTTTGTTTTTACTTATGCAAATTGCAGTCTGTGTTCCGTTTCTGTATCTTGGTGTGCGTGTGCTACAAACTTGCTGCCTTAGTGTAATTTATTAACTCGACGGATTCCCACCCCCTTTTTGTGTGTGGCACCCCAAAGAGAACCTAAACCTTAAATGATAATGGTTCGCAGACGCGCACGGCCCGCCAAAGAGCCCGCCCTAATGGTGGTTACCTCTAACGGGGTCGACGCAAACAGCGACGCGACGTTGGCCCTGCCGTTTAATGGCGAACCAATCAGCGCCGTGGCTGCGACGGCCACCAATAATCTGCTGGATGATCAATACTTTGCCAGCCCCAAGCGAAAAGACTGCCGTCTTATGAAAACGCATGAAAATCTCAATGCGGCGGAAGATACACAATGTCACAGCAAAGACAACAACAAAGCTTATGGCAACTCAACCAAGTCTGAAACAGGCCGCACAATTGGTAAGCTTTTTTTTAGTATATTTTGAGGTTAACTTTAGCCACACTCACAGCCTCCCCTCCCTTCTGTATAGGTGTTCAATTGGCAACGCGTTCGCAAACACGCACCATTGAGAACTTCTTTAAAGCGAATGCGGCTGCAAAAAGCCAAAAAATATCTACTATTCTATCGGATACACTAATAGCTACAACTACAACAGCAGAGCAAAAGACAATAACAATAAGTGGCGCCTTAGATGACGAATTGGAGGAAGAGGAATCTCTCCTGTATGACGCACACTCTTTAGCGTCGCCTTCCACCAGTACCAGCTCTCCATCTTATCCAAACGATGAGCTGGAAACCGACAACAGCTCCGAGCTGGGCAGTAACTACACACCCATAGACACAGCCACACATATACAAGTTGACATGCACACACAAACCGAACCACACATAGACACATCTACAAACACGGCTGCCTTTCAGACGCATCGCTCAACGCTGCGCGACAGTCACAGCTCGTCGCATAGCAGCAGCAGCAGCAGCGCTGCGACTTCCGATAATATATTTCTGCAGGAGCCAGTGCTGACGTTGGACATCGATCGCACGCCCACAAAGGCCTCCAGCATTCGCATTAACAAAAGCTTCGAGCTGGCAAGTGCCGTATTCTCATCACCGCCTTCTGTGCTGAGTGCTTGCGTGCTAAACGGTCGCTTCAATCAGATTGTTACCCTCAATGGCCATGGGCACGGGGAGGAGCAAGAGCATGAACAAGAACAGCACCAGCTGCAGCAACCGCTGAGCGGTTTTGAGTTGGACCAAAATGACAGCAGTTCCTGCGACAGTGGCGTGGCCTGTTGCTTGACGGCTGGCACATCACCTGCGGTGGCGGGCAACCGACGACGCAAGCCCGCGACTCCCCATCGCATACTATGCCCCTCGCCTATCAAGACGATGCCGCGCGACACAGTGCTGCTAAAGGGCGATGCGTTGTCGCCTCGCAAGTCGCCGCGTAAACTGCAAATGCAGCTGGCCGCGAGCAACGCGTGCAAGTCGCGTCGAAGACTGAATCAGCCAAAGCCACAAGCGCCTTACCAGCAGCCCAGCCCAGCGCCAAGTGAAGATGTCGTTCTGGTGGACGACGGTGAAGACGATGAGGATGATGTACATGCGTTACTCAAGGCTGCAGAGGAGCGTGAAAATATGAACAAAGCCAAGGCAATGCCCAAACCGGCTGCAGTTGCAGCAGCAGCGGTCAAGCCAAAGGCACCTACCAAACCGGCCAAGGCCAGGACAATGGCGGCAAAATCCCAACCGTTGGCTGCAACAAATGGCAATCGTGAGCTGACCGAGTTCTTTCCGGTGCGGCGCAGCGTTCGCAAAACTAAAACGGCCGTCAAAGAGGAAATGATGCGTAATCTGGAGCAGGCCGTGCTCGAGGAGCGCTGCGAGGGTCTGCAGGTACGCCACTTTATGGGCAAGGGGCGTGGCGTTGTCGCAGTACGTCGGTTCAAGCGTAACGAGTTTGTCGTCGAATATGTGGGTGATCTCATTGCGATCAGCGAGGCCACTGAACGCGAGCGGCGTTATGCGCTGGACGAGAATGCCGGCTGCTATATGTACTACTTTAAGCATAAGAACCAACAGTACTGCATCGATGCCACCATCGATACCGGCAAGTTGGGTCGCCTTATCAATCACTCACGCAATGGCAATTTGATGACCAAAGTGGTTGTCATCAAGCAGCGACCACATTTGGTGCTACTGGCCAAGGATGACATTGAGCCCGGCGAGGAGTTAACGTATGACTATGGCGATCGTTCCAAGGAATCGCTGCTCCATCATCCATGGCTGGCATTCTGAGCCATTGGCTCATGGCAACTGTCATTAAGTAAATCAACAAAAGTAGCCTAGATATTCTTTAATGAAAAATTGAAAGAAAAAAAGAAAAAAAAAACTGTTAGTGCAAAATATCGTAAAGGATAGAGAGCATCATCATCATATTTTTGGATCTGTTAGCGTTTTTCCTTTGTTGTAAGGCATCGATTATGAAACTGTTGAACATTTAGACGAAGTTGAAGCAATTGAAGCTGATGATTATGACATAAACATTGCATTCACATTTATATTGAAATCGTACACACTATTTATATAGGACTAGGTATATATATGTAATATTGCTAATAATTATGTACTATTTACTGCCATAGTGCTATCTATATACACCCCGTGCACCTCGCCAATCCCAATCCAAAAAGAAAAGTAAACCCCCCTGACTTAGATATTTATATATAATTATTGCATCAACATCTCTTAACACACGCGTTTGACGAGGCTTCCTGTAGCGTCCACTGGCAGAGTCCCACTTACCGAGAGAGTGCCTGAGAAATAGATATCATCCGTTGTATCTCTGTGCGCAACACCCACAATGAGCTTCCTATGAGCAGGTTTCAAGTACTCCAACATGCTTTACAGCGAGTCTCCTAGTAGAATCATGAATCTAATTATATATGCCGTCGCCGCTCCCCGTCCCCACAAACTTAATTGATAAGTAAGGCAAGATTGTATTGCAACAACAAATTTGGTTCAAATAAACGTAAATTGTTTTTTTTTATTCAATTACTATATATATTTTTATTATTATTATACTCTGCGCATATATATATTTATACAGTACATTATCTATTAATTGTATAATATAATTTTGTAGCACATAATACATTGATTTTAATTCAAGGCGAAAACCATTTTATATATCATTAATATTTGTTTAAAATTTGATTAGCAAAATAAAAACAAAGCACACACACGAATGCATAATTTACAGTTAAGTCTACGTCTAAAGCATCGATTGGAATTTAGTTTGTAATTTATAATTGTTTTACCTTCACACACACACACACACCCACCCACACACACATGCACTCACAAACCCAAACAAACATGAAGCGAAAATAAATAAAAACATTAACACAAAAAATCTGAAGCCAATTGTTTATCTTTTTTTTTCACTTTGGAGATCATGGCAAACTATGACAACACATGGAATGCACGCGCTTTTTTTAATTTGTATCTTTTTTCGATCAAACGTAACAAATTTTATAAGTTATAATATTACATTACAAAACACTCGAAAGTATATATAGGTGTATATAGAAAATATATGCTCAGGCGGGTTAAGTTTTTGTTGTTGCTTTTTTTAAATATATAACACACTATGGAATGGCTGGGGCAATTTGTTGAGATTGATGTTATTAACAAAACTCATTGGTTCTATGCAAGCATCACGCTTAAGCCAACTCGTAGGGGATCAAAACTGGGCTATAAAAACAAACAAACTAAGCTGGGCTTGCGTAAAGTTATATTAAAAGGACACACATATATTAATTATAGTTTGGGGAACTTGTTAAAATGGAAAGCAAATGAAAGGCCTTTGGGGTTCGCTGACCTAATTAAAGTCGCCAAAGCTAAATATGTAGAGGTAATATCGCTAACAACGTTCTATGAAACATGCTATACAGTCTAAACACATCCACTTATCAGATAATAAAGAGGCTATAACTAGAAGCTAGTACTAATTGCTGAGTTTGTTAAGTTTTCGGCCAAATAATCAAATAATTCTTAAATTTTACAAATATATAATCAATTTAAGTTTTATACACAATATTGCACTAGAGTTCATTTTCGACGCGAGTAGGTTTTCATTGCTTTGACTACAGTTAACTGCTACGACTAACAACAACAATGACAATGACAATGACAACAACAACAGCAAAACGCACATTAACAATAACAAGAGCCTTATTGCTCGCAGTTGCTCTCACAATATATGCTAAACTTATATAGCAAATATCTAGACGGATTCATAATACTGACTGACGCGTTGCCTACGTCAAGATGCTCGCCTCGGCTATGAGTGGGCGTGCCCGCGGCACCAACAACATTGTGGATTGCTGCTGCTGTTGCGGCCGCAACTTTTTCGCGTTGCGCAGCTTTTGTCATTTCTTGGCACTAAAACTGGGCTTGGGCAGCGAACTCATGAAGGCACCGGCATTGGTGGGCAGTGCCGGTGCCACAAAGCTCAGATCGGGTATTAGGGATACGCGTGGTGCCACCTTTGCATTGCTCAGATGAAATTGCTGGCGATGCTGCTGATGTTGCTGTTGCTGCTGCAACTGTTGCTGGTGGTGTTGATGATGCTGATGCTGATAGGTGGCGGACACTCCGTTGGCTGTTGCTGTCGGTGCTGTGGAAAAGTCGTGCATCATGTGAACCTGCTGCGGAACATTATTATTGTTGTTGTTGTTGCCGCTGCTGCTGCTTTGATATTTGGGCACTATATTGCTATGAGAATGCGGCTGTTGTTGCTGTTGATAGAGACTCAGCGGATTATTGTAAAAGTTGGCGCTCTGCCAGGCGCCCGAATTAAACTGCGGCGCAGCGCGCACAGGCAACGCCGTGCTGCTCACAAAGTCCGACCAATCATCCTCTTTTTGGGATGCAGCTGCGATTGGTGGTGCCTTTCGTGCTCTCTGCACATTCAACACAACATTGTTGTTGTGGTTGTTTTGTTGCTGCTGTTGCACGGGCACGGAAACAAAATCGGACCATTCATCATCCTCGTGATGCTGCTTCTGTTGCTGCTTGGGTGACTGTTGTGCGACGCTGGCACTTATCGTTGGGGGCTTGAATTGATGCGAGAACAGCTCCTCGATGCGTGCCAGTTCCTCGGCATTGATGCTGGCCAGCGCATTGTCGCCCCACTCAATGCTGGGCTTGGCCAATGGAATTGTCTGAGGCAACAGTATGGCCGGGCTGAGTATCATTTGCTCCCCGAATGTGGGCGTGCCATTGCGTGGCGGTTGCAACTGGGCGGCGTTTTTGACGGCGGGTACAGACTGAAAATCACTGAAATCATCATCCTCCGTTGTTGGTTTGCCCGAGACGCTCAGCTTGCTGGGCGAGTCGAGACCGAAGGGCGGTGGCTTGTACTCCACATCGCGATATTCCTTCTTGACAACCGTCTCATCTATAATAATACCAGCGGAGGCAATCTCGTAGTCGAAATCAATGGGCGCAAGTGTTGTGGTTTTGGCCACCGCTGTGTCTGATTTGGAGGGTGTATAAATATGCGTCTCCTTGAGCGGCAGCGTAAAGCTATTGCTGCTGCTGCAGCTGCTGGTGGTAATCTCATGCAACTGCTGGCTGCTGACTGTGGGTGGAGGTGGCGGTGATGGTGATGGCGACGGTGACTCTCTCAGATCAAGCTGCTGCTGCTGCTGAGGGAGTTGCTCAGCGTCGTCGAAGACGTGGCCATTGCCGTCTGTTGATAGAGTAGGCGATAGCGGCGCTGTTGCTGCTGCAGCAGCAAATACTGATGATGCTGCTGGGGTGTCATCAAGGCAGGCAGCGGCGGGCAAGGCGTCATTTGCTTCATCGGAGCTGCAGTGGGCGTCGCTGGTCGCGCCTTGCCCATAAGCAGAGCTAGGCTGCGCTTGAGCTTGGCTCGTCTGTGTTGCTGCGGTGGCTGCTTCGAGTCCTGTGAACCACACAAAAGATCAGGATTAGTATGGGGAAATCAGCAATATATTCTGGCATATACAAATGCACAACATTAGTACTAAAATGCTGGGTTGACGAGTGCAGTAGTTGGATGTGGGGGGTGGTAGTGTTTGGCAGCGAGGGGTAACAAGAATTGAGGAGAAATAGTTGGAGTTGCAAAGACTTAAAAAAAAAAGAGTATAAAAAACAGTTCACACAACTACAACACGGAGCACGGAGCCAACGAAACTTACTAAGATCCAGCAAGGCGCAGTGAGCGGTAAAATAAGTGTTTGTTGTTGTGGTTGTTGTTATTGCATGATTGTTATTGTTGCAGATGGTGGCAAAATGTGTAACAAAATTGTGCATATCATTGTCATTGGCATTGGCATTGGCATTGTTGTTGTTGTTTTGGTTGATTGTCATATTGTCATTATCATTATCATTAAGTAGTTCCATCAGTGGCAGTTGCGCATCCAAGGCATCGTGCGAATTGTTGTTGTTGTTATTGTTGACGTTGTGGGAGTAGTTAGAGGTAACAAGATTTATTTTATCAGCATTAGCCACCATCGTTTCTTGGTCTATTTGTTGTTGTTCCAATTGTAAAGTCTGTACATGTGATTCTAAATACAATTTATCATAAGGATAAATTTGAGTACAAAAATGTTGGGCACAAGAAACAATTGAAAATAACGGTATTTTGCTCTTAAATACCCTTGCAGAAGATAAATTCCTATCAAGTCTCAAGTCAAGCTGCAAGGCACCGTGTCTTTGTATTCTTTTCGTTATACCCCATAATAATCTACGTAGCGTTATAATATAAGGTCTAAACACTAGAAGCTGCTAGCTTTTGGACGTTAGCAGAAATGTTTTCAATTTTGAAATAAATAACTCAAAAATATAATATTGCGGGATAGAGAATTCATATTTTTCTGGAAGTCATCTGCGCCCGATTCGGTTCTCGTGAAGAATTTATTGTTACATGTAAAACATTTTGTAAAATAATGGCATGCTGGCACTAATCTCAACCTTGTGTTAACAGAAATATTATAAAAGCATTTAATGAAAAGTGTTTCGCAACAATCTATTGAATTATATCTGCAAGGGCATGACAACTTCGGTCTACCGAAGAGTTCACAATTTGCAAAAAGGTTTTATCAAAGGAAAATAAGGGAAACGCATGTAAAACAAAACGAAAGAGAGAAAGAGCAGCCAATAAACGGCAGGCCAATTGTTTGTTCAGTTGGAAAGCGAAAGCATGTGGATCAACAAAACTGTCTCAGGAAAGAGCGAACGAGAGGCGGTGGCAATTTTGGTTACGAGAATCGTGTGTAGCGGTTAATTTGCGGCAACTAAGTAGTGTAGGGTATGCAATGCGTCTAGAAACTTACCCGGGAGTGGCTGCTGATTGGAGCTGCTGGTCGTAGGACGCCAGCTGGTTATGGGCTCCTGTTGGGAGTCCAGCAAGGAAGGTGTCGGTCCAGGCGCTGCAGACAGAGGCTTGAGTGGTTTTAGAGGATCGAAGCTCAAATTGGCCGCGAATCGGGGCATAGATGAGTTCCACTTGTCGCCAAAGAGCTGCGTATAAAAGAGGGATTAGCTTAACTAAGCAAAAGTTACATATATTTGGACTTACAATATTACGCGAATCGATGGCCAGTGAGCGCACCAAGGAATGTCGCATCTCTGAGTTGGCCCACTGATAGTCCAGAGCATGCGCCTGCTCAATGGCACCGAAATGCAATGATTGCGTCTCAGCTAGCAGAGCGTGCTTAGTTGCGGACTGCTCACAACTCGACTCAACATTGGGAAACATAATCTCCAGCACCGGCTTCACACGCTCAGTAATGCTTAGATGTGCAACAGCTGGCGGTGGTGGTTGTGGTAGCGTGGGCGCCGCTGCAGCCGGTGCGGACTCAAATGATGGCTCCGCAAAGTCGCCGAAATCATCTTCATCGTCTTCTGCGACTGCCTGCGTTGGTGCAGCTGGCGTTGCGGGCGTGACAAAATCCTGAAAATCATCAAAGCCATCATCCTGACTGGTGGCCGCCACTGGCTCCTGTGGCTCAACCACCATTGGAGCTGCAGCAAAGTCCGCAAAGTCGCCAAAGTCATCATCTTCTGCCTGAGCCTCAGCTTTAGCCTCGTCTATATTTTCATTTGGTTCATTATGCGGCGTTTCTGTGAAAGCTTCTTCGCGGAAGGCAGCAAAGTCAGACTCAGGCCTCGCATCAGGCATTTGGTTATGCAACGTAGGCGCCTGCTGCGTGGGCGTTTGCACAACCTCTATGGCAAAAAAGTCAGCGGCACCCTCGGGTATGAATAGTTCTTTGGGTTTCTTTGGCGAAAACTCCTCGTCGCTGTCGTCGGACACATCCTCCAGCGTCACCTGGTGACACATAGAGGGCGCTTTGGTTGCCTGCTTATCACCTAATGGCGATAAGGTGCTGAGAGGCGTTGCACTTTCACTGGAGTATAGACTTAGGCTGTCCAGTTTAAGCGAGGGCACATTATCATTGGTATTGGCTTCCTCTTCCTCATCTTCCATCTCCAGCTGCTGCTCTGCCACGTCGGCAATCTCACCCTGCTCCACAGTGGCAGCTACCACATCATTGCCTTGTGGTGCTGTTATTTGCTGCTCCTTTGCCATATCAAGGTCGGGTGCTTTTACCTGGTAATTAAAAGCCTCCGCTGTAGCTGCAACTGTTTTAACAGAGCCATTGCTTAGATCGGGCGGCAGCGAGTGTACGTTGTACTCTGCTGATGATATGGGCAATTCTGGCAGCGGCGGCACTGCAAGAGGTGTTCTTCGTTAATAAACGTAGAGTAGAGTAGCTATAAAGAGCAATTACCTTTCGCATTGAGCACAGCTTCGTGCGTGTCGGTGACTAATCCATACTCAGAGTATTCGTCAGCGTCGCCGTCTTCTAAGTGGAGTGTCGATTGCAGCCCCGAATCGTCATCGTCCTCTCCAAAGTCAATCGGGGGTGGGGTGCTGCACAAGAGTGGCGGCGGTACATTCACCATTTTGTGTGTCCTTTATTCCAATTTCTGGCACTTGTTGTTGTTGTTGTCGTGCTAATTTGGCTAACAGCAGCTGCAAACACTTCAGGAACTGTCGCGCTGGTCGCTGTGACGTTTTCAACCCGTTTACCTACGTATGTGTATAAGTTCTTGTGTGCGTGTGTGTGTATTTGTGAGCCCACTCAAGGTCTGTGTTGGAATTTTCTTGCTTGACTTTATGTTACACACACGCGTCGACTTTGGGCTTTAAGTGTATTACTTATGTGTCACTTGCGTAACGATTTTGGAATTAAAAATATAAATCAAACGTTTTTATGTGTATAATTCGCCATGTTTTAAACAAAACATATTTTTTCCAGGCTTAGTTCTGACATTCAGACCTAGAGATGTGTGACATGTCACGAGCTGTTACAGGTACCGAGTCACTATTGCAGACGAGTACCAAAAGTAACGGACTCTTAATCAAAATGTTTGTGAGGTAAACTTTCAAGAGTACATGGATATTACTCACATATATTATTTAAAATGTATTTATTTCCTTTCTTAAGCCTAGCATAGTAATGTACATGTATTGACCTGGTCATAGCAAATTTAAAATCTCAATACAAACGATTTCAATCAAAATTGTTTGAAATGTGTAAATTGATATTTACTGTTATTTTAAGCACAAACTTAACTGTGAATCGTATGTCGTCAAATACATAAATTTGTCTACATTTTATTAAAGTTAAAGTAAAATACGTTGTGCAAATAGAGAAAACAGTATTTTGTAACACTGGAACTTTCGATACTTATTATATCGATTGCGTTCTTGTCAGTCTGACAGCTGCTTTAAGGTTATACTACTATTGTAGTGGACTTGAATTCGTAAAATTTATTGGTAAATATGCCTTTTAAAACAATGTGTGTTTATTTAATTCACGCAAACGCAATGACTTGCCCGTTTGCATTTGTAATTAATCAGCCAACTGACACATTCCTTTTCCTTGCAGATATTAGTCTGCTCATTACATAACTGACTAGCTATGTCTCAGGCTCCAGTTCGTGTCTCGCCGCTTATCAAGCTTGGAAGATGGTCCTTGTTGATTGTAGGCATTGCCTATGGTGCAGCCCATCAAAGCCGGCTTTCAAAGAAGGAGGAGAAGGTGCGCGAAATTGAAGCCCAGCAGAAGTCCGTTCGCGATGCCAAATTGGCCGAGGAGAAGAAGCGTAGCGCTGAGGCCGAGGCTAGGGCTCTGGCTGAGCTGTCGAAGCCCCGCCCCCATTAGAAAGCATCATTTGTTTGTTTAAGTTAATTGCTACCACAACTGTTCGCAACAAAATCAGGCAACCAGGCAACAACAACAAGAACCAAATTCCATAAGGCGCAAGCGATCGGACAGTGTTGCTCTTAGACTATCGAATTATCGATCGTGTTTGTGTTTTTCTGAAGTTTGTCTAAAATTGAGCAAATTAAAAAAAAAAGGAATTATGTAAAACATATAATAGTGAGTGGTCTATTGTTTATTTCAGCTGGTCTTTTGCAATGAGAACCTTTCTTAATAGATATCTCATCGTCTTTATTTAGCTATCTCCTTTTATGGCATAGAATCCATTTACTGTTACCCGTTTCTCTTGCGTGCTGCACTGCTGCACTTTGTAAAATTTGTTCTGATTAGCTTTGTTGAATCAATACTTATTCGCTGCCAAGGCGATAATTTATAGGTGTTGAGACATCTTACGTGTTGGGGTCACACGCAAGTCATATAATTCAAATGCCAACACTCGGTTTGAAACGCCTTCAACGATGTCGAACTTTTTGGAGCAGTTGCCCAAGCATCTGCAGGAGATTGCCGAGCGGGGTAAGAATTCTATTGGTAGGTTTTATGTGCTTGAACCTAATGATCTCACTTAGTTAATGTGCTCACTCCCGAGGCAATATTAACCACGCCTAGGATTAAGTTCATGGACACCCGTTCCTGTGACCTGGATACTTGTGTGCATAGCTGCAGTCCGGAGGATGTGCGCATTTTAAAGGACGCAGCTGCCAAGTGGCTAGCAGAAACACCTGTATCAGGTAACGCAAGGACATTGGCTTGACTGTTTATACACGTATCAAGTAATTCAATTCTGCGCATTATCACCCAGCGGATTCTTTATTTAAAATACCCGCTCGCTTGAAGTGGTCACGTGTGACCTTTGGCTGTGCCGCGCTAGATCAGTGCACTGGCGGCGGTGTTTCGATACGCGGCATAACAGAAATCTGTGGAGCCTCAGGCGTGGGCAAATCTCAGGTGCTCCTGCAGCTGTCGCTCAGTGTGCAGCTGCCACCGAAACTAGGCGGCTTGGGAAAAGGCGTGGCCTTCATCTGCACTGAGGATGCTTTTCCATCCCGGCGTTTGCTGCAGATTAGCAAAGCATTTGAGGCACGCTATCCGGAGGAGCAGCTTAACTTTTTGGGTAACATCTTTATTGAGCATCAATACGAAAGCGTGAGCTATGCTGTGTATATTCAAGTGATCCTTTCATAGCTCATCCTGTGCATTGCAGCAACCACTGCTTGACTGCATCAGCAATCGCCTGCCACAACTGCTGCAGGAGCACAGCATTGGCTTGATCATCATTGATTCGGTGGCTGCTATCTTTCGCCTGTACACCGACTTCGAGGAGCGTGCGCGTGATATGCGCCGCATGGTGCATGCGCTGCTCAGCTATGCGGATAAGTACGACTGTGCTGTGGTATGTTCCAATCAAATGACCGCTAGCGGGAAGGCGGATCAGAAGACTTTGGAGGATGTGCCTTGCTTGGGCTTGCAGTGGGCAAATCTAGGTCGCACACGCATGCGCATATCCAAGGTGCCCAAACAGTTCAAGCAGGGAGATCAGCTGCTTACAGTGCGCAAGCTAGAAGTCCTGTACTCTCCCGAGACCCCAAATGCATTTACCGAGTTTTTGATTACCGCAGACGGCGTGGTAAATGTGCCAAAGCCATGTCGACCACACGGCCATATTAAAAGAAAACATGATTTAATTTGCTGAATTGTTTATTTTAGTTTTTGAATTGAAAATATTTAACGGCTACCGATCCGCGCGTTATAGTTTTCAAGTTTTGTTTTTTTGTACACTCACATTAAATATGTATATTTTTTTATTTCCATATATAGTAGCAATTTACACTTAGGACTGTTTCTGCTTAAACACTTGTAGTTAATAGTTAGTATAGTTAAATTAAATTTGTAATTAACATGAATTCACCAATTGTTGTTGTTGTTTCTGTTGTTGTTGTCGCTTTTGCTGTTATTGACGCGCTTCCTTTCACTCTACCCTTTCGTATACTTTATCACATGAAATTTTCGAAAGTTAAAATTACAATTACAATATTGTTTTATTTGTTTTTGTTTTCTTTTTGGATTTATTTTTAAAACAGCACATTAAACATTTAAATGCGTTTCTAATGGCAACATTTACAAAGCCTATACTTAAGATTAATGCTTAAGCATACAAGTACATACATACATTCAATAAATTACATAAATATGCGTAAATGCCTTAAACTAACAAGCACACACACACACACACAAATCATTTATCATTGCAGAATATAAACAAATCTTGAATGAAAGCTGGCCGTGTGCTTGAGCAATATTCGACTTTTTTTGGCACAAGTTAATTTGACTGGCTAGGTGTAGGTTGTGGGATTAGGGCCTGGCTCTGTGCATTGAAGTCTAACCCATTTGCATATCATTATCCTGCGAATCTTGTGCCTCTGTGGAGGTGCCCGGCTCGCTGGCTGTCTCCTCATCCTCCGATTCACTTTCGATTTTGGCCGATTCACTTGGCTGCTGCTTCGTATTGGCCATGGCCACTGCAATGGATATCTTTGAGGCAGATAGCTTGCTCTCAAAGTCCATTTCAGCGAGTAACGTTTTTGACGGTGAACTGCGTCCGTTTTCCTGCGCAACTGCAGCTGCAACAGCTGCGCGTTGCAGACTCAGCGCTGGCGACTCCTCCAGTTTTATGTCCAGCTTCTCAGTCTGCTCTAAAGGTGCCGCAGGCTCCACCGTTAACGGTATGGCGTGCTGGTGCAGCCGATGGTGATGAAATGTCTCACCAATGTTATTATTGTTGTTGTTGGCATGGCGCTTCTCAGCTGTTTTGTTGCTGTTGCTATTGTTGTTATTGTTGTTGCCAGCAATCGCAGTCACATCGCTGGCGTTAGCGCTAGCTCCATTTGGAGCTGGGCTGTTTGCGGGTTTTGCGGTCTTCTCCAGCAACGCATTCAATTGCTTTTTAATTTTGGTGTTCGTGGTCTTTGACTGCAATTTGCTGTCACCATTATTACCGTTGCCGTTGCCTTTGGCTGGTGTTGATGCGTTGTTGTTGCTGCCGCTGTTGTTGTTGCTGCCGCGTGACTTGTCGCCTTGGCCGTTGGACGTCTTTTTTGGTGTTGCATCCACATTGCTGGCCGTGATGGACGTTGCCTGGGCGCCATCCTCAGCAGAGCCATTGTTATTGTTGTTGCTGCTGCTATTGTTTTTGGATTGCTGCTCCGCAGTTGCGGGCTTGGACGATTTGTGCTCGGCAGCTTCGTTATTTGTGACATTATCCTGCTTCTTCCACTTTGTGCGTCGATTTTGAAACCATATTTTTACCTGTAAATAGAAAAGTAAGATATGTTAAAAGCTGTGGGCTTATATAGCAGCTAGATGTATCTGAAAGGGTTTAAGAGTACGAAAGCGAAACGAATTTGGAACCTTTCGATTTTACAGTCCACGGCTCTATATAAGGATATATAGGGTATAAAGGATATTGTGGACACGACACCCATCGTTAAAATAAGGGAAATCGGAAGGATGAGAAACCCTATTCCAACGATGAGCTGTTGGCAAGTTATATCAAAAATCAAGATGCATCCGTCGAGGAGGAAGGTAAAGACAATCTAGATCTACGTGAAAAAATAAATATGCTATGGAAACAGTCCGCATTGAAATGAAGATTGCCAACAAATACTGAGATGCGTTTATCTTTTTTTGGTGTTGAGATGAAATCTTCTTATTCACATATTTTTGATGTTCTATTATGCGGTTGGGCTCAAGAACTTTTGTAGTACATATGAGTCAGTTGTACGAGTCAGTTCGCTATAATTAGGCAATGTTTATGCCTCATTTGCCCTTATTAGTGTGCGTAAAACAAATAATTAAAAATTATGTATCGCATATTCCACTCGCTGTACGCAAACACTTCCGCTACGTCAGCTACAGTTCAAAACAAGCTAAGTTGAAATGATGTGGGCCTGTCAAAATGCAGAAACCGCCTATCATCCACTTCCATTCGCATGCCCATTCAGTGCTCACCCACCCAGCATTCGATGCCTGTGTGTGTGTAGTGTGTGCGTGTGTGTAGTGTGGTGCTTTATGTTGCACAGGGCAACGGGGACGCTTCGGCAGGCAGCGTCAATGGCGCAACATAAAACATTTGCCTCTTATTTCCATTTCATCCAAAATGATGGCCTAGCTAAATAAATGAAAAATCTATTTAAATCGCGCACATAATTAGTATTTCAGCGGCATGTCTGCAGGCACACACACACACACATACACACGCGCGCTCATACACTTTCACGATCGGAATATAAAGCAAAAATAAGCGCCAAAGATAGATGCCGTCATATGACATGCTCATTTTGCCGGCGTACCGTAAAAATGATGAAATTAACATGAAAAACAAAAAAACAAAAAACAACATTTTCCTCCACTTAGCCTCCTGCACGAGTAGAGGAAACGCTCAAGTATACAAATAAAAAAATTCGTTAATTTTCATATTGAAAATCAATTAATTGATTGCCAAATATTTCGAATTTCGAATATATGCGCTGAAAATAGACGCACATCATTGAAATGTACTTGTCGATGGATTGATGTGTGCGCAAATTGTTTGTTTTATCGATGAAGATGGATTATGAGGGGCGGCTGCCAATGTATCTACATGTATGTATGGCTGGCTGGCTGGCTGGTTCGCTCGTTTTTGGCCGTAATTACACCGGGCTATATACAATTGACCAATTACTCATCCGATTGCCCGCGCCTGTACACTAATTCCTTAATAAACAATAAAATCGTCGGCGTGTTTACCTTATGAGCAATTTTAATGGCCATTCAAAGCATCATTTTCGTACTTAAAATGGACTAATTTAATGGGGCTTACGCGCACTCATATGCGGGCATCTCGGCCATTTTTCTCATCTTCTATTATTTTGGGCACATGCCGCGCACTGCTAACATTTAATTATTTGATTATTTTTAAATGTGTGTCTGGCCTAATTTAACCATTGCGTTTCTTTTAATTGCGTGTGGCATTTTTTATTGCATACATTTCTGTTTAGCATACAACTTTTGCTAGATACCCTTGTGGCGATCTGGCAGCACAGAAATTGATAAATTTTAAGTTTTTTGTCTTTGATAAGTTTGGTTACACTATTTTGTTATTTCGCCATATTACAAAAAGTATGTATACCTTCTTCTAGCTCGAGCTCTCTAATAAATACTACTATTGCTAAAATAGAAATATTACTTGTGTTAATGGATGTTGAATTTGACTTTCAAGTTCCATTCATATAACCAAACCCTTAAGAAACTGGTATAGACGCTTGCACTCATAATTTACTCGCATCTATCGTAAATAAACATTTTGTTTTTCTGTTGTGATCCACTTTAAGACCTCTTTGAGCTTACCAATAACAGCCTCACATACATATACATACATACAACATTTCTACGGAAATTTCTAAAAATACAAACGAAAACTTTGTCGTCTAAAGTGAAAAGTTGTGGCTCAACCTGTGGCAAGGCAAGGATGGGGGCCGGTTCCATGCATGTCGTTTATGATTTATTGACATTTAAATGTGTGCGTTGATTCCCTTTTCAAATGTTCAGCAAACGAGGAGAGGGGGATGGGGAGGTCAAAATAAATGCCAGTCAAAACAAGACTTGCTATATTATATATTATAACAAAACTTAATGTGCACTAGCAATAAGCACAAATTCCAAAAACTTCATGCTGATACTTAAATAGTCTCAAAATGGCTGCTGAACTGCGTTTTTATTGGCACGCAATGCTGTCAAGCTATGTGTGCGAGTGTGTGTTAGGTTATTTAGTATAATTAATTTTCATTTCGCATTTTCTGCGCATTTTTCAAAAATAAACGCAAAGCACTTGGCCGTAGACAGTCAACGACTAAATAATACCCTTTCCTCGACGCCTCAAGTGAGCATAACAGACATTGAAATGCAGGTTTTTTGCAGAGATCTTGAAAGGAGTATATGGCTATGAGGTTGACTTAAGATCTAGGGGAAGTCTTTCTCAGTTTTGTGTTAATTATTATGGCTTTATATACCCTTTCCTTGCTGCCTCAAGTGAGCATAACAGACAATGAAATGCAGCTTTTATGCAGAGATCTTAAAAGGAGTATATGGCTACAAGGTATGACATAAGCTCTAGGGGAAGTCTTTCTCAATTTTGTGGACTTATATACCCGCTGTGCCCCTTTTGGTAACGGTATAATTATGAGCCAACAATGAGAAGCTAAATTGCACAGGGGAAGAATTTGGCGCTCTCGTCCCTCACGTTAATGGTAACGACTTCTTTCCAGCACATTTTTGTTTTGCTTTTGCGTGCCAAGAAATATTCATCGTTTTCCTTTGCTACTCTGAACAAATTATGTTTTAATGTGTAATTTAGCATATCTCGTTAGTTAGTTTCATTCTGGGATAAAAAAAATAGGATAATTGCTCGGCCGTTTTGCCGGATAAGCTCATTTTGCTGGGTAGCTAAGAGGATTGTAAACATACGAGGCAATGTTATAGAATATCTAGCTGGTATTTCCCGGCATTTTGAACTTCATCGAATTAAGAAACAAAAGTTTTAATTAACGTTCGATTAGTAAAGAATATTTCGTGTTCGACTTGTCGGTCAATCTCAGCTTAATCCTGCCAATCTTCACCTGAGAGCAACTTTGTGCCCAATGGCAATTATGCAACTGGAAACCAAATCAAATATGTAGCTGGAGCAAACAGACAAATGAAGCCAAACAGCCTTAATGCAGCCCTCACCTCGACTCCCATAACCCCCATAAACCCCATCTGTGCACTCAGATATTGCTGTGCAGTAAATCACTTTGTTCCATGCAAATATGCGCACTGCAATGACATTATTAATTAATAACATAATCACTGGGATGGTTGTCAGTATACCCTGCATATACGAGGCAAGAGGGTATGCGAGTTTAAGTATACAACTTTTAGGGCTTTTTATAGCTTAGTTGGTATATATCATGAGAGCATATCTTAGTCAACTGATCACGATTTGAACTCGTTCGTGAACAGGTCCGTTTAACCGTCGACCTTTGTATGAACTCTTTTACTTAAATACTTTACTTAACAGTTAGTTGCATGCTATCTAATCATATTTCATTTCAGTTTACATCCTATTAATAGAAATGTAAATCAATACGAGTATCTATCGACTAATGTGTATAGGGTATCTTTGAGTCGGTTATCCGATACTTCTTAGCTATTTAGGATAATGCACACACAAGTGATGTGTGCGTGTGTGTGTGTGTACGTAAATGAGAATATTTGGTTCAATTTGTTTTGCGATTATTAATTAAATAGACTTAAATGCAACTGCTGCCAAAATGCGTAGTGGCAACAACAATCGAATGACCAGCAGGCAGGGCCGGATGCCCAAGCATGACTCCCCCTCTGCTGCAGGCTGCACTTCCCCTCCCCCCCCGGCGGCCGGCTAAATTATCGCTCTGTGTATTTTGGGCGGCGGCTGTTGCTAATGAACGAAAATGCTGACCAAATTGCAGTTAATACCATTTTATGCAACATATTTTATGTGTAATGTGAAATAATTATGCATAGCTCCGTTGTTGTTGCTGCCATTGTTGTTGTTGTTGTTGCTGCTGCTGCTGCTTTTGTTGTAGTTGTTTGTTTTGGCATTATTATCTATGGTACTCGTAGCATAAATCTAGCTGCGTGAACAATTTCAAAGCCACACTGCAGCAGTCAAAAGCAAAGCAATTGGATAAATATTTACTTTAGCAGCAACAAACAATTTTTTATTGCCATCAGTTTGCATTAGTGTGCGTATTGCGGACTGCAGCTAAATGAATTTCAATTGCAGCCAGTCGCAAAAAGCGGAAACTGTTTCAGATTTGAAGTCATGTGTGAAATTAAAAAGCAAGCGCATTGCATATAAGAAAGAATGCTACAAGCTGGCAATAATCAACGGCAAGTTATCCATTAAAATGGGAAAATATCAATGGGCTATGAGAACATTTCGTTGCTCCAAGCTTGTTATATAGGTTGTATATGGTTAAAGCTCTACAAAGCTGTCCAAAAACTTATCTTAAAACTTGGGTAAATAGTCTTAAAATGCTTATTTAAAGAGGAATGTTTGAATATTCAATTAAACTCTAATTCGTTTACGATAACTTTTATGGAATTAGGAAACACAAGGTGAACATAGATATATACCTATAAGTAATTGGTGAAATTTGGAAAAATTTAAAATAATTCTTTGTTTTGTCAGTAGAGAAGTTATTATCTATCATATTTCCAAGTTCACAAATCTAGGCCCTTTTATTTATTAAGATCATCTTCAGCTCCCACACAAAAGATTCCCAGAAAATCACCTGAAGAATAACCTAACCCAATAAAATTGCTAATGCATTAGCTTAGTTGCGAAGTATTAAGTATTAATATTAGCATTAACTTAGTTGCGAAGTATTAAGTATTTATATTATAAATATATATTCTGTATCATCGTGCATTTAAGATTTCTAATTACTTTTCTATTTATAATTTTTAATTATAATAAGATTAGAGCACAAGTAGCTATAATATATGTTCATAAAGGTTCTATGTGAACCCTATATTGTGTTCTGTTTAGAGGACATTTTCACAATTTGTTAATACCCTTTCAGCCATCCGGGAATAGATTGTATAATAGTCTGCTTGTCGCTTGGCTTTTAAATATTCTATTTCCATGTTAGTCCGAAAGTAAAAGCCTGGCATAAATTAAATCTATTAGTAATAGTGGAAACACTTCTGGCAAACACTTCTGGCAAAAGAGAGCGGGAGGGAACGGCACTTTTGTGGCCTGTCATATTGTACGCCCTTTTGGCCAGAACTTTGTGATGTTTTGCGCTCTTGACTTTTAATTGGCTTATGGTGTTGTTTGTCAGAGCACATTTGCTTGGTTCTGGTTCTTGGCCTGACATCCACTTGGCTTTCAAATGATGATGTGGCTTGGCCACTTTGCATACGGCTATCGGCCACTGTTAATTTGTTCCGCCAGCGCAGAGTCTTTTTCTAAGATCTAAAGATTTGCGGCCAACTACTTATATGTATGTATGTGTATATATGCATATGCCAAAAATCGTTTTGAGCGAAATAACTCAAAAAGATGCCCGCATCGCCGCGGGACGTCTGTCAACTGTTGTTGATTTGCTAATTGCCCGGTGTTTAGCAGCTAAAATGCTGCTCAAGCACGCCCACCCAAAAGCGACAGAAAGAGAGGGAAAACAAATGAGAAAATATATAGAAAAATTAAGAAAGAGAGGATGAACAATTCGGCCGGGCAGAGTCTCGACGTTTTCAGTGGCTCCGCCTTCATTTAAAACATTTTGCTTGACGCTCGCCAATCGACGCGGCGGCTGCTGCTGCTGATTTTGTTGTTGCTGCTGCTGCTGTTGTTGTTGTTGTTGTTGTTGCTGCTGCTGCCACACTCGGGCAGTCAAAATGTGATTTATAAATAATTAAACTGGGCCTCATATAGAACGACAGCTGGTCGTCAGCTAAACTAATTTATGCAAATTTTCAACCAGTCAAAATTAATAGTCAAAATTGGTTTCACGTGTTGTCAACTTGCAATTGTTGCTGTTGTTGTTGTTGTTGTTGCTGTTGTTGCTGTTGTTGTTGTTGGGAAGCTGTTGCTGCTAGGCCCCACAGCGACAATTAATCGATGACGCTTGTTGTTTGTTTTTTGTTGTAATCAAATTAATGCGTGCATAGTTCAAATAATTTTGGTGTTATATAAATTAATTGTATTGGCTCAGGCCACTCGAAAAGGCTTTGACTACGTGACGTATACGCAACATTTTAATTAAGTTGCGGTCCATAACAATAATTCATAATTATATTTATTATTATTTAAAATATGCAAACGCGCTGTTCATTTTATTTTAGCCAACAGTTTTAAGCGCGCAAATTATTTACTTTGTTTCAATTTGTGTGATTTCAATGATAATTAGCATAAAGAGAATTTAAATGCATAAAAGGCCTATTTTAGCCTGAACCCATTAAAAATGGGTTAAGCGGGTATAATGTATTTGTGCAAATGTATGTAACAGGTAGAAGGAAGCATCTCCGGCCCGATAAAGTATATATATTCTTGATCAGTATCAACAGCCGAGTCGATCTAGCCATGTCCGTCTGTCTGTTCGTCCGTCTGTTCGTCCGTCTGTTCGTCCGTCTGTTCGTCCGTCTGTTCGTCCGTCTGGTCGTCCGTCTGGTCGTCCGTCTGTTCGTCCGTCTGTTCGTCCGTCTGTTCGTCCGTCTGTTCGTCCGTCTGTTCGTCCGTCTGTTCGTCCGTCTGTTCGTCCGTCTGTTCGTCCGTCTGTTCGTCCGTCTGTTCGTCCGTCTGTTCGTCCGTCTGTCCGTATGTATGAGCGCAAGGATCTCAGAACCTATAAGAGCTAGAGACTTGATAGAGTCTTGCCTTTAGCTGTAGGTCCTTCTAGTGCCTACGCAGATAGAGTTTGTTTCCGATATTCGGTAACTTGCCCCGTTTCCAAATTCTATATCGAAATCCTGTTTATTGACCAATTTTGGTAAATAATAACAGCTAGAGTCAGTAAACTTGACATCTAGACATCTAGACATCTAGCTTCTAGAATAGTATATATATTTGCATTTGGTGTTAGAAAAAGATGAGGGATCAGGGTATCCCCTAGTCGGGAGCTCCCGAGTCTCTTGTTCTTGTTTTCGCTTAAAATTGTATATTCTTTATGTTTGTACGCGGCCTAAACGCATAAATTATTTGTTTAGCCATTTGTGTCCAGGCTTGTTATAAAATGCATAACATATTCAATAATTGGCATGCAATTAAATGTTTATTAACATAATTGCTTTTCCAATTAGCCAAAGGAATTTGATGCAATTTTAATTAAAAAATAATACAAATTTCAAGTGAAAAATCAGTGCATAAAATTTCAAATTCCTGTTAATAGACTGTTTGAGTAAATTGTGTGTTAAGAGATTTAAAATTACCCGAAAACAAGAATTATTATTTATTTATTACAAGCGACAATAATTATATATGCAAATTGTAAGTGTTGTTGTCCGATTAAAATTTCTGCCTTATCGGTATTTAATAAATTGATCAAATTATCTCTGCTCTTTTGGCAAGCATGAAAAAACCAATATATAATGCTTCGAGCAGTTGTATTTATTAAATTGCAGACCAACTTCATATTGAATGCGTTTCACAATGCATGCGTATGATTGATAAATGCACATATAAATGGCATAAATATTGCACATACGCAGCGTTGCCTCAATCTATATTTAATCATGGACACGCATACGTTATCGTGTATCTCTTTTATTGGCATATTTAAAATAAATCGAGGCCAGTTTTATGACATAAACAAGTTGTGTTTGGCATTAATTTAAATACAGTTTATAACAATGATAACAACAAACAACAAACGGACAATCTGCTGTTCGGGTCATCAAATGATGAATTGCCATTTGATTTGTTTGTGCTGCTTGTGGCAGCAATTTAATTTAATTATCGTATTTGCCACTTGGCCGAATGCCAGCTACAAGCCGAGTCAGCCTTTCCATTGGTTAAATATACACTCAGTCATCTGTGTGTGCGTGTGTGTGTGTGTGCGTGTGTGTGTGCGAGGTCAAAATGCAGCTGCATTAGCTACGTTGAAACAGTCCTGGCCACCTGGCTAGCAATTACGCCGGATTATGAGCGGCGGCAAACATTTAAAATGAAATGTCCAATGCAAATTGTCAGGAGAGCACAGTTTGGCCGTAAACCGCTTAAATAGGCGCACGCATAGAACTCGCCCTGCCCCCCGGCAGTCAGCCCCATTTTTGCCCCCCTTCACACTTGCCCATGGCTGGCGGTAGCCACTGGCACTAATATGCAAATGCAATTTGCTGCGTTTGGCGCGTGACGTTCGTTGGGTAATCGTAACACAATTACAATGTTGTCAGTGTGTATATTTGTTTGTGAGTGTGTGTGTGTGTGTGAGAGTGTGTGCAACTATGCCATGATGCGTCGCTTCATTGCAGCGCTTAAGGGCGAGGCTGAGGATAGTCGGGGCAGTCACATGCACGCGTAATTAATTGATTTTTATCTGGCTTAAGGCTATTTTACAGTTTGTTGATGACAGACGATGCAGACACGTGGGCGCAGCCCTGGACCCTGGGCGCTGCAACCATGCGTGCGTTAGGGCCACCGTAGAACATAGTCATGGCTTGTGGCTTTTACAGTCTATGTGTGTCGGGTGTCTGTTCCGAGTCTATTTAAAGAGATTTTTATGATAGCCGCCACTTTGTTTTGGACGCTTTTAGTTGTTGGCCTTTTTATAGCCCTGCAGAGGGTATTCAAACTTTGTCCCGAAACGTGTAACACATAGTCGACGTCTTCGAGCTTCCATAAAGCATATATATTCTTGTTCAGTATGAACAATCGAGTCTCTCCGCTA
This sequence comes from Drosophila kanekoi, assembly GCA_037075305.1. NCBI lineage: Eukaryota > Metazoa > Arthropoda > Insecta > Diptera > Drosophilidae > Drosophila > Drosophila kanekoi. The sequence continues at coordinate 883,748 of JBAMCE010000665.1, forward strand.
TCATATCATAACAAAGCAAAGCATATGTCGGAGAACTATATCATATAGCTGCCATCGGAATAATTAGACTAAGCCAACTCGTTAATAGGATTTGGATTTGTAGTCATACTTTCTGTCTGCACACATCTCGCAGCTATATTTATATGCAAAGGCACAAAAAGTGTGGGGATAAGGGAAGGAACAGCTCAAGTCTCAAGTATCTCCCAGTCGGGCAATCCCGACTTATTTTATACTGATTTTCTAGTTTAGTGCTTGGCAGTTTCTTCTTCTTTTTTGCAGCTCATTGTCAGCGCCTGTTGTTTATTTTCGGTCAGTTCGTTGGTTTAATGAGGCGTATGCGTAACGTAACATTGTTGCGAATACACTTTGCGTTATTTGTAGTAAAAATTAAATTGCTTGCGCCCCATACTAAGTACTTGTAAGAACATGTGTGTGCGTGTGTGTGTATATGATATGCTACAAGCCAGTGGCACGTCTAGACATTTGCGAGAGCACAAGATTTGTGAGTGCAATTAACAAAAGTTTTGGCAGTGCAAATGAAATGAAAACAATATGAAGTTTCTTATATGCCGCATTATAAACTAACATAATGGCGCTCGCATAAGAGTAAGTAATCGTTGAGCTATTTTGCGCATGCAGTGATTCAGGATTGGGTATAAGGATCATCTTGTGTGTTGACTATTATAAACTCTCTTCTGTATTTTGCGAGTTCTTAAGGCCGTTTTGACTTATTTCAATAATGAGACATATGGTTTTAAGATGATTGTGGTTATAACTTATGAGCGTTTATCAGATGTGAAAGCTAATTCTCTCTGATAAAATGTTCGCAAGCAAAGTATAGAATATCCATTCCCCCCACAGGTTCTTATCTAATCTAAAGAAGCGCAGTTAAATAACAATTGAAATTAATATTTTAGTCAACTTATATAAGACATATGTTATTAAAATGATTGTTTTTACTATTCGCATTTATCAGATGTGAAAGCTAGTTCTTTTTGATAAAATGTTCGCAAGAGAAGTATTGAATTCCCATTTTCCCCCTGACAGGTTCTTATCTAATCTAAAGAAGCGCAGTTAAATAACAATTGAAATTAATATTTTAGTCAACTTATATAAGACATATGTTATTAAAATGATTGTTTTTACTATTCGCATTTCTCAGATGTGAAAGACAATTCTTTTTGATAAAATGTTCGCAAGAAAAGTATTGAATTCCCATTTTCTCCCTGACAGGTTCTTATCTAATCTAAAGAAGCGCAGTTAAATAAAAATTGAAATTAATATTTGAATCAACTTACATAAGACAAGAACTTATGTCTTATGCCTTGATATCACCTATCATCTCCGTCGGTGACAAAAACATTTAATTAGATTTGTGCATTAGCCAGTTATTTCTCAATTTGATAGATATAACATGTTCTAAACTTTATACGCGTTTGTATACATTTTCCATTACTCAAGCACCACGTTATCAAATCGTTGACGTGACTATACACACAATATTGTATGTCTTAAATGTCAATTGTGCAACCCAAAGTTGGCAGGTAAATTGAAATGATATATGTTGCTTATGCTCTAAAAGCATTATATCCTTTTGTATATCCTTGGCTCTTTCTTGAGCGCTCCAACCCTCCAAACCTAGCCCGTATACCCCAGACGCTCATGTGGATACAGACGGAGGCCGGCTGGCACAACAGCAGTTGATGCAGTTAATTTGCAGATATTATTGCTGTGATTAACACATAGATGTTTATGTGGATAGTAATGTTTTATATACAAACACACACAGACGTGTGTGTGCAGGAAGGCGTAGCAGCCGTAACAGTGCTATGAAATCAGTGCGGGGCACTTGAACATTGGCTGCGTGTTGGCAGGATATACACACAACACAAGCACGCATGCACACACACACGCACACACACACACACACACACGCATACACACCTCTAAAGCTGTGTTTTGCTCTGTGGTCAGGATGATAAATGGCTGCCGAGCTTATAATATTAATAATACATATAAGGCACTTGAACATGTCGACATGCATAACATGTTGGCTCACACAGATAAACACTGAAAACACACACACACACACACACACACACACACACACAAAGAACATAGGTCTTTGGCAGATACACACACCTAGAGAGGAACACATCACATGGCTTGCCGTGCTCTTAGTGTTTGTATATAAACTTGTAATTAATTGACTTGATGGAAAATGTAATTTAATTAAGCAGACATTTCAATGCGGTTGCCGTTGACTACGACGACGAGGAGGATATGGCCAGGCTCACATACTTGACGTGCTACCATCAGCTTGTTGTTGCCATAGCTATTGTTTTTGCTTCGCTTGTTAAGTATTTTGCATACTGGCACTCTTTAAGCGCCAATTAGTCCAATGGCATTTGAGTGCACCCGGCGTATGCGTAATCTATCCTATTAATGCAATTTTGAGTTGACTTTAAGCCACATACATTGCGCATATATGTACATACGTAATTCTTGAGCAAATGGCAGTAAAACCTCTCTAAAATACATTTGACCAGCTTGCATCTGCCTTGTGGCAATGAATAAATAGCCTTGGAGTCCTTGCCCTAATATATTGCTATAACTTTGGATCTTAGTAAAGAAGCTGTATGCACTTTAATTGCAACTGTTCTGACAGCAGTGTCTGCCACATTCATGCTGTACCAGTTAATTTATTCTAATTAGTCAGTAAATCTCTATTTACTTCACAAAGCAGCGAGTGTGTGTGTGTGTGCTGTGTGCTGTATGTTGACTTCCATACACGCTCTGCCTTGTCGCTTGTGGCAGCTGCCAGCTGATGTTGCAGTTGCAACAACAGCAACAACAACTAAAGCTGTAATTTGGCAATATAATTCCACTTATATTTACTTAGGCATTAAACAAAATCACACCTTAGCTGCTTTATTGTTAGCCTTAATTAAATTTTAATAAGCTCTAGAGCGGAATTTGCTCAAGCAGCCGCAAGGAATTCTAGTTGAATACATTAGATTCTGGCTCAGTTAATAATTTCGTGCATTTGGATATTATTTATGCATCTGATATGCATAACAATAAATCTTAATAATGTTTATAATTGACAAAGAATAATGATTCAGCATACAGAACTACACTAAATGCTTTTTATTTATTAATGAACGTTTAAAAAAGTTCTTAATCAATTATATTGGGTGTTGGAGCTTTCACAAATTTGTTTTTACGTTCATTAATTTTGCATATTTAGTTTTTCTTTGTTGAAAAGTAAATAACACTTATTTGCTGTCATAATTTAATTATAATTTAAATGTTTGGCTTAGATGGGATTATTGAATTTCATGAAGCTTGATTCAATTAAACGTGCGCAATTGTGCTATATGTTGGTAATTAAATGTTCAATCTGGCTAAGACCCCCCTTTTTTTGCCGTTTTTAAATGTGGAATATGTTTGTTATTTACCTGCGTTTCGGTGACCATCAGTAGCTTGGCCATTTCGGTGCGTTCGCTGGAGCTGAGATACTTCTTAATTTCGAACTGCTTTTCCAGTTCGAAAATTTGGCGACCCGTAAAGGTAGTTCGTGCCTTCTTCTTGCGACGCGCATCTGTCGAGCCAGAGTCGGAGTCATCCTCGGTTGTCTCCAGGTTGCTATTGTTGCTCTGCGGCTGGGCGGCATGGGCTGTGCTGTTCGGCGAACTGTTATTAGCCAGCAGCTTATCCCGCATTAAGCTGTCGCTGCTGCCCGTGGGACTAATGGCTGGCGGCAGATCGACCGACAGCTTCTTCTTTTTCGATGCCGGCTTGCCCGGGTGCTCTGCGAAAGAGGTGCGGCATACAAAAACCATTAGCTATTGTTGTTGCTTGTGTTTGTATCTTTATTTGCTAAGCTTTTATATTGCGAGACACAGCTGTTTAACCTCAATTCAGCTTTGGTTCGTTGCTATTTCTTATAAACATTTTTTTACTTTTGCAATTAGCCCGTCAAATGCTATAAAAACAGACTGGCCAGTCGGTCAGGTTAACTGACTGCATTGTTACCTCCGATTCGCAGTTGAGTTCAGTTTTTCTCTATTTCATTCATATGCAAAAACCAGGCGTTACATGCTTAACTTGTTTCTATATATCCTATGAATTGACTGTTAAGGGTGTATCTGTTCTTTAAAATTACTTGAGTATAACCCAACACTTATGCACTTATTTTTTGGAATAGATCAGTGTAGTACCGCGAAGGTTCTTATAAATGTATACCTGTTGACAGGTCAATCTAGAGGATTTCGCCATCGTGAAGAATTTCTGAGCTGTTGTTGTTGTTGTTGTTACTTGCGGTTGTCAGTCGTGTTGAGTAAGAAAAGAAAAAAAAACAGACAAACAAACAAGTGTTAACAACGCCATGTATTTCAGCTACACCTATTGGTTGGCTGGGGCCAAAACGTGTCTGGCATGAGTCTGGTTGTGGCTGCCGCCAATTGCCAATGCATAATTGAAATCTAATTGACAGTTAAATGCGAACGTTCGTCGTAGAAGTTGTTGTTGTCGCTATTGCTAATACGCCGCGTGGGCCGCACGGCCTCATATGGCTGGGCGCATATGCATGACACTGTGATTAATTAGGCGGCCGACTGACAGCCGCCGCTGTTGTCGCCTCCAGCATTGGCAGCAGTCCGTGCCACTTAAAGCCACCCCTAGATAACGAGACACGACAGTGTGGCACTTGGAGCGAGTCTAGTGGAGCGCAAAGGGCGCCCCAGTGGCACGAAATCAATAAAACTAAATGGCAAAGCGCAAAGCAAGAGAAAAACCTTAAAGCAATAGAAGCATAACACAAATGTTTGATTAGATGTGCCATTTTTGTTGCTGTTGTTTGTTGATGTTTTGTTTTAATCGTTTTGTTTTTGTTGGTGTGTTGGTTCCTTTTGTTGTTCGCCAATTGGCAATTGCCATGTCGTTTCATTAGGCCCGTTTGGCGACAACATTTTAATGGCACCCCGCCACAGCTCTTCGGCTGGCTGCCCCGCTTCCATTTATGGTGCCTGCTAACAAGTAATTAAGCGAAAATTAACAGACGACAGTTGCAAATCACAAAACGAGACTTGAACGACGTCGCCTGGCATTCATTCATTTTAAATGCGAATATGAGCGCTAAATACTATAGCTTTTGTTGTTGCACTTGCTGTTTATTTTTGCCAAGTCGAGTACGTGATTTTAATAACAATAAAAGTTGAACGCAGCATTGAGCAATTAATGGCAACAATACAATAACACAACAGCCACAACAATTTTGTGCTCAAGTTTGCTCATTTCGAGCTGATTGTTATTGCTTATTATTGCCGTATGCCAATTGCTAATTGAATTTGCTGTTTTCATGCCGCCCCCTCGGCACCCCCCTCCCGGCACGCCCCACTCACTCAGTCCACAGCTGAATTATACAATTTTAATGCAGCGTAAATTCAGATTGGCTACAATATTACATTCGCAAAAAACAATGTCTAGCTAATTAATGTTCGGAGAATTCATATTTATAGTTTGTTATTTCAGACAAAATCCCATTGACGTCATATTTTTGCAACGGATGTAAATCAGAGAGAATCTTGATCTCAATGTTAATTCCTATTGCTATAGTTTTGACAAAATTAAGGGAGTCGTGAAGTATGGTATGTTAATCTAAAGAATCCAGAATTAAGCATTTCAAATTTCAAACAACTTTATCAGCAGAAAAATGTAAAGTAGCCAAGTGGACTTTTGAAGTCAACAGATATAACCTAAACTATGAACTGTCAGAAGAAGATTGTGAAGCTCTCATATTGCATTTAAATAGGTAAAAATATACATTGAAATTTAATTGACTAATTCGGCTCGAATGCTGATGACCCGCAATCATCCGTTGCCAAAATGTAGGACCTTTATACGAGTGTTGGCAATTTGAGCCTCGGTCGGGCGTCATTTAATTTGGCATAACACGCATACGCGGCGTTACCCGCCGCACGCTTCGCTGAAGCGTGTTGAGAGCTTCGCGCTGCGCTCAATTGGCAGGCTCGTCAAGCGTTGCTGCATAAATTTGCTCGGCGCCAATATGAAAATTTATAAATAAAAAACTGAAATACACCGAATTCTAAATTCCCTAGCACATACATTGTCACTCTGTCAACATGTTATCAGAAGCCTTTTCTACAACGCAGGTTGATTATTTCTGCCAGCTAATTTGTTATTTTGGTTATGATTTTTATTCATTTTCAAATGATAAATAAGTTATATGTTAATGGTCTCACTTACCCTTCTTGGCGTTTGTCTTTCCCAGCAGTTGGTTTTGCCTGGCCGACGGCATGGGTGACGAGGTGTTGCTGTCGCGCGACTTTTTGGCCACACACAGATTCAATGGCTGATCGAGCGGGGCTGTCTCTGTGACAGTTGCTGTTGCTGCTGCTGCTGCCGCTGCTGTGGAGTTAACGTTGACTGCGCTTTCCTCCTCGCTGACATCGCTCATTGAAGCGCTGCGATGTGTGCGCTGTTCCTGCTCCTGGGGCTGCTGCGCGTACTGCTGCTCAATGTTGCGCAGAATGCTCTTTGGTGAAGTGGCCGAACTGTTGGCGGTGACTGTAGATGCGGCGGCTGCAGCCGCAGCGGCTGCTGCAGCGCCCTCGTACATAATTTTATCGGCCATGGCCATGCCCAGTATGTCCGCAATATAGTGGGGTGTGGGTCGATTGGGCGGACGCGCATATACATGAGCATGCCAGCTAGCTGTATGGTTGGATGTCGACGTGGCCAAGTTGGTGGGAAAGGGTGTTATGGAGCGTCGCTGCTGCTGCTGTTGCTGCTGCTGCTGCTGCTGCTGTTGTTGTTCTCGGGGAGCCGTTTGACGACTGGGTGGAGCCTCTAGCTGCTTCTGTAGAAACGTTGTGGGTGAACTGGCAGCGGAGATGGGACTGACACTGTTGCTCCCATTGCTGTTGTTGTTATCGCGCACGCGCAGCATATTAACCAGCTTCTCCTTGCTGCTGGGACTGACCATTGATGCCGCCGAGGGCGGTATGGTCAATGAGCTGCTGTAGACATAAGAATTGATGGCCATATTGTAAGCTGTGGCTGATGCGCCGCCGCCGGCGTGAATTGAATCTGAATGTAGCTGCTTTTGTTGTAATTGCAGTTGCTGTTGCTGCTGTTGCTGCTGCTGCTGCTGTTGCTGATGTTGTTGCTGTTTGTCGACGACTATGCCATAACTATGCGCCAAGGCGCCGCTGATCATTTCTGCTGCTATCAACGAGTCGCGTTCAGTTTCGGGCATCATTTAGGGTGCAGCTAATTGGCTTTTAAGTGGGCGTGGTGGCTGCAATATAAAGAAGAATAAAATGCGTGTTAAATAGGCAAACGATATTAGCCAAACAGCTGCGCATTTGTCGTCAACTTGTTAATGGTTTTTGCCACTGGAACTAACCTTCAACTTATTTGCCCCACAACGCATAAATGCAATAAAATACAGAACGGAATCGTCCACCACTTACTGCCGCCTGTGCGGAATGTTGTTCAACTTATTTAGCTCACAACACGCCCGTCTTCCCCCCATCCGTCTGTGTTTGTGTGTCTGTCCGCCTGGCCACCCATTTGCCATTTCCTGGCGCACTGCGTCCTGATTTGCATAGCAAAATCCCCAACAGCAAGCGTAACCTCGTAAAGGATTCAACCAGGCAAGCGGGCAGGAGTGTAGGCAGGAAGGCAGGCACATAAGTTCGGCAAGGCCAGGGGTTCCGCTTTTGCGCAGCCTTGTGTACACTTGTGTGTGACTGCTGCGAGTGTTGGCATGAATTTATGGCACAACATTTGAGTGTGACACAATTTAACTTAATTTAACGAAGGGCAAAAGCCACGCACTGAAACGATTGTAAAACATACAAACCCAATTTCAAGTACGGGAAAAAGTCTTAAATTTGGATTTAGTGTGCGGTATATATAAACTTCCAGTATTTATGTACACAATAATAATCATATCAATTCACACACAACGTAGGGTAAGCCTTACGCAAAATCTGTAGTTTTGATGCCAAGAACTTTGCATGCCATTTAAATACCATCGTAATGTGTCATATTTCACAGTTGACAATCCCAAAAGCAATTTAAATTAATACAAAGTGCAAAGTCATGCCCACACAACCGCTTACGCACACACACACACGCACACACACACACGCACACACAGTGGCTGTCCAAATGTCAGCTTCAAGCAGCGCGAGCTCAATAACGTATAACGTAATGCGTGCTTAAATGTAATTTTATGGCAACAACAACAACCAACAACTATAACAATGGGGATGACACATAAAAGGGACTAACCTTTGCCTACCCCCATTCTTACACACATACACACACACACACACAAAACAATCGTAAAGACACAAACACAGACGCAGACAACACACAGAGAGTGCAAATTGAGCACAAGTTGCTCTCAATATTTCGGTTGACGCAACATGTTGCTCTGCAGCATGTTGCTAAGCTCTTGTAAAATCACTTACAGCCAAACAAAATAAATGACAAAAAAAAAAAGCAACGGCAATTCAAGTCTGTTGAGCTTCTCAAAAGGTTATGTGGGCGGGCAGAGGGTTGTACGGCAGGGTATGATTTTAGGGTGGACATATTCAAGCAGCGGAAGCGAGGCAGGCAAGCGGAAGAAGTTATTTCAATTGCCTGCCCCCACGACGACAACGACAACGACGCCGACGGCGTCGACGACTGCGAGAGAGCGAGCAAGCGAAGCAGCCAGAGCGAGTGAGCGATAGAGAACGAGAGATACTGCTTTGGCGCACGACTAAGTCACGTATAGTGGCTTAGTGTGTGAGCCACTCCGTGTGTGGGCTTGTGTGTGTGCGCTTGTATGTATGACTGTTGTGTGTGCCAGTTACCTGGCACGCTTTTGCCTTACCCCCCGCATGTGGCGGGGCGTGAGGACGTGCCAGAGCACGAGGACGCTGACGAGGACGTAGACGAGCTCCAAAGCGGCAGCTACTAATGGCATTTAAGTTTTGCTGGCCTGTCACAGGCGCACGCACACACAAACACACAAACGTGTAAACAAAGTTGCATATGTGAGCGTTATGTTTGTGAACGAAACTCTTTTCGCCTCCATTATTATCCTTGAGGCTTTGGCTCTTGCTTGTGTCCTGGCCGGGTCAGCTATGCTACTAGCCCAACATTTTTACTTCATTTTATTTCATTTCGTTTCGCTTCGTTTTATTGCATTGACATCAACTCACATTCCGCAGTGTGCGTGTGCGTGTGAGTGTGTGTGAGTGTGTGGGAGTAGGTGGCCACTGGCAGCTGCCTGCTGGTATTTTAACAAGCTACTGTCGAATCTTCATCATGACTCCAGCTACTGCTATAGCTCCTGCCACAGCTTCAGCTACTGCTTCTGCCTGTGCATAATTTGCCTTGCGGCTCTGCACCCAGCTCGTCATCATCAACGTTGTCTCCTGTACGTTCCCTTACTCGACTTCGCTTTGCTCTTCAGCTTTTGCTGCGTTCTGCCGTTTTATCCGAGTGTGCGTGTGTGTGTGTGTGTGTCTGTGGTTGTCTGTGTATGTGTGTAAGCTCGGTATTAAACGTGGCTGACTAGCTGCTGCTTTGCCTTATGCCTCACCGCGCCCTTCCTTTAGCCATTTTGACTTGTCAGCATAATTGAATGTGCCCTATGCTACGCTATTCTTTTGTAGCATACTGGCGTTTATGTTTTGTTTATGTGTGTGTGCGTGTGTATATATTTCGTTGTCAATCTGGCTTTTAAATCTGTGCAATTTGTCATTCATATTTACGTTACTTTTGCGCCTCACACTGAATGATCGAGCAAAGAAGCTGCTGAAATTTGTAGAACTGGTTGAGCTTGAGCTGATTGTGATAAGGTGTTAATAAAGACAGCCATAAAGCAGCGCAGCAATTTAAAAGGCAGCAGCAGCAGTTACCACAACTCCGCCCTTTGAGCTGCTGCTGCTGCTGCTGCTGCTCCGGGTGCTGCCGCTGCTGCTGGGCTGTCTCTGGGGAAAATTGGCTGTCCAGTTCAGCTGCTGTGCGCATATTTCGTTGGAAATTGCTTGAATATTTTATAGAGTTATGCGCTTGCTAATTAAATTGATGTGCCACACACAGAATCTGCCGCAGCCGCAGCTAAAGGATATTCATGCCACAGCGTTCGACAGCGTTGGCAACTATGTATGTGTGCATGCGTATGTGCGTGTGTGTGTGTGAACGTATGTGTGCGCTCGTATGTTTGGTTGGCAACTTTAATGAATTTACCTGTGTCATGCGCAGAGTTTTGTGACTTGCGTCTCCGCATGCCTTGCTGCATTGTTGCCTGCTTGTTTTAATTGTTTTCATTTTCTAGACAAAATGACTTGTTTAATACTTACATGCAACAAACTGAGTAACTTTTCGGTTGTAAAATTATATTGAATCGAAACTGTTGCTTTGGCTTAATATTTTATTTTTGTTTGCCTGCTCTCGCTTGCAAATTGGTTTAACTTCGTGACCGACACAAGTGAAAATTGAATTAGTTTAAAGTAAAAGCTGAAAGCCAAGCACTGACAACTCGATCAAAATCAATGGCACACTGAGCACAAACTGGAAATAAACAAGTCCCTTGCATTGATATAAATTATTTTCATTTTTTACTCCATTTCTACTTAATTTTTTTTTAAATGCTATTTTCGTTGATTTGTATTTTACGTTTGACTTTAACGCACTGAGTGCGTTGTTGATTGTCGAGTCGTTTGTGCAAAGCCAATTTTCCAATGCCCCAGCCCCAGTAAACAAGAGTTGAACACTAGAAAATTGCATTGCCCCAGTCTTAGTATCCGCACTTGAATGCATTAATAAATCATAAGCGCTCAAAATAAGTGCAGTTTCTATGTGCGCGAGTGTGCATGGGAAAGGGAACAACTGTGCATTGGAAATGGATACTCTACAGTGGTCGGCATATCGATTTTGCCGAACACTACGTTTGACTGGTTGTTTCTATTGGTTTATCTGGATCACAGTCCATTAATTATGCTCGAAACAAAATAAATATCAAAAATACTTAAAAACAACTATATATTTATATGTGTATATATATTTGCCTCGTCAAAGAATTATTCTTACCACTGTAAAGCGCAGCAGAAGTTGAAAAAAGTGGCATTAAATTGCACTCCAGCTGTGAGTATATAACCTCTTCTTCCATGGATAGCAGCCATTATCTGAATGCTATTCACAGGAAAATGCTCAAATTGAGTAACACACCGAGCGCATAATCCTTAGATGCCAAGTCGAAGTCAAAGTGGGGTATCGTATATGCTCCAATTGACTGACAGACAATTTTACAAGTCTGACTGCCTTTCCACGTGATTTTCAAATTCCTTAAGACCTGAACATTACAAACAAGGATAACAGACGCTCGCATCTGAGGCACTGAGGTAACTTCCACGCGGCTGCACTCGCTCCTGAACGCAATACTTGTTTGTTTGCAGCTCTTGTTGATGATGATGACAGTGTGCGGGACACGCTTACTGCTTACTGCTGCCACATTCATAAATACACTCAGAAACAGAGAACTCAGAGTTCCTGTGTGGCATGACCCAATCGGACGGGCACACAAACATTATGAAGCTATTTTGAGTGATGTATTTAAGCTTTTCGCTAGAAATACCCCCAACCGATAAGCATTCACGTTTTATGCTATTGCTGTTGCGAATGCTACAAGGGTTGTTCACGAAGCACGCCACATTTTCAGTATTTAATGGCTGCAACTAGAGATAGGCGAAATATGCGAGGCAAATGGCAAAAACAGGAATGAATCAATCAAAAATTATCGTATATGTGCACGTAAAATGCTAGATAATTAAATCTTTCTTTTCTTAAAGTAAACATAGACATAAACTGAAACGCAAGCTATTGTAACTTTCCTAAAGTAGACACTATTCAAAATTGGACTTCTAATGTGTAGGACAGTGTAATATATATTAAAAGGTTAACCATATAAACAATAATTGCAAACTTTTTGGTTAGGTCTTTCAAAATAGCTTGAACGACCCACGTTGACATTCGTAAGTATTTACTTATTTTTATTGACAGCGTTATATTTTATTTATTATATTGAATTCATGTCATTGTGCTGCCACGAACAGGCAGCTAAACTTAGCAAGGAGCAAGTGCTAGCGGCACGTCCTTCCAGTCTTTCACTCTCTGCATCTGTGTGTGTGAGTGTGTGTGTGTGTGTGGGTGGGTTGTGCTGTTTTTGTCAAGTCAGCACATAAAGCTGTCTGCCGTTAGAGGGTGTGTCCGGGATGAACGTCAGCCACGTAAGCAGCTACATTTTCGTAGCTGGCAAATCTTTAAACGGAAATCGTTATATAAATCAAAGACAGATTATAAATGTTGCGCAATTTCGGGCTATATTCGGTTCGCTATTCACTCGGCAACGCAGTTTGTCGTCATTCAGTGCGAGGGTTGAACACGCACTCAAATTGAAAAAGGTTTAGTGTAGTGATGCGTGCCACATAAGGCTGACAGGCGGGCAAGACTAGGTGGCCAACTGTTGAGCTATTCAGCCAGTCGAAAAATGTGGCTCATTAGCAGAAATATGCGAAAATGTCGGCTAATTAAATGGGCCTTGTTGCAAAGGCGAGCGGAAGTAGCGTTCGACTAATTTCCGCTGCAAATGCTTCTTGTAATAATTTTGCATAGATTCCCAAGAACTTTATGATTTTTCTTGTGCGCACTAAAGTGCTTTGAAAACAAGTCCAAACTTTGCGGCAACTTTTTCAGCTTAAAGCCCTCGAAATTGCTTTGGCCCTGTGACGCTTGTCGGGAATTTTGCTTATTTTTTTTTTTTTACGGGGAGGTGCGCCGCCTTGTCATGGCTTATTTCACTTGAACTTTACAGGCGGCCACTTTGGGTCAGTTGGCCTGGCCAAAGTTGGCGTGCTTAAGCTTTATTTTTAATTTGCCTGCGCTGGCAATTTTTAAACGTTTTCGTTTTTCTTTTACTTCTCTTTGCCCGACCATTAGTTTGGCTCGCCTTTATGGGCACACACACTCACACACACGTACACAATTGGTCGCAATTAACTAACTGGCTATGATTGATGATATTTTAAATGAGTGCGGCGGCAACGGCAATGAATGCCCCAATGCCCACCAGCCAGCTAAACAACACAGGGGTCCCAAAAATTCCTATGTCATCAGCATAATTTGACGTGATTTGATTCACTGGCGGCCCTTAGTAACACACACATTTCACTTCGACCAACCATTTGTGGCTGAGTTGGGCGATATTTGAGAACACATAACAAGATTAAATCCATCTCTGACATAGTTCAGATAGCCTTGCAGATATAAATAGTCAAGCGGTCTAATAAAAAGCCAGATAAGATAAACACATTTCTACGCACTGGTCAATTGGTTATTTTGTTTTTCAAATTTCAACTAAGCTAAGGTGACTTTTTAAGGATGTATTTTTGTAACTGACGTACAATCCAAGGGCTCATAAGTTATACAAGACCTTTGTTAAATAAACAACAAATGCTCATGATTGGGTTAAGTTTATATGGCACACATCTCAGTCCTTCAAGTCGCTATCTTTAGTCATGTCCAAGTCCCAATTGTGTCAATAGTTCTTGACCATATAACGTCTAGCTAATTGGTATTTAATTGTGCACAGGCCATACGGTTGGGTACATTAATAATGACGACACGACAGCGGCCATAGCAGCTGCATTTTGACATGTTTTTAATTGCGAAATGAATGCAATTTGATGTTAATGCATTATGCACACTCTTGGCATTAGTTATGTATGCCTGCTGCATTGCCAGCCATCAATCAAACATTCGGCGGCATAATAAAATATTCAAAAATTCCATCAAATATGCATACTTATAAAGTGCAAGTATTTAAAAGTGCATTTATATAAAACAAACAAAAGATTCTTATATACCCTGCGATCATTAAAAACGCGGTTAATATAATCTATAGTGTGTGTATCAGACGAATGCGGGCAATTAGTCAGTCAGTCAGTCAGCCCGTCAGTCAGTCAGTCAGTCAGTCAGTCAGTCAGTCAGTCCGTCAGTCCGTCAGTCAGTCAGTCAGTCAGTCAGTCAGTCAGACAGTCAATCTGTCAGTCAGTCAGTCAGTCAGTCAGTCAGTCAGTCAGTCAGTCAGTCAGTCAGTCAGCAGTCAGTCAGTCAGTCAGTCAGTCAGTCAGTCAGTCAGTCAGTCAGCAGTCAGTCGGTCAGGACAAACAGTTTTATATATAGAGATTACGGGCAATTAATTCATGTATGTGTATTAGAGAAACTAACTCAGAAACGTCTTAAAGGACCTCGGCACACTAAACTTTGATGTGGGTTTACTTTGTGCAGATCAAGCAAGTAAGTCACAAAATGTTTATATAATTGGAGATAACATATTTATGTACATTGTCAACGAAATTTCAATTGTTCATATAAATTGTTTTCGCGTTTGTCTCAAAATGTATTGTGTATAGAGTACTTGTAAATTGTAATTAGATGAAAGCAATTTTATTTTTTATTTTTTATTTATTTGATTGATTTTATGTTCAAAGGTTGTTTTTAAATGACTCATCAAATTGAATAGCATTTAAGACATTCACTTGAGGTTGATATAATGCCAGCATTTGGGGGTTTTTTTCATGGCATATAAATAAATATATATATATTTGCATAATTCAAGTTCACACAGTAAAATGGAATGCTAAGAGCTAGTGATAAGCTACAGGCTACAGGCTGCATTCACAATTAATTTAAAGAGTATTGTTTTATATATTTTTAAGGACTAAGGCTCACCCAATTATACTTGATATGTTCGTACAGACACTCATTTATTTAAATAATAAGCACTTTATTCGAAATGTATTCAACTGTAGCACTAGAGCTGCAAATGGCAAATGACTTGAATAGGTCCAATCAAGCTAGAATGTAGCTTAATTTTACATATTGATATTTTGTAGCGCACTAATTGGCGTGGGAATCGTTGAAATCATGAAATCTTTGATTATTGCAATCTTTAACATTTCAACTTATTGATTTCAAGGCGCATTTACAAGTTGATCATGCTCATCAGCTCGTGCGCTGATATTACTACTAATAATTGATTAGCTGTTCGTAGTAAAAGGTTTCTACTCTTTCTGTAAACATATTACTCAACCGCAAGCAGCTGGAAAGTGCGCATTCGAAAATTTTTTTTTTGGTTTAGGGCGCAGTATCAATAAATCTAATTATTACTTTAACTACATCCATCGCATTTGTAATTACATACAATCGAAATATGATGATAACGGCTTGCACATTAAAATTGGGGGGTGGACGCTGGGCTCTCTCTTGCTGTCCCAGCTAACTGTCCCTTTTGCTCTTTTGGCATCTGTGCTGAAATATGAGTCAATTATACTTTCGTACGCATAAATTAATGATTAATTGCAAAATAAATTGACTTGCGTCACTTAATTACGTGGCCCGCGAGCGAGAGTAGTAAAGCGACCGCCTGTCAGTCTTTCACGCCCCACCTTTGCCAATCGCCTGGCTGTCAACGCACACACACAGAAAGAGAGAGAGAGAGGGAGGGAGGGAGAGAGAGCGACAGTGAGACTGAGAGGAGCTTTTGCTGCTGTTGACATTCACAGTCAAACATGCTTAATTAATGCCAACGCAGCTGTAATCGCTCAACCTCAGCCTCATCGACCGTCGGCCGTCAGCCGTCGGCTGTCATTGGCTCGAGCACTCCAACAACTGTAATGAGAGAGCCTGACAACGTTAACGGCCACATTAACAAAAAGATAAACGAAAAAAAAATGCTGCTGCCGGCAGCCAAAAATAAATACTTGCAGGCATCATAATAATGATACATAGCCAGCCAGTAAGTGGCATTCGCCCGCACTTCATACTCCTTTCGTCCTTGTGCGCCCAGCTTCCGTTTAGCCAGTTACAATGTCATAGTCTGTGTCAGAGCCAGAGTCAGCCCCGAGTCGGAGTCGATTGTCGTCTTCGTCATTGTCTGGCAAGCTCTCATAATTAAACATAATTTGCCAACAATATCATACCGCACAGTGGTTAAAATATTGTGAAAAAGAGCACAGAATTGCCCAAAAAGTAGGCAAGTTATAAAATGGAAGTTGTGTAAGTAATTGATTAGTTGAACTTAGATAAATATTAAACACGTTAAAGCAAGGAATATTTATTAATGTACAAATTAAGTTTGTTTATGTTGAACGTTTTGTTGGATAAGCTAACCAAGAGCAGATATTTTATGCCTATTATACTCTGTATTTCTATGCAAGGTGAGGTATTATATATAGGTGAGGTCAGACTTAAGTTGGTAAATGGGATAAAGTGATGTATAGAATTTTATATAAGTATTTTAGCGCCTCCTTCTTCCCTTACACCTTTAGCAATTTCCAAAGATATATTTTCAGTCGGTAACAAACATGTTGGGCCAACTGTCAATATGTTTGAGGGATGCCGGTTCCCATTCTCGTCTGACTGCTTCAGGCGCTGCTACGTGCAAAAATCAATAAAAACGTTGCCAAAATGGCTTTCGCGCCTTCACAGTTTATCCGCTTTGGCTGTGCCAGGGGCCGCGTCTTGGCTGGCTTGGTCGGCACTTAACTTTCACATTAACTGCACACAGACTCTGGCACAATTTGGAGCAGAGAAGCAATTAACGCTGAATTGATACGCACTGTGCTGGAGCATTGAACTTCACTTCGTTAACTCGCTTTGCTGGTGGAGAGGGCGGAGCGAGGCGAGGCACGCGAGAAGATTCCGAGTCCGCTTATGCACTGACATTAAGACGTAATTAAAACAACGCCAAACGAGTGAAGCGCCCCAAACCCTTTCCCTTTTTGGCACCAGAAGGGTCCAGGGGAGCGGCAAGAAACGAGTCAAAAGATTATTTGTATTTAATTTCAAGTGCTGGCTGCCAGGATGCTTCCGCTGCAGAAGGCAAGCCCGAAACGAAAGACAGTTTCGTGTACTTTCTTTCTGTGCGCTGTACATGGAACTCAATTATAATTAAGCATTTAAGTGGAACTAAGCGGCGCTATGGCAAATGAAGCGCACGTCCAGCCCTTCGGCTTTATACACCAGCACCAGCTGGAACTCGATCCCAGACCCAGTAACGGTGACGACAGCGACGACAATGGAGCCATGAATCGGACTGTTTGGGAGGTGGACATAGCTCGTATTTATTAGTGGGGTAGCCTGAACCCTAATTGCTAAGCGCACCATTCAAAGTTTTGGCGCCGCGATGGACTGGAGCGGGTATTTAATTACCGCGCAGCGTTCATCGCTCATCGCTCAACGTTGGCAGCAAAATTTTTATTGGACTTCCATTTGGCGTTCGCTGGGATACATATATACATATATCTATTATATAAGTGTTGCCAGGGCGACGGCGGATTAATTGTTACGTTGACTAATTTTACTTACAAGCATGTGAAAGGCTGTTGTATAATGAAATGACAGGAACACAAAAATAATAATAAATAAAAGAGGAGAGGGGAGGGCTATCATTGGCAAGCCGAAAATTTAATACACTTGCAAACCAATCTCTTTATGGTTAATGCCGAGTTTGGTTAAGATATCTTGGTGGTATCATGGCTCTATCGACTCGGCTGTTGACACAGATCAAGAATATATATACATGTATGGGGTCGAAGGTTACTTCTTCTATGCGTTACACAATTCGAGTCGCAATTATAATACCCCCTGGAAGGGTATCAAAATACCACAACAGACTCAAGTTTGTAGCCAGTGAAGTTGACGGCGTAATTTAAAAATGTTAAAGCAGGAGACGGAGCGAAGGATGCAAAGGATGCTTGTGCTGCCTGTGGAAACTGTTTGCAACGGCAGCAGCAACTTGGCCAGAATGAAAGTATCTCAATTAGTGATGATGATGAGGCTGCCGCTGTCTGCTTGGCTGGTTGCCTGACTGCCTAACTGCCTGACTGGCGGCATGTCCTTGCCCGCTTATTATACAACACTTTCAGCAGGTTGCCCAACGGGACGCTGGCAAAGCTGCTGGCTAAAAGATCATGACAATATTTTTTGGCTGCCCGTCTCAGTTAATTTTATAGAATTATCAACGGAAATGGGTCAGATTTTAGCAACATTTTTATGTTTAGTCAGTCAAGTGTTAAAGTACGAAAGTTGATGTTGATGTTGAGTGGAAATTAAAATAACCTAATGTTAAATATATATGACTTTTACCGAGAGTAATGAAAGTAATTTTCAAAGTGCTAAAAAAGAAAAAGAAAATAAAAATGCAAAGCATGCGGTTTGCGCAGCATGGTTTTAATACCCTGTACTACCGGCAAAAGGTGTATATTGAGCAGAGTCAAGCAATTAATATATTTAATTCATATTAAATTGTCGAAATATACTTTTTATTGCAATTTATGCCTAATTTTGTATGTATTTGATTACCTACTGCCGACTGCCTACCTACTTACAGGGTATTTCTCGCACGATTGACATTCACTTTGCATATGCAGTTGATTCTGTTTTAATGCCGGCACGGGTTGGAGCTCTCTAACGAAATTCAATTGCGGCAAAGGTCGGTCGAGTCGAGCTTGCCAACTTTGTGCATCCTGTCGAGTAACGAAGTTGAGCCAAAGGCAACTGCCCCAGCTACTCCTCTGTTCGTTTGGGGTCGGCGGCACTTGAAATGATTTCAAAATGGCATTGAATGTAGCATTTAATTTGTGCGCCACCAAGGACGACGACAATGAAGTCATCTTCGTTGTTGTACTGTCTGCCTTTGGCTTTCGTTCAGTATCTGCCTCTGCCTCGCATTTATAACTGTTTATTTTCTGTGCGCAGTACTGTCTGTGGCTGTGTTTGTGTGTGTGTGAGCGCGCGCGTCTCTGCTGCGCTGCCTGAAAAGGATTAATTAAACGGTGGATGCCCGTAGATGCTACCCGCATCTACATTACTCACAACCTTTTTCAGTCATTTTCCTTTTCTACGCTTCGCTCTCTCTCTCTCTCTCTCTCGCACACTCTATTTCTTGCGTTTGCTCTCGCATTGCGTCTCGCTTTATACCCAGACTTTGAAGTTTAAGCACAGCATAATTAGTTTAATGAGCTTTACTAGTATCACAATAACGATAATCCACCATGCCACGCCCGGCATTGGCAGCCCAAATACCACTGAGGGTCTTCTCCAACCTACTAACTAGCTACATACATATATTTTCCTTCATTTTCATTATGACAGTAATTCCTTTACATTTATTTCAATTAATATGCAATGATATTTAAGTTGTTGCTCGGGCGCTACGAATTTTTAATTACCCCGGCCAAAGCCAAATGCAATTAATTAAGTGAGCATTAAGGCAGTCGGGAGAACGCCAAGGATATGTGTTTGTGTGCATAAGTTGGCGCTTCCAATTTATTTACTGTTAGTCATTTAGATGTGTTTGCTTTTGCACACACTCACAAAAAGCTGCGCTCATTTGCTGGCAATTAAGCGCACATAAAATGTCTAACACTATGTGTGCGTGCCTGTGTATGTGTGTGTCTGTGTGTTTGTGTGTGTGTTGTGCGCCTTTACGTCATTCGAAATGGCGCCAGCTGCGCGCAGAGTCGGTGGGCGTGGTTGTGCTGGGCGTATATAGCAGGGCGGCTGTTGCTGTCTGTCTGCCTGTCGGTTTTTTGTATGTGTATTTTAATTAGAAACTTGTACGTTTTGCTTAATTAGACAAATTGTTTTAATATTATGTGCAAACTTTGTTGCACCAAACTGCGACAAATTAGTTTGGCAACACAGCTGTCAGCCCAAATCTGGGTCAACATTACTCATATGCCAAGCCAAAACCAATCAAATGTGGCTTAAATTCCTATTGAAAGTGCAGCGCGCACAAAATTATGCAACACTTTCGGATCAAATATGTCTCTTGGCCCAGGGGAAATGGGAAACATTATAATGCTAAAAGCATCAGGCAGAGCAGGCGACCACTTTCTCTCTTCTCTGCACCAGATCGCCCTCAATGCGAATGTATTAAAACTGCATTTAAACAATTCATTTTCAATGAACTGCAAATACATGCTATATGCATACACATATGTACATATGCATTCATTTATTTAGTTGTTGGCACAAAGATGAAAAAACAGGAAGCCCTTGGCTTTTTTTAACCATTTATGTATTACGTGAACATATTATAGAAGTTGTTTCTGTGCAGCAATACGAATGTGGGGCTTTTCCGATTGCCCTAGAATTGATCGAATATTCGCTGAATGTTATGCGAATCTATAATTTATACTTATTTGTTACTGAATTTCATTTTGAGCTTACATTAAGTGTTGTATTAAGTATAGTTAGTAAAATTATGAATAGCAAATATATTTTTCATCCCGATGCTTCCAACTACTAGATACCCATTTTGTTCTTCAAAGGATCGTTTGGGTTAATGTGACTTACAGTTTAACAATGTTCGAGATACAAATCTTTTCTTTTATTGATAGGTAACAAAAGAGCTCTAACAGTCGAAGAAAGAAGAGTTCTCGCTGGGAAGCAAAGCATTCTGTTAAAGTGCAGTGCTCAGCAGATAAGTTGTGTAAGTAGGCTAGTAGTTAAGGCAACTGAATGTGGATACGGGTTCGAATCCCACGCTGGTGTATGGGTGAACAAAATCGTAGCCGAAGCCAACAATCGCCAGTGCTATTCAAAAAAGTTGCCTAGGTTTGTAACTATTCATAACGTATACTTAATATAAATGAAAATCGCATTTGCCGTGATATAAGAGTAGGAAACTGTATTCCAGATTTGCTTATGTGTATATTATATAATCGAATTTTACATTCTTGTATGCTAATAAGATTGTGCGCGAGCTGTCGTACTTCTCGTTTTAGCAGTTAACCCCAATTAAGATTTATTTGTACTTTATGAACAATATGGGCCGCCTGCAATAACAATTTTCCTTTGGCCGGGCCTTTGCCGCGTGCTAGCCACAATTCATCAAGCGAATTCTTCAAACAGATTTTTTGGCTGTGGCAAAATAAACAAAGCACATTTTGTAATTTGTAAATGCTTTAATGCAATTCCATCAGTCGCAAGTGCACATTTTGCGAGTGTGTTTACAATAATTTGCTACTCAGAATTCGACAGATCAGGCAATTAACGTAAACGGGCAAATGGGAACGAAATATTAGGCCAAAAATCTGAATTCTAGAGAAAATTAGCAAAACACTAAAAACTTATTTAAATTAGCCAAAAATATAATTGGGTATTTGCTTTAGTCGGTTTCCTTCTTTGCCTCATCCTCGATTTTCATTTTGGCGTAGAGATCGACCAGCTCGTCCTTTCGTCTTGCCAAGCCCAATGCTCGTTGATAACGATCCTCCCAGGATTTAGGATGTAATTTGGCCAACTCGATAAGCGATTTTTGTGCAGCGGCTTGCATATCCTTCTCGGGGCTCTCATGGTACAGTAGCAAAATATCCATGGCGCGCATGATGAACGCCTCCCACAGCTCGCGCTCGTGCTCCAGCTCCTCTTTCTCTCCTTCGGTCTTGAATACAGGACGTAACTTGCCTACCGCTGTCGCCGCTATAATGCGAATGCCCGCCGAAGGATCATCCATGCGCTGCATGGTTGCATAAGCCAGCGGTTTAAGCGCCTCCACCGACATGCCCTGGAAATAGCACATAGCCTTTATGGCATAATGACGCGTGGTCACATTGCGATCCTCTAGAAGGCTCGGCATGTGCTTGGCTAGTCCCGGCAACACCTCGCGCGCCTCGTCCTTAGCACCTTGTGCCAAGGCACACAACGTGGCCATGGCCATGGACCGCATGGCCTCGCCGTGGGCGCCAGCTTTCCAGATTAAATGGGGCTCTACAATTTCACTGGCGAAGTTGCTCAACAGCTGTGAGCTCTGCTCCCGTTCCACGCGAACTGTTGCTGACCAGGACAGTGCTGCTATCGATAGGATGCTAAAGATGCGCACCTGGGCCGTGTCGCAACAATGTTCAAAAACGATTTTTATCTTCTCGATGAGCTGCGGTAGATAGGTGGAACGTATTTGGGCCAGGTGAATGAGGCCGTACAGCAGCAGGACAGGTTCTGCATTCTCGTCCAGCGCAGCGTCTAAATTCTCCACATCAAGGAGTACAAGAGCGAACCAACGTTCGTGCAGCTCAGCCAGCGTGGTCTCCTCCAGCTGCACAAGACGTTTTAAAATTACTTGACCCCGCTTGACATCATCGGTGTCCTCGTTATTAAGGGAGTAGGACAATGCCATTACCTTCATGGCTGTCACGTAGACATGCTCATACAGTTCCTTTAGCTCCTCTATTGAGGCTGTAACTTTACTGGACTTGTCCAACACGGTCTCCAGCGTTTTTAGTATGTACAATTGAAAGCCCGGCTTTAGGGTGTGGGAGTAATCCGAACATTTCAACAGCTTGCATAGACGCTGCAGATGCTCATAGGTACCGCCCAAGGACGCAGTAAACATGTAGTAGAAACATTTGAGATAAGATTCACGAGCATTGCGCTCCAGACCATCGAAGCCATGATTGATCCATGCGGCGCAGCACAGCAGGCGTCCCAACAGATCTGCCACCTTTTTAGCTTCTGCTGCGACCTCGGGCTCACTGTCGCAGCAGGCGTGCGACACATCCGGATAGATCTCAAAGAACTTGGCCGTCATTGCCGACTCGGCGTGCAGGATGAACTGATAAAGCAGCTTCAGCGAGTGCAGGCGCACGTTGTCCTTCCAGTCGCTGGTCTCACGCGTGATAAGCTGCAGCAGACGCAGTGCGCGCTGTACCAAGCCCCGACAGCCAATTGTTGGACGTTGCACGTCAGCCGGATAGTTATCCACGGGCGGATCACATATCTCCTGTTGTGAAAGCTCCGCCTCATTCTCATCGTAATACTGCTTACCACACTGCTCCCAGAGCGGGCGTATGTGCGACAAGACTTCCGGCGAGTCGTCCTTAAGGCAGCATAGCACCAATGGTAGAATACGTTCAAAATACGAGTAGCGATCCGGAAGCTCGAGCAGCATCAAAACACCCATTTGACCACATTCACGACGCACCAACGGCATCGAGTCCATCAGCAGCGGAGAGACCTCTGCAATCAGCCTGCGCATGCCCTCCCCGCTGGGATCCAAGTGTAAACTCACCCTACCGATGGCCTCTACAGCCGAAATGCGGGCCGCCGAGTGTCTATGATTCAGCATTCCGTATAGGGCCACAGCTAGTGACTCTGTGTATGGACGTATTTCCATTGTGTCGGCCACGCGAGCCAACTGCACCAGTGTGGCGCAGCCTTCCCGCTGCACAGCCGCATACGCATCCTTGATAGATTTAATCAACACCTTGACCACCTGTGGATAGCACTCACGAAAGACGCCTACATTGCCCATGAGCGCATATTTGCGCAGCATAAGATGCAGCTGCTGAATGTAGAGCAAACGTATCTCCTCACTGGGCTCCACCGTCTCCGTCTGACCCATGCGCTCTGCCAGCGTCGACACCACGTTCAGCAGGTGAAAGTCAAGGGGCGGCAAACGCTCTAGGAATGCGGTTACGGCCAACACGGCTCGATCTCGCACGCTCTCAAACCGATCTCCGTAGCATTTGAGCAGATGCAGATACAGTTCATCAAAATCAGCTGCCACAGCTTCGGTGCTAACGGTATTTGGCGCCTGCTCGCATAGCTCTCGCAGTTTCAATAGCGTGGCGCCGCGCTTGCGATGATCGCTGCTCTCCAGTTCGGCGCAAATCAGCTCTGTGTCCAAATCGAAGCTCATTTCGTGTATTTCAAGATTTTTTGCGTACGCTTCTTGAGCTATTGCCAGCTGGATTTTCACTTGAGTTGTGCGCGCTGTAAAACGAAAACGTAAAACGAGAGACGTCAACAAGCACCGTCAAATGCATCGGTTGCTACGATACACAAATTCGAATTATTCACATTGTTTATTTTGTTTAAACGGAGTCGCCACTTGCCACTCTTGGCAACAGCGTGCGCGAAACTTTGCCGGCTAATGCCAAAGATCAGCTGTTCGTGCACAGCTGACAACGGTGCGTAACAGTGTTGCCGACGGGCGTCGATCAGTGTTGTTAAGCGGCAGTTGAGCGCGCTTTTTGAAAGTACGTATTGCTGTTGCTGCTGCAGCCATGCCTTATTGTTTGCTCAACTAATTAACAAGTCATAAATGAAATTTCCCTGGAAACTTGGTGCGCAATTTGTGCCGCTGTCTTTTATGAGCGACCCAGGTGGACTCATTAAAAGCGGTTTCGCTTATCTTCGATGCAGGTATCTAATTGCGGTGTCGTTTCTTATCAGCAACCAGCTAACGAGCGACAATATCTAAGATTGATTGCCAGTGCTAGCTGTTTTGGGGAAGGGTGGGCGTTTGACTTCCTGATAAAAAAATCACATAAAATGCCTATTTTTATCGAGCGAAACTTAATTGCGTTTTTGGGTCACTAAATTGGGTTATAAAAGTGGGCCGGGCAGTCAAATAAGCAGATAAGTTGTCAGAATTTTTTAAATGTTTTTAATTTATGCCATAGATAGGCCTTGTAATCGCAGCTTAACAATAGCCTAATGTTGTTCAGTTAAGTTAACAAGATGAACTAGTTAAACTCTTGTCTTATGCTATATTAAGCAAGTGGGTGGCTGAATAAAGATTTATATCTAATTTTGTAAGCCATAAACTTTTAAGTAGCTTCATTTGAAAACAATACATTTGAAAATTGGTTAATATATGCACAAAAAAATACGCTATCACAGTAGCTTAAGTGGCATTTACATCAAAGATCCTGTTACCCAGCTAATCGTAAATAGTGTTTATAGCTCTCATTTGTGTTTGTGAATATTTTATCCCAGCAAAACTCAAAATATTTTTGATACCATTACGGAATTTTTTAATTTCGCTTTTGCCATTTCATTTGTGTGCCCCATTTGAAGCGAGAGGCAGCTCTATATTGACGCGTTCCACATCCACAGCATATTTTATGTGGTTGTATTTTGTGCTTCGTTTTTGTCGGGGCTGCGTCAAAAATTGTTGTTGTCATTTTTATTGAAAGCCGCCGCTGCACGTAGGAGACCGGCAACATTTATAACTTTTGTGCACACAATTCGATTTCATACCTTTTTGTTACTCTGGTGCGGCAGCGCCGTCAACGCCGGCCGCGCTGGTGGCGGTGGCAGAGACAGCGACAGAGTCGCACGCTCCAAAGCAATTAAGCGCATGAATCAGGTTCAGGTTCGTTCCATGGGCAAAGGCAGGGCAATACGCGAGTGTTTGCCATAGTTTCTTTGTGTGAGTGTGTGTGTGTGTGTGTGAGTATGCTTGGTGTGTGACCATGCCGCTTTAATAAAAAACAACTCATACAAACACTCAGTCTTGCATTCGCAAACACAAAATACAAATACATATATATGTCTGTGTATGTGTATGTGTACACAGATACAGATACAGATACACACCGGCCCAATAAACTTAATTGATATGAAATGAAGTCATTTGGCAAAATCACTGGGAGAGTAATGGACCGCGTTTATTCAATTTGATGTCTGACTGGCAGACAGTATGCATATATGTATGTACATATATGAATGTAGTATATATCAATCGTATTTATGTGCTTATGCATATTTTTATATCTTTTTGAAAGCAATGGCGATTGTGAGTGCGTGTGATTGTGTGTGTGAGTGTGTGTGATTTTATAGCTAAAATGATTCAATTAAAATAACATTTTAGCAGCGCAGTACGGAAGCCGCATGACTGCATATTGGCCGCAATGGAAACTTGTTTGCTCTTATGATAAAGCCAAAATTGGCTGTGTTATTATAGTACCCACATACACACACACACCACACACACAGACACACAGAAACACACACTCGCAATTAATAATTATACGCACAGCACATTCAGCTGCAACAGCTACAAGATACAGCAAATAACGCTACTCAGATACTTGTATTCGTGCTTGTTGGATTGCTTTTTGTCATGCTGCGCTCTAATTTGCTTTTACCGACTCTGAAATGGACTTGTTACAGCTGCCGTTTGTCGTTTGTCGTTTGCAGTTGATGTTGCATTTGCTGTTGCAGTTGCCAATGCCTGGCTAAATGCAAATTTTCCAATTGATTGGAATGGAAATGGGCGTGCTGTAAGCAGCGACGCTGGCAGCGACGTTTGGCACTGTGGCCGCTAATTAGTTTCATTTTTCAACGGGCAACAACTGCGTCGATTGCCCGCTTAAGTGACTGACTTAATGACTGAGTGACTGACGGCACCAATCAACTGCCTGACTGTGGCTCTCCGTCTCAGTCAAAGTAATACAAGTATGTTTGTGTGTTGATTGAGTGCTGGCTGCGCTGTCCCTTTGCCGGTCTGTATGTTTGTGTGCTGCGATTTCTCGGAATTCCGTTTTGATTAGAAAAACAGCTAATGGACTGCCCTCATATGCATATGCCAGTTCCGAGCTGCTCACTGGCAGCCGCCCCTTCACCGCAACTGACCCCCCTCCAAGCCCACCAGCTCTTGTTGTTCATATGGAATGAGCTGAAATCATCAAGCGCTTGCCCCATACTCAATTAAGTGCTTAGCCTCTTAACTATCATGTAGACGCGTCCTAGCATAGCTTATTATTGTCATATCATTATAAGTAGCTCGTTTCTTTGCGTGCCTCATCATAGAGTACAATCATAAAAATCTGGTGCCTTAAAACTTCTGCGCCTTTTCTTAATTGCTTTTCAATTCGTGTAAGCTGCTCTGAAAATTAAAATTTAATTATTGCCAAAAAAATTGAGCCCGCATTTGCGTACAATTACTTTGTATCAAATAATTATAATGAAACTTACAGTAATTGTTCGCCGATAAGAACACGCTGATCGCCTTGATGTTTTTGCAAGTCGAAATAGGCCCCTTCATATATCAATCGAACTTATTGAGACTGAATCAATAAATGTAAGGTGGGGCTATTCCCAAAACTATTTCAGATTTTATTTAGACATCGAATGTAATCCTTTTTGATCATTCATCCGATTTAGACAAGGTGCTAACTCGCTCCCAACTAGTATCAAGCTCTTTCAGTGAAGCGTTTTCTTCCAATGTGGTGCTTATGTAGTTAGTTGGGTGAGCAATTGTTCATAAATAACAGTAGAGAGCCGAAATAGGTTCAAATTAGATCTTACAAGTTCTAGTTGGGCTGTCTATATTACGAGTTTCTTGAAAGACATACCCCTTACCTGCAACTTAAAACGCTAGCCATTCCAACGTAACCTAACTCAATTGTCAACTTATTTTCATTAC
Source organism: Drosophila kanekoi (assembly GCA_037075305.1). Lineage (NCBI taxonomy): Eukaryota > Metazoa > Arthropoda > Insecta > Diptera > Drosophilidae > Drosophila > Drosophila kanekoi. The sequence continues at coordinate 911,058 of JBAMCE010000665.1, forward strand.
CCAATAGCTAATTAACAATTAGAAAAAAATCTGTTAGCAAGCTCCTACTTAACTTGTCTACCACATGTTCTAATCTGGCTAAGCTTTAAGCTCTTCCAGCTCTCTTTATTATTGTGAGCTTTCCAATCTAGTTAATTATTAACATATGCTTACGTTACAGTGCCCGCCACCCCCCGCTCCCAGATGGCCGCCCCGACCTGAAGGAGCTCTGTGCACAATTCTCGGCAATTCGCTCTGCTCTGCAGTTCTTCAGTTTTTGTAGTTTTTCCCATTCGCATAATTGCTGCAATGTATTTGGGTTGTTTTTCCTTTTCCCTGTTCGTTTACTTTTTGCTAGTATTTGCCTTACATTTTCTGTCAACGGCGCTTTGTGCTAATTTACTGCCTGTTCTATGGCCGCCCTTGCCGCACCCCCGTCGCCACTCAACAAGCTAAGCCCCCCTTCCGCTCTCCTGCGCTCTTCTCCATTCATAGCCAGCAATTTGAAGCATCGCATGCGGTTTTCGTTTAAACTCGCAGCGCGTTTATTAAACATATGCTTTTGATTTGTGATTTGCGCCTTTGTTTTATATTTGTTATTTATTATTTGTTTATTTGCACTATTAGCGCGAAGTTGGGGCGAAAATATGGTAACACGAGACGCCAAATGTTTTTGCATTTTGCGTAATCGGCGGCGGTATTTAAATGCCATCAATTGAGTTTGTTTGCACAGTTCGCGGCAATGCAGACTGACCAGTTTGGCGGTCAGTCGGTCTGTCAATCACTTAATCCGTCAATCAGTCAATCAGTCAATCAGCAGCCAGTCGTATATCACAAAGCAGTTTCAGTAACAATTTAATTAACTTAAGAGTGTAATGAGAACCAGTTATGCGATAAACATCAGCGCGTCAGACGAGCGCTTGTTTATCAAACGTGAATATGAGCTTGAGAATGTGCGAGTATCTATTGCCCGTAGCTGTGAATGAAATTGGAAATGCCTTTTAATTATGCATAATACGTATGGTATTTTCTATATAAAGACCCAGCGATAACGTTGGAATAACACCAAAGCGCTTCGCAAGAATCAGAACCGTTTTGCTAAATAGCTAAATAGCCTGGCATGTCTTGATGTAGATACAAAAACAGCTTGAGATAAAGAAATTGAAAGAGCAAAAGAGAGAGAGAGGCGAGAGAGAGAGAGGGAATGAGACTAGTTAATGTCGGTTATCTCACATGATATGAGCTGTGAGTTGTCATGGGTAATTTTATTGTATGTGGCCGCCTGGCGTATCTACAAATGTATCTATCTATCTATGTCTGTATATGCCGCCGCTTGGCTAAAATTACAGATTTTCTTCGACTTTCATTGAATCATTTCTTTGTCAAGACTAATTTAATGTACTCTAGTATAGGTCGCTCTGCTCAAGGACACCTCATTCTTATGCATTTGTTGTTTACATTGTTGTTTTGTTTACATTTGTAATAGTTACAGTAGTTTTCCTGCGTTTCTGATTGCTAATTCGCAATTAGCGATTCACGTTTAAAATAACTGTGTGTGGGTGTGTGTGTGTGTGTGTGTGTGTTTGCTGTGGCTGACGTAAGTTGTGTGAACTGGTATGGTGGTCAGGTTAACTGCAGTTAATTAGCTAAGATCAACAAGAAGCAGTTGCATGCATTTCATTGAGTAACATGTCAACTTCATGGTAGAAATTGCAATAGAACTCTCCAAAATTTAACAGTAGAACAGAAGATACTCAGCCAAATCTTCAGTTTCTCTGAATACGACTGAAGTATAGACTAAATAATATATTTGACACTATATAAGTTAGACCCAACCCAAGCCATATCTGATGTATGCCAATTTCAGGTAGATAATTGGTTTGACCTGTGAACCTTACTCGCGAACTGGAAGCTCAGGTAATTTGAGAATTTTAATTTGATTTGTATATTACATTTATGGCATGATAAGACAACGTTTACAAAGTAGTTGCTTATATTAATTGACTGTGATTAATAGGAATTGATTTCAAATTAGGCATTTTTCCACAGTGTGTTAGAGATCTGATGCCGTGCACGTGTCCAGGTAAAGATGTCATTGGTATGTCATGTACCAGAATTGTTTTGTAAAAGTGTTTCGAATACTGGGTACTGATAAGGACATGTTATTCATGTTGATTTCGTTATCAGGGCGTTGAAACGCCTAAGCGGATTTGACCCGTCAGTTAACACGTATTTAAAACTGGTCACAGATTGATAGGCTTCGACGAAAAAAACCCCCCAGCTATAAGTATTCTATTTGTTAACACAAAATTTATTGACTAACTCGGCAATGTCACTTACCTCAGCGCCAAGCGGTTAATTGTATCCGAAAAGCCAAGGCGAAACTGAAATCCAATTAAATGTTTTTCCTTGTGGCCAGCTTGATTATTTTATTTTTTTTGTCTTTTGTTTTTGTTTGTTTTTTGTTTCTTTTAGCTATTAATAGCTTTGTTTTGAAAGGTCACGTTTTGTTGTCGTCGCTGTTTCACATATCCTTTTGATAGGCGAGTTTTCACTAAAACCTTTTCCGTCGCTGTTGCTGTTGGCGATAATCCTTAATTAGTCTAACGAGTCGCAAATTAATCCACTTTACTTAATTAAAATGTGGACAAATGAAACGAGTATAAAAAATATAAATGTCTGATCATTATAATTAAAAACTGACGAAATGAACAACGAGTGAGAGAGAGAGAGCGAAAGAGAGAAAGAGAGAGATAGAGAAAGAGGGAAAGAGAGAGCGAGTGAGAAGGACAATGAAATGTAATTAATTCATTAGCCAGCCAGTTGACAATTATTGATTATGGTTTTGCCTTTTTCAGCGAAAGTTTTGCACGTTTTATTTTTTTGGGCAAATTAATTTGAATGCATTTCGTTTGCTTTGCTGCATTAGTTACACGATTTGTTATTGCCAGCACGTTAACAATTTATTTAATTTTTAATTATATTTGAATGCGTTCTGGTTTCATAATTGCCAGCCCATTGTCTGGCGTTGGGCATAATGTTTGTGATTCAATTAAATGCATTTCATTATTTGCGCACAATGACAATTTGCAACAACGTTGCCTTCTTTCCTATTTGTCTCGGTCTGGTTTTTAATTTTTAATTAAACTGTCAGCTGCATTTAGATTCGGCTACATATTTCATTTGGCATTCACTTAACATTTATATTATGCATTGTGCGTTATTTATTATATACTTTTTCTGGCATTCGAGCCTAAGCAAACGCGCCTAATTGCTTATTGAGTGAAAGACTCGAACAGATCCGAGCAGACGCTAGAAATTTTAATTTGAAATAACTTAATGAATCAAAAAGGTATAGAAACTATTTACAAACGGTTGAAATAGCTCGCAGTTTACGAGATATATCTTCTTTTCTTGCCGTTTCCCTCTCGCTTCCCTCAACTCTAAAGAACTTAATAGTTTCCGACATATCTTTTGTAATTAAAATATTATTGTTTGCGCTTATCTAAATGAATTATTCGAGTTATGAACACATTCACATTCGCGCTTAAACAATAAGAACGAACAGAAATTGATTGGAAGAAATAAAAACGATTTGTTTTATTGTTTTTAATAGCCGCATTTTGGACACTTGACAGCTAGCTGGGTGGGGTAAGCATGAGGGGGGATGGGGGAGGGGGTTGTATACAGGTCACACAGAAATTGCTGGGCTGTTTAACTGGCTTTCAATGTTTTGCTTGCCAATTTGAAATTAATTGCGTTTATTTAATTGTTTACTTTTGTTAACGTTGTGCACGTACCGACAATTAAAACTTGAACTTTTGGAATAAAAAGCAATTTCTGCATTTTTACATATTTACATATTTGTAGGCAAAAAAGAAGAAAAAATATAGTTATTTATTTTTAAGTTGTTATTAACATGCGCACACAGCAATAATAACAACAGCAGAAGCGACGGGTAATTAATATGAAATGAACACACGGCCGGGGCACCGGCAATAAAGCGTACTTCAATTTGCGACACGCACACACACACACACACACACGCACACACACATGCACGCACACACATGCATGGATATAAATGGTTTATATATAACACCTAGGCCAAAACAGAATTTAATTGGGTAATTGAAATATTTTTGTGAAAATTACAAATTCCATTTTTGCACACGCTCATAACTTATTTATGGCCAGCTTCGGAAAGCAATTGCCGGACCCGAGATGGGACAACAGTGCGGCTGCGTAACCTGTCATCGCGCCAATTGACAAATTGGTCGACTTTGCCGTTGTCGTTGTCGTTGCCGTTGCCGGTGCCGTCGGAGCGTGCGAAAATACTCAAAAAAGAAAACAAACCAAATGTAGTAAGTGGGCAACACAGTTCAAGCGCACAACAATAGAGCAGCTTCAAGTGCGACTGTGTATCTGTCAGATACACAGACGCCACACGGCAGCAATTAGCGCCGTGAGCACAAGTGCTTATTGTTGTTGCCGCGCGTTGTCGTTGTTATTGTTGATGATGATGATAATTGAGCACAGAAATTGTTGTCGCCGTCTTATAAATTTCATTGCTGATTGCCGGCGGCCAGCGAACGCAGCACAATATCAACAAATTAATGAAAATGCCAAGCAAAAATCACATAAAAACCAGACAGTCCGATATATATGTACATATATATATTGTATAAATATCTATATGTATGTATGCACGCATATAATCCTATATGGTATGCATGTATGTAGGCCTGTATGGGCCATATGCATAAGTAAATATATTGCTAAATGAATGCTGCTTGACGTTGTTCGGCGCGCTAATTCTTTTGGCCAGCAAATGCGACAATAACAAACAGCCGAAATGCTAATTAGTTTCATGTGTGACTAATGGATGGATGAAACGGCACAAACACAAACACATACGCACACACTCGTACACACACACACACACACACGTTCTCAGATACTTTTACACATGCGTGACTGCCATTGCTCTCTTTGCTCTTGCTGCTGTTCTTGTTGTTGTTGTTGTTGTTGTTGTTGCAACACACTTAATTAAAATAGTACACTGTGCGACTCTGAGGGGGTCGCTACGTTTATTCGTTCTATTTTAATAGACTGTGCCTCATTATAATTACGTTTATAATAGGCCGGCGCGTAAATTGAATTTGACTTTAGATACGTCAACGTCAAAATATGCTCCGCTCCTTCTGCTTCTGGTACGTCCCGGCTAACCGTATCCGGCCGAACCACTTGTGCTATAGCGTTAAACGTTTTGCGCGTACGCGTCCCGTCCAAGTTATCCACGCCGACGATGACGCTGGCTATTTGTGTGCTTCAAATGGGCACCGACAGCACAATCCGATATCGAATACCGACCACGACAAGCGATTCTAAACGACTTCTGAGTGAATGCTATAAAGCACGAAAACGACGCCGACGACAACGGCGAAGGCGACTGCGACGACGACGACGACGACGACGACGACGACAACAACGATGGCAACGACAACAACCAACAGCCAACGACCGATGACGACTGGAAACTGTTGCTGCTGCTGCTGCTGTGGCTGTGAACTGCGCCGTGCAACTATTTAACGACGACTGAATGTGGCAATTATGTATCTAGATACATTTTGGCCAAGCGCAGCGCCGGCGTCGCTGCTGCCGCCGCTGTTGGCGCGACGCGCTCTTCTGTCTGTCTGGCTGTTTGGCTGTATGTGTGGGGATTTTGTGTGGGGGTTGCTAAACGAGGCAACCATCATAAAGCATATTACTATAATTACAATTATGCTGCGCTCTCACACGCACACACACACAAACACATATCCATACATACATACAGACAAATACGAACACGCTCTGTCAGATACATAGCGGGAGATACAAACAGTCGCGGCGCACGTGAACATAACGCACGGCTATAAAACACACAAATACACAAATTTTCATATGCATTACGGCTTAATTGTATCTGTAGCTATTGTTGTTGTTATTGCCGTTCCTATTGCTGTTGTTGTCAGTGTGTGAACTCATAAATTTATTGCTGGCCGCTGTGGATGTTGCTGCTGTTGCCGTCAGCAACATGTTGCTGTTGCCATTGCTGTTGCCATTGCTGTGAGCGCCTGGGCATTTGTATCTTATTGCCGTTCCTCACTCTGGCAGCGCAGTCTGTTGCGCTGGCAGCGACGTCTGCGCCGCTTGTTGGCCGATTATTAAATGCTGAATGTATTTTATAGCTTTGATTGTTGTTGCTGCTGCTTTTGCTGTTGCTGTTGCTGTTGCTGTTGTTGCCGGCTGTGCATTGAGGCAGCTTCAGCGCTCCCGCCAGTATCTTTTTGCATTGCAAATTGCCGACGTCGCTGGCATCGTTGGCATCGCTCGCTGGCTTGCTGTGAGTTTGTTTTTAATTCTCTATAATTGAGTTATATGTACTTTAATAAGTTGGCGGCGGATGCTGCGTTCGGATTGGATTGGCGATGTTGCTGTTGATGCTGCTGTCGCAACGGGTGCTGCTTTGGGGCGTTCGCTCGCAGCAATTCATATTGTTGCTGTCGCGTCGGCGTTGAAGTCGACGTCGACGACGACGACGACGACGACGTTTAGCGCTAATTAATGCTGAGCCAACAGCTTTCGATTGCTTTTTATTGTTTGTGCCCGGTGCCCGGTGCCTGGTGCCTGCTGCCTTCTACTTGGCTGCTTTTGTCTTTCGTTTTCTTAATTGTTCACTCAGATTTATAATTTGATTAATTATATCGATGCCAATTCGATTCCATACTGCTCTCATGCTTGGATTTCATAGATTTCCCATTTTTTTCAAATGATATGTATATATATATTTTGAATAATTGCTTTGTTGTTGTTGTTGCTGTTGTTATTGGTTTAGCTGCTGCTGTTTGTGCAATAATTGGTGTATAATTTCATTTCCTGAGAACTCTGCGCCGGGTCGTGGGCCAACAAATGCTTTCATTGTATTTTAATGTCGTAATTCACAGCGCTTGGGCAAATTAGTCAGCTAAGCAGTTTGTTATACGTATACACAATATTTATGTACTATAAGCGTACAAATATATGTACATATGCGCGGGCTCAATTAGCTATAAGGGCGCAAGTGTTCTGTGTGCTGCGTTTATTAATAGGCGTTATGCTATCGATAAGGCCGATTAGTCATCATAAATTTAACAAGCAACAAACGAGGAGATATTTGACTTTGACGCATTTCAAATACTCTTTTCAACATGATCAATAAATAATACACAAATAATAAGTATTTGGATAAATAGCTATATGAATCTCCCGGTGTGTATGCCAAAGTGCTTAGAGTGAAAGTTAGCTAGCAAAATACTCGCCGGTGGCTACGGCAAAAAGGAAAGGCAAATGCCTCAGCAGGAGCAACAACTCACTTCGAATTATCACGGGTTTCCTTTCAGGTCATTGGACAATTCGCAAGCACTTGCCAGTCTTAAAAAGCAATGAATCTGAAGAGCAGCTATAAGTAGGCTGATGCTCTGTCAGCCGGGCAGTCAAACCTTGATGAGACTTTTAAAGACAGGGAAAGTCCATGCATTCTTGATAGGACGGGATAAAAATATGCTCTTCTTGTTTACAGGTGAGAGACACAATAGAGTCAAGCACTTGAATCCACAATGAAAATACTAATAATAATCATAATAATAATATCACAATATATACTAATACAAGATGATACATTGATAATTATTTAAAATATTGTTTATTGTTTATAATATATATGTATAGGCAAATCAGAAAATATAGTCGCTTAATGATATAAAAGGGTTTTGCTGACTAAATGAACTCCATGAACTCTGGGTAAATGATCAACAACACAGAGAAAAGAGAAAAACTACAAAGAAACAACAACTACTTTTGGCGGAAACATCATTAGCAATCTCCATAAAAATAACAATACGACAACAACTACAACTCTCATTTTAATAGAATTAAGTCGGGCCATGGCGAAGGGCATGCAAATAAATAATAAATGAAAACAAGCTCGAACTGGAAATAGCAACTAAAAAGTACAGAAAATAAAAATATGTAGATATATGTATACCCCTAGTTATGATGTTGATGTTGTAGCTGAAGATGCACAAGATGAAGCAATTTGAATGCACTTGAGGCACACACACACACTCACATACACAAGACTCACTGAGTGCTGCAAGTGGCAAGAAGCAGCATATTTAACTGCATGCAAAACAAATTGTGTTGTGCCTTTGACGATTGTCGGTAGTTGGAGTCAAAGCAGCGCACGAATTTTACTTGGATTATTATTGGCTTACTTTATGCAATAAATACGACGACGTTGACGAGGACGAGGACGAGCTCAAAATACAGCGGGAACGACTGCGATGGTCGTTAACGCAAAACGTCAATTTACAACTGCGAATGTGATTGTGAATGTGAATGCCCAACAGCGCCAAACGAGCCAGGCAACATTGGCAGCCATGGACGGCAACGTGGCGATGGCAACATGTTGCGTGTCAAGGATGGCTTCGCAACATGCGGGGCCCAATGCAAGGCGCTACGAAAAGTACAAGCAAATAAACTTATTATAAATATCTCCACTTAAGCCAAGCCGACGCTGACGCCGACATAGCTGTTGTTCTTGTTGTTGTTTGTATTACTGTTGCTGTTGCTGCCAACGTCGCTGTGGGGGCCCCATTTATGCTGCGAGCCAACAATGAGATACAAATGCGCACACGCAAAGCTAAATGTGCTCTCGTTCACATAAACACACACACACACGCAACCTCACACATATAACGAGAGTCCCGACAGGCGGACAGATGAACGGCTGTCAAGTCGCAATAAGCAACAAAAGCATTAAATGATGACAACAACATTGCGCTTAATGGACTGCCACTGCCGCGTTCGCGTCTCAATCCAAAGTGCATTTTGCGCGCGCTCTGCCTCTCTCTCACTTTTTTTCTTTCTCTCTCACACACTCTCTCTTGCTTGGTCTCTCTTTCACTCGCAATCTTTCTCTCCCGTTCCGTCCGCTACTGCCTTTCCACTCTTACGCACTGCTTATATATACTGACTGTTTGCTCTTGGCTTGCGTTATAAATCCATTATAATAAAATCATTTTGTTGTTTTATTAGTTCGGCAACATGTTGCCGCTGAGCAGTCAAGTGCTTTCGCAACATGCTGCGCTGCTCATAAATATTGCAAGTGTTTTCAATTAGCTCACATTCTGTGACTTTCATATTAAATGAGAGCGCGCCTGCATGTTTCTCCCCTTACATGAGTATGCGAGTGCCAGAGTTCGTATGCATGAGTGTGTGTGTGTGCGTTTACTTGTGTGTAAGTAGCTTGGGTCTGGAGCTGTTTCCAATTATAAATTGCAAGGCGCAAGTGGCGTAATTAAAAAAGAAAATAAAGTATGAAAAGCTTACTTAAAGGTCAAAGTTTTTGAGGTCAGCTGAAAAAAAGGTCAGTGCAGTTTCTTAGTCGACTTTTAGCAGCTGGCAATCAACGCACTTCCGAAACGTTTCCACTTCATACTCTCACCACAATGTCAATCGAAGCACTCCCCCTGTGCAATTGTGTGTAAGCAATAATGGTGTGTGTGTGAGTGTATTTCTGAAAGCAATTTCCGCTTGTGTCCGCAATTAAAAAGCAATATCGTTCCGAGTAGACGTAAACACAGAATTGAATTGAATTTTTATGATGTGTTTGTTAAATGGTTTCATAAATGGCAAATATTCTAGCCCGGCATTTACACCATACCTAAGCACTTACATCAAAAACACACACACACACACAAACACACACACACAAAACAGCACACACAAAAGTCACAGGCGCACAGCATCAACGAGCCAGACTCCAACTCTTCAGATACATTTGTTTGTATGTGTACGCATGTGTACGTGTGCGCGCACAACTGTAACTGCAAAATTGTGGCTGCAGCATAAATGAGACCGAAACGAAATCAAATTGTTGAAGGCAACGGCAGCAAATAGCCAGGGCCAGAGTTGGCATATGAACACACATATTGAACTTGCCGCAGGATGGGTTTGCTGCATGATTTTTGGAATCTATCTGGGGGGACTTTACTCTGGAACACGGGCGTGCTGTTTGCGTCCATGTGTTTCATTAGCGCATTTATGCAATTTTTAAATGGACTGTGACATTTCGGATGTGTGAAAACTTTATGGAAAATGACTAAATGAATTGAATTCTTTGCAAGTTATTTCAGATATTAAATGTCATCAATGTAGCTTAAAATGGCATGGTATATGGGTTCGCATATATACTTGTTACTTATTACTTGTTACTGCTCAAAAATATTTAATTAATATGTTTTTTACCTTTCCTTTATTTAGCCAACTCTACAAATATGTATTTGATTATCAATGGATGGATCATTATTATATATCAATTTTGTTTACCTCTTAAACACGTTGTTAGCTTAAAAGTGGACAAGTTGGTTAGATTTGCGGACAGCATACATTTGTAGATTTGATAGATAATAAGATATTACAATCCTTTTGTATATCATCATCAGAGCTGTACGAATTGAAATGAATTTGATTGTATAAGTAGGCGATATGCTTATAGGTATATTCAAATGCAGGCAGTATATCTTGCAATTAAGCTTCAACCTAAAGAAAAAATCATTTAAGTATCTCGAAAAACAAATTCTGTTGACATCTTCTCGTATGCTTTTACGACACAAACCTCCCCGTGAAAACTCAATCTGTTTTCTGTTGAACGCAGCTTCTCCAAAACTTCATTTGCGGCATGCCACGACCCTGATTAAGTTTATGCACGATGAAATTTCGCAACCCTGCTCATTAACATCGATGCCGCCCCACACTCCCCCAGAGGCGGAACAATAAGGGTTTTTTGTCATTCCGCCATTAATGTTCAGTCAATAAAATGTCATAATTAAAAAATAATTCTGCCCATATTGAGAATGCGGCATTTGCGGCTGCAACTCCTGCTGTTGCTGTCGCTGTCGCTGTTGCTACTGCTGCTGCTGCCAGAATGACCTTAATTGCTGGCGTACGTGTGGCAGCGATTCATGTGCAGCACTCTCAGTGTGCCAGTGTGCGTTTTGTGTGAGTGCCAGCCTGTGTGTGGCAGCAAGTGAGCCTGTGTTGCAACTGTCAAATGAATAAAATTAAGTGTAGCTGTGTCCCTGTTGTTTTTGTTGCTGCTGCTGCTGCTGCTGTTCGCGTTGCTCTTTCGCACGATACAGCAGCAACAGCAACAGCAGCTGGTTGGCAGGATATGTTGTTGCACTAATTGAATGTGGCAGGCATTCAGTACACGGACAGAAAGTTGAGCTTGTCTTTCGCCACAGCCTGCTGCACTTACCATCTCGCTCTGCCTGCCAACGTGGCGATTGTGTGTGTATCTCAGTATCTGTGTGTGTATATGTGTCTGTATCACTGTCGGGCAGACAAGTAGCTTCATTTTTCGCCACAATTCGTATTCGCATTTTAAGTGCAACGGCATACAGATTGCGATTGCTGTTGACATGGCAATGCAATAAAAGTTTGCCTCGTTCTGCTGCAACTGCAGCAGTGGCAGCAAAAGGCTGCATCAGAAGGCAGAAGGCAAATGTCAGACGACGGCAATTGTTTCCCATTATTGCTTATGCTGATGATTAAGAGCACCAGGCGCTCGCTGTACGTTCCCCATTGGGTCGACGACGACCACACAAAAGCCATCAGCTGGCGGCAGATTAAAATGTGTTAATGGTTCGTCCTACACACCCACACACATACACACACACACAAACAATCAGAGAGAGACAAGCACATATTGCATTGTTGATAGCAAGGAGTTTGCAAATTGCCATCAATTAAAATTACAAATTCAATTGCATTGCTCAGTGAATTCTCATTGCATTTGCCTTTGTTGACTGGCTCGCCAGAGAAATAAGTAAACATCACTTTTAAATTTAATATGCAACTCAATTGTGTATCAACTATAAGTTTTCATGCTATAATTGTATTGCCTTTTCGTTCGAGACAATAAAACGGAAATCTCATTGGGACAGGGCAACGCCAATGCCAAAACAATAACTGCCTGGCATTTGTGCTGCAACATTAAAGTTTTTGAATATTTTCTAAAATATTTATAAGCATTTTGCCAGTCAAAAATGCTGTTCAGGCATTTTCCTGCCCGACTACCTGAGCTGAGTGTTTGCACTGGCGTATTGTCTATTTACTTGGGCAACAACAAACATCTGCCTTCAATCTGTGTATATTTCTGTCCGTCTATCTAGGTGTGTGTATATGTGTGTGCATCCATTCATTGTAAGTGTATCTGGCTATGGAAGCTGTCTGTTTGCGCATCTTTGCTAAATTCCAACAAGTGCTTGACTGTTAAGCGCTGTGAAATAAATACTATTGTGCTGTAAAATCAGGCTAGTGCACTCTCTAGAACGCCAGGAAACTTGATGGACATCAGCTTGAAACTGTTTGGCTATTGCAATGTATTTTTTATCTGCCAGGTATTGGCTCTCCAATGTAGATTTTCAAGATATGTATAGCACGTAAGCTTAAGGATTGGGTTGGTCTGATTGCAGAAATCCTTACTATGACAAGTTGTTTATGTTTGTCTCTGGCATTTTTAATGTATCCTGTTCCAGGCAAAGGTTAAAAGTGATTATATTATCATCATTAAATTGAACATTGATATCATATATTTCGACTTTAAGATCTTCATCTTCATGAAAAACGAATATTATAATAATTGCATTTTTGCTAGTGAAAATAACATATATCTTGGCGTGTTGTACCTCGGGCTCAGTACAATCTCGACTGGCATTTTTTATCCCTGGTTACCACTGGCAACTTTCTGCAATACTGAATGTGATACATTCCTTAGAATATAAGGGCAAATACTGCTCGAATAATGTACTCAGCGGCAAGAACGACGACTTAAAAGGACTTTACAGTCAACAGACACAAACAAGAAAAACTGGAGCATCTGTTGCTGCATTGCGAACAGATAGAAAAACGGCTCAGACTTAGGCACAGTCAGGCTCAGACATTGTTAGTTGATGTTGCAGGTCTGCTGCTTGTATTTAGACAGACAACTTGCTGCAGTCGCAGGTATCTCGATCTGCATTTCCAAAAAGGAAGCCGAACGACCCAACGGATGTGCCAAGCGGCCCACCCACGCCACTTACGCTGAAAAGCATGTTTAATGTTGCTTACTTTGCTATCCATTTGCTATATCCCATGGATGTCGTTGGCTCTGTTGCTGTTTTTGCTGCCGTCTTTACTAAATGCTTGCATACATATATTTTCCAGCAATTTGTTACATGTACTTGGCCCTGTCTCTCTCTCTCTCTCTGTGTGCGTGCGCAATATGCTGCAGGGGCACACTTGACTTGCTTGGTAATGGTTGTAGTCGTAGTCACCGTCTTAAGCTCCGATTCACTAGACGCGCCCCCGCCCCCGCCCACGCCCACGCCCATCTTCGGTCTCCTTGGGCAGCTTCGCAAAAGTCAAGGTAGGTATTTTACTTGTGAACTGTTTGTAAGTGGAAAAGTTTGTGCACACGTTGCGCCATAAATACAACAAAAGCAACTGCGAAACCGAGCCGACTTTGGAAGACACTACAAAAAATAGATATAATACACACATACATGATAAGTATGTGATACTTAGTATCGAAAGATACAAATCTTTTGAAGCCTTACAATAGATTGGAATATACAAAGGAGAAAATCAGTTTAACCGCAACTAAAATGAATCATTTTAATAATAGGGCATCAGATGTGTTTGCTATTTGTTAACATTTTGCACATTTTTATTTTCCGAGTGAAGTTCAGCAATTTCTGTCGAAATTTGAGTTGCGAGTTGACATACTCGCATGTTTATAAGAGAGTATTCTTGTAATTTGGCAAGCTATTTGCCATTGGCCCATGACATTGAAATTACACTAATTGATAAATGGCGTTAATGGGCGGCACGGTGAAATTAGCCAACAATGCACATGGTAGGACAGCAAAGGCAACATCAATTACTCAATAAAAGGCAGGTACGATGGCTTGTAGATTGAAGGGAATTTCGAGCTGGAATTGCCAGTGGTAGATAGATCAAAAGCCATCAAATAACGAACAGAGCGACATACAATAAAGCAGAAGCAATCACATTTCATGCATTCACTGCCGTCGTGCTAACAACCCTGCCCCAACACCAAACCAATGTTAATCTGCAACCCCCAACCTCATCCTGCATTGACAAATGACTTTTATGGCTGGGGGCTGAGGCTTTGCGGGCGAAGCGGGCAAAAAGCACCACTGTCAGGGCCAGATTGCTGTTGCATTTGGTAAATTAATCAACCCTTGCTGATTTACACAGAGCTTGGGGGTCGTGGGTGAACTGTCTGCTGCTGGGCGACAAGCCATAATTACGTTTGAAATGCAACCGTTGCTTTCTTTGTTTTTAGTTCTAAGTGCCCAATCCCCTAACAGAACAGCTAAACAATTCGAAAATCAATTGCACTCAATTCAATTAGAGAGGCTCGGCAACATTGTTGCAAGTGCCGAGCTCTAAAATCAAATGTCGACTAGCCAGAACAATTGGCTGGTGGCATGCCAGGTTGCTGTGTGTGTGTGGTTGGGTGCACCACATAATATTGTTCAAGTATCTTGCAATAATAGTCGTAAATTGCCAACGCTTTGAGCTCTGCGCTTGCATTGTTTACAGCTACAGATAAAAGATAGTTGATATAGATACAGTAGATACTTCACATGTTTTATAGAATGCATTTAAATGAAAACATTTAACTTCTGACTAAAACAAAAAATGTCATTTATTACTGGAAATGGACGAAAATGGAAAAATTCAAAGTGTACGTTTTTCACAAAAGAAAATATTTTGTTAAATAAAAGAATATTATATCTACATAAACGAGTTTGTTCTGAATGATCGACTAAACGATGACCAATGCACGGCCCAGTGGGTCAGTCTTATCAACAGGACGGGAAAATGGGGAAAGCTTTGGTGTAGCTTATGTGTCGGAGCGTCGAACTAACAAGCAAGAAGTAGCTGGTTCAACTCTAGCAGCATTTGTTTTACTTTAACATTTGTATATTTAATATGTTATTGTTAACAAGTAAAATTCATAAATAAAAATAAAGAAAATAAATGAAAAGTTAATGAAAGGATTTAAAAAAAATTTAAATTTTTTATATTTTTCCAGTTGAGATTTACAGAGCATCTGATAATCGTGCCATTTAAAAGCTTGTTATTGCGGCTGCTGGCGGTCATATGCAAAATGCGTGTAATTTACAAATTTCATTGTTGTTGCTTTTGTGTGTGCAGCATTGCAATTGTGTTGCAAAAAGGGTGTACCTTCTGTTTCGATTTGTATGACCATCCAGATATACAGAAGCCCGTGCGTGTGGTTACATCCCGATGGTGGCACAAGCCCACAATTTATAAGCCTTTTGGCTACATTTTGTGGCTTTGATTGCAATTATCTTTTGAATTTTGTATTTATTTGATACACTTTGCACAATTGTACGTTCATCGGCTTTTGTATTGTCAATGCCATTGTCATTTATATCCATATGTGCACATAAACTGCAAGCAAGTTGCAAATAAAAGGGCCACAGGGTGTTGGCCTCTTGCATTGTTCATACCTGGGCTAGGATTGTGGCGATGCACTCTGACTGATAGCAGGTGTGTGGGCGTATGAGCCCTATTCAGTTTTCAATTTAGCAATTTGCCGTTTATTAATTGGCAATTTCGTGCAGTCCGTAAGCTATTTTGGAGAGCCCCTGGCCTGATGCTACTACAATAGACAATCTTGTGGCATTCAATTGACCTTTAGAGACTGGATCTATTATAAAAAAGTCATATGCCTTAGAATGGCTTTTATAGGTTTATTGTTGTTTAGCCCCCTTCTCCTCCACACACAGTGTCTGATAACATGTATGAAACTAGTCGAGGGCTTGCTGGGAGCTCAGAACTGGCCCCAGCGATTCGGCAATCCTTCGCCATTTGGATAGTTCCGACTATTCATATGCTTAATCAAATAGTTTGCAAAGTATTCACCGCGTTTCTCAGGCTGGACACACTGCACTGCTCTCCAGCCATTCGAAATGAGAGCGCACCTCTCCGGCTGCACATGAAAGGGCTTTGAAATGGTCAAAAAGCTGCGTTTCTTGCGCGGCCGTTGAGGAACGTTCACCGGTTCCAGCATGTGGTGCAATTCAATGGGTGGCTCATGCGGGGCATCCAGCAGCATGGCTACTTGGGGATTCTCCAAGCGCATTGCTTGCATCTGAGCCTCATCATGTTGCCTTTCCCAAGCGTCGTTGCCGTTGCCGTCACCGTCACCATCGCCGTTGCCGTTGCCGTCTCGATCACCGTTCCCGTTATCGTCTCGTACGTTGACAACGTTGACAGCTTCCACCTCGGGCAACTGCAGGTGTATTAGTTCGTCAACAACTCTCTGCTCCATGTGGCTGCTCTTCTCTTCTCTTTGCGTTGATTCGATTAAGTTAAATACTCAGTTAATACGGCAGTTTGAATACCTGCTAATTCGAGAAAATTCTTTGTTTTATTTTTTATATCTATTTTTGTGTTGTGCTGCTCGGATTAAAACTGAATTTAATGATTGTAAATAAAAAACAATTGTAGAAATTATTCTCCAGGCCTGCCTGACTTGTACTGAATTACTTTACATGCTGCCACTTACAGCGAAATGCGCACATTTCTCCCAAATTTGAAGTGCGAACTTCAGATCAAGGCTATTTGGGACTCGAAATCAATTTTATATGCGATAAGATACAACTGTGTATCCATTAAATACATACACTCGCTGACACACACACGCACACAAAGTCAGGAGACACATATATATGTATATGTATGTATGCCCGTATCGACAACTCGAATGCCATACAACCGTCTGGCTGCCCAGCGGCAAATGCTGCTGTTGCTCCCCAGCGTCCAGCTACAAATGGATAAATGCTGTCTGACATTTACCCGTTTCTCCCCTCGTATACACTTACATACACGCTCACACCTACAAACAAAAACCCAGCACCCACCCACAATGATTGCACGCATTTAGCCCTCTTTAACCCGGTGGCGTCTCACGTTTGTGTATGTGTGTGTGTGTGTGTGCTGTTGCTGCTGCCATTGTTGCTGCTGCTGCTGCCGTCACCATCATCATTACAAGCAATTTAATTCGTCTTAATGTTGCCATGAAGCGCGCACCGCAGCTGCTGCCCCATGTTGCTGTTGTAAATAGCTGTTGCTGCTGTTGTTTGGTCCGTGCTTTTGATGTGCTGTAAATGATGACATTATGGCTGCACAATTAATAATTTTGATTATTAAAAGTGCTTATAATAAATGTAACTCGCAATCGCAAAATTGCAATCCGCGAGCACAGGTCATCAATTCGTAGGGAAGCCGTGCGGCAATTGAGGTACCTAAATAACATTTTCGTGGGGCGCTTCATTCGTGGCTTTTAAATAAAAGTCAGGCAATCGCGTGGCAACAAACACAAACACAAACACAAGCACACATATGCAAGGCTGCGCGCATCCAACAAGTTAGCTGTCAGCAACATGTTGCTAGCAACATTTAAGCAAGGCGCCGTCGCAGTTGCTCACAAGCAGCCAATTTGGCGCTCAATTTGACTCTCGCTCTCGCTCCCTCTCGCAATCACTGTGCTCTGCTCTGTCGGACTCTCTCTCTCCCTCTGTGTGCTACTGCTGGCAATTTATTAAGGTCTATCCTGTGGCACTGTGTGTAATCACATTGTTGCCATTTTCACTTCATTATTTGCCTTTATATGTGGCAATTTTGTTTTATTGCTGGCGGCCTGGCAGCATCCTTCGGCTCATGTTTGCGTAAGCTTTGGCGCGCTCTCTGGTGTCCCCTCACCTAAGCTCTTTCTTCTTCTCCCCCACAAACACTTGCGATTTAGTTGGTTAAGCAATAAGGCCAGGATATGCCACCAAACGCCACCCATTCGGAGGCAATTCTAGCGGCAGTTGGCCCTCGATGTCGCTTATTCGATTCTAGCTACCTTGTTTGTGTGAACGTGTGTGTGTGTGAGAGAGTGTGTGTGTGTGTGTGTGTTTCTGTGCATGTGCGTGTGGACAGCAGACAGTAATTATTATGCCATGTCCAGCGATAATTGGATTCAATGAAATGCCTCCATGGACGGTTTGTCTGTGCGCAGTAGCATAAAAAGTTTCCCCTGCCAATGTCTGCGCCAAGCTGCAGTCGCACTCTGCACTGTCATTCAGGCTGTGTGTATGAGAGTGTGTGTGTGTGTGTGCATAGGTGGGCTTCTGCAAGGATTTGTATGTTTATTAAATGCTTGGATGACAATTAAATATTGTCAACTAATTGCATACAGTTGGATAAATGCTGACTTATTCCCAGAATCACACGGTACTTATGCAACTCACTAAACAAAGAAAGTGAGCATTACCTGGACTAGTTATCATAATAGCTATCTGCGGTATATCATGGAAATGACTTTGCGCAGTGAATAAGAGTTAAGAATTAGAGCAGATGCACTAGTAATCAATTAAACAGAAATAAATCATTGTCAAAGATGGGTCTTCTGATGGGGAGCTGCATTCAATGAATTGGTAAACATTTTATACATCTATTTTTGTAATAAACTGATTAGTTATGCAGAAAGCAGTACTATATTCATGTCGAGCGGAGCTGATTGATTTATTAATAAAGCAGCTTAAGCATTTTTTAAAATAAATAACAATTAAAACAAACTATAATAATTGTGGTAAATATGTTATTTGTATAAACATTGTAAATGCGTTGGTTGAAGACATAGAGAAAGAAATTTCAGTTGAGCGATACACCTTCTTACTAAATGTTTGTAGTGTAGTGTACAGCTAATGTAGTACAGTAGTGTAGTGTAGTGTACAGCTACAAAATGTTATTAAACGATTTCGTGAAAGTATTTATGCAAGCTAATTTACGAACAGTTGTCATTTTGAGACTAATTTCATGAGCATCATAAAATTGTCATTATCAGTTGATGATAAATAAAAGCACATTAACATAACCCAAATATTATACTAATGAATCATTAAACATTGCCCCAATGGTATTTACCAGCTGCCAGCTAATTAAATTGAAATATTATTGCATTTAATTATCGGGCTGGTATTCGGCGTGGCACATAGGACGGCCGCCAATTGCTGAGCCTCCCATTCGGCTCGACTAGAGTCAACTGTTTGTTTGGGTGCATACTCTGGTCTCGCATAAAATGTCAACTGCATTAGCATCATCATAATGGCAACACTCTAAAGACTGCCCGGGAGCAGGCTGACGGTCCGACCGGGCCTTTGATCTGCGTTGGCTGCGATGGCGGCAACGTTTCGCTTGTTGAATCCAATATAGACAAACATATTTTTTTTACGGCGCGAGAGAAACTGAGATGCGGCATCCGAGGAGAGGCGATATGCTAGATGGGAGCGCTGACTGTGTGTGCGTTTAGCTTTTATATTTTCGTTTTTAATTACTTTTGCGCTATTTTTGAGCTGTCTGCGGTACAGGCCTATAGCCGTACCCGTGCCCGTGCCCGTACCCGTACTCGTACCCGATCCCGGACCCGAAAGCAGCACCCAAGTAACGCAGAGGCTGCCTCTTTACTAGGTGTTAATTTATTTTTAATTTTTATTATTTATCTGCGCCATGCGATCTCTTGCAGACTGCGACGACAACAACGACAACAACGACGACGACGACGACGACGACGTCGACGACATTGCTGCCAGGCCCGTCCCCTTCAAAGAGTGAGGCACACATTTAAGTGGATCGCAGTGCGAAGATACTGGTGCGCCATTCAATTCCATCATCAAAATGTTGACGTTTCTATTGCATGCCAGTGGCAGTTGGTCTCCAACTCTGGTCTCCGGCTCTCCGGGCTCTGCACTCTCGCATGCAATTAATATCATTTTTATGTTCTAATGACATTCGTTGCGCTGCATTTCGTGTGCATTTAGTGGCCCCCAACATCATCGCTCAAAACGGCTTGGCAGGCACGAATCTTTCAAGTTGTAAAAACGCCATTAAATTGGCAGCGAAGTGGATGCCAAGCTGATATTGCCCCTGGCCCCTGCCCGGGCCTGATCTGGCATGATCACTCAACAGCCAAACAGCCTGGCGGGCTGCCATTGCCGCGGCTGCCGCGGCTGCCTCGGCTTCGTAGCCATAAACTCACCAATGCGTACGGCGCCCTCCATTAATGGGTGCGGGGTGGGGCGGGGCGGGGCCCCTGTACTATATAGGAGCATGCCTCTTGTTTATTGGCATTAATTAATTTGTATGTTTTTATTTCGATTTGAGTAAAATTTTCTTCGTTCGTTCGCTCTTTTGTTGTAAATATCATAAATACTTCGTTGTCGGCCTCATAAACTTGCTGAAAAATAATAAAACCCCAAAAAATGTAGAGAAAGTTGCGCCACCGACAGCCCAGCCACTGGTGGGTGTAGTACTTGGCTACTGGGACTGTGGATACAGTTATTGTATTGTATCATGACTGGAATCTTAATGGCCAATAAAGCTAATTAAATCTTAATACAAGAGAATCTATGGGCCACGCCAACGAGTTGGACAAGTCGATCAAGTATGGGAAATTGTTGCATAAATCAAATAAAAACAAAAATCTTCTACGATGAGTGTACACACCAACACACACACACACACACACATTACTTAGCAATTGTAAAATGTGTGAGTGTGTGTTGCGGGATATGCCTCACAATTTTCACTTTGGGGCTTGCCTTTCGTTGACAGCCGACCAAAAGGCGAATCGAAATTGTGGGATGCTGCCGGCGGGGCTTTCTGTCTGTCAGTCTGGCAATCTCAACCGCCTGCACTTCGACAACGACTTGGCTCTCTTGACTTCTTGGCTGCCTTATGAGTGGCTGCCCCTGCTCCTGGCCGGAGCACTTTGGCCAACCCAACAAATCGTCGCGCGTTCGTCGTGGAAACGCATTTTCAAAATGATGCGGTGTCTGCGTTTAGGTGGAAAATTGAATTTTCATTTTCATTTCGAGTTTTTTTTTATATTTTATTTTATTTTTCCTCTCGCTGCCGTCTGTCGCATTGCGTCTCGTTCGGGGTGTGCTAACTTAAATTTGATGAGCCCAAGGTATTTAAATAAATTGTTGCATGCGCTCTGTTTGACATTTTGTTATTTCGGTTGTTGATTGGTGAAGTTCCCGACTCGAGTGTGTGCGATGCCCCACTCCCATCCGCTCCCATGCCCATCGGCTTCCCTTTCCATGTCACCCACTCATCTATGTTGTGCATTTTGGCGCCCCCCTTTGTGCACCTGCACAGACGGGTGAGTCGCCCACGCCATCGGTTTGGTTTTCGGTGCGTTATAATTTTAGATCAATGCCCGCACTCCCAATCCATAAATCTAGCTAGGGTGGAAATGTGTGTAAAACAAAAATTTTGAAATGCATTAATAATGCCATTTGGTTTCGAATATGCTACGCTTAATTGCCGTAGCAAAAGGTTAAGAAATTAATAAAAATTATTTTTGTGGATCTATAAATTTGTTTAATTAAACAAAAAGGCTGTTAAAGTAATAATCGAGCCCAGGTCAGAATTAGATTCATTCAAACGAATTGAAACTCATTTTAAGATTTCTGTATCAATTATATTAGGAGGGAAATTTGTGCGAAAGTAATGTATAAGAAACATTACCCGGACTTGTATATAAATATATATATACATATCCGAAAATTGTTTCTCGTACAATAACCTTGATATCGTTTGCAAGAAGGGAGACAGAAGTTTGTATATTATATTATATACTAACATAGCTAATCGAGTATAGGTAGTAGAGATTGGGTAAGAGTAAATTCATGTGTGAAAAGTGGCATGAGAGAGATAGAATAAAAGAAAGAAAAAGAGAGAGAGACATAGAGAGAGTCAGAGAGAGAGAGAAAGAGAGAGAAAGGAAGCGGTAATGATATAGATAGAGAGAAAGATAAAGAGTAAGAGAAAGGGAGAAAGAGAGAAAGAGAAAGAGAAAGAGAGAAAGAGAGAGAGAGAGGGAAAAATAGATATCGAACAGGAGGGGAAACTGACATCTGGTATAATCACAACTTTTAAATATACCACTTATAATCGAATCACGAAATCCTCAGTCTGAAAATCATACTGTTTTTAATTGCAGCGAGAAGTCCTTTGCACTTTACTTGAACTCATGAGAATCGCATAGTAAGGCATTTCCACACGTTTAAGGATTTAGTACTCCTCCCCTTCCTTCAACCTCCTGTTTGTTTTATTTTTATTACCATCTTTTTCGTAGCTATAAACAGACATAAATTGCTAGGATTTAATTCATGCAAGACAATCTATTAATAATCTTAGTTTCGAATGTCAGCGTCTATTGAGTTAAATCTAGATAAGTTTTATAGCTAATTATAGGTAATTTCCAGTAGCTAAAAGTTTTGATTGCACATTTAAAGTTTATATTTCAAAGAGATAGTCAAGACTTTAGTTGAGAACATGTTTAAATGGTCTGGGAAAGGCAGAAGATATCTCTACTACTTAAATGAAATCAATGCAGTCACAACGAA
Source organism: Drosophila kanekoi (assembly GCA_037075305.1). NCBI lineage: Eukaryota > Metazoa > Arthropoda > Insecta > Diptera > Drosophilidae > Drosophila > Drosophila kanekoi. Next base: position 933,626 of record JBAMCE010000665.1, read on the forward strand.
TGCGGGCTGGTGGGTCTCCACAATCAAGCGCAGACATTGCTAATTGCACGGCACTTTCATTAAGTTATCTATGCCCATACCTGGACAGTAAATAGAATCATCAGAGTACGATAAACGTTATCAGCCCATCACTTTTATAGACTCTGATTAATGAAGTTGAACGTCGAACGTCGAACGTCGAACGTCGAACGTCGAACGTCGAACGTCGAGCGCCGAATGTCGATTGCCGATTGCCGGCGGCAGCAGCTCATTTAATTGCTCTGATGGCGACTTTGGTTGTAAATAAGGCAAAGAGCAGAGCAAACTGAAGCAAAGAGCAGGCGAAGCAGACAGCTTAAAGGCCCACTCCAACATTTACAGGCAGCGGCAACAGTTGCCCCTGGCTGCGGCTGCAGCTGCTGCTGTTGGTGCTGTTGGTGCTGCCGTTGTGCCTCATTGTCTCCGCCTGTGTCGACTCTTAAACGGCCGACTGCAACATTCTTTGCTGACAACGCAGTAATTAAAATTCAATTGCAATTAAAAGTGCGCACGCAAAACGGGCAACGACAAACAAAATGAAGTGCAATGCCAATGGCGAGGGGGCAACCAGGGCGCATTGCATAAAAATTTGTCGCATGGCCAACATTTTGCCTTTTGTTGGATGTCTGCTGATTGTTGCCGGCTGTCTGCTGCCTGCTGCCTGCTGCCTGCTCTCTGGGTCTACCATGTGCGTTCTTTCAGTGGCGGCTTTTCCACTTGTTCGCACATTTTCGCGTAGGCGTTTGACGTGCCGCTGATTAGCTTGCAGTTCTCAGCTCTTGGGTATGTAGATGCCGCAGTTGCCGGCGATTGATTGTTGCCAAATGTACGTTATATGAGATGCTTTCGGATCTCTAAATATTTGTTAACGCGAAACTGCTTAGCCAACAGCAATCGCAATTGACCAGGCCAAGCGCCAAGCGCCGAGCGGCGAGCTCGCAGCGCCTGGGAAATGTTTTCTAATTGCCATCATCAGCCAAACTTCGTGGAAGCCCGTCAAAGTATTTGATTATTATTCGATAGGTGCATTATATTACCGCGAATGATACCATCCGATCCGGCAGCATATTCGCAATTAATTTAACCAACATCAAGCAACTAGCGATTCGACCCTTTTGTGGCCTTCGCTCCCATTGCTGCAGTTCGCGTGAATTTTGTACATTTACTGTCAGCAGAAATTTGGAATTATTAATAAGTGCAAAATTAATAGGAATTAAAAACAATTACATATTGTACAATGGCTTGTCGTTGTTGCTGCTGCTGCTGCTGCTGCTTTTGACTCGGCACTTTTATGCGCATTTAAAGGTTTCTGTTTATGAAGCTAATGACCGTTTAGACAGGTGCCAAAAGAGCTCGAATCGAACGTATGTACGTATGTATGTGGATCAATGATTGGCAAACTAGCGTTATTTTAAATTGTATTTATTTAGCAATTAATTGTTATTATCGTGTGTATGGTAAATGCATTTCATATGCTCTTTTGTTCATATTTCATAATATGCACATGCAAATCCAGTTCACGGCAAACTTGTTGCGAATTTCAACATGAAACATGCCAATCAGTTTGTTTTTTTATGATTATTGTTTTTGGTTCATTAAATAATTGTAGGCACTGTTTGGCATATGATCTACGTGAACATACACGCACAGGTGGGTTGCTTTAGGGTGGATGAACATAATTAATTACGGGCTGCTGTTTAATACCCTATGTCCATTAAAGAGAAAGTAGAGAGTATATCAAAGTTGGGATACATGCTCATATCTGTTTATGTATAAGTGACTGGCAAATTACATATTTTATACTCCATAAAGTTATCAGCAAAATTTACCGAATCGGTCAAATAACAACTTTGCATCTATTGGAATATTTGAATATTCAACATGACAAAGCATTTACATAAATAAAGATATTTGTACAGGGTAATCAATCAGTTTACTCTACAGTATTCTAAATAATTTGCTTTATTGTCCGGCGGTCATACACTCAAAGAAATTTGTATAAGTCACAAGAAACAAAGAGAAAGGAAGAGGAGTTAAGGGTTTACAATTAGAATGTTGAATGAAGATTCATTGATGATTATAATGCTTACGTTAAGTAACAATAGTTACTTGATGTAGTATACTTATTAAGTTCTATTCATCATAAAACCATACAATTTTATTTCAATTTACTGCGGATTTTGCGCAGTGTGCTCACGCATACGCATGTGGTAAAAGGCCCGCATAATTGTCACGGCACATTTGCAAAATAATTCTTAAATAATTTCATCAATTATGGTCCTCAGCTGTGGAGCGCCGTTCGCTGGCTGTTTTGTTGCCATTTCAATTATGTTGATATTAATTTTCATATTTAATTTAACGCGAAAATAAAATGGCAGAGCAGTAAAAGAGCAGAGAGCAGCAGAGAGGACACTCGCGCACATGCAAATGGACATACATATGTGGATGGGCGAAGCGTGAAGAGATACATATACAGAGGAATACAACAACATTTGTGAAATCCATTTTGCAGTAAAAACCGCATGCATTATTTAAATTTTAAGTGAAATCAATTACAAGCTCGTTGGCATTGCAGTGCAAGGTACTGAGGGGCGGGTCCAAGGCTTTTTTGATGTTAAATGCCAACCGCCGACGAATGGCAACAAAGGGGAACGTCGAGACGGTGTGGCAACGCCAGCAGCAGCAGCAGCAGAAGCAGAAGCAGAGTGCGAGGGCGACGGAAGTGCGCATAAATGCAGTTGCAGTCGAATAAATAAATAAAAATATATTTCGCCATTAAATTTCAATTAATAACAACGCAAACACACACACGTACAGGGCATCAGCGAAAGTTGTTGTTGTTGCTCCTGTTGCTGTTGCTGCTGCTGCTGCTGCATTCACAGCTGCGACTGCTGCTGCAATATTAATACATTTTGGCAGTCGTGCGTGCGCTGATTGCCGCAAGCCCATGAAATTAAGTCACAAATTAATTAATTAGTGCAATCAATACGTGCGACAGTTGCATTTGCAATTACAATTATGGTTTCGCATTGCTTGCCAGCCAGTTAAATCCAACAATTTCTTACGCTCTACATTTGGTTCACATATGTAACTATAAAGCTGATCAAACAGCTAAGGTCGCTCGCCAGATTCACGCTACAGACACACACACATTGCTAACACCACCTAAACAGGAGCTTGGTGCGCCATGGCGAACATAATTTTTTAATGGACTTTTAATGTTTGTCGCTTGCATTTCACTTCGTGTTATGTGTGTGTATGTATGTGTCTGTGTGTGTGTGTGTTGCGTGAGCTTTTTGGGGTCAACTTGGTTGCTTGGGCAAAATTAGCGGCATCTTGTAGAGAACATATGTAAGCTACATAGGTGGGTTTTCCGGCAATGCTTTATGAAGCACTTGTCTATCGGGCTGAAAGAGTGTACACTTTTAAAAGATTATGAGATAGATTTTGCTAAATTTTCTCGGAAATTATTGTATTTTAATTTTAGTCTTATGCATCTACCTAAAGTTCTTAATGTCGCTCATAAATTTGCCTTATTTTAAACCAAGTGCAAATCGTAGAGTTAATTAAGTAAATAAGGTTTAACGGCTGTTATTATTTTAATTTTTAACATTTACCTTGAATTTTTAATATATTTTGCGTTGTCAAGCTTATGTGTACTGCTTGCTTTTCTTTATGAAACTGCTTGCTTAAACCTTCTGCTATCAGGCAACAGATGGAGCCACATTTACTGATTCAGCTTATTTTCAATAGATGGTCTGGTTAATTAGCAGTTTTATCTACTGCGTGATAGGTGGCGCCACTAAAAGTGTTCTGGCTTTCAAGATCTATATTTATCTAGTCAGATTTTAATAAGTTGACAATGTTGTTTTCTAAATTTGCTGTAGATTAGAGCCGCATAGTTGCCTGGACCGACTGTCACTCCTGCTTCGCCATTCTATCCCCTCCCGATATATAATTTATAATTAAAGTTAATTTAAAATTCCAAATAAATTAAATCCACATGTGTTGCTTAAAATTATTTTGCACATTTGAAAGTAATTTTATTGTGTTTCTTTTTCAGTTGTATCTATTTGATTATGTATAAGTAATACATAGGTATATGATCCGCTTTCTACACACCATTCCTTGACATTGGTTGGTTAGGTTTTATTTGTCATTGCTGCCTGTAGTAGTTGATAACTCGTCCTCGCCATACATTATCGTAGTACATATAGATAGATATACATAGATATATATAAATAGAACTATGTGCCAAAATGGGCATTTACAATATATTGATCAAGGATCATAAGGTTCATACATGTCATTATGCATACATACATCAATAATATTTATACGAAGTGCCTAAAGCTAGCAATTACTCCGATACTACACCATATATATATTTATCCTTTGCCTAGGCAATACATTTAGATGTGTATTAATGTATATTAATAATTTTTTCCAATCAAATGGTTTGTTTTTTTTTCTCTGTCCGTAACCGAATCAATGCAATTTTTCGACAACTTGGTAAACGATTTTGTTGAGTGTATTGGGTTAGTAATTTAACTTAAAATTATAGAATTTGACTAGCTGAATTTGCTTTACACATAAAAAGGTCGTTTTTTTCTGATTTCTAGAAGTATTTATCCATGTTTAACGTTTTACACATTGCGAAGACTACAAACTAATTAACATTAAAGATATTGGTGTGCCATAAACATAATTTGAAGCTTTTGTAAGAAATCGTAAAAGTACATTTGTGATATTTATGTGTTGAGTATTTTGGATGTTAGATTTCGTTTTGTAAAGTATAAGTAAAAGTAAAAGTATGCATAAATTAAGCCCACGTATAAATATAATACATTAAATTATAGTTAAACAAAAACGTATTGAAGCTTCGTAAAATAGGTTTGGAATTATCATAACTAGTTAAGTATTTACAAAAATATATATTATAGTAAAATATATACCTATATCCCTTTACTTCCTTAGCTTTGAGTAGTGTACTTTAAGCCCAACGTGGTCCACTCTTGGTTGTTGGATTTTTGTGTACTCGTTAGGGTTACCGAAATGCTAGCGGACTGTGTGTGGGTATTGTGTATTTCGATCTACCACCACGTTGCATTGTCAGCTTAGACCTTACTTTCGGGCCCATCCGCTACATGCTTGAAGGCCAGACGTATGCGGGACAAGTAGTGCGAGCAGATATGCCCATAGTTTTTGTTGTACCACTCCGGAGTCTTGCCCCTGAAAGTAGGCAACGTTTGAGGTATATTCAACCTATAAGAGATTGGCATTGAGGATTTGCTTACTTGACATCCACGCGCGCCAAATGCATGACTCGAGAACGTCCACTTCCGCAGGGTTCGATGAGGTACCGTGATGCCAGGACGACACCACGCACAGCACAGAACAACGGCTTGGCCTTGGCGTGGTCAATTGAGGTCTCCACAATGACGCAGGCGCCGCGCGGCAAATCCGTTTGCCAGGAGCTATGAAAATTTCCAAATTAAGCATATGAGCTAGCTAAGTTTAAAAGTTCCGCCAGTCTTACCGCAGCACGCAAAAGTCCGTGGTCAACTGACCATCGAGAGCATACTGATAGATTTCGGTACGATCGTCCAGTTTCTTAACGGTTTGGCATTGCAGCAGATTTGGATCCCAAGAGGCGCGTTGATTGGTTATGTACTCCAGCACATCCCGCGGCGGTCCCTCGATTTCCGTAGAGCAGCGCCACAGACGCAGGGGATGACCATCGCCCACCTTTTTGTACGCAATGTCCACATTGCTGTCGTTCAGTGAATTGATGGTGATCCAGCTACGCGTTCTGGTTGGGTGGGGAAATTATGGGATTAATTAGTTCACATTGAAACCGGCTCAGAGATACTTACTTTTCGCGCCCCTCTTTAATGGTGGCGCTTGTGCACTCGTATAGGTAGCCGCGCCAGTTGTGGAATTGCATGCCCTCGCCGAGTGCCTCCAATGGCACGGGCTTTGACTCCTCCATGTAGCCAAAGTTGCATTTACCGAGTTTCTCCTTGGCAGCAGTATAGATTGGCTTGTAGTGCTCAATCATGAAGGATAAACATTCGTGCGAGGCCTTCGCCTCGGCTAGCTCCTTCATGTCGGGCATACCAGAACCCTTGCCCTTGCGTCGCGGCGAGGCAGATACCGATGCGGAGCCCGTTGAAATGGACGAGTGGAATATAGACTGTGCCAGGCAGACGCCCAGATTGTTGCTGGTCATTTGGTTCTGCTGCGAGTTGGCAGCCACAATGGTCAGGAACTCGAGCAGCACATAGAGTATTTCTCGATTCTCATCCGGCAACAGCAGCACGGCGCATTGAACCGCATCTAAACGTACATCGGCGGGTAAATCTAAGGATGAATAAAGTCAGTACCTGCTGAAGGAATAAAATGTGCCGTTAACTTACGCTGAAAGATGGCCACAAACGTCTCGGACATTTTAGTGGTCAGCAGCGACTCGGGCAGCTCGCGGAAGTATTGCTTCAGCATGTCGGCCACATCGTAGGCCTGCTGTAGGTCAAATACGTCCATGCACTCCGCTGTGGAATCGGTGAGCTCGATCTGCTCACGCAGCTTCATAATCCTGGATTTGCCGCCGCTCTTGCGGAAGAGTCCCACCTGGTCGAGGGCATTGAGTTGCAGCCAGCGCAGAGCAGCGCGCACAGCCAAAGGCAGGGCTTGACCGCTCCGCTGTAGTATTAAAAGCAGGGGTACTCCAAATACCTTCTTGTCCTTGTAGTCTGGCATCTTGATCTTCTTGATGAACTTGGGCAGCTCCCAGTTCCAGCCGGAGCGATGAGAAGGGCAGTAACGTTCCATGTAGCCCGTCAAAGTTACCAGCGCCAATTTGCGAATTATTTGCAACTGACCCGCGGACATGGCAGCAAAAGGAATGCCTGCATCTTCTTGCTGGGCATGTGGCTCGATCTTTTGGGAGAAGCATTTACGAAAGATCATGTTGGGCCGCTCCTCCATCTGGAAGCTATGCCAGCGTACCACGGGCTGTCGCTTGGAGCTGACAGTGTGCTCCTCCTCGTTCTTTTGCTCCTTGCGGGAGGTGCTGCGCGAGCGGAATGAGGAGGAGCGGAAGCCATCGCGTTTCTTGGCATCTTTTCCCAAATTAAGCGAGCCACCGCGCGTTAGTTTTTTTATCTTCACCTCAGTGGTATTGGAATTGGCATCCTTAATGAGCAGCTTCCGTCCCTGGTGGCATTCAGAGTCCGAATGCGCACCAATGTCATCCACCTTGCCGGAGCGCTGCAGAAAACGACGCGCTTTGGAGGGCTTGCGGAGGGAAAGCGATAGTTTTCCGCCCGTCGACGACTCCTGACTATCGCTGTAGTAGGAGGATGAGTCGTCCGACTTGCCCTCCTTTAGCTGTGTCATGGGGCTGGAAAAGAAGTGCAGCGGACTGGTACGCATTGAGCGTGGTGTAGTGGGCGTGCGCTTGGGGCTGGAACGATTGGGACTCAGGAAATTGTCACTGTGGCTGGGCACCTTCAGCTCGTTGCCAAAGAACGGTGCCTTGGGGAATGTGTGTATTGGACTTAACGCGGATGGGGAGGGGGGCGTGGAGTAGACGGCGTCCGGCTTGCGCATACTGCTTCGCTGGCCCAGCTGTGACAGATCCAACACTTGCGGACCACTTATCACTACATTCTCGCGATTTTGCCGCTTGCGACGCCGCGACTTGATGGACTCAACTCGCCGCAGAAAGGCCTTAGCACCGTCCTTGAAGCGCTCACTGCCCGTGCGACGCAGTCGCGTCGCGGCTCCATCCGAGCTTTCATGGAGGGAACTATCATTGGCGTCGCCCTTGCTGCAGCCGGGTATCATGAGGGTAATGCCGCCTATGTCGTAGTTGTCATCCTCGAAGCGATCGGGACTGGATTCCTTGGAGGAGCTTTCAGTTTTCTCCAGGTTCAGATGACCCGGTGGCGGCAGCTCCAGACCCATTTCACCTATACGCGACCAGCGTCGAATGTGTGGTTGGAATGTCCAGTTCTCGCTAAGCGCAAAGTTCTCATCATCTGATTCTTCCTTTTGCTGCGGGTATGTAGAGGTTAAGCTAATCCTGGCTAGAATGCGGCACATGCAACTCACCTGTGGCGTTTGCGGCTTGTGTGACTGATCCAGTCGCATATTGGCGCAGCGATTTAGAACACAGAGTCGCCTGTAAAGCGACTGCAGCTGATCGTTCTCGAGATTTGTGTGATCTTTGGCTACATTGTTCAGTTCGATCGGAAACTGATGATCTGGAAATGGCAAAAAATAAGAATAGTTTCGGATGGTTATTAGCCAGAGTTTAAATGCTGCTGCTCTTTGCTGTACACTGCGTCCGCACGCTTCAAAGCCGCGTGAAATTCTAATTGAGAAACCAGAAAAATCGAATCGCCCATAGCGCCTACAGCCGCAACGGCTAGGCGCCTATTAAACGCAATACACATATGCAAATGCATGAGTATAAGTGCGGGTATCGTGTAGAAGACATTGGCGCTGTGTCGCGCTACAAAATTTTCACAGCGCTTTTCCACATATTTGCGTGGCCAATTTGCACGTAGGAAATCAAGTTCCCAGACGACAACGACGACCGCGGCGACGACGACGACGACGACGAGCGAGCGACCGACCACATAAAACAGATACGCCAGACGTTTACACATGTCGCGCCGCACTGTTACAGATACAGATGCAGATACATTTACAGCTACAGGCAGGCAGGCTGGCAGCGGCTGGCTGGCTGGGAGGCTGGCTGGCAGGCTGGCGATGCCGTGAGATACGAACTGTTGCAGTTCCGTAGGATGCACGCCTGGAAAAGCTGGCTCACTTGCCGCTTTTGTTTGTACAAATATTGTTAGCATTACAACAATAATCGTGCCTCTTGGAAAAGCCATTCACAGTTTGTTGAACTTTTGATGAGTCCGATTCCCCTGACGTCCCTATCCCTATGCTGGTACCCGATCCCTGAAAGCTTTATATAGCTTTGTTTACACTCGTGCGAGCGCTTTGCCCCTGTGTGCGTGCTGGCTTATTTATAATTTCATTTAAATGCTTTACTAAATGTTGTGTTTAGTTTCTAATTGTATGCACTTTGATGCCAACGAAATAAACAGAATTGCGCGCATGCCACACAGATTGGAGACCCAATTTTGAGAGTGTGCCACTTTGTTCAATAATATGTGGTGGCACCACCCAACGGGCGGTCCCAACACCACAGACCGCAGCCACCAGCAGGAGCAGCTGTTGAACAGTAGCAGCAGCATCATCTTATTATCAGCACCAACGCGCCCCGCGTCGTTGACGTCATAGAGAAATTCTTGGGAAACTAATTTGAGCTTTTCGACAGTTTACAACAGTTTACAGGGCAACGCGTCTGCCTGGAACCGATCGGTCCCGGTATTCAGTTTATTGGGCCAATCATATGATGAATTTTTTTTTTCTCTGTGCCACAGTGGAAAAGCGAATTGTTTGTTTGTGTTAGAAAGCAGAAGCGGATGACGCAGCCTGCAGAAATATACATCTTCTTATTCTTCTTCAATTTTTGTTGTTGTAATAAATTCGTGTTTATGGTAAATTTGGGAAATTTTTAAAATCTTCTAGTATAGATATGAATATTCGCCAAGGAGCACAACTGTGATGGTATTCATTTTGGGTATAAATACTTTTGCGGAAAGCCTGTTATTCGCTTTAAATACAGCTTGCCTTACAAATCGTTCTTCATTCCAGCCATAATCGAACATCATTCGCTCTTAAGCACACCCATATGTGGACATGGGACTTGCCTCGGTGCCAGTCACACCCTCAAATTAAGGCGGCCACTTTTAGTGAATAATGTGCGTATGGAATGGGAACTTGAGGAGAACACAAAACAAACAAATATTACACAGTATCTTATTTTCTTACTCTCATTTCTTTTGGTTATTTTTTGTTTTTTTTGTTTTGTTTTGTCTTCTTCCACCTTAAGCAAATTAACAGTCGCTTACAGCTGCTACACCTCCTTTCAGCAGCGCGAGTCCAAATGACAGAGCAATAAAGAGCTGAACCCAACCGAACACCTACGGCATTTCAATCTGTAAATCTGCAGAGCCAGCTCCAAAGGAATCCCGAAATCCTGCAGAGCTCTGGATATTTGAGGCGCTCTCTGCGCATGCGCCGCTGCCTTGTTTACACGAAACTCATTAAAATACGCATTTATCATTTGTGCTTTGACTGCGGCTGCGGCTGGGGCTGGGGCTGGGGCTGGGCTGGGCTCTGTGGTGCGCGCACCACTGTGCTGCAATTTAAATGCGCGCACAAATTATTCTGCCTGATACAAATTTGGCTGGGTTCTCTGCACGCTCGCCCTGGCGAATTTATGCAACCAAATGGGCATATTTCAAGGTCGGCGACAGCCACACATCCAAATGCATAAGAATATGCATGAGTGAGTGTGTGTGTGTGCGTGTGTGTGTATATGGTGTGTAGTAATGCAGATCGTGCTGGGGCATTTGGGCGCCTGGGGATATGCCGAAAAGAGCGTGTTCTCCATTTCAGATTCACTTTTTCTTTTTTTTCCCTGATTGGGCTTGGGCTGGCTCATAATTCAAGTGAAGTCGGCGAACTTTTTGGCCAGCTCCAAGGAATCTGTTCTTATTTTTTTTTGTCGGCGCTTTATTTATTTGAATTTGGAGATTTGGCGGCGTCATCAATCTGGGCAGCCTTCAGGCGTTAAATGCAAAGCGACGGCGCGCAAGAAACTCGGCGACAAATGCGTAGCTGGCTGAAGGAAGGGCGGGGAGCTGCGTGCGGAGATTACGATTAAGAGACCCAAATAAATATGCAGCTTGGCTTGGCTTGGGCTGGGTTCAATGAACCCATACTAACATTTTGGCTAGTGGCTGTGCAAGGGCTCTGCCCTCTGCCGCCAAGAAAAAAGAATAAAAAAAACCAAACCATTTTAATTTCGGTGCTCGAAATCTTTTCTTTTTTTCGGATACCCATACAAAGGTGGTCTTTATAAATTCTTGCGCAACGTGTCCTTTAGCCTTTTATTATATTTTATCTGCGCTTCGCGGCTTGATGAGTTTTTCTGCCCGTTGCGCTTACCTGTGCTGAGCTGTGTTGTATGTTTTTTATTTTTCGATAAATTCTTTCAGGCCACGATCGCACAGAGCATTGCTCAAACTTTGGGGCGTTCCTTGGCTTTCGTTTTCGCTTGAGCGGAGATCGCTCCTAATTGTTGTCGCGCCGTCGTGCTGGGCATATCAGATTCACTTGGCGGTTAGCTATCATATCATGGCATGCCACTGCCCTGGTGTTGGAATCTGTGGATGCTGTGCAGTTCATTGCCGCGCTAAACAATGAGCTGCGCGTGATCCAGCACTAAAGCTGTGAGTTCTTCTTTATGTTTGTGCTGCAACAAAAGTTGCCACGTCATAAACGTTGTGCTTGCCGAACTGGGTCTATTCGACGGCTATTTACTTTTAGTGGCAGTCGAAAGTGAAAGTGCGCTTCATGGAATTAATAAACGCCTCTTGGGAAGCGTAAATACTACTGCGTGCTTATAAAAACTAAATGGCAAAGCAACTGCCCGAGTCACCGTTGATGACGTCGTCGACAACGTCATTGTTGGCGTCAAGCGAAACCATCAATTAACCCGCTGCCGCAGTGCAGCCCACGTGGCCACGCCCACAGGGCAGGCATGTTAAACATGACAAGGTAACGTCTTGGTCAGGCGGAAGTGCGTGCTTTTGGGGCACAAGTCGTACTTACCTTCGTACATCTGCGCATATTGCGGAAAACCTGCTGCCCGCAGCCATTTACAAGCTTCCACTGCTTCAATTTCTGTAAGAGTGAGAGAAAGAGAGAGAGAGAGAGAGATGGTAAGTGTGAGAAAGGGCATTACTATTACGCATACGCCGCGTGGCCGACAGATAATGTTAATTGTAATTAAATTGCTGTGCGAATTCTTGCGCCTGACAAACTTAAATGCGGTTTGCCTGAAACCAATTAAGGCGCGAAATCCGCTTTTACTTAAGTGAAGTGTGCGGTGAGTGTGTGTGTGTGTGCGTGTGTATGTGTAGTGGTGTGGCCTGGCCACTTGATGGATTATGTTGTAAGCTGTCCAAATGATGTCGACGTTTATATTTATGCGACTGCAAACTTTGCCGCTGACTGACGGCGATTTAAATTGTGTTTTTGTTTTGCCCCCCCCTTGGCTGTTGCGGAGTAACCAACATATTTCGGCTTGCTGCCGTTGACTTGATATGAAAGTAAAAGTAATGAAGAATTTAAGGTGGACGCGAAGGGCTGCAGGGCCAAAGTCAACTTGTCCTTGGCATAATACAAGTCAGCTCATCAAACATTTTCTTTTGTTCTGCTTTGTTAATTTGGGCTTGATATAAAATAAAAAACATATTCACTGAAGCGCATATAACTAATTTATGTCATCGTCGTATGCCAACACAACCAATACAAACATACATTTACTTATGCACATAATATAGCTGCTGCCAAAGCTAAATCAGTATTTTTTTTCAGCCACTGCTCAGAAATAGGCAACAAATTCTTTTGTAAGCGTCAAATGAATATATGAATGGCATTTCAGCTCGTCAGCTCCTTAAAGAGGTTTGCCTTGGCCTGGCTTGGGGTACTCTTTGCCAATTGAGGCAAGTCAACAGAAGAAGGCAGCTATCCATATCTATGTCTATGAGCTGCCACTTGGGCTGCTATTTTAAATGCTAATCTGCTTGGTGTTTTACATTGCTCGTTGGCTTTCAAAACGAACTCAATTTGAGACACTTCTGCAGCCAAGCCAGGCTGGCAACTGACAGCTGGGGGACTGCGAGCTGAGTGGGGTGCAAGCGGTTACCTGTACTATTGATTTTTAATCAACTTTGTGAAGCGGGCGAAGCATATAGAGACGACAACATGAAACGCTTTCCGGCAGCTTACTGCCAAAGCAGCATTCTATGCGATGCCGACGGGTTGTTCCATAGGGCGAATTATTATTGAATTTTGCAAGCGATTAACTTGCACGATAGCCAGAAGGGGTTGAGTTGAGGTGAGGCCAGGCAGGCAGCCAGCCAGGCAAGCAGCTTGCTTCCTGTGTTCGGGTCTCACTGGGTTTTTTATATTCAAAAATAGCCACAAACCCCTTGACATGCATTTGAAATAAATTTAGCTAGATATTGTAACTGTTACTTTACTTGCGCCCACTTAACAGGCCCCAAGCTCAACTTCTGTCAGTTTCGATTGCAGCAGGAGTATTGTTGGACAAACTGACCTGCTGGGTCTGTGTAGCCCGGACAACCTTACAATTAGCCATAATACAGCGCTCATAATTACACAAAGTGGTGCAGGTGGCTATCCAAAAATAGCCCAGCAACAGCTCATTAATTATCCATGCGTATGCAAAGAATGGCTAGCGACAACAACTCTTCCACTAACAGGAGCACCGACATCCACAACAACAGCAATTCAGTCTGAACAATGCGAATCCACTTGAGCGTTATTAAAATTGCGCATACGCCGCGTTGTCGCGGCTGAGCCACTTGCTCATCCAAAAGCCATTTAAGGTGTGCACATTATTGTTATGGACGCTGTCAGGGAGGCGTGTGCTACGCAGTTTATTGCGCTAGAGTCAATATTTGTTGTTTTTCCTGGTCGTACAATGTCGCCCACACAGCGGCCGGGGGGGCGGGACCGGGTACAGAATATACGGGCCCTTTGTTGTCCTTACCGTTCTGCCTGTTCGACTCAATTTCGCCGCTCGTTCGGACATGTTAAAACATTTTAAAGCCAGCCTTGCAGTTGGCTTTACGTTGGATAATTATTTTCCCGTGTGAGCTGGTTGGCGTGGCGCGTTTAAGGACACCAGCGATTACCTGCGTCTAACAACAAAGCAGTTCTTGATTGTCTAATTAAAAATATACCTAAGCCGGAATGACCTTAAATTAAACCGCAAACTATAAAATGAGGAAAACTTTTGGTTGAGAATAGTTGTATATGCTTGGTTAATTGTAACAAAAGTTTCGAAATGTCAAACTAAATATTCAAGCGAGTTCACATTTTCGCTTGCCATTTCGAAAGTTTCAAAGGATTTTTCATAAAAAATAACTAAAAGCTATTTAAATGTTAATATTTGGAAAGGTCCGAGGACAACTGAATGCCCCCACAAAATTCCCTGAATCTTAGCTTTGAGTGCAGATGCAGTTCTCGAATCATTTCCGTCCAGCTTGCTTCCTGTTTATTGCCTTTTGCTCATAATGATTAAAATTCAAAGAATTCTCGTGTTTATTAAATCGCTTTAGTAAGTGCTTAGCTGTAAACTACATAGACAAGCCTGTATGCAGCGCTCTTTGCTGTAAGTATGTCATTGAAAAGCCTTAACACAATTGCTGCGTCAAGGATATGCTGCTGCGAGGTCTGTTACTGGCTGACGGCTTCCTGTTGAGTTTGTGTGGGATTTGTGTGTGTTAGTGACATGCTTTGTCTTTACGCGTGCTCCAAAAAAAGTTAAATGAACCAAGCACACAAATCACAAACACACACGCACACACACACATACGAAAGCATACAACACAACACGCATTGCATGCAAATGACACACGCTTCCGATTATGGCGAGCAGTTTACATACTCACAGCCGGGCTAAAAACTTGCTCCGCATTGGCATTTTTCAGTGGCTCCACTGAACCACAATCCACCTCTGAACGCATGTGCCTAGCCGTTTTTGCCACACTGTTGGCTGTTGGCAGTTGCACGTGGCACGTGGCGTATACGTAACAAAAGGGCCATAGCGTTCGCACTTGATTTGTTTATTAGAATATTGCGCAAAAGTTGAAAATTTATCTAACTTTATTAAGTGTCTTACGGCTGCGTTAAAAGCCCTTTCGAAAAATTGACCTTTGATAAATTTCATTTGGTGGTAAATTGATTTTTCAACCCGAACACTAATTGCAAAATAATTGAGTTAAACCTTGCTTGTTGCGGCTGCCTACGGCATTTTGTAGCATTTTATTATTGCAGGCATTGTAAGCATTATTCAGCAAAAATTATGTACAAATTGTTGCCGCTAAATGCTCGCCGCCTGCCTTTCGTTTAGCCGTTTATGCTGATATTTGAAAGCTAATTGAATGGCCCCAGGACCAGCAGCAGTTATGTCAAATTTTTGCTATTATGATCAAATCAGTCAATGATTTTTACATATATGCGCACATAGTATATGTGTGTATGCAAAATGGTTAAAATGCTTCCTCTAAATGCAAAATGTGCAATTATCGAATGAATTCGCTTTGTTGTAGGTGTTTGCTGTTAATTAATTGCTTTGCACAGCGCCGTTGATGGTCGTTGGGAAAACACGGCCGCACACAAGCAACTAACAAATCTTTGTCTAAGACGCAGATCAAACACTTAAATGTCATTTGCAACATAAATTTTACTCAAAACTGACAACAACTGACGCATGCAACACAGCGCTGTTGCCTTGCACTGGGATTAGCCACTAAGGCAAAAAAGCTTTGCAATTTTTAATTAATTACAAAAATCTTGACAAATATAAACAAAACAAAAGACCAGAAGTACATAAGAAAATACACACTTTCTAAAGCTTCCTTAACCACAAGGCGTTCTCCAAATTGAGTTCTTAAACAGCTTAAACAACAAACAAAAATAGCAATCTGTGTTATAAATATAGATAGAGTATATAGAACGAGAGTTGGGGGCCATATGCACGCATTTCCTCTTCATTGGCCATGCAAAAGGCTCATTCCGCCGGCCAGCTAAGGATCAAGTTATTTATAAATATGTGCACAAGGTACATGGTATGGAAGCTGTTGTCCTACAGACCGTACGCGTGCCGGTGCCTGGGGACGAGTTGCGTCCAGAGAGTGGGTGCAACAAGTGGCAGGCTGTCAGTTCAATTTGCCGTAAACTTGACGATGAGCTACGCGGTCAAAGGCTTGACTTGAAATTAGCTCGAAGCACGCATCAAAGCGGCTTATCCATGGCTACTGCCAACATCTTTAGATTCTGTATCCAAGTTAAGTCTTCTGCCTTCCCCCAGCTACCCCACCCCCACCCCACCTGGCCTGCTTTGATATCTTACTACAGAAATAACAGATCATTGAGCTTTTAATGTGTTTTTAATGTCAGCGTATTATACGCCGCATATTTCCTGCTGAGCTGTCGAGCGGGCGGTCGTCCACCCCTGCCACCCCGCCACTCCCCGGATATCAATTCCGCCCGCATGCAATAAAAATAATTCAGACAACTTGCTGTTGTTTTGCTACCAAAAATGAATACACAAAAACAAACAAAAAAAAAAAGATGGAAAATAAAACAAAAGCACACAGTGCGGACAGAAAAAAAAATGTTCGCATATAAAAATAATTACATTTGAAAAGAAACGGAAAACAAAATATAAAAAAAAAAAAACACAAAACCTGGCAAATCAGCAAAAGAGGCGCACAGCACGGGCAACCGGCGGAAAATTTATGCGTTTTATTGTTATAATACGAAATGGGTTAAGGAAAATCCATTTAAATTAAACACCAGCTTCAATGCTGCTGCGAACCGATTGCGAAGCACAACTTCGAGAGGTAAGAGATCATTTACATAATGCTGCTCATGACAATCGAGAAAACATGCTTTGGTTGGGGGGGCTAAGCGCTTTATACTTATATCCTGTGCTCAATTAAAAAGCGTTTAAATGGCTGTAAATAAGTCTGCTAAAATCACTTTTTAACAGAAGAAGGAAATGTCTCGAAACCAGAAGGGATATACATTCAAGATCAGCATAACATATATTGACGAGTCGATGAAGCCAAGTTCAAGTCCTTAGACCTGGCTTCGATTGTGTTTTAATCAATCTCATGGAGACAGTGTACTTGGAGGCAGTGAGCTGAGGATACGATTAATTCTTTTCCGGTCTGACCTGCCAATTGCACCTGAGACAGATCATGCGGAATTCGGGGCACATTCACAGAAAACGACATCGAACTGTTGAATGCTTATACAACAGCACGGAATACGTTTGAGGGGCACGAGCCATGGAGGCAGGTGCTCATAACTTATTTTCTTTTTGAGGCTTATTTTTACTTATACTGGACGGTATATGTACTCGTATACTATGCACATATTAATTGTATAATAATTTTTTCCATTTATTACTACATGCAAACAATTTTCTTTATTTAAATGAATTGCCTCGCTTGACTGGCACGCAATTTCACTTGGGTGTAAAAAAAAGCGAAATCGTAGCGCAAATGATGATGGGGCTTTGAGTACGAGTAGCCATAGCACTGGGACAGACTGCCAAACTGACTGACGGACAAACAGACTGACTGACAAGCTGACTGACATACTGACTGAACTGACTGACAGATGTGGCCAGCTGTGGAGCAAATGCAAATGACAGACTGGCCATATCTTGTGCATGATATGGCGGCAACTTGTTGCAGCATGTGCCCTATTCCATATTCCTATGCCACTTCCATAGACACAGACATAGACAAAGATATCGCTTAATAATGCAATGAATAATTCGATTAAATTGTGCGCGTTGCGGCGTCGATTGATATGTACAGGCTGTGCTGGTGCGGTCCAGCTGAAAATAGCCACACTTGGCTCCTAAAATAGTTGGCGGGGCACCCTCTTAATGGGGTGTGGAAAAACAATAAACAGCAAGCGGCACGCGTCCATACACAGTCGTAGTATTTCTTCTTCTTTTTATTTTGGTTTGTTTTGTTCTGTTTTGTATATAACCAATACGAGTTCAAATTTAATAATTTTTGCCCTTGGGCTCGAGTGGAAATGTTTCTGTGCTTGCGATCGTTCAAATTGCTCACCTGCGATTTTGCGCTCGCGCATTTTTCGCCACAGCGCCTCGGCCTTGCGTTTGGGCCAGTTCTCGAACTTCTGGGAGAAGCTCCTAAAGAACTTGTACTCCCGTATAGATACGGACATTCGGCGTTGCATTCTGGCTAATGTTGGCAGAGCCGTTTTGCCGTTTCTCACCTTTTGCTAACGAGTTACACGAATTAAGTAATTGGCGGCAGTTAAGCTGCCTAAAGTTACGCCTATGTGTGGGTGTTAAACGCAAAAGAAAGAGCTTCTCAAATCAATCACATTCTGCATGCACTTGCATGTACCAAACGCTTACGCACTGTGTACACTGCACTGCACAGCACAGTTTTGGTGTGCTTTGAATTAGCGTTAGACCGTTAGTCCGTTACACCTTTAAACCGTTAAACAGCAATTGAGTCGCTGGCGTCGACGCGTTCCCGTTGCCTGCCCCAGACTCGATGCGGCCACGAATGCGTCTACCGTGCACGGCGCCTGTAAGAGCACTAATAATTTTGCCCGCGCGCCAAGCAAAATGGCCGAGCCGAGCCGAGCAGGGTCCGTGCCCGCGCCGTGCCCGACACGACGCCAGCCAGCCGAGCCGAAATGCTAAGCAAGTGAGCAACGGGGCGTATGAGCAATGTTGCTGCTTGTCTGGCTGCCTGTGTGCGATGGCTGTTGCTGCTGCTGCTATACTTGTTCCTTGTAATGGCTGCTGGTGCTACTTGTGATTCGCTAGCCATGGAGATCTATCAGTGCCACAATCGTTTATTATTATTATTATTCTTTGTGTGTGTTTGCCTTTGTTCGAAAAAAAAACATGGTTTGCGGCCCTTGGCTCTTGCAAACCAAACAAATAAATAAATAAATGAATAAATGCTGTCATGATGTTTATTGTTGATGCTGCTTATTTCATTTCAATGTTCATTAAAAGGACTCACACACCCAATACAGTTTCTATAGTCTCTGACAGCTTTTGTTTTAAGTATTTTTTTTTATGGCCTCATACATATATGAATTGTGAGATGGGCTGTGAAAGTTTCCAGTCGATAGCCAACTGCACCTGTTGCTCACTCGGTAGGCGGCGAAAAGGGGCGGGTCGCTTGTTGCTTTTGTGGCCGTTGGCATAGTTAGCCGTTGAAGGTCAAACTTTTCTATTATTTTTTATGATTTCTGCGCAATGAAGCATTGAAATATTTATATAAAAACTTTAAGCTCGTTTAATTAAGTGCATTCCGCAATACTGACTTTGATTGGCTTCCACTGAACTGGTTAATAACTCAAACAGCAAATTACTATTGAAATGTTAGCCAATCACAGAAGTAATTTTTCCTATTAATTGCATTTCATGGGGGCGTGACAAGGCGCGTAAGATAAACACGACATTGACACATGCTCACAGCTCAACGCGAAATACATATGTATATGACGATGTATGTATGTATGTATGTCCATGCTGGCGCGAATCTATGTATATCTCAAAGTATTTACTCAGACGATGAGCAAGACAAATAAAAATAAAATAAATGCTGGTAATTTGTACTTGTGCAATATCTGATATAAATCATGAAATACTGCGTGTTAATCATTTCAACAAAATAAACAACAATAAAAGCAACATCAGAAGCGCCAGCTACTTGTGGTGCCAGCTTCCGTTATGCAATGACAGCCACAACAAAAGGCAGCAACAGCCCAGCCTCAATCCCAATTCTCATGCCCATGCCCATACCCAAACCCAAACCCAAATCCATGTTCCAGCCTCTGCCTCAGCCACAGCCCTGAGCATATAATAAATGGAATGAGTGTCAAGTCGAAATGACCAAATGGCCATAATGCGATATATGCAATATAAATACAAGTGATGCTAAAGGCCAAGCCACGACATTGGCACGCTAAGAACAGCTTGTTCTCGCATGACCTTTGCATGCGGCCAATGCAGACGTCACTCTAATGACGTCACACGAAAAGCAAATAAAAGCGCGTGCAGATAATCGGGCAAAAAAGCGCCTCATATGCTGCCGCGTCTGACGTCATCGTTGGATGCTTCTCCTGCTGTTCGGGTTTGTTCAGTCCAAGCTGAAAATGACTCGAAACTGAAAGAGGGCCTCGCCAGTCTATTGAACGCTTCGAGAGACGGTTGACTGAGAGCACTCTGCTGTTGATTCAATTTTAGTTCATTTATATGCCAGCTTTGGTATAAAAGGAGCCACCCACCCAACCAACACCATCAGCATTCACAATGCAGATGATATTGGATGTGTGCATATGCGTGTGCGTGTGTGTGTGGGTGGTATTTGTGTGTTGGCCAGCAGCCGCATACACATTGACAGATTGACAGTCATTTTTGGTCCGCCATTTGTGTTGAAGTGTTGACGGAAGTGTTGGAAATTGGCAAAAGAGCTGCGGCTGCCCACCCCTCGCTGCTCTGTTATTGTTGTTGTTGTTGTTGGCCAAAGAACATGAAAGTAATTTAAATGACAGCTGCCCCCGCCTTTAAGCTGTCGCAATGGGCTGCTGCCATTGATTGCCTTCAATTGTTTGCTGCTAAAATCAAATTATGCCAGCTGAATGAAACCGAAAGTTCAGGCGGACGCAAAGGGTGGGCTAGGCTAGTGGGGCACATATTTAAGACTGACATATGAACGTGCTTCTAGAGAAATATCTGACCATAATTATAGAAATTATGAAACGCAGCCTTCACTGTTATTATAAACCACTCACGCTTAATAACAGGCCGCTAATTGGCTGGCAGGACCACCAGCGCATCAAATCAACAAGCCTCCCAACATGATGGCTGTTGCTTTTTACTCGGCCTCGGCCTCCGGCTTGATCTTGGTCCCGGCCAGGCCATTTAAATAACTCATTTAGTGCACAGATACGTTTAAAGCTAAACAAAAACTCGTTGCTAGCCACTCACCTGCTAAATAGCGGTCACTCTGCGAACGAGAATAACGCAGCGTCTGTGGGGTAGATGAGAAAAAGAAAAAAATAACATATTAATGTCTGTTGATCAAGTTTGCGCGAGGGCCGCTCAGCTTATATCGAATGCACAATGTGAATCAGGCTAATTTGTCAGACAGTATATAGTTTACAATGTACATACATCTAGTTAATAGTTAAATAATTGGTTTGCTTTACGCTAGGTAATGGCTGTTAAGGTCAAAATATAGAGAGTCCCTAATTATAATACATTTTTACATTGAATCAATATGAATCTCAGACATATTTCATTATTAAGTAGATTTGTCGTTATATTTTACAGATTCTATATTGAACCAATTAAAATATGTCCTTCTTTAAGATATTCTCAAATTGTTGCATAAACCGTTTACTACATAAACCTATTCTTAAATTTTCTATTCATTTAAACTAATTTTTTATTTTAGCCAGCTCTCGATACTAACCAAATGCTGTGCGGCAAAGTCATCGCAGCGACGACTCCGCTCACGCTCCTTAAGCAGAAGCGGTGCCGAGTTGGACTTGGTGGTCAGTTCCTGAATGCCGCCAGTATCGCTGTGCAACGAGGCGCTGCTGGGCGAAGGTAGCTCCACAAAATGATGCAAGTGCGTGACCGTTGTGGCCGTGGGCGAGAGCAGCGACTGGAAGGGTTCCTGGCGCAGCGCCAACGACAGCTGAGCGCGCTCCTTGTGATTGTGGCGTGGCAGCAGCTTGCGTGGCTGTAGCAGTAGTTGATGCTGCTGCTGATGATGGTCCAGCGAGAGACTGCGCTGGCTGCGGCGCGCCACACAGGGCAACGGCATCATGATGGGCGGTGCAGCGCTGTATTTGCGACGCAGCACAACTGGCGTAGCCATGGAGGCAGTGCCACCACTGGCACTGCTCGCATCGCCGTCGGTGCAGTCGCAGTCGCAGTAATGCTGCGCCAGCTCGAACTCATCCTGGCACTCGTCATACTCGGCGGCAGCTGCTTTGTTTGGCAACTCTTTGACCGCCTGCTCGTCCAGCATGTCGTCCTGGGACTCGTTGGCCGCCTCGCCGCCACTGCCGCACAGGCTGAGCACTTCAAGCAGATCGGGATCGTCCGAGGAGGCCACGGAGCCGCTCTTTTGGAATTTCATTTTGCGTAGCGCCTCCAGGCTGCTTACGGACTCATTGTCGGGCGCACTGCCTCCCGTCCTATGGTGGTGGTGCGAATGATGATGCTGCAGATGGTGGCTCTTCCAGTATGACATGTCCTTGGGCGGGGTGGCCGTGCCAATGCCGCTCTCATTATTGTCGTTGTCCAGTCCAGAGGAGTCGAGCGATATGCCGGACTTGCCGGAGCTCAGCACACCGGCAGCCTCCTCGCAGGCCGAAGACGACGAAGTGGAGCTGCGGGCGGTCGGGAAAGTTGACAAATTAATATTGAACAAATTTGTAATGACTTCATTGGCTACTCACTTGTTGTCTTCATCGACGGCGCCAACGCTGCGCAGTATGGACTCCTCTGAAGTCCATATTGTAGAGGTGGATCCTTTTTTGGTCACATCCACCAGATAGCCAGGCGTGGCGGCGCCTTTCGCCGAGGTCAGCTGTGTTCCACTAGCTGCTGCTGCTGCTGTTGTCGCTGCTGCCCCTGTTGCTCCTCCTGCCTTTGCTGGTGGCGGGGTTATAGCATTTCTGTTCGTCAACGTTGGCGACGTCGCGGCTGCTGCATGATTAATGCCCACCCGTTTTGGCATGGACATGGAAGCCGTTTCCATGTCCAAGCCGCTGAATTGACGCTGTCGCCTAGATTTCAAATCGTCCACGGTGGTCGCAGCGGCTGCTTCACTTGTTGCCGCCGTGCGCTCTTCGATTTTCAATGCACTTTGGAAATTTGTCAGCTTATGAGTTGCTGACGTCGCTGCCGCCGTCGACGTCTCTGCATGGCCATTAAATGGGGACAGCGCCAGACTCTTGCGCTGACTCTGCTCACCCGCCGCAGCTCTGGGTGTTGTGGCATGGCCGCCCGGCGCCGACAGCGTCCGCATGTAGGCAACGTTCGGCTTGGCGGCCACCTCGCTGCGTCCGCAATCAAGGTTAAACGATTGCAGTGGAATGGTTGCCTGCAAGAGAGAGCCAAGAAGGGAAGCAACGAATTAAAATATAGTCAGTCAGGTTTAATATAGAAAAGTCGACACAACACAACGCTGACAGATTCGAGGGGCCGCAACCTCAACCTTAAGACGAAGGACCTTGAATGCATAATGAGGCTCAGGCTGGAGACCGCAGACTGGAGAGCCTGGAGCTGGTGCCTGGACCAACGTGTTTTCACGTTTTTAGCATGCCAGAAGACAGCATGCGCACAAAAACAATGCCAAAGGAAATATCAATGGCATTTTTGAGCGTTGTCAAGTGGCTGCGGCCAAGTACGAATACAATCAGAATTTGTATTTTATGCAAATGGCAAAAGAAGCTGCGCTGCGAGTTAGTTTTCTGTGAAATCTGCTGAAAGCCATTTCAAGTGGCCGACGCGCAAAAGTCCCCTTTTAACTAACCAGTTTTTTATAGTGTAGAAAGAATTTGCTATTGTTGTGGCTTATGATTTATATGCCGCAGCTGATAGCAGGCAGCCTTCCAACGAACTATGTAGAGTATCCACTGTAGTCAGCAACCAGTTACCTGTACCTGTCACTGGTCGTTTGCTGGCCAAAAGGGGTGGTGACCGTGGTGCATTCGTTAAGTTGGTTATGTCAATTCGATTTACAAGCCTTTGGCAAGCGATTGACAATTTGCTTTTTGCTTAGCTGCGAACGCAGGCGACAGCCAGCGAAAAATTCATTTTAAAAAGCAGCAACAGGCGGAAATTGATTTAAATGATTTATTGGCAGAAAAAAAATGCTTGGCGAGTGCATGTATGTGTGTGTATGTGCATGGCTTAAAGCATCAATGTGTGATAAAAAAAAGACTCCACAGCAGGTTGTTGTTTTTGTTGCTGCTGTGGCTGTTGCTGCTGTGCCCGTTGCTGCTGTGGCTGTTGCTGACGCGAGCAATCTCAGCTCCTTGGGGGTTTTTGCGGCCGAAACTGTAACAGCAGTAAAACGGCTAACGAGCCTGGCAAAACTGTAGCAGCAATATGAAGGGTGAACACAGACGATTCGGGGAGAATGAAAAACGAAATTTAGTATACATGACCCTCAAGCGTTTTGTTCTTGCTCCTGCGCCTTGATATGGCTGCTAAGCCCGAATGAAAGCATTGTATAAACATATGTTGCAGACATGCAAAAACGATTTGTGAACTAAAAGGCTTTGCAAGCAGAGTAACTAGCAGAGTTCCAGGTTCATATTCTTTCTTAAATTTCTGCAATATCTTTAATTATGACTAAACTACATGCAGCCATTCAATAGGAATAATTGTTTGCCGATTTTACCAACATTGCAATATTGCTTGTACGAGGATATATTCACTCAGGACAGACGTCAATCCAAATATGGCATAGCCATAATGTGATTATTTGCGCGCAGGATGCGGTCAGCAAGCCTGGCCACGAGGAGCACGAATGCAAGTATATCCTTGGGGAATATGGCAAGCCAATGCAACTGTGCCTGTTCCAGATGCGGCAATCAAATTTGTAATGCATTATGGAGCAGCTAACCGATTGCAGTCTGTGTACAACAGCTACTATGAATTATTAATAAAGGCTCGATATCGTTGTCGATGCCGATACCAATACCCAATGGCATGGCGTACGGGCCAACTGCGTGTTAATGAGCCGCCAACTCTCGCTGGCGACGCATTAATTGGGCGGCCATCCGCCACGTCTTTTATGGGCATCCACACATGACTATGTATAGCCAGTCGGGCGCCAGGCCCCGGCTCCAGTTCCGAATAGTAGATCGAAAATTTATCATACGATTGCACTAATAAAACTTTTACATTTTATGGCTATTTACTGATGCAGTGAGTCTGTCAGTCGCTCGTTCTATTAATTTAGCGATTTTATCAATCTAAACAAAATTCTCCTTTATGCGGCCCAAGTTGAACTTGTTTTACATAAGTTACTCTACAACTCTAGAGTCTGAGTTTTATTCATTTTGATTTGGAAATTTTGTTGTGATTGAAATTGAAGCATTCTACGATTGGGGCGAGGAATTGGTGACAAGGAAAATCAATTTTATGTGTATTGCAGTAGAACTCGATATCCGAAACGCAGCCAAAAGCCAATTTAAATGCAATAAAATGTGAACATTTCTCACAACAAACTGACAACTCGCCGCACTCAAATGAAATGTTTTCCTCGGTTAGTTAATGAAAAATGCAATAAAATGAACACAAAATGACACAATATATAGCCCTAAAGGGGTTATCTGTGGACAATGCATGGAAATAGGCAACTGTAAATGCCACTAATTGATCATAAAAGCGGCTCAAAGAAATCTTGAGAGAGAAAGAATTTGTGTGCGAGCTGTCAATGTACGTTTGCTGGTCTCCATATCAAAAATTTAATGACAAATGCAATGCAGGCAACGCCTCAACGTTCCACATTTATTGATGTATGACCCAGAAAGAAGGCCTACCCGTGCACCCGCCCCTGTCAATATAATATGTAGTATGTGGTACGAGCCTGTCCAGACAATCGCAAATCGATTGGACATGCCTCTGCCCGCCTGCGGTCACGCATGCCCACTGATAATAATTATCAAATCAAAACACTTAAACGCCTGCCCTGCCCATCGTTT
The DNA here is from genome assembly GCA_037075305.1 of Drosophila kanekoi. Taxonomy (NCBI): domain Eukaryota; kingdom Metazoa; phylum Arthropoda; class Insecta; order Diptera; family Drosophilidae; genus Drosophila; species Drosophila kanekoi. The sequence goes on from JBAMCE010000665.1 coordinate 959,141, forward strand.
TAAGGCAAGACCCGACCGCAGGCTGCCTTTCCTCTCACTTCCTTTGCAAGCAACTGTTGCTCGTCATGTTTGTTTGCCTTGCAGTGATTTGCAAGTTCTACTTAAGTCAAAACTGTCCAATGTCCGTGGTCCATTGGTGCTGCAGCACCGAAGTTGCAACAACGTTGCACACGTTGCTCGTTGCTTGTTGCTGGTTGCGATGCGTGAAAAGCTTTGTGTGCGCGCGCGGCCTTTGTGTTTACAGCGAATGCCCCATCTGCCCATCTGCCCATCTGCATGGCTCGTCATCATTAACCGCGGATTGGATTGCACTGCATGCCACACATGCGAAGATTCACTTTCGCAGCAATCTGAGCGCGCCTCATAAACATCATAAGGGGCAACTAAATTGGGGCGTTGGGTTCCACTTGGTCTGGCACAGCAGCCCGCTCCAGCTGTAGCTACAGTTCCACAGTGCTGACAGCTGGGCAGGAGCGAAATGAAGTGCTCTGCAGCAGTCTCTGCCAGCGTTTTGATCTTTGTTTGAGTTTGTGCCGCAGGGCGGCATATTGACCCAATTCACTGTCCCACCTTTCGAATGAAAATACATCTGTTTTTGCTTTACTTTCGTTGACAGTTTGTTCGCTTGGGCCGTTATGGGGTCTGTCTGCTGCCTTTTTGGCAACCAAGGCACGCACTTGTGTCCTCGATAAGGTTGCTGCTTGCTGTGTGCTGACTTTGATTTATACAGCTATTGGTAGCATATAAATCATCCAGCCAGCGCTCTGACTGACTGACTAACTGACTGACTCACTGTGGTGCCTGAGAAGCGAACCACATTCTCGGCGATAATTAGTGCACTGCAGTCTTCGGGCTTAAGCGTTTTTAATTGGGACTTTTACTCGACCGATTACTGCGAAATATGACAGCTCGACTGCCTACATTTTGGGGACAGCCACAGCAGCATGCAGCAGCAGCAGCGAAATGTCAAACAAGCCCCCACATAGTCTGTTGCAATTCCTAAAGGAAATCAATTTCACACAGCTGCTGCAGCTTGGCAACAGATTTTGCTTTTAGCAATGGGATCATACCCGAATTTGCGCTAAATATTTTTCATGCATGTCATGGAATATTTAACTAAACAGAGCAGAGTCGACATGAGTTTCCTGTTGTGCCTAAAATTAAAGCCGGGCCAACTGACAGACAGAGTGAGCAACAGAGATAATAAGTAGCAGAAAGGGTAAGCAGGCCTGCATATCATTAGCACAGAAAATGTGCCGGAATATGCATAAAATAATTATATATATATATGTTTATATATATATAGTATAAGTGCTCCTTGCGCCTCTGCAGTTTAACGATTAATGGAAATTTACCTAACTCGCTTTTGAAATTTTGTGGCGTACAACAACAACGTGAGCAATAGGTCGTGTTTTCATACCCTGCAGCAAGTATAAGTAGTTGATATGGGGTATCATAGGGCTGTGCAGAAAGATGACTTAGATATAAGATAACTTCAACCTTATACGATATTCGTTAAGATATGAGATAACTTCCACATTTTATGATATTGGATAAGGATGGAAATGTCGATTTCAGAGGCGACAAGACGTAGATATACCAACTTTTATTTGATTTTTGAAAATTAGACATTGTTGTGCGGTATCTTCAAGTCGAGCAAGTCGAGCACATGCAACTCCAGTACACATAATCATTTTTTTGTACTAATTTTTTTTCGTTTTTTGTGGTATTTTGGTGTTGTGTTTTTCCACTGGCACGCGTTTTGAAAATTAATATTTGCTTTGTTGTTGTTGTTGTTGTTTCAGCTGCAGCAGCCTTTTTGAGGTTTTACCATAGATAATCACAGCGAGCTCTGAGCGAAATGTATGCTAAGCGTATGCAACAAACAACAAGCAACAGACGACAAACAACAAGAGACCACAAACTCAGTGCCGTTTATGAGCTGCTTGGGCTTATAAATGTTTTAATTAGATCTATTTGATATGATAAGCCAGAGACAGTTAACAAGTTGCTTGGGTTTCTGGGCTTTGGTTTATGGTTAATGTCTGGATTAAGTGGGTCATCGAGTGAGTGTGGATTGAGCCCGTGTGAGTGTGTGTGCGTCTGATGACCGCAGTCGAGTTGTGTCTTAGCCTAGTAGAGTTGTAATAGATGCAGTTGCATCAGTTTAGTCTTGAGTTTGTTATGCGTTCAACTTTTAAAAAGTAAAAAAAATTAATGAGCTTCTATTTTTTGGGTGTATTTTCTGTGCATCCACCCATCAATTGTCTTTCAATAGCTGATTTTTAAAGAGTTCACTAATTAGCTTAATTTAATTACACATTTTATAGCGCTTCAAGTCAACGAGTCTTCTTCATTGCAGCCCAAATGCAACTGGTAGTCATAAAACTCGCTTCTGTTTTATTCCCAATATATTTTCCCTATCTTTTCAACAGTTCAAAGTTTAACTCATTCAAGTGGCAGTCTGGAAGTGACTGTCTATCACCGCCCTCTGCACCCTGTCCCCCTGCCCCTTGCAACATTGCTGCTCATAAATTTCACGCGCTTCACTTGCGCATCCGGCACAGCCGCGGGGTAAAGCACATGGCACATATGGCGGCAGTTCTTGAGAGAAAATTCCACTGTTTTTTTAGGGAATATGCTCGTGCCGCACTTTTGCCGGGCGTTTCGAGAGAAAAAGAGAGAGGAGGAGGGGACTTTGCGTTATGTGCGGACAACATTGTTTGGCTTTAGATTAAATGCCTTTGTTTTAAGCGCTTTTTATCTAACCTACATAAAATATGCTGGGCTTGCCTCATGTTGAAATCGTGCGCGAGATTACAAGAGAATCCAAGCGATTTCATATTATGAAATCTCAGTGCGAGAATTTATGATTGCGTTTAACTTACATGCTTCTCCGGTTTCAAGACGAGTCCGTTCTGCTGCTGCTGTTGCTGCTGCTGTTCGCTGACTACCGAGTTCTTGCCAAAGCGACTCTGCAGGGCTGCGCTGGCTGCTGCAGAGAGCAGCATGGGTGCTGTCCTGGACGTGGGCGAACTGCTGGTCGAAGCTGAATCTGACCCTGTGCCTGCCATGGACGCCAGATGCGGTGGCAGCTTATCGCCACCCATCAGATTGTCCAAATCACGTAGAAATTTGTTTGCCCAAATGTTCACATCATCCGGCTGGGCAGCTACAGGCGACAGGCTCGTACTCGAAGGACGTCCACATGAGGCTGTGCCAGGGTTCAGCGGTGGCGGCGGCAGGGCTCTTAGTTTAGTTGTCACTGGTTTGCTGTTGCTGCCTGTTGTTGCTGTTGTTGATGATGCTGTTACTGCAGTTGCTGTTGTTGCAGTTGCAGTTGCTGTTGCCGTTGTACTGCTGCTGTCAAAGCCGCTATCAGATTCCGTAGAACGCGACAATTCATCAAGTTGCTTGGCTGCCGCTGCTGCTTGTCGCACTGCCTCGAGTTGCTCCTGCAGCTGCTGTTGCAAGCGCTGCGCCTTGCGTAACTCGAAAACCTCGTTGATTTCCAGCTGCAATTAGAATACGAGTTGTTAGTTGCAGTTGCACATAAATTCAGAGCGCTGCTGGCCGCGATTGGTTTTGATTAGCACTCTAATTGCGTACATATATCAAAGGCAATAGCAATCGGTAGCGGAGACTCTATTAATCGCGCTGCGCCCAGAGCACAAGATTCTAATGGATCGAGCTATGATGTATGTTTGCTTAATTTGCCCAACAAAACAGAAAGAATGAGAGGGTGAGGGAGAGACAGAGATAGAGAGGGAGAGAGAGAGAAAGATACAGATAGGCAAAGACACGATCAGACATTACTCACATTGAGTCTGTGGCACTGAGGCACACAGACATGGGGCACAATCAAAGACAAATAAATTAGAACACGACCGCAAAGGCAGAAAAAGGTTTTTCAAGCAGAGAGTAAAGAAAACTGCAGCCACGAAATGCAGACAACAACAACAATGCAACAAGAAGAACAGCCAAGACGTGCAGCAGCAACAACAACAAATGCAAATAAATTGAAATGAAGCAATTTGTTAGCCAGATTAAACAAAAAGCAGCAACAACAAAAGCAGCAGCAGCACCAGAGAACAGTTTCCAAAGAAGATCAGACAGAGGACCCACAGGGCTAACAAAGTCAGCGAATTACTTAATTAAAAAACGTGGCCCTAAGATACAAAAGAGCTGCTCCAGCACGAGAATGGGAACGAGAACTGGCCGCAGCACCAGGTCCAAGTGACATTAATAACGTGCCGAGCTCATTACTCAACAATTGTGTTTGTGTGTGTTGTGTTGTTCTTGTTGTTGTTGCAGCCCCAGCAGCCCTTGTTGCAGACAAATGCGATCAAGCATTAGCAAGTAATAAATTCTCAAAGGTAGAGCCCATCTATTGGCTGTGCCATGAAAGAAAGCGCCGACGTGGAGCGTCTAAAGCAGCCGCATCCATGGCCGCTTGGTCTTCGACGAAGATTTTATCGCTGGGAATGTTTTTTGGCAGAGCTGCTGCCTCATTTGTCCTGCTCGTGTGAGAAGTTGCCAGCTAATTTGTGCAGAGACCAGGCTGTGCCAAAAACCTTTCCCGTGACCAGGCTACAAAATAGAGCAAAACAATCAACAGTATAGTTTACAGAGCGCTAACGGTTTGTTTTGCCGCCCACTGCAGCGGCAGCTAAGGCAAAATTAAATGGCAATTCTGGATACTCTTTGTGGGGCCCATAAAACATTTGCGCATATAGGGTTAGGGCATAGAAATGTGTCACAGAATATTGTGAGTCTGTTAGAAGGCTCTCTGGTGGCAACATTCATATTTCCCAGTTCGATAAAGCGCGTCATAAGTACGCTAACATTTTCGAATTTAATTTCATGGTGGAATGCGCTGGACAAACAATGGCCACACACGCGTGGTCCTCCACATGCGGCTAAGGTCCAGAGCGTATTCCCAAAACTCCACGTGCAGACTTGGCCACTGACCAGCCAGCATCTTGGCGGCTATAAAAAGTGAAGTTGCTCTGCAGCCACTTTCAGTTTCTAAGAGCAGAACACAGCGGTCGCAGCATCAAAGTGCCCGACGCGAGGCAAAATTGGAACAGCCATTCCGATCGAGGCAGCCCAGAGGCAGACTTCGAACAGCCACAACAGCCGCAGACGCGCAGTCCAGACAGCATGAGGCTCACGCTCGCCTGGCTCTGTGTCTGCCTGGCGATTTATTGTAGCGGCGGCTTTGCCAACAACGGCCGAGGCAATGTGGTCTTATCTTTGCCACCATCGCTTATCGCGGCAACGGAGGTGGTGGCCTTGAGACAGCTGCAGCAGCAGCAGCAGCGCGAGCAACAGCAGCAAACGGTGCACGAGCATCCGCGCTGGAAAAAGGATGCACGCGTCCTGTTTGACAGCGGCAGCGATTCACTGCGCGATATTGCGCACAGTAAGGAGTCCGCATCCGAGGCTGGCAAATACACGATGGCCTACAACAACGACGACGACGGCGTCCGCGTGGAAGTGGAGCAACAGCCGGCGGATTTAAATCGAAAAGCATTGAGCGAGGCTTATGATTTAGAGCCACGACAGCAATCAGCGCCGCAGGAAATTGCGCCGCAACATGGCCATGGACTTGAATTGAAGTCTGCCACGCCCACACCACACAAATACTGGGCCAGTCGCTGCCAGCCTGGAAACGGCAACTGTCCACGGGAATACCATCGCGCCATGCTGACGGTCAGGTGAGCTCAGGATGTGTCTGTGCCTCTGGGTGGCAATCGTTCGGGTTAAATCTACATGGTTCAAAGGGTTCAAGGTAGTCCCAGAAAGTGCCCAAAAAACTTTCTCGCCTTGGTGCAAGTCGCTTGTAAGCCAATTAAAGGCGGCTTGCAATTTATCAAGCGCGTTAAGCCCAAAGTTAAGGTTCAGTTCGGGGTAAACCTTTTGAATATAGCGCCTGGGCGCCAGGTTTTAATCGTAAAGTAAAAAGTCAACAATGAGAGCAACAAATCGTCGACAATTTGGCTGTCAGCCAAAAACACGCAAAACCAATTAATGGGCGTGAAAAAATCAGTTGGTCGATTGCAGTTTTGTTTCTGCAACACCGCGTCGCATACATATGTTGATTTATTTTGTTAATTTTCGTAAAATAACAACTGTCAGCAAATTCATTGGCCCGAAACGAAAACAAAACGAAAAATTTGCAATGTGCATTGAGTTTCACTTTTCATTCAGCATAAAAGCTGAAAGGGAGACGCCCCCCTTGCCGTCCTGCGAGAAGTGAGAAATTCGTTGTCTGTCCATGAAATTTCCATTGTGACTTATAATAATTATGCTTAATTTATATACCCTACACCTATTCCACGCATTTGATATGTTATAAGTCTGCTTTGCAGACACAGGCGTTTTTTTTTTAATATTATACCCTGTTTTAAAAGGTTTAATTGGTATATTGGCATACAACTTATGTGAGCTAAATAAGAGTCTGAAATTGGAAACTTCACAAGTAAGTCTTGAGCCATGTGCCAGAATAGTTCAAATACTCGAAACAGAGTATGCACAATGTCCTGTCAACTTTTATCACATGTAAGGGGTATACAATATAGTCGAGGCACCTCCTCTTAAATAATTTAAATTGTATGAGCAGGGCGTTGAAAAATGATTGGTCTTGGGCGCTGCTATTAAATTACAATTAATCATTTCTTGTGTTTTCTTCGTTGTGTGGCTTTGTTGATTTGTTAAATGCGTCGATTAATTGGACTTAAGCCCGCATAACTTTCAGTTGTTTTTTGTGCCTTTAATTTGTAATTTTACACAGCAATTTATAAAAGGAAATTGCCTAAAATTGACTATTGATTGGATGAGCCTACATGACAGCAAGATTAACACAGAGTCCATAGTTAATTCTGCATAGCATTTTGGGAGGGGGCCTTTGGTGGCTTTTCTGGGTCAGCTGCTCGAGGGGCTGCCATTGTTGTAGGCAGCCCACGTACACAAACATGTTCATCAATTTTAGGCAGGCACTGTATGTGAGAAAAAGAGAAACCCAGCGACAGCCGTGCACGTGTAATTGAAACCTAAGCGGCCCACGCACCATCAAAAGAAAAATGTTTTCAGAAATGATGCACAATGACGATCCTTAAACTGACGTTGCGCTACAAATGATGCTTCATTAATCTCAGCCCAGACACTTTTATATTATAGAATTTCAAACAGCAGTTTCTCATCCCAACAGAAATAGAGATGCCGTAGCACGGTTGCGACATCAGCTAGATGAAATGCAGGATCAGCTGGATTCCGGCAATGTAGATGCCACTGGCGACACATTGGACACCTTGGATGATTCCAATGAAGATATTAGCGTGAAGAACAACAACAACGAGGTTTTCATGCTGCTTACTGGCGAACAGGATTTGGTGAAGTTCCTGCACTGGGCCATGCAGCTGCTGTATCCCCATCAGCATCCAATTGATGATTTGAACGGCAGTGCCGCAGACTTTTATCACCCGGGCATGTTCATATGGAAGAAGTTCAACTTCTCGGGGCACTTGGAACCGCCGCTGATTGTCGACGAGCCACATTATGTGCTGGTGCGGCGCGAGAAGCAAAATCTAAAGAATGGCTACCAACTGGGCGGTGAGCATGCATAAATCATTATTCTCTGGGCGTAACGAGTACCAGGGTGTTGAAATTACAAAGTACCAGTCTCTAGTTCAGTTCTGCTCAGTTCTATTTTTGCTTCGTTTAATTTTAAATGCATGTGGCATGGTATATTCTTAATAATAACTTTTCTGGCCATTGCAACACGCATTAAGTGGCTCCCTCTCTTTCCCCCCCTCTCAATTTATGTTCATAGATGATCTAAAATCAAAGGACGATCCATTTATACCACCACGGGGCCGTAAGCACACTACGCCCGATCTGGAGGAGCTGTTGAATCGCTACGAGACCTTTGTACCGAATCGCGGCAAGCGCGACAAAGTCAAAGATCTGTTCAAGTATGACGATCTATTTTATCCGAATCGCGGCAAAAAGCATCGCGACATTTTCAAACTGGACGATCCCTTCTTTCCACATCGCGGCAAAAAACTGCAACTGCGCGATCTTTACAACGTCGACGATCCATTCTTTCCGAATCGCGGCAAGCGGCAAGTGACAGCAAAGCTAAGTCCGCTGCCGGCGAGCATGTGGGGAAAACTACAGTCCGGCAGAGAAAACAGCAACAACAACGACAACGACAACGACAAAGGCGACAACTGGCCGCAAAGAATGTCAACGCATGAAATTAATGGTAACGATCAATCAGTCAAGACATCAATGTCAGCCGGGGATGCAACTGAGGGCGCTAGCTGGCAGCGGCTGGCCACGACCCAAGTGCAACTGCAACCGCCGCAGCCAGCTAATAGATTGCACTCGACAAGATCAATGTCAGCAAATTTACAACAGCAGCCGGACCAACTGCAGCGCCTGAGCTTCATTGTCAGCCCGGGCATGCGCCAGCAGCAAAGGCAGCAACAGCAGGTGAAAACATCCTGGCCAGCAAGAAGCTATCAGCGCTGGCAGCGATCTGCGCACGATGCCCGGGAGACACAATTAACGCGGGGGCTCAACGCTGGTCCCACTGGCCACGACACTGACTTTGACATTGATTATGGCCAATTGGACATGTAAATGGCGATCGTTTTGTGGTGTGAGCACTTTTCGGCGAGCTTCCTTTAGGCACTCCAGTGTCTTTTTCTTTTTTTGAGTGCACGAAGGTTCAGACAGATTGTAAAAAGTAAACCAAAAATAAATGTAAGCCTGCAATTGATTTTGAGTAAATCGAAATAATCGAAGGTTATATGTCTGTCCCCGGTCCCTGGTGCGATGCTTGCTCCCAGCTGCCATCTGCCCTTGGGGCCTTTCTAGAATTGTGCTGTGAAGGTCTGTGCCCTTGTGGCAGCCTCTAGAGTCTCTAAAGCCTCTTGGGCTTCGCTTTTTTATATTCATTTTGTTTTTCTTAATTGTATTCATTGGCTAATTTATCGGTAAATGTAATCAGCATTGTGCTAGCAATTCAAGTTTAGAGTTCGTCGCAGACCCCAGATGTGGTCGCAGACTCCACACAGCTGCAACACGGAGACGCGGGCGTGGCACGCAGTTGCTGATGCTGATGCCAAGCCAGCGATATGCCTGCCACGCAGATATGCAGCCAGATAGAACAACAAATACAACAGCAACAGCAACAGCAATGACAGCAAGAGGAGCAGCCGCCGCAGCCGCAGCCGCAGCAGCAGAAGCAGCAGCATTAACATTAACAAAGCTGTGACTACTAAGGTCAGGCTGCTGCTGCCATGTAATCCCCAAAACGCACATCAATCAAGCGGCTGTAGCTTTAGCTTATTAGCAAGCATTGAACCTACAAAATATCAGTCAGCCAGTTACCGACTGGCGGTTGGAGGAAAACCAAATAGGTTTTAAGCCTCCGTTACAGCAGCAACTGAATTTTTCCACTTCAACAAATTTCTGACATTGACATTGACCAGTTGGCTGCTGGCTGGCTGGCTGGCTGGCAGTCAGCATCCAAATCGACAACAACGTCAAAATATTTGGAGAGACGCAAAGTCTGCTGGTCAGACCAGACCAGGGCAGGCAGGCAGTCAGCCAACTCAGCTTGGTTCAGTGCAGGCCAGGCCAGCTCTTTGTTTTGTACAAATGACCATTGAAGGTCATAGCAGCCAACAACAAATTGGTTAAATAATACTCACAGTACACACACAATCAGACACACACACACGCATATGTACACAAACGTTAAGCAGATGCGCGTCTGCGTCTGAATTCGGGTTTTTGGTAGCTTGACGTTTGCGATCAGTCCAAAAACATATGAAGATCATTGTAATTTCAATGGCACTTCAGTCTGGGGGCAACCACCGCAGCTGAACCGAACTCTGCGCTTGGATAGAAAAATGAGTGCATCAATTGTTGCTGTGGTGCTGTGGGCATTCAACTGGGCAATGACACTTTGAGTGATCCACCAAAGTGGTCAAGCGAGCCACACGTGCAGCTCTAGCTTGATGCAAAGACGTAGGCATATAATATGATCGACTGGGAAGCTATTAGGATTTGCTCTGAGTTGGGTCTGCATTTCGAGGGATTTATGTCACATGGATAGGTATAAAAGTAGGTAAAATGCGGATAAATTAAAATCAGTCTACTCGTAGCTAGTTAAGAGGAGGACGGCATGAGACGAATCGTATTTAGGAAATAATTCCAATTGATAAAGCCAAATGGGAAAGAACTCGGTGAATATATCAATAAGACGTACATAATAACAAACTAGGTATATACCCTAGCGGAAAATGTCGTTCCAAAAACAATATCAATAAGTTTTAAGAAAATCTTACTGCAAATTTTTGGCTCAGTACACAAATAGGCGCAAGAGGTGTATGTATAAAGGAAATGTAAACTCTCAATTCAATGTGGATTCTTCGTCTTGAGTGATAAAGCTTACTAATTGATCATTTTTCAACTTAGAAGGTGGTAAAAAATCTTTTAAATCGAAGTGATGAGACTGATGAGAAACTGTCAATGGCTTCATCAAGAACTTACACAATCGGCAACCACTTGCAGCTTAAACTCTCTTTGCCAATCAAAATGAAAAGCAAAGACTCATGTCCGTGCGCACCTTTTTATTGGATTTGAACCAAATGTGTCAAAAGTGAAGATTGTACAAATCAAATATCATTGGATTTGAGTTTGCGCATTTAAGGCTGCAAAGACTTTCCACAACAGCATTGACTACTTTGTGTCACTTGGGCCTGACATTTGGCGAGGCAGCCACAAAAAAGAAGCCCAGCCATATGTCAGGCCAAAAAGAAAGTCGGTGTCCAGCTCAAAGCTGCCATGTGGCGGAGCGTACGATCCGTGCAGCGGCAGCAAAAGTCGAGTCGCGTCCAGTCTCAGCAAATTGGCGCAATTTTTGTGGCAATGGTTTTTTGTTGTAGCTGATTTGCTTGTCGGAAAATATCAACGCATTGTCAGCCATGCTGGAATGAGCCAAACGCTGTTGACAACACGCCAGGCACAGGTTTAGACACAGGCTCAGTTTGAGGCGAGGGTGAGGCAATTGCGCGCACGGCAGCAACATGCAACTGGCAACAGGCAACAGGCAACAGGCAACAGGCAACTGCAACTGTAACTAACTCGAGCAGCATGAGTAGCTGGTAATATTTGACAGCAGCTTAATTGCTGTCTGCAATTATGATTGCTGCTGGTGAAATTGTAGAAGCTGCTCAGAGACATTCGAACAGTTGGGCAGTTGGAGAGTTGCTTCACTTTCATTTGATTTGTGGCAATGACAGCGCTGCAACATGTTGCTGCTGATTGTTGATTGTTGACTGTTCACTGTTGATTTTTTTTTTGTGTCTTTGTTTTTTGGCTTCATTTGGCGCATGGCTGCGATTTCTGGTTTATTGTCTGCATTGGGAGACGGCAGCAACTCCTGGTTGACAAAAATAGTAACGTGCACAACGCTGGCACTGCCTTTTATTGCCATTTGTTTGCCATTTGCCGTTTGCCTTAGCCGTTTGCCGTTTGCTGTTGACGTTGACAAAAAAACGTCATTTGCAAATTGGGCAAAGACAACTTTCTCTAGGCAGCTGCGCAGACGCAGTTGCAGGCGCAAATTACCCAGCTCCAGCTTTAGCTTCAGCTAAAGCCGTTGCATAAAGTTATAGACTCGCAGATAAGTTAAAGGCAAAACCGTCGCCCACATTCATTAACAGCATTCGCATAATTGGCTGATATTTCGTGGGTTCACTGAACCGCCCGACTCAAGCTGAGACAATCCCTAGGAGCCGCCCCTCCCCCAGCTTTGGCTGAGTTGCTGACTTTTACGTCTCAATTTCAGATTGCCACATTGTCAATATCTATAATTAAAATCGTTTGAGAACACACGCAAGCCTTGTTATTGCTGTTGTCGACGGCTTATCAGATTTTGTTGAATGGCTAAAAACGTTAGACGATGAAGGCTTGATTGAGCTGATGGACTCGTCGGCCGCGTCAATTATTATCGCTGTGTGCCGTAGTTAAATTATGGATTATGTATATATGGTTGTAGCCAAAATGCAACACAAACGCTAATTGATGCAGGAAGCGCGAAGCAAAACGAGTTGCCGAACGCTTGTCATATTGCATCTGTTTCAAAGGCAGCCCACCAGATTTGCTGCACGCTTCGCTGGCGCGTCCAAAATGGGTCAGGCAACGACAACGTAGACAACAACAGCGCCGCCATCGCCGCCTCCACAAACGCATTTCATAACTAGGCAAATTAAGCCTAAGGCCACGACTACAACAAGCGTCTTACCGGAGTCTTACGAGTAACGGCAATTTGGAGCTAAAGTGCTGCACTATTTGTCATAATAAACGCGCCGCACAAATGTTGCCTCGCGGGGTGGCAACGGCGGGGGCAGCAGCAAAAGAAAGCGACTGCCCCGTGTGGGCAGCACTGTGACACATTTTGTCATCATTAGCCACAGTTGCCGGCTAATAATTTCAATTTAGCCAAAAAATTAGCTGCATTCAGCTGAATTATGGAAAAAAGGCGTTTAAATCTAGCTAGTACAGGCCAGGGCCAAAGTCAGAGCCAGAGCCAGAGCCAAAGCTGGAGCCAAAGCTGGAGCCATAAGCCGACAGCCCACGCCAGCTAAGCAACAGCAACAACAACACACGCAACGCATGTAACGCCTCTCAGGGCGTGGCTGGTCGCTCAATGGGTGTTGAGGTGATGACACTGATTATAAAATGTGCATAGATAGCGTGCAGTCTAATGGCTGCCATTGACCAAAAAAAAATGTAAGACGATTCTCATGTGAGTACAGCCATAAAACGCTAGAAAGACGCGTGCGGTTGATATGCGTTTTTCATATGCTTGATATTACAACGAATACGAGCAGTTCACAAATAAAAACAATTGTTAGTCAATAAGTGGGATAGCTGCAATCTATATTCGCTTATGCTTTCTATCAATTAGGTGACACCCATTTCTGACACAAAAATAACCAGATCAGAGGCTAGTTAATTGAACAAGAACAAGATCAGTTTATGGGAAATTCATAAAACTGAATACGTGCTACTGCGAATTTGTTCTAGATATAAATGCAATTCCCATCTTACAGATAGTTTCCACGAATATAGATAATCAGGTCAGCTTAATGCTATTTCAATTAAAATGCAGGCGTTGTTTTGGGTTAACTAGTGGAACCGTTAGTTAATGCTCGCAACATACGAGAAACGCGCGCGTCTTGGGCGCGTTTTTGCCATATTTTCGTTCGAAGAGCGCGTCGAACTGCGCAGAACCATAAACGCAATGCTAATGAACAACGCGTGCGTGCGCTGCTTCCGCTGTGGGCAAAGAAGCAACTTGGCTGCGGACAAATTTCATGCGAAACAGTTATAAAAATAACTAAAGTTTCGGCCGGCCGTTGACGTTGTCGCTGACGCTGAGGTTGCCGCTGACGTTGACGCTGTCTCTGGAGTTGACGCTGACGGTGATGTGTCTGTGAGTGTGTAATATTGCGCTTTCCGGTACAGAAACATAAAATTTTATGTACACGACGCTGACAACGCTAGCGCTAACGACAACGACAAGCACAGCAACGAATAACAACAAAAACCAAAAGCGGAGCGTGCAACGCGTCGTATGCGTTACACATTACGAATACGCTGCTGCTGCTGCTGCTGCTGCTGTCGCTGCTGAGCCCCAACTGTGTTTGCTTTAACACATTTTTCTGTCACGCAAAATAATCATTTGCAAAATCACGCACTGTTGACAGACCAGAGAGGGGACAGTTAGCCGGGGGCTGGGCAGGAGCAGACAGGAAGGGGACCGGCAAGTAAAATGTGTGTGGCGACAGCAACTGTCGCTTATCATTATGTGAAAATTTATGAAATTGAATATTTTGAGTCAGCAACAAGTGAAACGAGCCTGAATATGGCCTGAATTCAATTCGAGACTGGTGCAACATGGGAACGAATATTCGTTGAAGTTCACAGCTAATTGAAAAGCCCAGCACTTACCTTAACACGCTCCAAATAGTCCTGGAGTGCAACGTATGGATCCTCGCCGTCGTCTTCTATCAGGTCGAGGCTATGGGCCAAGTCCAGATTGTCTAGTGCGGCCAATTTGAGTTCGGCCTTATCGGCAAATTGCAGCTTATGATGTTGCTGAGGTGCAGCTGCAGCAGATGCTATGGTGTTGGCGGCGGGTGAAGCACGACTTAAGAATTTCTTATCAGCTGTCATGGCGTTGGCTGCCGCTGCTCCTGCAGCATTGCTTCCGTATTGGCGAGTGCGCGGCATAGTTGCACAACCGGTGCTAAAAACGCTTGCAGCTGGCGCAGGAGTGGCAGATGAAGTTGCAGTGGCTGTGGATGTGGCTCTGACTGTATCATCAACGTCCTCGTCGGCCGCTACATCACTTAATCCCGATTTGTAGCGCGTCGTGTCAGTTGCGATAGTCGCGCTGGAGACTGACGTGTTGGCTGCTGCTGCTCCTGCTGCAGTTGCCGGCGGCGTTGTGTTGCCGTTGATAAGCGTTTGATGTTGTTGCTGTTGCTGTTGCTGCTGACTACTGCTGGTGCTGATGGTGGTGGTGAGGCTGCCACTGCTAATTGCACTTTTCACATCGCTTGTCATGTTGTTTTGATTTGTATTGCACTGAATTTTACTAAATTTCTTGCCGCTGTCATGTTGCCGCGCCGCGTTGGCTCCAATTTGTTGTTGCTCTGTAAAGGTAGAGGAAGAGGAAGAGAAGTAGTGAGACAGTGTTTAATTTAAGCGATAATTCTTCAGCGAGTCATATAAAGTTGTCACTGCTGCCAGGCCATGCACACAAACAGACACACACACACACACACACACGCAAACAGCCATACAAATTTGCTGCAATTATTGTTGCCGCAACATGTTGATCATATTTTGCAGCAACACTTCGCACAAATGGCGCGCCCAAAAGACACATTTTCATAATCTTTTTTACGGCAAATGAAAAATTGCGCCAAATGTGCAAAATATGCCAAAAAGCGCCAACTCTTGGCTGCCACATGTGGCAAGCATCGGCGTGCCACTGTGCCGCTTAAGCCAAATCCGCGAAAATTTCTGCGCTAATCGCCTCAAATTGTGCGCCGAATGTTCGCCATTTAAATTGTCATAAATTTTCGCAACATACCCAGCACATGTGTGTGGACTTAAGTTTTTCCAATTTTTGCCTTTTGTGTGCTTAAATGTATGTGTGTGTGTGTAAATGTTTTAATTAATTTCTGGATGGCGAGCAAATGGCAAGCAATTATTTACATATTTGATAATATTGCTCACACTATTCAGAGCTTATCCATGCTCCCAATTGTTCGCAATATTTATTTTGCGCGCTGTTTGCTTAACTTGTTGCCGCACCCAACAACAACAATATTGACAACAACAACAACAACTGTGCCAATGGCTTTATTTCATGTCGGATATAGTTCTTACGGACCAGAAGTGAAAAACGAGTCTGTCAGCTATTAAACGAATACGAGTCACCTTCATACTTATAGAGTTTTGAATACGATATTTATGCAGATTGGAAATAGGAATTTATTAAAACAATTTTATCACAAATAATTCAAATTTATCACAAAAATTCTTAATCAATTGTAATAGTTGATTCCTCACAGAATGGGTTTGGCTTGAAAACTTTGAAAAAAGTAGATTTAGCATTAGATGATTTACAGCGAAATTCCGTTCAATAACAAACGATTGAAACTCAGCCTTTACATATCGCACATTTTGCAAACTCGAAATTGGAGGCTAAATCTGAAATAAAGTCTCTCAATAAAGCCAGAACCGAAATGACTTTAAGGAAAGATTTGCAAGAATGAGTTTGAAGCCAACGGAAACTGTTTTCCTAAAATGTGAACCTTCATCATTTAAGGTCTAGAAAACACATTTCAGCCCATTAGCGAATATAATATGTATATAGATGGATATACTTTTTGAATATCGACTAGCTAATATCCATTTCAGTGTTTGATTTTCCGTATATCAAGTGCAAAGGTTCTGACTACATGTAACCTCGCATAGATATAGATATTGTGGTAAATGTACACTCATTTTTTGCAATACTTCTCGGCACATTTGCGCTATGTACAGCCCACATGGAAATGCAAATAGGCAAAGGTATCGCCATAAATCGCATTAAAATTCGCATAGGGGCAAAGCCTCTGAAGATCAAGTGAACTTTTTGTTGCTGTCCGTCAGTCGCTGTTGCCGCCAGTCGCCAGCCCCCAATCGAGCGCATAAACAGAACCCAGGAGGCGACCGGCCGGAATGTGTGTACTTATGTTTGTGTGTGTGTGTGTGTAAGTGAAACGGTTAAGTATTTTTGTTGTTGATTTTATAGGTTTGATTTTATTTTTGTTTTTATTGCGCATGCGTGCGTTCGATTGGGTTTCTTGATTAAAATGTCGCCGCCACCGTCGCGACTTGGCGACAACAACAGCAACCGGCAGGCTCAATCTCTGGCTTGGCTGGGGTCTTGGCTGCTGTTGCTGCTGCTGCTGCTGCTGCTGGTCAGCGTTTGGCATTTAAAAATTCTGAATCGCATGCGTTACACAACGACAACGACCCGTGGCGAGCTCGTAAATCAGCGGCGCAAACGAGTCAGTCAGGCAGGCTGGCAGCGAAGACAGCGACAGTTTGGCTACATTTTATGGGGGTCTGGGTCTGGTTGGAGTCAGCTGGAAAGCGTCCACCAATTGATCGTCTTGTGGCGATTGGCAGGCCGCCAGCCAAGCGAACCCAGGCCAGACCAGGCCGGGCCAGAGCAGGCCCACACTGGGCTGCAGTTTTCTTCTGCCTTTTTGGCAATATTTCAATTGTGCAACGCTAACGGTACATTTGGCAATTGGCTGCCATGTGGCATGTGTGATTGTGTGTGGGAGGCGCGTTGAAAGTTCATGGGAGGTCTTCCCAGTCACAGTCACCGTCACAGTCACAATCGAGCCCTCCAAATTGGCGACATGTGTGCGCAGCTAGCCATTTTCTGGCTGCCAGAGCGGCATTTAATTAGCACAACTCAACGAACGGAAATAACTCTCTCTGCCTTTGTTCTACATGATGGTGGGCGATAAGCGACTTTTTAGACTTTGCGACTCTACAAAGATACTATATATAAGTACATACACACAAATACAAAGGTATATAGGCAAACAAAAGCCAACGCGAGAAAATGAAATATATTTGTACTTATTTGCTTATTGACTTAAAATAAAATTGTTTGCTGGGTGTGTCCCGCTAAATGGCCACTGTCCGTCAGTCATTGTTCGTGGATGGGCGTGTGGTTGACTGTGTTGTTGTTGTCGTTGTTGTTGCTGTTGTTGCTGTTATTGTTGTTGATTGATTCTGTGACTGAGGTCACTTGAACGTGATTAATTGCTCATTGCGCGCGCACCGGGGCGAGAGGTGACACAGGCATTGCGCCTAATTGAAAGCAAAGCGAGGGTCTGTCGAGAGTATGTTGAGTGCTAAGATGACTCAAACAAATGCAGCTAATGGAGGCCTACCTCAATGCACTTAACAACAACTCTGCGCTGAGTACGCTGGGCATAGAGAGTAGCAGTGCGAAAACAAAAAGGCAAATAAATAAAGAAATAAAGTAAATAAACGTGTGCACAGCAGCAGCTGCCAGCTCGGCAAATCCAATGAAAATCGGGCTAAGAGCGAGGCGAGGAGGATCCAATGGGCAGGCTGTCCATTACGATGATGATTACCAATGCTTGAGCGGTTGTAAATGAAAGCCGCTCATTCTGTGAAGCTGACGTGCGTTCGCTTAGGACAACGCCGTCGTCATTGCGATGATCAACAGATTGGCGCCTTAAGCCGTCACACGTCAGCTGGGCTTAGGGCTAAGGGCAAGAACTCAGCTTAACTTGGCTGGAGACCAGGCCGGCTTTCAAGCCTCATTTGCCTATCAAAATGATATAATATGCGTTCATGACGTCGATTGTGTTGTACGTGTTTCCTGTGTATTTGCAAAACTGGCAACTGGCGACTGGCAACTGGCAGCTGGCAGCGGGTGGCAGTTCGCAGTTGGCAATTGGCTGTGGGGCGTGTCACAAGCCAAACGAAGTGCACTTCACAATTGGTGACAAAGCAAATTGCAAGGAGTGTATTTTTGTTGTTTTCTTTTTTTTTTGGGGAAAACGCAAGTGCGTCGAGCAACTGCACCCAGCTAGGCGATAATAATTTTTTATGCAACTCTCTTGAATGGCAGCGGCGCATTTACGACATTTCCAATTGCCGTACAAATGCAGACGCACTAATAATAAAAATTTTTTCTTTTATTATTAATCACAATTTCAAGTGACTTTTTTCATGAAAAGTATTTATGCGGCTTTAAGTGGCTTTTTATTAAACATTGCAGCATTTAATTGACTTGTAATAGAGTCGACTGTGTGTGTGTGTAAGTGTGTGTGTGAGTATGAGTGGTTGAATGCATGCCTGTGTTATGCAAAAGGTGTGTCGATGTGAGTGTGTCAGGCTAACGGAAATCCAAAGCTCAACGTCATGCATAATTCATGATAAAATTGCAGTCAATTTCTTTTGATTTTTAATGTAAATAAAAGGCAAATAAATGCTTAGGTAATTTTATGTACACGCCCTTACCAAGTGGCTGGCATTATAAATTTATCATTAAGTATTTATATTATTGCTAAAATTTCCAGAAATTGTGAAACATGGCCTTAGTCCGCGACTAACAACGCATTGTCACTAAATTACCTTTAATTGATCGCATTTAGCATTTTAAGTAATTGGCCTGTCGGTGATTCAGATTCAGATGCTTGAGATTCGGTATCTGATCTTTAGTTTAAATGATATGGAACGCTTTTTGTGCTTTGTGGCAGTCTGTGCTCAATAACAGGAAATGACTGGACAATGAGCTGGCCGACCTTCAGTGTGTTGCCCCTAGGGATGTATGACAAGTCCGTCAGACAGTCAGACAGAGGCGCGAGCTTTGCGGTCTGCAGCTAGTCATGATTCTTTTTCCCATATGATACTCGACTGCACAAATCAATTAATAACTTATTGTTAGCTATTAACTAGCCTAATGACTGTGTGCTCAGCCAGTGACCGCTTTTCCCACAGCAACAACATTTCCGCCCAGGCACTGGCGACAACACAACTTAGTTGCCAAAGCTGATTAAGCGAGAGCGAAAAAAAAAAGAAAAACTTACCATTTCCTGCCGCAAAGGCGGCGATGCGCTCCCTAACCGAACGTCTGGGCTCGTCGTTGCTGTTGTTGTTGTTGCTGCTGCTGTTGATGTTGGTGTTGCAGCTGTTTGGTTGCAGCATATGCGTCGCAGTTGCCTGCGTTGAGTCATGGCTAGGACTACGCTTCACCATTGTCGTTTTGATCACAGTCTTGAGGCGGCTGGGCGTGGTCGGACGTGCTGCTATGCTGGGCTTAGGTGTTGTTGTTGGCGGCAACGTTGCTGTTGCTGTCAATGTTGCTTTATCGTTGCACAGCACTTCTGTGGCAGCACCCACAAACTCTTCTGCTGTTGTTGTCCCTGTTGCTGTTGCTGTTGCTGTTGCCGTTGCCGTTGCTGTTGCTGATGTTGGCAGTGTCAACCCACACTCGCTGGCTGTGGCCGTTGCTGCCACGTTCGTTGTTGTTGCTGCTGTCGTAATTGTCATTTTATTCTGCGACGACTTCGGTGAATCAATTTTCGAGTTTTTGTTTTTGTTGTTCGTTTGGGGCACGGCGTCGTCGGGTAATTTACAATAATTACAGCACGGCTTATTGTAGTTGTTGCTGTTGTTGCTTAGTGTATTTTCCTTATTGCTATGTTGCAGTTGTTGTTGCTGCTGTTGCAAGCTATTGCTAAGTCTTTGGATTGGTTGTTGCTGTTGCTGTTTCTCTTGCTGCTGCTGCTGTTGTTGTTGTTGCTGCTGCTGCTGCTGCTCATTGCCACTCTGCTGGCCGTTTGTGACAGCGCAAGTTTTACTATGAATTGCTGTTGCTGCTGCTAGTTCACTGCTACGCTTGTTGTTGCTGCTGATGTTGCCTTTGTAGTCCTGCCGCCATTGTTCAGGCACATTTCGTTGATTCATTAATATCAACGCCACATTTCCGTCGTGGTCGTTATTGCTTTTGTTGCCAGAGATCTCAGCGATATCATTTGCTTCATCATCATAATCATTGCAATCGTAATCACTGTCGCAATCTTGGCGTCGCTTGCTGCTACTGCTGCTGCTGTTGCTGTTGTGGCTAGCGCGTGGCACATCATCAATATATGTAAAATCGTTATCGACGAATATATTTCTAGCGTGCAGCGTGTTGGCTGACGACTTGAACTTGGGCTGCTTCAGAGTGTAGCGCCTGCGCTGCGGGCAACAACAGAACTTGATGATGGTGCGCGGCGAAGTTGGCGATAGCCCTGGCAGAGTCGGCGTCGGCGGCGTTGCAATGTCAGCCCATTTCTCGATCAATGCCAGCTCGCGAGCATTGGACATTGTAGTATAGCCATGGAGTGTGATTCTGTAAAACAGACAGAAGAGGAAAAATTAAATTAATTGCATATGTCAGAGGTAGGGAGAGAGAGAGAGAGATAGAGAGAGGATAGCGGGATGCACCAAAAATCAATTAACCACATTTCTCAACGCATCTCAGCTTTTCAGCAGAGTTTCCTCATTCCTGCGCCGGCGCTCTCTGCCTTCGCTGAAAGCCAATTCGCTGCGCACATCAGCCGGGCACAGCAGCGCCATCTGTGTGTCATGAACGTCTAGACGACAGCAGCAGCAACTGTTGCTGTTGGTGGCAGCCGCAATGCCAACATGTTTTAATTGCAAACTGCTTTTTGCGCAACACTTTCGAATGCGGCTTAGAAGTGACCGCCAAAAATGGTACCAGCCGGCAGCCGGCATTTGGCAGTCAACAGTCGCGAGTCGGGAGTCGGCAGGCAGCAGCCAGGCCACATGTCGATGCATGATTAACTGCCGCGTTAAACTGCCAGTGGCGGCGGCCTGCATCCATTTAATTGCATTCGCTGCGCTGCAGCGGCAGGAGCAGCAGCAAACTATTTTCCCGCAGGGCAGCCAGCAGCAGGTAGCAGTGGCAGTGGCAGTGGCAGTGGCCAGTGGCCAGTGGGCAGTGGACAATGTCGTCGCCCACTGGCCGCCACGCCTGTTGCTGGGTTCGAAACTTGACTAGCTCAACTATCCTTGGGGTTGACGTTGACCTTTTGTGCCGGCCTGAAAGCTTTTGTGAAAGTGCTGCTCTGAAATTCCTTTCACCAGCAAAGCTGTGCGCATACGTGTGTGTGTGTGTGCGTGTGTGTGAGCTTCTTTTGTGAGACCGACTGAGTGTCTGTGGGCCACGCCTCTTGTCAAATGTTTGACAAATTAATTTCAATTGTTTAATGCACTCGGCTTATCTTTCACTTTATCGATTGCCGAGCGACAGCGAAAATAAATTAACAATAAATAATTTTAATTATTTCATGAAGATGTCAAATTACACACACCCACGCAATGAGGCGAAAGCCTAAAAGCCAAGCACCGCCGCAGCTCACAACTGTTTGCCATGTGTGTGCCAGGCACAGGGCCCGCACCCGCCCCGATCACCCGCCCGGACCACAACCCCAACCCGTGCTGGCGTGGAGTGTTGCGATCTTTGCCACTAACTGGCGGCTATTTTGAGGCTTTGCACAGCTGCACAGCGCTCTTTGTATTTATTATTATTTCTCCTTTTTTTATTTATTAAATTTTTGCCAAGGCTTTTAGCGTGCCTATGGGAGTTTGGACAGCTCTAATAGGATTTTGTAAAGTCCGCTGAGCTCAGCCGTTGATGGCAATGCTGCGTATATATTTTCTCATACTACAAATATTCAATGAGCTTAAGGCCTGCAGTGAAACTTCAATGTTGGCTCTTTGTTGTCTTTGTGGCGCCCTATTTATAGCCAATGGGTTTCATATTACATCTAAAATTCATTTGTTAAATTTGTGATATTACACAAGAAGCTGCCAATGGGCGTGCTACCAACGATTTGTCAATTTATTTCTCAAACTGTGAACTCTGTTGCATTTAATGACCGAGCAAAGAAGCCCAAAAGTGATTATAATCGAATGAGAACTTGAATGCAGTATAAAAGTATGCTCGACTATGGAATACCACAGGTAAGATAAGTCTGTTGAGATTCAAAACGTTTTATAAATGCCTTGAATGTAGGCAAATGTTGGGATATATTTATGTTTGTTTATATATCTCAATATCGAATCTATGTTTGTTCCATGCGTGTGTGAGCATAAAAACAACTGGGAACGATGGGGAAATGGCCACACAACCTTTCTTTTATAGATATCTTAAATCATTCTATGTATCATAAAACTACCATATACCCTATATTAAACCCCTTTTAAGCAATCCACGCATGAGAAACATCATAAAAAACGCATAAAGAAAACAAAAACTCAAAATATGCCACAGCTAAAACCTCAAAAAAACAGCAACAAAAAAGTGGCTGCTGCCTCCTTTGCCATATGCTTATGTTCAATAAATCCAAATGCGGCATATAATCGTGTGCTTATGTATGATATTGTGATTTATGGCCCCATGCTCAAATCTTGTTGTTGTTGCTGCTGCTGTTGTCATAAGGAGCAGAAAATTAATATTGAAACGCTACTAAATCCAGACTTACGCATAAATTAAAACTTAAGTAGGTTGACAGATGTTGTTGTTGCTTTTTGCTGTTGCTGTTGCTGTTGTTGTTATTTGTACTATTTGTATGCACAATGAAAACAAGAGAAACAGCAACAAAAACAACAAAAAAAAACAAGCACTGATCACCCTTCTCGCATGCTTCACTCGTAATTTATGGCATCGAGAGCTGGAAATTATTTCTGCACATTTTGCAATGCATTTCAATGCGTTTTCGTTTGACATCGTAAATACATATTTGTCAATGCACTTCAAGTCGGGTATAAAAATAAATGTAGATAAAAATAACAACTAAATAGCATATAGCATGATTATGTGTACATATGTGCGCATGCGTGGCACGTACATGGCCCGATGGGGTTGTTTATGAAGTCTAGACGCCCGATTTGGCATACTTAAAATTAGCATATAAAATATGTGGCAAATGCTATTGGTGGCAAGAAACGAGAAAAATAACGGTAGCAAAGTTCTATGAACTTGCCCGCAGCAGCGCAACTGTCGGCTTTGGCTAATTGAGGGGCACTGGGAGTTGATGGCAGCCGCTTAATGTCAGCTAGTCCGTCACTTTGGCCGGGCCATCGATCAATCAAGCAATCAATAAGTCAATCATATGCATGAGCAGTCAACAAAGCGCATACAAATTGCCGCAATGTCCGCAGCTTTTATAAGTGCATTACATGGCGCAGTTTCAAAGTTTCGCTTTTCAACTGCAGCAGCGAGCGAGATAGCGAGAGAGAGAAAGAGAGAGAGAGCGGGAGGGAGCAAATAAAAAGAAAATAAAACATATATCCAATAGATTTATAAACGCATTCGTTTTAAGACGCACAGCGCAGGAAAAGTTTTCAGCCTCGGGCGCATTGGCAGGCAATCAAAGCGACAGACATTAACGCTCGGGCTACGACTCCAACTTGGAGCATTGTTGGCCACGTACGTTGGCCTGTTAATGCTGCCCATTAACCTGTTGACCCCGGGAATTGACTGGCTGCTGCATTGCGTGGCCAGCTGGTAATGTCTTTCTTTCTCTTTCTCTGTACCTAGCTCTCTAGCTGGGGCACTCTTCACGCAAAAATGCGCAGAAGCCAAACGTTTTGCGGGCTGCCATTTGCCATTTATAACAAGTATTGGCCCAGTGCAGTTGCCACCAGCAATACTCGAATTTGTTGCCAATTTGCTGAGCCACAATCTTTGCTTTGTTGCTTCGGCTGCTGTTGTTGTTGCCGTTTCGGTTTGGTAGTCGCCCAATTAATTTCCGCATTTCCCAGACAAACTTGGCAATTAATTTTGCAGTTTGCATTTCTTCAACCTTGTTGCCTGACCTTTTGGCTCAAGTGATTCACGCCAACGCCAACGCCATCCGCCAACCGACATCCCCGGACGTCAGCGTCAGCGTCAGCGACAGCGTCATTTTGGCCTAACGAGAATGCCCAGGCTCTAAGTCGGCAATTAATCAAAGCGCCTTTGGCCGCAGACAAATCCTTTTGTATATATGCATGTAAGCTCGCCAGCACTCGTGCTCGTATATGGCCAAGCAACTGACAACGCAAATGGCCAAAATGACAGCGGGCCCGATCCGCGTCATGAGTCAGCCAATGCGCAACGGTAACATTAACATGCGTTGGCTTTTTGGGCGGCATTTCTTCCAGCCAAATGCTCCGACTGACACAGCCGCCCGACGGGCCCATGCCAAAGGCCACAGACAGCGATGGCTGTTTATTGAAATTAACTTTGTTGCCTATTTATAAGCCCGTATTGCCTAGTCGAGGCTGTTGGCCATGGCAACAGATCACACAACAATGTTTAATCTCAGATGCAGTATGCATAATCTTGTTTAGTTTGTTAAGATTGCTCAAGAGAACCAAATAGTCCACTACGTCACAACTCTAGTTCAGACGTGCACGTTTGAACTTAATTATCTACTCAAAAGTCTGTTTGCTGCATCAAGTATTCAAATAACTTGACACTTGGCAAAGCTACAAATGCTTGGAAACAGTGCCAGATGAGTTCAAGTCCCACAAAATTCGCCACAAAACTAAGTCAAGCGATTCAGTAAAATTTCAGTAATACAGACAAAATGATAATGCGCACTTGGATGCAAAAGCCAAGAATGTCTAAGGCATAAATTACTTTGTATGTGATTGAATCTCAACATATACAGGCCTAGGCCGTAATTAAAATCAATTAATTGCTGAACTTTTTTTTTGGTGCTATGTCTAAGATTTCACATAAGTTAATGCCAAAGAAAATCCTGTTTAAAATGTTGTGGTTCAATATATGACAAGTCAGTGGTTTCGGATTCTTTGCAGTGGCCATAAGCTGGATTTCACAGCTAATACCGACAAGTCTTTTAGCACATATTAACAACTGTCAGTTAGCAGGTTAATCCAATGCTTAGCGAGCCCGGCTTATTTGTATGGTCACTGAATAGCTGAGACACTACCACGGCGCTGATACTGCTGCCGGCGATTTTGCTGGCGCCAGCCCAGCAGCGTATTGATTTCACGCTCTCGTTGCCAGGGACAAGGACAAGGACGCCTTGTGCAAATACTTGATACATAACTCTCACAATTGACAGCATTCGAGTTGGCTCTTTGACGCGTTTCGATAGCCACTCAACGCGCTGTGATTAGTGTTAGAGTCGAACACATTGCGAGTGCTTCACCTGCAGCTGTTTCAATTGTGGCTGGGACAGTGGTGCGTGGTCGGGGCTTTTGGCAAAGGCCAAGTTAATGAAAATATCATTACAGTTTAGCCCAGAGCGTAACAATAAATTGTTGTCTACAGTTTAACGCTCACGTCTGCGCGTGTCCCACTCAGTTTATTGACTCATGAAATATGAGCACTTCTTAGGGTGTGTACACTGTACCGACAGCATACATTGGCATAGGCTCAGACAGAGGCGACTCTTTTGAGGTGCGTGCTAAGCGGGCATTACTCACCAAACGCTCAGCAGCTCAAATTCTGCGCGTGTGCGCCCAATATTTGCCTCATCCCGTTGCGCAGATTAAGCGCAAGAGCTGCGCAATCGCTGAGCGGCTGCTGTCAATTTGACAAATGCTCAGCGCTCAGCGATTGTGACAGTTTTAGCGGATTCGTAATTAAGCATGCGCGCACATGCATAAATAGCATAAATACTCAGCCAAAGTGAAGACAAAGCCATGGTTTGCCTGTTGATTTTGGCCAAATGCAAACACATGTAGCACTTCCCTGTCCGCTGCCCCGTTTCTGCCGCAGACTGTCAGGATGACAAATTGCGCACATCGAATGGGCTGCTAGCATGGCATTTGCGCATATTAAAATGTTGGCAATGCCAGTGCTGCGGCCGGAGCAGCTGAAGGTAATTAAAATAATGCAGAAAAAGGTGTCAAGGACTTGCGACGTCAAGTGAATTTTAAGCTGGTACAAATTGTAGCTGGCACTGCCGGCATATTGGGGCATATCAGCTGCCAATTGGAGTGGCATTTCACTTATGTATGTTGATCATTATCAGCATGCATATATTAAATAACAATATATTATTTATATTATAAAAATCCATTTGAAGGAATTTCAATAACAATCACACAACACCACACAGCAGACTTTACATAAATCAATCTATTAAACAAAAGACTGTTCGATTAAATGTTTACACTGCGTATGCGCAATTTCTTGTTACTTATTTCGCGTGCGCCGCTTTAGACAGCTGATCACTAATATGACAGCATACGAATCGTGTATAGACACGTTTAACTTAAAGTGAATATACTCACATTTACATATATATACGTACACACGTATCTGTATACTTAATCTGGGTCTGAGACTGGCAAAAAAACAGTTCGAAACATTTGCATAATTTACCTGTAAAGAAACAACAGACACATAAATAATTTTTGGGAATAAACAAAATAATAAAATAAAATATAAGTACTCGCGTTTTTAAAATGAATATTTAAACAAAAGCCACACCTTTTGCAATAAATTGTAGACATTTCGCACAGACACACATACTAATTAAATGCACTAAAAAATGATATTAAACTTTTAAAAGCAATGGCAATCGGAATTCACGGACTGCACTCGTCTTGAAGACGTGTGCACTGCCGGCAACTTCATTGACAAATAAATTCGAAATTCGTTTCCCCCCAAAAATAAAAGAAATGAACGCCCTGCAGCGGCAACATACATAACTCGGCATTGGCTTCCTGCACAATATGCAACATTTTGCCGCACGTCCGGATGTTTACAACAAAATAAACAACAGGGCGGGCGGCGCACACAGCACACAGTACACAGCACACAGCGCGCATTCATATCATTTGAATGCGCACTCATTTCACATCAAAATCGATATTCAATGCACAAAACTTGTTACAGTTTCAGTTTTGTTTACTTTGGCAGCGCATTGTGCACTGATCAAAGTCACATGGAAATTTATTATATAACCCCGTTAACAACATGTAGACAGGGCAGCATCCAATAATTGGGCTCGATCAATCAGTCTGTGCACGATTTGATCAGTTTCAATTGAAATCGATGCAGAGTTAATCTGCCCATTGACCCAGTTGACTCGTAGATCTATCTACTAATATCTATCCAGCTGCTCGAGATAAAAGCAACTGCAGCTACAGGTGAATGCACCCGAAAGCAATTCTTATACGTATTCTGTTATTTTGTTTACTAATGAATTCCACAATGGCATACCGCATACCGCATACCGCATACCCCGAGTGCGCCGAGAGATCTGTTTGAAGAGCTTTGCTTGTAATTGTTCTCTAAATGATTGGGCGAGGCCTTGTCGTCGTCTGCGGTTACGCCATGTGGCTTTTGGGTCGCCATAATGAGGTGCCAAAGGTAAATAAGCTGCACAAATATGACCAAACGATTTTTTCTAGTCGTGTTTTTTTTTCCTTCCTATATTTCTATCGTCTGACATCTGCAGCATTCTTTAATGAGCTTTCGTTAATCTCAGACGCGCTTGTTTTGGTAATTAGATTTTCTTTATAGGTGTGCGAGGCCCCTGTTATGCCCTTAGGTAATTCAAGATGTATCGGGTATATTGAATTACTACCTGCATTTGAATTGAAACTATTTGTAAGCTATTAAGCCTCACAACTAGAAATGGGATTCTTTTCTTATAAGGCATAGTTGGTTATATGCTACCTTTTAAATGCAAATAGCAGTATATGTGTAACCATATTACAAAAAGGAAGTATTTCCTCAAAGGGTATCTCATGGTCTAGCTACTGCTGTTGTTACAATTGCGTTGTATTTTAAGTCACAAATTAAGCACGAGCGTATAATCATATGGCAATCCCATCTTGGCTCTACTCTAATTATATTTTTAAGTGTTATTCCAGACAAATTTCAGCTTTAAGTTATGTACAACTTTCCCACTGTGGCAGCAACTCAGTCATCGCATTCGCACGCTTGCCACACACATCTCGAGTGACACAGACAAACACAGCTGTTGACTCGATTGAAGCTCGCAATTGTTTAGAAATTTCTGCCCCAAAAAAAACAGAAAAAAAAACACATATTTCAATAAATACTCGTTTACGAGCTGGGTCAAACCATTTGGCTTGACTGCATATTGGGAACGCATCAGCCGAAACCCAATTTGTTTGTTTTTCTGATTTATTTTTTGATTTTCATTTTAGGCAAAAGCGCTGGCTGCTGATAGAATTGTAACAACTGTCGCCGCATAAATAAAGCGATTTTGATTTATGCTCCTTTGGAGGTTATGAAATCTGTAAGAAGTCTCGTTGCAGTTGCAACGTTGCAGTTGCAGCCACAGGCCAAGGAGAACGGGCGAAGCAACGAGTGGCTGCCGTGCCGCATGGATTTGCATGTCTAGCGCCAATAATTCTAAGGTGTGCACTCCGATGATATTTGAAGTGGTTGGCGGTGCGCCGAGATGTCGACGTTTGATATGGCGCGAGGCAATACGACTAAAAGCAATCGCAATGGCAATCGCCAATCTGTGGCCCATCCATCGATGTGAATGTGCGTGGAATTGTAAGTTGTTGGTATTTTTGTATTTTTTTTCCTTTGCAATTGCAATTAAAAGAAACCACAGCTGCAATCTCTGAGCATGGCTTTTGTGCATGTAAGCGGCGCTTTTCAAAACTTGTGCTGCTTATCAAGCAGCTTGTTGTTGTTGTAGTTGCTGTTGTTGTTGTTGTGATTGTTGTTATTGCAGATGCAAGAGCCGATTGGCGCGCCGGCACGCAAATAACCAACGCACGCCCAGTTTCAGTCCCAGTCCCAGTCCAAGTCCCAGTCTCAATCTCACTCCAAGTTCCTGCAAGTGAAAATCATTGTGAGTCACAGGGAGCAGGCTGAGCACAGCCCACAGACAAAAGCCTCATTAGGCGTCATAGTCTGCAACATCTTGCTCTCGAGCTAAAGTCTCAGACTGGCTCTGGATCTGGGCTCGTTTCGATTTCAGCGCTGGCGTTGAAAGCGCGTCGAGCACTCCTATTTAAGTACATAGTTATAGTCATTGCAGGAGCAGACAGACACCCGACCACTATCAGGATGATAGCCTCATCTTCATCGTCTTCTTCATGTTGGGACCATGAGGCGAATTATGCTATTTGTGTAAATTATTGTCAAGTGGCCCGGCATGGTAAATCATAGTTGCCAGCCGGCTGATAACTATCAGCTGAGCTGGTTTTCACGCCGATCAAACTGTTTTTTCGGAGTGAAATCAAAAGTTCCGTTGACCCACAAAACAAACAAAAAACCGCTTGCGGTCAGCCCGAAATTCATATTTATTTTTGCCATGGCCTATTAAAATATAATACTTTATACATGCGAGTAACTTGTGCCAGATTTTTCTGGTATAGCGCCTGCGCAGGCGCAGAAACAAAGCCAAAGAACATCGGAGCCAACTTTCTTATTAAGAATTATATATGCGACCATAATGAAAAGCCATAAAAAATGATACTTATATGAGTGCAGCTACCCCTCGCAGTTATTTGCAATGTGCTGCAGATGGAGTCGGAGTCGCAGTGGGCTTCGCCAAATTTGACCCAGAATTGGGAATCGCAGTTGCAGTAATGCGGAAGTGCTTTTTACTGCTCTGCAGTTGCCCGGTTGTGGTTCGAGTGGTGCCTTTCGTCGCGTATAAATAAATTTAATGACTCAATTTGTAATGAAAAATGTGCACGGGTTAAGACCCATCTTGTTTGCTCTGCTCAGGATCGGCACTCGTAAGCTCCACTTGCAGAACTTGCCATAATTTTGCTTAAATTGCGGGCGTCGGCAACGCCTTCGCTGCGGCTCGTATTAATATTGACTTTCTGTTGGTTTTAATCAACAACAGACCGTTCAAAGAGTTGGCATTTCCACTTAATATCACATAAATTATGTAATTCAAGGGATTCGTTTGCCTTTGTTCTTCGAGCTAAGGACTTAAGAACCCGCGAGATATGCAAATAATTGTCGTGTCTGCGCGTTGACATCACCCATTGAAACTTAAAACAGGTTCAAAACTTGATTTGTTTATTTTCGTATATTATCGTATACAATTTTTATTTGCCATATAACAAAATTCGCTTAATTGCGAATTGTGTTACGAACACGAAAAAAACAACAACAATACAAAAACAACAGGCGCTTATGGCGACATTCTTTTCAGCTATTTTGACTGCTTTTATTTTTATGGGCAGAGCAAATGGCAAAAAACAAAAACAAAACAAAGTGTCAATAGGCCACAGTGCATAAATTTTACTAATTAACATTTATTGTTCGCTGATAGTATAACAACAACAATAACATAAAACACAATATCGCCAGGCCATAAGACAGCATTCAATTTGTTAGTCATAAAATTTATATTTCGCGATTTTGCTATTGACAAATGAAACTCGTTGAAAGACAGCCTGCCAATGAGAGAAATATATATAGAATATATATCACAATCAATTTCTTTATAGAGCGGCATTAAGCTTAACTTTTTCGTAAATGAGAATAAGAAAGATTTTGGAATGGAAACTAAGTTATGTCGCTTCGGCATCAGACTACTAATTATAAAACTCGTAACTGTCAGGTTATGTCATCTTTGAACAAAAGGTTCTTTTTAGTTACTTAGACATATAATACGTTATCCGATCCGAGCTGGCAACGACTATAAAGCTTATAACATAAAAAGACGCTGAGAAGCACATAGCACAAGCACATTCATGGCGTTAGAGAATGTTCAAGAGTAAAACAAAAAAACAAACTCACAGTGTAATCATTTCAAATGAATAATTGTGTCTAAGCATTAGTTTCTTTCATGGAATTTGTTCCTGTCTCACTCGTTGATAAGAGCCGGGAGCATGGTCCATGCAACATGTAATCAGCACCCAATCATTGCCCCCAGTCGCAGTTGCAATTGCAGGCGCAGCTCCAGTAAATGAAGACTGGCGACGGGTAATTAACCCAGTGCATTATTGACCGTTTGCTCTATAGAAATACAAAATGTTTTATAGCGCACACACAATTTAAAGTTCTTTAAAAGCGAAAAAGGGAGACAAACGCGGAGCCAACTAAGCGGGCTGAGAAACCAAATTGATATGATTGAAGCAAACGCAGTGCGTGTTGTCTGCGTCTTTGTCTTTGTAGCGGTTATTATTATTGTTGTTGCTGCTGTAAACAAACTAATTAAAATTGACACTGACAGCTGATGACAATTTACGCAGCTGCTGCTGCTGTTAAGGGATACTGCGGCACATTCGAGCTAAGCTCCAAGCGAGCTTCGCCTTGTCTTGAGTTTCTCCGCAAGAATTTATGAAGTCTGGGGCAACATGTCGCACTCTCCCTTCTCTATACCGCATAATAAATGTCGCAGCATTGCATTGGTTCAATTGAAATGTTGCACGCGTAATTGCAAAAAACTTCAGCTGCACTTTAAAGCAGCAATAACAATCCACCAAGGAGTAGCAGCAGCAGCAACAGCAACAGCAGACGCATTAAAATAGAAATGCAATTTAAAAGACGATCATTTAAATTAGCGGCAACTGCGCGCGGCATACAAATTGATGATTGCCACCAGCAAATGAGGCATTGGCAACATGTTGCCAACAGCTGCTGCCGTTGCTGTTGCTGGCAACACATGTTGCACACGCCTAGCCAAATATTGCTGCTTGCTAGGCATGACTAGCAGATATCCTGTACTGGGCATCAAATTGAGGTTCATTGTTTTCAATGGGTTATTATATTTGCATGCCCCATGCCATTTTTGGAAGCAGGGTATATACATTTATGCATATGGCAACAATCTGTGCACAGACACACCTTAGAGCGATGCCAGCGACTACGACGACAGTCAGTCTGGCAAAACATGCGAAACGTGGGCAAATAATTATATGGAGACCCACTTGGCATTGCTGTTGTTGTAGTTACTGTAATTGTTGTCTATTTGGTGTTGGCTTTTAGCGTAAATGCAAAAACAAAACAACAACGAGACCAACGAGAGCGGCAAACAATGCGCATGTTTAACTTGAAATTGTTACACATTTTTGTTGCTCTTGCTGTTGTTATTGTTGCAGCAGCAGCAGCAACAGCAGCAGCAGCAGCAACCGAACGACCAACCGACCGACCAGTGACAATCATAATTTTTCATAACTCAACCGGTTTTTCGGCGAGCCTGACTGACGTTTATGTTGCTTGTTTTGTGCTAGCGGCAGTTTTTAGCTTTTATATGCCAACAAAATCTGCGTGTGTGAGTGTGTGCGTGTGCGTGTGTGTGTGTGTGCGTGTCCCTGTGTGTGGCTGCACATGCGCACAAGTGTCGTCGGTGTTGGCGTCTGCGTCCGCATCTGACTCGCCATCTACAGCTACTTACACGAAAAAAACCGCTAAGCGGCAACCCGCATGCCGGTGGGGGGCAGCCGGGCGGCAGGGTTCAGGGAGCGGTTTCGTGCTTATTGCACAAAAGAATAATGTGGCATGTGCTCGGCCTGTAATTACCTGTGGGTACACGCACTCATACCTACACACACACATATGTATATACACATATGTATTTGTTGGAGCTCGATCGCGTAATTAGCCGCATTTTTTATGAATTTGTTGTTGCTGCTGGAACGCAATGAAGGCCCTTGTCTCAAGGTACGAGTATTTTGTTAATAAAACATGTTTGCATAATATTGTTGCTGTTTATGTATTTGTTGCTGGGCAGTTTCATAGATTTTTGACTGTCAAGGTGAAGCGAGCTGTTAGAAACTTGAATATGTAATCCACAAATACGAAGTTATAAGTAGCTTTTCTGTCATACATAACAGTTGGCCATTTGTGATTCCAAATTGTTGGTTAATATATATTCTTTTATATATATATTCTTTACTTTAGCTTAGCTTGCAAAACAATTGCTCGTGGGATTCGGACCGACATCTGTGAAATGTATACGACAGAGTAGTCTATAATTTTCAAACATTCAAGTGCCCATCATGCTGGCATGCCGGAGCCATTTTTCTCTTGGTTCAGTTGTGAAAGGAAGTCTAGTAGACAGCAACAACAGCAGCAGCAGCAGCAGCAGCAGCAGCAGCAACAGCAGCTACAGTATTGCCAAAATGCCCAGGAACTTGGCCAGTCGACAAGACAACAACATGAAAAACTATTGCAGCTGCAATTACTCGCACTTCAAAATGCCAACATTTTGAACAAAGAGAATTTTTCGATGCCGTTTTTTTTTTTTTCGTGCAGCAAACCCAAAACAACACAAACAACAAAAGGCAGCGTGGCAACATCAATCATTTTGAATTTTGCATTTGCATGTAGCAGACAGTAGCCCAGCAACAGAAACAACAACAACAACCACAGAAATAAGACATAAATTAGCCGCAGGGTCTGTGTTAAGTTTTAATGTTGCACTTGCTGCTGGTGCCCCTTTCGCTGAACGGGGTGGAAAGTGTTTCTGGAAGCCATAGCAATGAGGGTCTATTGTAAACTACCCAAATAACAATGCCCTTTAACAATTTAGAATGCCTCCAGCCATTTCATAAACAGAACTGAACTGGCTTTGAGGCGCAAGTCTTGGACTGTTTTATGGCCAACCCGCCGCATGAGTCATACAGCCCAACGGCGTCAAAGTCCACTTGAGAGCCCTACGTTGTCATTTAGCTACTCGTCATAGCAGTTGGTTTACATGTTTGTTTCATGGGAGTTTCTTTTTGCTGCAGCGCTCTTGTCTGCCTTTTGAGGTATACTCCAGTCACCCACACTCGATTTTATGACAAGCCCCTGCGATTCCATTGACCACATCCGCTACGACTGGGTGAGTCACCTAGCTAGTGGGTAGATTTGCTCTCTTGCGCAAAAATTTGCATTTGGCATTTGCTAAAAAAGATCATAAAATTCTCTCATAGAGGTCAAGGCCTTAGAATTTGTTTTTCAATTTCAGGTTTTCAGTATGTCTAATTGGAAGTGGGTTAGTCAAGTGCTTTTGCGATAACATTCCATACCGTTTTTTTCCGCTTTCAGTCACTTTCATTGCAACCTGATAACAATGGACATAAATACTTGTAGCTGCAGATACGAGCCATTAGCTATTGTTATGGTTGTTTTGTGTTCTCTGATAATGCAAACATTGTAAGTAAATAAAAATGTTTGACAAAACTAGAAGTTTAAATACACTGGCAGAAATTGTAACTGCTCTTAAAACTGAACCCGGATCTGCAAACGAAAACGTGCTGCTCTTCAAAAGGTGGACGAAGATGGAGGCAGCATCTGAGGTTTATGTAGAATAGAATATCAACACTTCCATTATTCAAAGGGTTTATCATAACAAACCGTAACGATATCCATTTTGTCCATAACACAGAAGAGTCTTTTCTTGTTATTTCTTCATTTAAGAGCTGCTGACATAACATTTCGCATGGCCATGATTTATGCAAAATCCAAATGCGTACAAACGGACAGGCTTATCTCAATGAGCTGCTGCCGATGGCCATGGGTCCGCCTGGCTAAGCACGCAGCCAACTTTTGGCTTTGGCTTTGGCTTTGGCCATATGCGTGCAGCTTTGGCTGTGGCCACAACACCAACTATAACAACAACAACAACAACAACAGCCACGACACAACAGCGATATTGATAGGCGCAATTAATTATACGCGCCTCACACTGACAGTAAGCGTTTTGCTTTGGTCGCACCGTGCGGCACCGCGTTTGCCCTCACACCACTTTGCCCCCCTTTTTACTCTTCTTCTTTCCCAGCTGAATGCGCTTGGCGGTTCGGACGTCGTCGCACGTATCAATGACCAAATGACATATTAGCCTTCGTCTTAGTGTAAAAAGCCGCGATAACTTTGGCAGACGCACACGCAATGTGGCGGCGAGCGGCCAACAATACTAGCAACAGCAACAGCAACAACCACAATGCCTCTGCCTCTAAGAACTGGGCGGTCAGCTAATCGTTTATTGAACCCGTCTGAAAAATAATGCGCATACGCAGCGTGCACCATGCAGCGTTGTGTTTAGCGTTTTGTGGCCGCTTTGGTTAGCCAAGTGCTGCATTTCCAACTGTGCCGCACCGCTGGCCCGCTGCTTGCGTTGAGTGCTCCAAATTACTACCAAATGGCACCGGAACCCCATAGGGCAGCACTGATTAGCAGCCCAAATATGGGCAAGTATGTCTGTGTGTGTATAATAAACATAAATGCATATAAGTAGGAAGTTTATGTGCACGTTTCGTTTGAAATATGAGCAGCTAAGCGACTTTATCACAGGGTTAGAGACAAAGAAAGAGATAGAGACAGGAACAGGGATAGGGCCAGAGACAACGATTGTGGCAGGAGAACTGTCACTGGCGCCATTACAGCGCTTCTCATGAACTGCGGCCATGTCAAGAGAGCAGAATCTAACTCCCACGCTATAAAGCAGCTCGTTTAGCGCATTTGTCACGTCTTTGTTGTTGTTGTTGTTGTTGCTGTTGTTGGTGTCGGTTGGTTCTGGCCACAGTTGCAGTTATTTACGAGCGCGCAGCGTGTTGTGTGCTGCCTAGAATTATGATGGTTTCAGGAGCAGACAAAATAAACAAACCACCATGACGACAGCCACTGATAAGTGCATGATATAATAAATATAAATATATTTATATGCTTATATAGACAGTTCCTATGGCTCTCTAAGTACGTTTGCTTGTATTCAATTCAATCGAGTTAACGCACTTCCTGCTCATAAACGAATGTTATTGCAAATTGTCAGTTACTACTGTGCAATCAGGCACAACAATAGCAACAGCAACAACAACAGCAGCAACAATTGCAACTGCAACAACAATGCTTATTGCATTGCCATAGAGCCAGCTTCTCCAGAACCCTCTCCAACTGATTTGCTAAACAATTACGAGTACGTATACGCTCTCTGGCAGTGCTGCAAATAGGCTGTACAAGCACTTAAGATAAAAATCTTAATAGAATTGCAAGGCGCATTGCAATACAAATACTTGTACAAATACAAATACATAGGCAAAACTATATATATATGTGTAAGAGTAAAAAATAAAAGCAATGGAGCACCGCTAGTTGTTGTTGGGGAGCTGAGACCTAATGATATTTATCAGCGATTTATACAATTTCCATGGGGCATCATCATATTTACAAGTTAATATTTGCGCTAACAAGATTTGCCTGGGCCCCACAATGCCAACAACAAAGCTGGCGATCAGCCAGCCATTGGCTTGTCGGAGCCGTCTCTGCCTTATGCAAGGAATCCCACACAAAAGGATCGCATCTACGGCAATGGCATCTACGGGCGAGAGAGCGACATGAGTAGACAAGCAAAATGCTTGTTAAGGCACAAAACATGCAGATTTCATTAAAGATATCGCGATACTGCGACTGCAGTCGTTGTTGAAGGGCGCACAGACCAGGGCCACTTTGCATGTGGCACCACCAGCGGATGTGCTTGTGTCTGTGCCAGTGCTTGGTGGTGCTATATGCACTGCGAACTGACCGTTTTTGATGCGTAAATGAAGTGCAAGACGTGACGCTCCAATGCGAGTTCTAATAAGGGATAGGACTGCGACTGCGACCGACTGTGGACTAATAGTTGAGGTAATAAAATGGCAATTAAGTGTCTTTATGGTCCGGAGTTGGCCTGGTCCATAGCCGCTGGACATCCTTTTATGCGTAGCAATAAAAATA
This sequence comes from Drosophila kanekoi, assembly GCA_037075305.1. Taxonomy (NCBI): domain Eukaryota; kingdom Metazoa; phylum Arthropoda; class Insecta; order Diptera; family Drosophilidae; genus Drosophila; species Drosophila kanekoi. The sequence goes on from JBAMCE010000665.1 coordinate 995,970, forward strand.
CTTGTTTACCCATGTAACAACAACTTCATACAAAGGAGCGAGCTCCGGCTTTTCGGCATATACTTTTTAGGGCTTGTCTGCTAGCATGGCTTGTTTATGCTTATTGTACGCATAAGTTTGTGCTATTTTATAGTTTTATGGCTTACACATGTCGAACGAATTCGTAGGTGGGCAGGCGTTGTCCAGTTTACGTTTATTGATTTTAAGTGTGAGTTTATGTTGTGTCCCGGAGCCCGATTGCGGCCGATGAGTGCAGCATGTCCATAACCATAGAATGATGCGAATGCAACGCTTTCCATTCGCTCTGCATGTCAACTTCATAAGCAGCGCACACAATTAACGTGCTCGGGGCCGCAGAGTGGGAACCAGACGAGCGGAGTCATGCTGTGCCTGGTAATGAAAGGAATCAGACGCGGGCTTCCATTTCCATTTGGGCAGCATAACAAAAGCGGCGTTAAGATTAACGCAAATCAAGCAACGGGCGGGCATATTTAGACTCGTTCTGCTTAAATGGAAAACAAGAGCGACACATTATGACTGCTGCCGGGACCAAGTGGTTAACTTGGCTATATAAACATTATTACAAACAATCCGAATTTATTACCCACAATACGAAAATTGTAATTTCGTTAATTTATTTTAGTATTCAGTGGCCACACTTTACGTGTGATGTCCATATACTACCTTAAATTATATGAGAATTGAGAATTACCATAGCATTCTTAAGCATTTCACAAATTGGCAATAATGTGTACAGCTGACGAAACAATTTATATGTAAGAAAATTTTGAAAAGAAAAATTGATTCTGAACTTTCTACTTTGGCTAATGGAAACACTATCGACTTGTAGATGGCTATCTGCGTAGTTGCCATAATGAGAATTTTATTAGCTCGTTTATTAGTTTAGCTTAGAAAAAACACAATAAAATTTTCAACTAGGGCAAAATTAATCGTTTAAACGGAAATCGCTCATCCGATACGTGGGCTAAGTAAATTTCATTTGAATTTATTGAAAAACATACTAAAAATCGCATTAAAGTGCAAAGGCATTGCAGTCCATATATCAAGTCATCTTTTGTGAGTCATGTCTTGGTAAAAACAACAAAATCACTTCACTGGGCGTATGCGTAATGTTTTTGAGCATTTAGCTGTTTGCTTTTACAGTTGCGCTGCTCTCTTTGAGCAAAGCTGGTTCTGATCTGCTGCGGTGACAGAAGCGCCGCAAATTCACGTCACATGGCGAGTCAGTTGGCACTTTATGGGCCGTCTTTATCTGCGCTGTCATTTATAGTTATTTAAAAGTGTTAGTTATCATTGTTATTGTTGTTGTTGTTGTTGCTGGTTGTTGTTGCTGGTTGTTGTTGCTGGCTGTTGTTCTCTGGCTGTTGTCTCTGGTTGTTGTCTCTGGTTTCGAGAGTTGAGCGGACAAAACAAAAAAGTTGATTTCACCTTTTACGCTTAACTCGTTTAGAAATTAATGCGAATTCGATTTTGAAATGTGTTTGGCGAGTTTGACGATTTGAGTCACAGAAATTTCGCAAGAATCCGCAGCCATGTGCAATAGCTGAAGAATATCTACGTATATATCGTGCTTAGCAAACAGTTGGGGAGCAACAGAAGCTACAGCTACAACTCGTCGGCATTGGCGCTGCATATTTGCATAAGAATTAGAAAACCCGCAGCGCGACATCGCGAGGCACGCAGAAATCTTGTACGGCATTGGGCGGCCATATAAAGTCGGCGGCAAACCAAAATAACTCTCGTGTCTACACCTTCAACAGCAAGAGCAGCAGCAACTGCAAGAGCAGCAACGACAACGACGACGCGAACAGCAACAAACTGGCCCATCAATGCTGCCAGCGGCAACAACAACAACAACTACAACACCAACAACAACACCAACAACAGCAACACAAATGGCAACATTAGCGCAAATTTCAACGGCGCACAATTTGAATTTGATTTTGTTGTGCGACACACACACACACACATGTGAGAAACACGTTTCTTGTATATATTTATTTTGTTTCGGTTTTTTGGGCATTTTAATATGCATATAGAAGAAATAAAAACAAAAACGAAACGAAACACTCCAGCGGGGCAGGCACACATTACATTAGCCAGGTCTATCGGGCCTCTGGTCTGTGGACTCGGCCTGGCCAATGACTTCGAAAACATGTGTTGATTAACATAAATGATTTCTGTCTGCCTCACAGCACGTTGTTGTTGTTGTTGTTGTTGTTGCTGTTGTGTATTTCTTGTCATCTGCTGCTGCTGCTGCTTGCTGCTTGCTGCTGTCTTGACTATTTGTAAAATATATATATTTTTGGAAATCTTTATTGCTATTTGGTGTCAAAATGCGAATAGCTACGCTTTGACATCAGCAGCTGGCAAATATTTATTGACTTAATTGGCATATTTGTTCATCGTGTTGTGAAAAGTCTTTATGCGTTAATAATGAAAACGGTTACCTACCTTTTTTGGTTGCAATTTTCATGCAAATCTATCAGCTGCGAGCTGCAAAGAGAAAGGTAAAGTTTCTTAGTTTAAACTGAACAACAGACTGATAAATGATAATTTTTTTGTTTTTGTCGAGTTTCGCTAGAAATCTTCAATCGAAGGCAATAAACTATTGATAAATATTTGGCTATCAATCTAGGCAAGTGTTGAATATGTATTTGTCCGTCTATGTAGGTTTCGCGAAATTAGTATGCAGTTCATGTTCACACACACTGTTCGACTGTTTGGCTAGTTGATTAGGCGATCAGATTGGTTATGCATTAGGACAGATAATGTATGCATGTAGGAAGATAGATATAATAGCTGGCTAGAGATAATTGCCAAATGTATCATCCAACTTGCAGAGCAACTAGCTCAAATTTTTGCAATTCAATCAGCTGGCATTGGCGCAGTCAACGGAACCAGACGTCATTTGAAATACAAATCGCTACACGTAGCACATCAGGTTTCGCCATGGCCACCGGAGTCTGACATAGTCGGACAGTTCGTCAGTCCGTCTGTCAGTCAGTTTAAAGCTGTAGAATTTCTAAACTGGTTGAGCGACACAAAAGGCCGGGCTGTACGTTCGGTATACTGAATGCAAGTATAACAAATTCCAGTAGGTGCTGAACTGTTTTTACTTTCAAATGCCGCGCATATTTCACAGCCAACAACCACTGACAGCCACTCAGTGGTGCGATGGTCAATGGCCAGCTCCAGTCATTGGTAGCTCTGGATAATTTGCGTGTGTTAATTGAGACTAAATGGCAGCCGACAATTGCTGGGGCCAGCACAGCCGGACGGCGGCCCTAAGTCTTTGATTAATTATGGACAGGCTGTCATAATTTACATCGCAATGGAGGCTAACAGATAGACAAATGGACAGACCCACAAATCGACAGACTGACAGCTGCGCCTGTTAATTTGTTGTAATTGCGATGCACAGGCAAATGCATGCAAGAGTGCGACATATGTTGCCGCATGGCATGCAAGAATTCAATTAGGCGTTCAGAAATGAAAATATGTTCCACAATCTTGTTGGGCTGTCCCACAGAAAATGAAAGCTGCGACTATTTGTTATTTTAACCCACAAATATCAAATGGCACTTGAGGCGTTTGGCCAAACAGTTGACAAATCATCATCAGATTTACTTTTCAAGAATTAATCCGCCAGCGCGCGGAAAATAACGCCAACTCACTGCCTAATCAAAAGTAAGAGTAAAGAAATTGTTAATAACGCGCAGCGTCAAGCATCATCATAAACAAATACAAACACAAAACACAAACACAAATATAAATACAATCAACAATGAAAACAAATAATTGTTGGCTGCGCATTAACCCATATTTTTGGCATTGCCACAGCTGGGGGAGAGTACAAGAGAGAGAAGTGCTTCGCGTGCCTGAAGCTTATTGATCAGAGCCACGTGATCGAATCAGCAGCAGCAGCAGTTGCAGCAGCAGTTGCAGCAGCAGTTGCAGCAGCAGTTGCAACTACTGGCACACCTTTCGTCGCAGACGAGAAACAGCTAAGGCAGCCGAGCTGCAGCAACTGTTGCAATAATGAGCAACTGCCAGGCAGATAAGACAATTGTGTGGGTGCCACAGTTGAAGCCACCTGCATTTGCAGCATTCGCTTGGCAATTTGAAAGCCTGCCAATCAGCTGGTAAACAATACGAAAACCGCTAGGCTACTCTGCCACAGACTGTGGCACAGCGTGTGACTGCCAAAATATTGTGTGCACACGATTTTGTTATGCATTTCAAATGCAAATTGGTTTTGAAAGGTAATTGATCCCAGGCCGCGCAGGCGGCCAATGACAGAATAATTCTGTCCGCTGACTTTCAAATGCAACACAGGAAATACAGAAGAAAAAAAAAATAATACAAAAGCACACGATTTGTGAACTGATTTTGTATGCCGTCTGCGGAGACAAACAAAAAAAAAAAGAAACAAATCGAAAAAGAGTAAAAAATTAAATAAACTCTGCACGCGCTATGGCACATTTATAACTTTGAACTTGACGGGGGCCAAGAGATCGAGAGTCTCGACTGCTCTTTCGTAGCCAACTCGGATTTGTGATATGACAGCGTTAATTGATTTTCGTTTTCATTAACATTTTTCCATGTAGCACACAGTTTCCCTTTGCGGATGGATTTTTCTATTTGTACGCTTCGTTGGGAAATTGAAAACTACTTATCACAGCCAAAGCTAGACAGAAGAAACCAGCTATCCCAAGTATTTAGTACTCTCCGTAGGCCTGTTGCTAATAGGGTTAAACGGTTCATTACGCATGCACACAAGCGTTACAAATTAACCCAGTTATTTATGATTATTTAGTTTCTAATTTGGGCAGTATTGAAAAATGATTTATATACGAATGGAATAACAATGGGAGCATAGCTAGAGAATTTCCCACTTTATCTCTTCTAGCGGTTGGCTTCATCAGCTTGACAAAGGCGTCTTGTCCCTGGGGGCAGAGTATAGAGAACATCATGTAAATTGCATAATCATTGGGCAGCTGGGCAGCCGCTTGGCCACTCTCTTAAGGCCCCAGATAGATATTCTGTGCTAGCTAAACTAGTTTTAGAGTTTGACTGGAGTTAGACTGCTCTGCTCCATTTTCCCCTGGTAATTGGCCAGCCAATTGCAATTTGCAATTGTGTTGCCTGCTGCCCCATCCAGATTGATGCCTCAGTTTGATAATGGCCAATGCCAAGGCATGCAATTTTAACGGTTGCATGCTGACCGCTCCAGAAAGAGACAAGTAACGTGGGAGGCAGGGGGGAGGCAGATGCTAATGTGTCGATGATAATTCCCAGTAGTCAAACTGATGTTGTTGCTGCCACAAAGGGGCAACAAACTGAGCCATGACTCAACTGCGTCCAAACTGCGCCCCATAAAGGAACAGCGGCCACGTGCTCGGTTCCCAAAGGAAGCCTTCCACTGAACTTAAATGGCTTTTCGCATTAAATCAGTTTTATTACACGCAGCATTAAACATTGCATATAAACGAATTTATTTATGATCGTATAAAAGCAAACAAATACAAATTTATTAAACGCGCAATAGGCGTCATAAAATTAGCAAAGACAAAGTGTTATGCGCGACAACTGTTGGCGACAATTAGGCGCATTTTGTTGTCGACACTTTTTCGCCCCTCCACCTGCCCCTGGATCATGCCACGCACCCGGGCCGGACAGCGAACAGTTGTGGCGATTGCATTGAATTCCCCAAAAACGAAAATTGTGCAATAACAATTTGAGCTGCACAAAAATACGCCAGCGACTGGCCAAAAGCAACAAGCTAAACAAAGAGACTGCCCCAGCGTTTGCCTGGCCAAGTGGCCGGACAGGGGGCAGCTTTTTATAGCGGTGGGTGGGTGTTGGCCATTGCACAAAACATAGCACAAACAAACCACATCGAATTTGTTTCACACAGTTCATTAAGACAAACAAATAAATAAAGTTCAATTGTGAAATCGATGACGATCGGAAATTGTCAACACAACGTCGACAAAACGAGTGCAACAATAATAACAACAATTACAATTTATAGCTAAGCCTAATGAAGGTTAATGGACAGCAAAGTGCAGCTAAAAAATTGTCAAAACTCTAATGAACGTCATGAATGTTTGTATGGAAACGGAGGGGAATGGAGTTTGCAATGCAAAATACACACAGTTAATAAATCGATCGAATTTCATTAATTGTAAAACAAAACTGGAAACCAGATGAGCCGCTGGCTTCGGTTTTCTTTGGTTTATATACCTTGAGGAAGCGTAGACAACAATCAAGCGGAAAATGCGTTGCGAGCTGCAGCTTGGCAGCTTGGCAACTCTGCAACATGGCGACAACTGCATGCCAATGAAAGGCTGCTGCTTGTCTGCAATTGCCAAAGACACACACAAACACACACACAAAGATGATGCGTGTGTTGCACCATTGAAGCAGTTATAGATACAGATACAGAAAGAGATACAGATACAGATACAGCTGCAGCCACAACCATAGATACAGATACGCACTCGCACCATGCTGGACAGTGTGCTGGCATTGTTGATTGGTAGGCTGTTAGCTGGCGACGTTAATTTCACTTTAACAAACATTTCGCTTGTCTCTCCGCCGACCGCAGTCGAAGACTTTTGCGGCTTTCAGCTTGATGTCTGTTGTCTGTTGTCTGCTGTCTGTGACAGATCATATAGAAATGTGTTGCATTTTTAATCAAAACGATCGATCAAACGGTAGTTTTATGTTTGACTGGCACCATGGCACACTCACGTACACCACTCAGCCACACACACACATCTATATGTGTATGCACATGTATATTAATGTGTGAGACGCAAGATGTGTACGCACATATGGCGCTCACTGTATGGCGGTCCGCCCGTTGTTTGTCGGTTTGTCCCTCTGTTTATCTAACCGGCTTGCCTGTCCGTCCCTCTGGCAGTTGCTGTGCATGCGAATGCATTGCTTGACATACGATACCCTTCCTTAACCTGGCCTGCATATACATATATGTATGTGTGTGTGTGTGCGATTCCATTTCGAATTTGATCGATCGCTGTTGAAAATTTAATTTGGATGCGTTTGCTTTTAAGGAAATGCCTATGCTAGGGGCAGGGATGGGGCTTATATGATCTGCTATCAGCCCAAAAAAAAGTCTCAATTACTTCATTATTTGTTTTGGAAATCTGAGCCCTTAGCCTTGGCTCGGTCAACCCTTGAGGCAACCTTGAAGCCGCAGCCACCTTTGAAAAGCCAAAGCGTTTGGGTTGCTGCCTTCTTTCCACTTCAGTCGCCTGCGCGTTGTTGTCGTTGGAGTATTTATCAACATCATAACGATGAGGCAGCACATTTTCATAAGAACTATTACCGAAACTAAACAAAACTAGACAACGCATGCAGCATGAGGCAGCAATGAGTAATACGTATGAGGCCGCGACGCATGCTCCCACCCACCACCAGCTGAGACAGCGGGTAACGTTTGTTAGAGATACTCGGACAAAAAAATAAATAAAAAACAAAAATGTATCTTTACATTTCTAAGAAGTATTTAATGCCCTCACACGCCGACGCCACGCAGGCGGGGCATGCGTGTTGTTCTTGTTGTTGTTGTTGTTGTTGTAAGACTTTGTAATTTCAGCTTTGTTGCAGCAGTCACTGTGGCTGGGGCCTGGGACCTGGAACTGGCACCAAGACTGGGGCGCTCTGCTGTGGCAAGTGTGACTATTAAATTGGCGGCGGTAATTTTAGGTTATTTCTCTTTTTGTTGCAAGTTGCAAGCCCAAACTCAGACACAAGCACAGACGCCGAATGCACGCAAAGCGACGTCGCCTGCAGCAGCAGCAGCAGCAGCAGCAGCAACAACAAGAGCCTGGGCTTGGCAAGAGTCTGGACCACACAGCCAAGCCCGAGACTCATTGCGTCGTCGACGCTTTGGGTTTGTTTGCCTTTACTGAAATTAACTCTGTTGTGCCTCTGCGTGTTTCACTGTGTGTGTGTGAGTGTGTGTGAGTTTGTGTCTGTGCTTGATTACTTCAACTGAAATTATGCAATCGCAGCGGCTGCGTTGCACCCGCGGCACATATGAAAAGCGAGTCTGACAATCGCTTTTGAGAGTCTCTCTCGATTCTCAATTGAATTTTATGACTAACTTTTTATGAGGCCATCTTCAGCAATCAGGCAGAGTTTCTGGCTGGTCAGTGGGCCACCCAGCGTTTAATTGCCCATCGATTGTGTAATTAAAACAGGTCTTTTTCCCAAACAGCATCTGCGGAGCATCGCAGCAAATCTGATTAGCGACCTACGCGCGACATTTCAGAATCTTTTGCGGCATTCTTGACTGTCACAGAGCAATGGCTGCTGGAGCTGGAGCTGAAGCTGAATATATAGCTGTAGCTGTAGCTCAAGCTGTAGCTGGGGGCCTGTCCAACTGTCAGGCGATTGCCCACACGCTTCGCTGCACATGTAAAGCAGCTTTGGCGTCTGTCACAGGCTGTTTATTTGTGCCGCCTAAAGAGGCTGCCAGCCAAGCAGTGCCATCCAGTGACAAATCAATAGCCAGAACGTAGGCCGATCCGCTGGTCAGACAGCACCAAGTCTCAGTCCGGCCAAGTGTAGGCATTAAACATGCTGCTGACACTTTTAAATCTGTCACACTGTTCGATGCAGTCGTAATAAGCTATGAAGCATATCTCTGACTAGCAGGCAATCATTTGATATTGCAACATTATCTGAGAATCAAGAATCTTTTGCGTGGGCTCGCAGCTAATTAAACAACTTGTTCAGCGTTTGCCAAAAATAGAAAATAAAATATACGATAAATGCTTTCGACATTCCCTCAACTTTGATGAGTTCAAAAAAACGCACGTTAAAACAGAAACTGAGCTGAAACTAAGATAAAAGACTGCCGCGCAGCGCTTGTTACAACTTAATGAGCTCACTTTAACAATATAATAATAGATTTTAAGAGCGGTAGCCATAAAAGGCGGACGTGACTTGGGCAATCACAATTAATGCTAAGGTCAAGGACTGGGCAAATTTCAAACTAAAATTCAAGCGCAAATGGGTCAGCTTTAGATTAAAATTGCCTTGAATCTTGATCATAGCTTGAGCTTAGATACGTTAGGAATGAAAATGAGAATATATAAAGAAGTGTGAGACGAAAAGCTATACTCTATAGAAATAGTCAGAAGCATTTGTTCTCTTTTCTAGTAAGTAGGTAACAGAATTTTTTAAGATTATTTTACATATGTTCTATCCAATACTTTTTACAAGGTTTTCATCGTTGCCCCAACTTTTCTATTAGCATTTGGCTCCAATCTCCGCTCACATGCAATAATTGGTCACATGAGAGTGGCCCCCACATAATTTGTTTGATTGCAAATGCAATCGGAGATCCGCATGCCAGCCGACTGAGCAAAAGCGGAGCTGAGATTTAAATGCATGGCCAATCAGAAGAAAATCATTTGATTTACATTTTATGCGCCTGCTGCTTTCATTTCAATTGCGCATTCTGAATTTATTAGTGAGCTGCAAAAGCCGAATGCCAAATCTAATTTATGCGATTTGAAAAGCCCGGCACAAGACAAAGCACGCCAAGCAACAGCCTAAAGCCAACATCCGAGAGCCATGGACTTATGGACTCATGGACTCTACGGCTCCAGCCAATTCCTATGCCAATGGCAATGGCTTTTGAATGCGATTGCGACTGTGAATGCGAGTACGAATGCAAATTTTTCGTTGTCTCGGGCCACTTGAACTTTTTGCGCCGTTTGCCATTGATGCCCAGATACAAAGATGCTGATGCGCAGGACGCTGTTGTCAGTCAGCAGCAGCCCAGTGACGGCAATAGCACTGGAAACAGGCACAAGCCAAAAACAGAAACAGAAACAGAAACTGAAACACTGCACTGCAGAGATCTGCAGCTTGGACTCTGGATCTGGCTATGGGGTTTCTGCCATAGCTGCCAGAAAGCCGACGACTTTGCGGCTTATCTTGTCACAGAGGCATAGAGCTAGATACCGATAGCTCTGCCCGGCGCTCCGCTCTGTTGCGTCTTGGCGACGAATTGACGTATGTTTTGGGGCATGCTCATGGGACAGAAGGAAAATAGAAATGAGAGAATGAGACGAGCGATTGGCTGGCCGGGTCCAAGCGGATACATTGTTGGAGGAAGTGATCTCATCGTAAATTACAAATTACACAAAGTCACGATATCAATTTCAGATACACTCGTGTAGCCGTAGCTGATGCTGATGCTGCTGCTGTTTGTTGTTATAATTAAATTGTCGCTGTTTTCTATTCATTTTTGTTTGGCTTTTTCGCGATCTGACTCGTACCAAAAGAAAAAAATAAAACAAATGTTTGCTGTGGGAATTGATTAATGTATTTAAATTCGAATTGATTGCGCTTCACAGGGAAAAAACCCCGGATTGAGCTAATTGAAAAAGAATTTGGGTGTCGACCGAAATTTACATAACTAAAAACAACAAAAATCTTTGGCCGAGGGTCAAACACCTACAACTCAAAACAAGTTGGGAAACATTGCTACCCATTGGCTGCGAGAACAAGTTCATTAGGAGCAGCGCGTTTTCTTAGATCTGTGTGGTGCGGCCGTTGCCAGAATGGGAATTCTCGCCGGCGAAAGGTGACCCACATGCCGGTGAAAGCCTCGGCATTAAGGCAAAGCGCCTTTAATCAGCAAACAGTGCGGCCTTTGCCTAAATTTTCAATGAAAAGTCTACGGAAAGTGCATGGTCATGGCATCAACTGAACCGCTAATAACTAACTCTGACCCATATTTGTATGCACATATGTGAGCTGATTCCACCCACACACAGACACACAAACACACTTACATACGCACAACACGGGCATTTTAATTGAAATTGAATTTGCTGATAGATTTTACAAGTTGTTTTTGGTTCTTGGAAGCAGCTTTTGCAATCGTTCAATCGATGAACTAGTTAGCCATTTCCTGGTACCGGAACCAGTTCTCTTTAAACGGTTATTGGCCTTTTGCCGCTGGCATTTACGCAATCTCCAGCGAAATCGCAATCGAGCAAACAATAATTTATAACCATAACAAAACAAACTTATCATACTACACGTCCCCGCACCCGTCGGGCCCGATGCATCCGACAGTTGATCGGCTTCCGCATCTTTTCCATTAATCATAAATGCAGTCCACACGTGTTGCTTGTGATCTCTTTGTCTTTCAAATTGTTTACCCGCCTTGTTGACATCTGGCTAAGTGCATAAGTTTTAATCATGAGGCGAGCTTAAAAGCTGCATTGCCAAATATTATTGAAATATTCATGGCATAAACAAATATTATTAATAAACATTGCATGCAATTGCAGCGTTGCCTAATTAATAAAGCAAATATTTTGCTATTTGCGGCGCGCATAAAAGCCAGGCAAAAAGCAAACTTATGCAACATGCTGCAACGACAACGCCAACAACTACAATAAACACTGTCATAAATTTACACATTGTCATGTGCGCAGTTTTTCTTTGCTTTTGCTTTTCGCTGTTGCCAATTTTCTAACAAATTCTGCCAACAACAAAAATTTGTAAAATATTTGCATGCACAAGTGTTTTGCTCTCCGTTTTGGGCCATGAAGTTATCTGTGGCATGTCCAGGCCTGTCATTTGGGTTACTTGTAGGTGGCATGCCACGAGGCTAAAGCTAGGACAGCTCAAATATGCAATATTTGGCGGCACGCACATACTCTGGCCGAGAAGAACAATATAATTCTCATAACAAACTGTTCATGGATCCACAGCTGGCTCTGGCTGCAAGAATTTGATACGCCCTCAAGATTTTTACTTCTCCGCACAACAAACCACATGTTAAAGTTATGATACCCTAACTTAGGGTATGCAAAAATGCACATATGCACAGCTCTCGCCATCTGAGTTCGAGTTATGTCACCCGGCTGGGCATGGCCTGCACCTGGACGGTCCAAGCCGTCGTTTTTGACGTGTTGCAGACATAAACAAGCAACAGAAAAAAACAACGGCAACAACAATGCCACGTTGCACTTGTTGTTGACGCGCTTGGTAATGTGAGCCGACGCGCCGCGCTGTTTTCGGGCCGCAAGCTGACGGCTGCTGGATTTTGCATAGTTTTTGTTTAAGCTTTGGCTGCTGACCTTCGGTGTTTTGTAACTATGAACATTTACATGGCGACAAAAACAAAATAAAATAAACAATAATGCAACAACAAGCAGCAGACAGTTGATCCTGGCCAGAGCCAGGGACAAGGTCAACTGCATATAAAAGCGATGGCCTTTTTATGTGCATTACAAATCAATATAAATCGAAGAGTTATAAAAAGCTGAGCAGACCATAAATAAAAGGCCATACAATGAAATGTCTCAAGATGCCACCAACAGCAGAGGCCGCAAACTGGAATCGTTCGGGTGAATGGCTGCCAATGCAGTTGCTGTTAAAGCCAAAGCTGCCTTGGGATGTGCATGTGCTCGGGATGGGAGGCAGTGGCTGCTGTAGTGCCTGCTGCGGCTGTTGCCTGTTGGCTGCTGTGGGGCCAACGCATTGATAACTGCAACAACACCGACGGCAGCAAGATGCTTGCCAGGCACATAAATCTTTTCACACCCAGCCGCTGCCTGCACGACCAGCTCCAGCTCCAGCTCCAGCTTCAGCTTCAGCTCCAGCTACGGCTTAGTATCTGTGCAAAGTGCATGTAGTTTTGAAATTTGAGCTACGCATGCGACGTTCAACCAGCTAATTACTAGACCAAACTCAAAGCTGGCAAACAATTCTGAAAAGTGCCACGTAGTGTGATTATCGCAGCTCATAATTTACAGAAAACAACAACAGCAATCACAGATATTTTCTGGTTTTTTAATTGGCAAAAACGAAGCGGCATGATATCATATTGTATATACTATATGCAGTAATAATTTATTTTTAGCCAAATTGACAGCAGCTGAGCGAAGCCAAAAAAGCAACAGCTCAGATAAAACTGTTTAGTTAAGAACGACAGAGATACCTAGAGAGACAGGGAGAGAGAGAGAGAGTAAGCCAGAGTAAGAGAAAGAGAGATAGAAGAGGGGACGTCTGACTTCTCACTCAAGTACTTATGTCGAGTTCTCATGTGGCTTATCAATTTTTAGCATATGGCCGATTTGTAGCCTGGTGTGAATGATTGCCGGTACAGTTCAAGGTTCAATGTCGTTAAAAATGCCAATGAACATTTTATAGCTACAACAACAAGAACAATAAACAAAACAATGAAATGTTCTCATGTCGATTTTCTATTTCACTTTTCCGAGCGTTTTGCATGTTCGAAAATGTATGTGTTTCATTTTAAAGTAAATGCCAACTCACCTTTAGTTCAATTGATTGGCTTTGTACAACGTACCACGTTGCGTATGATTGACATGCGCCCAAGGCGCACTATGCACAACAGCAGAGAAATTAGATGAAAACACAAAAGCTATACACGCAGTAAAAATGAAATGCTCCTTAATCCATGAAAGAAACGCTTCGAATCTGTAATGAAACCAACGAAAGCAACAATCAAAATTAATTGTAAATTGTTAATGCAATGTTTTTCAGATGACCTGCCTTAGCTTGTGTATGCCCCCAGAAAAAAAAATGTTTACAATCTTTGCTATTTTCGTTTAGGCCTTGCAACAACAGCGACGCCAAGAGAGCAGGCGGCATATGCGCTATTTGAGCAACAACAAAAAGTACAACTCTGTTGCAAGTTGTACGTATTTGAAAACGCATCGTGTCGTATGGCAATCAGCGCGCACAGCTGGAAGCTTCTTAGTTTGTTTATACTGAAAGCAACAACACAACTTTGTATGTGAAATATTTTTTAGCTTTATAACTACATTTTACACTACTTATATAGGGTATATACCCAAAAAAAATTGTCAAGATATCTATATATGCACAGCAGTCTCTTTATACAGTTTGCAGCAACTGAAACCCGATAACTTCTTTAAGAGGTTTGGTGAAGCCAAGTGTGTTTTTGTATATATCTTTTTTATATAGGGTATCTTCTAGCCAAGCACTGTCGACTAGAAAATCTATGTTTGTGTTTCTTTGTGTGATGCTGCAACTTTCGTATTGCTGCAAGCAATAACAAATTATCAGAAAGGCAAATAAGCAATAATAATAATAAAGGCGTCCAACAAACGTATAAGACTCTATTATTGTTATTGTACTTTTATTATAATCAAATTTTTTTGGAATAAAATGACAGAGAGCGAAAGAAAGAGAGAAAGAGAAAGAGAGAGAGAGAGAGAGAGAGAGAGAGAGAGAAAGAGAGAGGTAAACAGGGGCAGAGAGAGTAATCAAGTGTCCGATTATGAGCAAAGACAAAGCTTATTAAGTTGCCAAAACAAATTGTTAATGAAAATAATTTTCTAAAAACTATATTATTCAAGGTGACTTTTTGGTTGCAGCCACAACTTGCACGAATCTTAGCCGGTAATTAAGAGTAAACACATTTTAGTAGTAACAATTCCAATAACTCTTCAACCACATTTCAAAAGTACAATGTGGGAAGTGTGATTATATGTTAGGAACGGAATAGATTCCATGAACATGCACAGCTGAGCTCGTGAAAATCGAAACACTTACTAAAAAATAACAGCCGAGATTTAACAAGGTTAAGAGGTTATCTGGTAATGCAAGCTTTGGCGCCACACTTATCAGCAGCTTCTCGACTTTAGTCGGTTTTCAGACGTCTCTGTGTAAACAAGCTCAGAATCGAAATGAGAGCCTTAGAAGTATTACTATTACTAACGCTTATTTACCAAGCCTTTGATAGAAGCGAGTCAGCTTTTGCTGTACCCGAAGGTGTTGCCAAGGTGCAGATCAGCCCGCGACTCATTTACAGACGAAAAGATGGACAATTGCCAGTTGGTCTAGGCCCTGTGGGATTAGTAAGAAAATTGCTAAATAAGCTAAACTTGGAACACCTGAAATATAAGCTGAATCAAGCAATTGCTTTGAATAGTAATGAGCTGCTGTTTGAAATGGAAACATATCTTTTGGCGCTGGAAGTATTGAGGGCTTGGAATGCCCAGATTGAGGAGAATGAGCTGAATGCAGTCTCTGCGGAGCAGTCCGACTGTAATTCAGTTTGTGTGAATAACGAGTTTGAGCTGACGCGAACTGAAATGGATTTCTTTAAGGATCCCCAGATTCAATTCAGACAAGGATAATGTTAAGAACTCTGGCAACATAACGAAATGTGAATAAACGTGAAGTTGACAGTACATTTTCTATAAAATGGATTGTTATTCAGTATTTATTCTTAATATATGTAGCTGATTCAAGTGCTGTTTATCTTATCGCAATTTGAGTCAGATAAACATTTTCAGCCATCCTTTGTTTGGCATATGGAAGCATGTATTTGTTTATGTATATATATACATGTAGATATGTGTGTGCTACGAGCTTATCAATGAAATTGTATTCATGCGAAATTTCTATAGAAATTTCTATTATCGGACTGGCTTTTATTCGGAATAAGTTTGAGACATATTGAAAGCTAACTTGTTGTTGCCGATTTCAAGTATATATTTGGCAAGTCGATGCTTCGATATCGTATTAGAGCAAACATTCACCCACATTTGGCGGGTCGCATTTCCAAATGAAATTTAATGCAGTCGCCACGATATGAAATTCAATATAGCTGCTTCACTTTATGAGTAATGCAATTCTACAGCCTTGACTTAATTTGCAGCGTCTCTTTTTACTTTGAAAGTTGCAACGAAAACAGAATTCACACGCTTGGCCAGTCAACAATGTGGCAACAACAAACAAACAAACAACAGCCAACCCATTTTCAACGGCACTCGGCTTTTGTTTTCAATGTCAAGATATGGCTAAACTCTCAGAGAACGAGAGAACGAGAGATAGATAGCTACAGGGTGGTGTGCGGGGAGAGAGGGACCCACAAAGGTTTGGGTGCACAATCGATTGTTGTCCCACAATAAATCACTAATGGCACCGAGCATATCTGTCTGTTTAGGGCGCCATAAATTTATAAAAGCCAAAAACAAAAAACCGAAACACCGAAAGATTCTAACACCTTTACCAAAAAACACACTCCATACAACTCTCCCATTGGCTGCAATCGACGGTGTTCATAATTTATGCGATCTGCAGGCAACACAACTCTTTGATATCAAATTGTTGTTGCCGCCACATGAATTATAGCACTTTATATCCGCCGACCAAAATGATCTTACATTCTAAGTCCCAGATTTGTGTTATTTTTTATTTTTTTTTGTGTTTTTTGCGTTGAATTCAGCGCGCCATTTCCTGTCTAAGGCAACGCAATTAAAGTTATGGCCCAGACGCATGCCAAGCCCCAAAAGGCAGGTAGAACAAGCTAAAAGAGAGAGATATATATATATATGTATATTAACATATATAACTGATGTTTTTATACTCCTTAATTTCATTTTGAATTTAGATTTAAGAACTAAAATTAACTACAATTTATATACCCGTTTTCTCCGCTTGCTAAAGGGTACAAGCCTGGTTCGCTTGAGCAATTAACCTTTTGAAATTTGCATAAAAATTATTATAATTACAATAATAAACAAAAGTCCAGTGCCAGCCACAAATCACATAGATTAGCCTCTCTAAAATGCGCATTAACATTTGAAAGAGCGCCAATAGAAAAAACGAAATCTATGGCTTAGCTGCTGATAATCGAAAGCAAATTGAATTAATAATAACGAGCCAATAGCTGTCCGCCATACAAAAATATATTTGAATTATTGTATTAGGAAAATTGTCATAATTTCAACTAATGTGCCATGAGAGCGACTTGTCACATTGCGTATACGCCGCGTTGCGCTTTCAAGTCGCAGTCGCAGTCGAAGTCGCAGTCGCAGCCAGTGGCATTCGTGTTGTATTTGTGCACGTTATCGAAAAGAAATTTGTTGTACGCATTTTGCTTGAGAGTTTTTGGCTTTTTGTGTATGCCAAGCGTGCTTGTCAAATAAAATGTAAAGTTTATCTGACAGTTTGGCGATTAAAAAACTGCTTTTGAAAACTGCGTTTTGATGTCAACGGGCAGCCAAAAGAGATTAGAAACTGTCGGCAGGCCCCGAAATATTAAAAGCCAAATCGAAAATTATATTTAAATGTAAATTAAGTGAGCCAAAAATTACCAAATATAAGTTATTTTAGTGTTTTAAGTAGTGAAAGTATTCGAAACTTATTCATTGAGTAGAGTGGGTGCAAACTAAGGCTTAACCACGACGAAACGAAAGAAATGAATGCGCGCATAATTAAAGCATAGTTTATGGGTCTGAAATGGAAAACTTTTCGCTGCATGCGATACATCTATCAGCACCACGAAAACTGACCCTTGACACAGTGCGATACCATGTTTTCCTTCTCCACTATTGTTGCGTGGCCTAGCGCAACTTATGCAGGTACCTCAATTACATGCAGACAGAGACCGTATATCGGATGAGGGTTGACGGAAAATATACATACATACATATATAAAGACCGATAACATTTCAACTAAGCATGCCAAAAATGCTTGGCTCAAGTGCTCATGAGCCGCAGAAAGGCAGATAAATAAAAATAAATTAAAATTGAAGCAATTAAAATACGACCCCAACCAGCAGCAGCAGCAGCAGCAACAGCAACAACAACAATGGCAACTGGTATGACAATTGCGCATGCGGTACCCGTTCCCGTTCCCGTTCCCGTTGCCGTTCCCATTTCCATTCCCGTGCCCATTTCCATTTCTATGCCCGTGGTTGCTGAAATTACCACCATGATCGTCGTTCGACAATTCCTTTACAGCTGTGTATATGCTCAAACATTCATTTCGTGTGCCCAGCAGCAACAACAACCACAAAAACTCATTGCAAACAAAATGATCGACGATAATGCGGTCCCAGACGACGACGACGGCAACGGCGACGGCGACGACATCGTTTCAAGACAATGTTTGGCAGTCCCGCATTTAGCGACAATTAAGAAATCAAACCTGGCCTGCGCCTGGCAATTGTAATGGAAACCGCTTGCCAGGAGCTGCCAGCAGTAGCTCTGGTCGGCCCCCTCCCGATGACAGGCCCAGGTTTGGACTGCATTTCTGCTTTCCACTCTAATGCAAATGTGCAATTAAATTGTTGACGTCGCCTGTCGTTTGCTGCTAATCAAAATTGTACGATCATAGGACATGGTCCACAGGCCCGACCAGACCAAACTAGACCCATAGCAGCTGTGGCACAGCCAAGAGAGCGTAACGGCAAACGTCGCGCATTTGATGGGTTTTTGAAAAGCCGGCAATAAGTTGTAATTGACCTTTTTAACATCGCCAAAGCAAATAAATTGTGGGCGGTCGTTTGGCAAATGCTTTAAATCCAAAGTGGGGCATGAAAAACCAATAGAAAAACTATAAACACTAAAACGCTTAAAAGACAGCAAACGGGCATTGAAAACAAATTCGAAAAACATTAAAGATGCATTACAAAAATACCTTAACAAATATTTCCAATTATATATTTGCACAAATTCATTAACAGTTGCTGTTTATAGCATAATTAATTGTGTTTTTTTTATGACTCGACATCAAGATCTCTGCAAAGACCTTCTAATGAGCACTGTGTATAGTTACATATTTCATACACAGCTCGGGCAACTCAGCTGTGAGGCAGGGTATACAGTTGACATAGCCATAAAGCAGCATGAAGCCAGCCGGGCGGCCACGGCCGCCACATATGGTTACAGTTCAGTAATTTTCATTTTGTTTTCAAGTGAAAAATCTATGTATGAGCGCCAGAGATGTGTATCTTGTGTGTGTGTTTGTGTGTGTGTGTGCGACGCACACCAACTATAAATTGAAACGGGTGTGTCATTATTTTCAACTGAATTTCATGCCACATGCAATGCAGGGACTATAGACATGTTGTTGTTGTTGCCGCTTTTTGTTGAGTTTGCCTGGACCAAAACAACGTGGGCAGGCGCAACATTTTGACAGAACAGTTAGTCAGTTAGCCTTTTTTAGACAAGGTGTTGCAAAATTCAATAGAACGTTTATTGGGCAACACATTGGCGGGCAATTTATAGTTACAACAACAGCAGCAACAACAACAGCCGCTGTGGCACCGCAGCGTCTGAGTTTTAGTCAATTGCATAAATGAGCCACAGCTGTCCGCAGTATCTATACATGTGTAAATCTATCTGCAGCTGCTATACATACATACAAATCTGTTTGCATCTGTATGCAAATGCCGTAAACTGGCCAAGAGCAACGCCAGTTTGATGGCAGCTAAAAGTCTACAAAGTAACTAAAAGCTGCTAAGCTTGTGCGCAATTAGAATAGCCAAGCAGCAGCAGCAGCAGCAGCAGGCCGGTTGTTGTTACTGCTGCTGCCGCTGCTGTTGCAGTCGTTGCTGTTGCAACATGGCTACACATGTTGCCAGTTGGCAGAGGCAGCGGCTGACTGCGCTTGGTTTGTTTGTTTGTTTGTTTGTGCCAGGCGTCTAACTAGCTATCTATATTTGAGCAGATTGCGCTGCTAACCCCATTGCAATCTTGGCCCAAGCCAATGCCAACAGACAAACTGACTGGCCAAAGTGACTAACTGACTGCAGTTGAGTGTTGCTCGTTTGGTTGGATATCACTTCTACATTTATTGCTCGCATCTGAGAGTGTGTTTGTATGTGTGTGAGTGTATGAGTAAATTGTTAACATGCAGACAAGTGTAATTTAGTTGTTAGGCTCGATTGAGAGAGAGAGCTAGTTGCAAGAACTTTCAGGCACCAGCAATAGTTGCAAGCATTGACAACACGTTGACTCTTCAACAAATTGAAATTTAAAACGCTCCTTTTTGGCCAAGCGTCAAACTGGTTAACCAGCAGTTCGTTTGCTTGTCGCATTTATTTAAATTGCATCGAAACCATTTGACTGCGTTTATTATTAGCCAGTTGTTGGCTTAATTAGCTGCCACGCATGTGATTCTTAAGGCACATTCAATATGCTGCTAATACAACACAATTGTAGAAGAGCGTCTGCATGATCAGCTGTTGCCAGCTGCATTGTTGTTGCCCCCGACTGCTTTGGCGTTGTTGTTTATAAAGCTGAAAGTCGTTAACCTTCGTTGTAACACATTCATCATCATCACTCACCTCAGCAGCCGGAGCAGCAGCAGCAACACGCACACTAATGCAGCAACAACTACAACTACAACTACAACTGCGACTACAGCTACAGCAACAAGCTACAAATACAATAACGTTGCAGTCGTCGCAGCTGTAAAAGAAGTCGTCTTAATCTTAAACGACGTCTCCATCCATCTCAGAAGGCAGTCGCAGCAGCAGTCGCGGCAGCAGCAGCAGCAGCATCGACATCAACATCGCCATCAGCTGGGCAGTCGCTGCTCTTAGCCAGTTTTGTGTTGATGCTTTTGTTTGCCTGCATTTGAAAACAAGCAAGGAAGTTTACTGCCAGACTGACAGAGTGAAGAATTGACGGGTGACTGTGCAGCGACGGAGCCACTTGGCCTTTAGAAGGCAACTCCAACGCAAGTTGCTGTTGCTGTTGCTGTTGCTCTGACTGCTGTTGCTGCTGCTGCGACACATACAACAACTAAGTAAACAACGCGCACTTATAACAAATTAGCTTGGCACAGAAAGTCCAAGAACTAGGCAGCCGCATGGCTGGATCAGAGTGCCGCTGCTGCTGCAGCTGCTGGCGCTGCTGTTGGGTTAAGCTACAAGCTGCAGGCGAGCTATTTGGGAAATCGTCATGGCCGTCCGACATTTGAAAGCGTTTGAAAGTGTCACGTTTGGTGAAATGTCTAGAACTAAATATGGAGAAAATTGGGTACAGCTGCAATGCAATCATTTGACTTGACACTTTCTAAGCCACACGAGCAGACGATGCCGCCACCGACACCGACAACATCGCCGCCGCCGCCGCCGCCGCACAAATGAAGAATGCAAACAGACGGGGCAGCAGCTACAGCTGCTTGCCACAAAAAGGTTCGCGGCGGATGTTTGCCGAGAGTCAAAATAAAAAACATTCTCCGACACCGACTAACTGTAAACGAGCTAACAATGCAAGAGCATCAGCGGCTCGGCGCGACAGCAGCCAGTCGAGTGAAATAATTAAAATTCCATGCTCATAACTTCCGCAATTAAGGCTGATAGACTGGAGAAGTCCTACGTCCCAACGGGCCGCAACAGGACAGGAGTCGGCAACAGCAGCTAATTTCCACGCACAGTTGACGCGAGCAACTTGTGAGTGAGCCCTGGCCAGGCGCAAGAACAGAACTTGCCACTCGCAATGTTGCAACGTCGCAAAGTCAACGGTGGCGGCAGCGGCGCTGTCTGACAGCCAGGCAGACGCTTGGCTGGGTAGCTGCCTGGCTGGTTGGCGTGTATCTTTGAGATACATGGCTGCAACGACGACGACGCCGTCGACGACGACGACGACCAACGCATGCCACACGGAACACGCCTGCACTAATGAAGTAATTCATTGAACCGTGCTACGCTAGCGCGGCTGCCATTAGTTTAGCGTTGGTTACGCTGCCTCGCGTACCGCACCCACGCCCTGCCCTGCCCTTCCCCTGGCAAACGTACAACTGACAGCCCTTTGTGCCTGCCATATTGCTGTTTATGCCTTGCATTTAATGTTTAACCCATAGCTGGCAAGTTCAGCCGCTGGCTTTGTTTACTGCTGGCCTGCTCCTCGTCAAGCCGCATCTATTTGCTGTTTGCTATTTTGGCAAACAACTGGCGACTGGCGACTGGCAGAGCGCTTCCTGGATCGCACATTAGATCACTCTCTGACAGGGCGTCCGGCATGCGGTCGGGCTCATCAGCTAATGCCGCTGCCGTTGGCTTGACCTCGCCTTAAATACATCGAACCGGACCCAGGCACGACCACTGCCACACAGACATTGCCACTCCTCAGTGGCGCACTATCAGCGCGCTGACCAAGCCCAAAATGATGGCCGTTGAGAAAAATGTCTTTGATAATTAAACGGGCCAATGTACCACTCACTCTGCAGACCCCTCACCACTCACACCCCTCGCACCCCGCACTCAATCCGCAGCAAGAGTGCGCATTCTAACGATTGCACTTTCACGAAAAGCGCAAGAACTTTATCTGGCATGCCGTATGCCGCATGCAGCAAGCCGCTTGCCACGCGGCAGGCATAAAAAGTAGCAACTTAAAGCGGCGAGTGGCTGCCACTGGAGAGTGGCCATTGGCCAAGGCGCATCATCTTAATAGAAATATGCGTGCTTAGGAGTGTGTGTGTGTGTGTGTGTAAGTGTGTGTGTGCGAGCTGCTGTGTTGTGCATATCAAAATCCATTAGTGGCTTTTGTAGAAATAATCAACAACGACACCAAAAAAAAACTGCAAACGGCAGACGATGCGGAATTTCCGCTGAGTA
This sequence comes from Drosophila kanekoi, assembly GCA_037075305.1. Classification (NCBI taxonomy): domain Eukaryota; kingdom Metazoa; phylum Arthropoda; class Insecta; order Diptera; family Drosophilidae; genus Drosophila; species Drosophila kanekoi. The sequence goes on from JBAMCE010000665.1 coordinate 1,018,409, forward strand.
GAGTATCTTTCTTTTAGGAGTCGCGACGGTTTGGTTTAGTGGTCATATCTATGCCCCGGCTAAGTGAACATTTGTAATGGTCACTCAGGCGGCCAGTGCGTCGTCTATCAGCAAACGCGTTTGTTACAATGTCCACACACTCACACGCACACTCACACTCACACACACACACACACAACACACTAGACATATGCATGTGTTGCTTGTTATATAGCCATTTCTATAAGGCAACGCGCAGCAACAACAACATGATGCTTTCGCATCTAATCATTTGTTTTCGTTGTTTATTTCAAACAGAGCGTATCGAGCGCATTTTGTAAAAATAATTACAATTGCGGTTATTTGACGGACGCGCTGTGTGTTGTGTTGTGTTAGCCCGTCTGTGTGTGTTGTGTATTCAATCGCTTCGCTTAGCTGTGCGCTGGTCAGTGCTCCTCTCAGCTATAGTTGAAGTTGTTTAAAGCAAAAACAAAAAATTGCATTTAATTATAAATTCTATAATGAGGCAGCGCAAATAATGTATGTACAATCATTTTTTTCTTCTTCCAACCATTTGGCTTCTTGGCCAGCGCCGGCGGCGGCAGTCGCAGTCAGCGATTAAATTAATCAGCGTCATGTGGTGATTGACTTGTCGGCATGCAAATATATTTACATAGTCGCCCTGTGCACTTGTGCTGTAAATCATATTTCTTATAAATAAAACTCTACATAATTTATGGCCAGGCGTTGTAAGCAGCAGCAACAACAACTACGGACCCAGGCTGACGTCACCGGCGGACCTTAATCTAGCCATCCATATGTGCGTTAACATTGCGCGTACGTTTAAGGCCTCAATAAACTGTTGATTACATTCATAAAATACGAGGAAAACACAAAAGAAAAACATTCGGCAAAGCACCATCATAGATACTGTATTCTATATTGGTATCTTCGGGTTCCGTTTGCCATAACCACAAAATTCATACGGCTTTTTTTTCGGCCGTTTTTGTTGCCTCATAGAGTTATGTCCAATTCGACCTTAACCAATTTATTATGGTATTTATAAGTGGCGACGTTTGTAGCCTTTCGGACTTCATATATAATTTTTTACGACGTTCCTAACTAAATGCCCGCCCTGCCCGACTATATGCACACGCTTGAGATGATGAATACTATATCTAAAATTTGATTGCTAAAAATCACAGTGGAAGTCGTAGTACTAGACGCTCTAGCATAGGCTAGTATATAGATACTATAAAATTTCTATGACAAGAAAAACAACCTGCCAAATTTTGGCAATTGTTCAAGGCTGACGCACATGTGGAGACCAAAGAGACTACAGAGACTACAGATTCGCTTCGCTGGCGCACAAATAACATACAAATTGTATACAAAAACAAAAAACGAAAGCTAATTTCGAGCGACATCGTCTAATTATTCTTGTGTTGACCGTATTACTTAAATATGAAATCGGGTTTGCTTTTCCATTTTCCAGCGCAAGCTCATAAGCTAATCAGAAGAAAGTTCTACCTGGAGCATGGCTCAGCTAGTTGCTGCAGCTTCCAAATCAGCTTGGAATATATTTTTGTGCACACGTAAATTTGTTTGTTTTTATTTGTTTATTTGCTTATCAGCGCTACGGCGTCTCTAATTAATTTTTGGTTTTTTTTCTTTCTTTTCGACTCTCACACAAGTCGTTGTCGATGATAGCCAAGAGATCCGGTCGAAGCGACCGAGCTGCCCACGTAGCCAAAGCAAACTAATTAAGTCGCATATACATAACGCCAACTTTTATCAAAGCGATATAATAAAATATAAAAAAAAACAGAAACACGGAGGAAAAATATATATAGAAAAAAAATAACATCGAAATGAAACCCTCGCTATCTATGAGAAAACCAACACACAAACTCGTATGTGTTTTGTAGATAATCGACACAAGAGTCGAAAAAAAAGAACTGGAAACTGTTTATCAGCCCCTAATGAATGAAGCTTGGCCAGTGATAACGAGAGCCCAAAGACTCTTTAAGCCACGCACGTGTGCTGCCAAAAACGACAAGAAGAAACAGAAAGGTTTATAGAAGATAGTGTGTAAGTTATTTGAATACCCTACACTGAATTGATTAGCTGAAAGGGTTTCTACATTTTTACAAACAATAATTGCTATTCAGTTATTCATAACATAAAGTTCAAGTTAACATCAAGTTAAATAATTACCATCCAGAAATTGCTGAATGAAGATACATATATCTTCAATATAGAAGAACAAGAGAGCTTAACCTAAACCTCATTACAGAGTAACTCCTAACTCTTGACCAAGAATTGCCAATTTCAATAGTTTTTTTCAGTTTTTTTATAATAATTTTGTATAACAATTGCTGACGCTGCTTGAACGCCCATCAATCAAAGCGCTGTCGAGTGTCTCACAAAAATATTTATAATAACTTGAAACTTTTTGTTTTTCTTTTTTTTTGCGCACTCGCGAGTAGCTTTCAGCGTTTTCAATTTCATTTAGAGGCCTTTAATTGCCGAAATCAATTCAAAAGCCAGTTGAACGCGTTAAAAGCAGCCACAGCAGCCACAACAACAACAACAACAAACGGGCAACAACAACAACAACAAACGGGCAACAACAACAACAACGAGCGGGCAACAACAACAACAACAACAACGAGCGGGCAACAAACCAAAAAGTTTAATAATTATTAACAAGACAGCGAGTTCATTAGCGCCGCGGGCCCACTAAATACAAATAAAAAAATATAATAAAAAAAGTTTAAAAAAATAAACGAAAAAAATTCCAAAATTTTAAATAAAAATACAAATAAATGTTGGGTAATTAAGACTTGTCTTCTGTATATGTAGATATTACGAGTACTCGATACATTGTGTGTGCACGGCAACGAAAAGGCGTCTGGAAACTTGTTCTACAACTTGTTTTTACATACCGTCCATAGACTAGAATTGCACACGGGCTGCGGCTGGGGTCGGGGGGGCGGTGGGTCGGTCGGGGGGCAGGCGAAACTCAGGCGATAATATGTAGTCGCACCATATGCGATAATGTTGCGAGCAGCACATGATATAATAAAATTGGAATGTGCAGCAATTGGTCGCACACACACACACACACACACAGACACACACACACACATAGATAGAGATAGCACTTATGTATATAAATAACAAACTATTGGTTTGTATTACACTTTATCAAGCCATGAGCATGGTTCAGCTTAGCTCAGGCTCAGCTGAGCTCGGTTCAGCTCGATTCGGTTCTGTTTACGGTGCAGCATACTTGGGCCGCAGTAAATTTCCATAAATTTACATGCAATAAATCAAATTGAAAATGTTTTTCTGCTAGCAGACGAACTGAGTGAGCTCTCTTATCTCCATTGACTGGCTGTCTGTGCGTCTCTGTCTGGGCCTGGGCTGCTGTGCGCCGAAGAAACTAAACAGTGGGCTTATCAATTCAGCGCTGACAAAGTGCAATCAACTCTGCAGCGCTGCGTTTCCTCGTAAGAGCCAATCGTGCTGCTGATGATGGCGTTGATGTTGATGATGATGATGATGATGATGTGTGTTGCTGGCGATGACTAACTTGACAGTTGGACACCCCACGCAATCCGCAGACGCAAACCACAAGACTGGCCGCATGTTTTATTATTTGGTTAAACAAAACACAGCCGGCTAAAATGGCAAATGCTGACGCCGATGAACTCATTCATTGCTTCCATTCATGCAGCGGCACATATTGCCAAGAACAGAGAACTGAGAACTGAGAACTGAGAAACTGACGACCACAGACAACAGACAGCCCCAAAATGGCAGTCAGTCGGCGAGGGAGTCAGTTGGGAAGTTGACTGTTGGTATATTGACTGCCTGCTAAAATGTACTTAACATGCCTAATGGACTTTTGAGCTGGCCACCACAGGAACTGCTGGCTAAAAGGAAATGCACCAGCAATAAAACGTGCAAAACATCAAAGTAAAAACCAACTGTGCGGCTCTTTCTGCTGTTTTTGTTTCTCTTTTGTTTTTTTTTTTTTTTGACTCAACCGCCGATGACTAATTCACGCCGCAGCTGATAAAGTGCAAGCACATAAAGCAAACAATGCATATGCATATATCGAGTGCGAATCCCTTGACTCGGCGCTTCTAGTGTCAACAGACACTATGCTAATTAAGCTATGCTATACATTTGGGGCAGCTTGGCCATTACGTCATCCAAGAACAACATCATCAACATGATCATCCGCATTGGCTAGCCAAGAATTGTAAAATTGCGCCTTCGTTTGCACATTGCACTTGGCAGACAGTCGAATTGCTTCTGTCGGTCAATTCTGGTTGTCATATGGCGCTTCTCGCTTTCGGCCCGTGCTGTTGATAGCACATTTCCACAAAATGCACGTTTAGGAAATTTTTTATATTTTTTAGCTGTATATATTTTTACTTGAAGTCAAAACCAAAACATAATTGCGACGACATGCGCCAAGGAAAATACATTTCTGCTTATTTTGTGCAACTTTACTTACGATTCAGACAATTTTGTAGGAATTAGACTAGGGCATAAACGATAGCACGTACCTGTAAAGACATAAAAGACATACATAAATTAAAAATACAAACTTGTATCAATATTATATTAAGAGCGATAATGATAATGCAAATTCCTGGTATAGATTTCACATCAGTTAATGTAAGCAATAGGAATTTATTTTTTTCAGATAAGTCTATCAAAATATATTATTATATACATAATTAAATGTATATATATAGATTTCTGATCGACAGCGATAGCTCAGCTAATTACAATTTTCGAAGGCAAAATCTTGGGCAAGCATTATACATATATATACATATATACTTGTATGCCTTATCGATAGAGATAGATCAGGCAATAAAATTTTATGAAGGCGCCAGCGCCGTGCATTAATCATCCAATCAGGCAGAGATAGGCACGACATAGGCCAGCGGATGGGAACGTGTTTAAACTTATCTATATCTATAAACTTATCTATATGCTTGGGTAAATGTATGTATATATGTATGTCTATATGCACAGCTATAATTCGTAAGTCGCGAATTATCACGCAAGCTGATTCGCACATTCTAATGGCAAATCGAAAATAGCAAAAGAGCTTTGGGATGAAAAATCAATCAACTATTAAGAAGGAAACTACAAAAACTAACAACAACAACAACAACAAAAGCCAACGCGCTAACGACAAATAAACTTAATTAAAAATCTAAGAAAAAAAATGTGGTGCACAAGTCAACAAACCACCCACACATTGGCAGAGCCAGCTGAAAAAAAGCAACTGCACAAATTAAAAATAAAATATAAACAAACAAACAACAACAAAAAGAAGAAAAAATCGAATTGCACTTCGGCGTACAATGGCCATAAATATGAAATCGTATGGTAAATTAATGCTATTATAGCGTCTAAAATACAACACACGCTTAAAACTACACAGTAGAAGAAAAAATGTTTAGAAAAGACTAACAACAACAACAGCAGCAGCAGCTGAAAAAAGAGCCATATTTGAAGACCTTGTACGTGTGCTGCCTACACAACCAGTTCGCAGTTTTAGCTTATTTCAATTTTGTGCCTAGCCTGGCCTGCTCTGCTCTGGCCTGGCCTGGTCTGGTCTGGCCGGCTCCGGGTACTGGCTCTGACGACGTTTTGGTTTCTTGGCTTATATATATGCATGTCTCTCTCACTCTCTATATATATATATATTTATACATATGGCGGCACTTGATTTGCATAACAAATGCAGCAGCAGCAGCGGCAGCGGCAGCAGCTAAAACAGCCCAGTTCGCTGAAGCATATCAAAAGCACCAAAAAGATTGCTTGCCAAATTCACTTTTTTCCACTAATTCACTTTAGATTCATCAAATGCGCACCCAAAGCCAGAGCTCGTCGCGCTCAATTACGACAAAATTTCACTCCATTAAGACACACACCTCGCGCGCCCATAAAAAGTGAATGTCTATCATTAAGAAATGTTTCGTCCCCCCTTCCCCTGTGTCGTACCAGCCATCGGTCCATTATCAATGAAATGCTCTGCAATTTTCCATTTCCGCTTTTATGCAAAATTAATTGCACTTAATTATGACCGAAAATTGCCAGCAATTGAACGCCTGGCGATTAGCTCAACTGGCGCAAAAAATTGCCATCACAAATTTCAATTGTAAATAAATATAAAAAACAAATTAGTCTCATAAAAAGCAGCGACAAATGACAGTTGAATATGTTGTATATGTATATAAATAATAAGCTTTATTTCATAATGGAGAGCTCGTTAAAAATGCTAATTTCAAAATTGGCGCCATTCTGACGCCCGCGCCCTTTGCATAGGGCACGCAATGCGCGCCCTACCCCCGCCCCCCGCCCTGCCCTGCACGATCTGAACTGTGGCAACTGCCTACACTAGAGACGTGTCAGTTATTGACAAATTGGCAAATAGCTGCGCGGCAAATAGGGAATGCCTAAAATATTGTACACTACGTGTCCGACAGAACGGCCCTTATATAGTGTGAGTGTGCGTGTGTGTGTGTGCGTGTGTGTGTAGATGGACATTAGTCAGCATTTGACGTTGATTGCGTAGCACGGTGTTGTGATTGTTTGCATTTTCACATTTACTTATATTTATCTATACATACAAAACACATAAACAAATTACGCTGTAAACAAAAGCAAGCGAACAGACGGACGGGCGGACGGGCGAACAGGTGAGTGTAGACGTCGAGGTATGGCAAATATGCATAACCAGGCAAAAGGTTAATTATGCAGGGTATTTTCACAATACAATTTTCCACATGGAATTAGTCAGCTTCGTTCATCAGTCGCTCAGTTTGTCAATCATTTTGTGTAGTGGCTGCGCTTTACTTGTACATGAAAATCGTGTTTGTAGTTTTTATTATTTTAGTTTTTTTTGTTTTTCGTTGTCTTGTTTTTTTGTTTAACATTTTCACTGCAGTTTAACAGCCAAACAAATTTTTTGACAAGCAACTGACAGAAATTGACAAGCGCACGAGCAATGGGCCGTCAAATGTATGGGGAGCAGCAAATGGAGCGGCGGAGGGGCAAGACTAGCAGCAGAGCAGGGCAGAGCAAAGACCAGTCTTAGAGCATAAGCAGAACTGTAGAGTAATGTGAAAGATGATTCCAGCTGTGAAAAGGTCAACATAGAGACCCGTGCATTTAGCCAGACATGCTGTGTGGCTGCCCGTCTGTCTGTCTGTCTGCATGTCGGTCTGTCTGCATGTCGGTCTGTCGTGTGTCGTGCAGAGCTATTGCTGTCATGTTACTTGCCTCACTTTCCAATGGCCAAAAGAAAAGAAAAGTGCGGCCTGAGAACCGATCGGGCCATTTCTCCCAGCCATCAAACGAGGGTCGTGCTGAAGACGAGCTAATATTGACAAATTAAATGCAGCCTAATGTGTGCTCAATGTCCGCGTCCAGCTGATTGTTGATCGGTTTCATTTTCTTAAGCGGAAGCAGCCCGCCGCGAAGCCCACAGCTCCATCTATACAAATATATATATATAATATATATATATATATATATGATTCATGTGTGCACAGCGAAGTCAGCTTCAAAATGTACGCTTGCATCATTTTCACATGTTAATTACTTTTTTTTTTGCATTAGTTGTTTATTGTTTGCCTATTGATCTAAGGCTGAGACCTGGGGCTAGCTCTGAGTTGAAGAGTTAAACAAACATCTGAATCTCGCTAACTGCTTGAGAAATTTACAATTGTTGAACGAAAAACACAAATAATAAACAAGCACTGAACATAGTTATATAAAACTAAAACGTTCTGATTCCTGAGCTGATTTCCGGCTATGCAATACAAAACGAATAGAAAAACTGCCAGATAATAAGATTTTTTATGCACAATAAGATTCGTTTCGAATACATTTTGAAAAGGGAAGATATTTTAACATATTATTGTTAACGCTCTTGTTAACATATTGGTAAGCAAGTCTTCTACATGTTTTTCCGCTTATGAACCACAGTTTAATATATATTTAACATTTTTCAATGATTTCAATATCACATTTGAGTTTCCAACAAGTCGAACCATGTGTTGACAAAGTTTCAACACTCGACGAGTGCTATAAAGAGAAAATCCCGCTGCACAAATGCATCTGCTTGCAATTTGAGGCAACATATGTGAGTTTGCCTAGGCCCTGGAGCATAAAAAATATATATACAGAAACACAAGAATATAAACACACACATGTGTTTCTTCGCGTGTGTGTGTGTGTGTGTGTGTGTGTGTGTGTGTGTGTGTGTGTTCGTGTGTGTTCGTGTGTGTTAAAACTGGCAGCCAAAGGCAAGGCAATTCAAAAGTCATTGAGGCGCAAAAGTCAAGCATAAATATTTCAAATAATGTTTGTTGGCCCCGGCCGGAGCCCCACAACGCCACCGGGCACTGGCAATAGCATTTGGTCTTGGTCTGGGTCTGGGCCTGATGCTCTCTGCGCTCTGCGCTCTGTGCTCTGTGCTCAGGGCAGGCAACGTTGTGTGGCATAATTTGGTGAGAGTTCGAGTTCAACAGCTGAAAAACAGCCACAACAACAACAGCAACAACAACAGAAACAACAACAAGCGCATTAACTCGAAATAAGAACAACACGAATCACAGAGCAGTGTTTCGAGGAGAGCAGAGACTGACTGGAGGCATCGTTGTAATCGTCGACGACGACGTCGCTGATGACCTCAGTTAAAAATAAATAATACTTTACATTGTTTGGAATTAGTTGCTGTTTTTGGTTAGAATATTGTTGTTGCATCCATCTACAACCGTGTCTATGTATCTGTATCTATGCGTATATATATATGTGTATATGAGCTGCTTGTTTGGGTTGTAAGTTCAGGGTGGCGCTCAGTGTCGCCTCCCGTTGATGACGATAGCAAGAACAACAACGATGACAACGCAGACAACAGCAGACAACGACAACAACATCGGCATACAAATCATTTTGTCAACTCAACTTGTTCTGGCAGCTGTATAGGGTATTTATGTAAATTCTTGTACGACATTTATCACAGATGAAATTGATGAACCTGCCCGTGATATATGGCTATAATGTTGAGGGAGTTATATACCCAACACAGCGAGGGAATACGAAATGAAGAACATCTGTGTAGCAGTTGCTCAAAATATACCGTTCGTAGTATTAATTAAACGTTTAATAAAGTATTTGGTCTGTTTTTCGAATTATAAATCACACTTTGAAACCAGATGGTTTTCCGAAAACTCCATACATCAAGAGCAGAAATCGAGTTTCAGGTCAGTAAAGGTTTCTTAAAACTGTTTCTAAAACAGTTGTGTTAAGCATTTAACGTAAACTTACTTGTTAGGCCCGTGTATAGGGTACAATAAGTTTGTCATTAAATGTGTAATGCTTAGAAGGAGGCATGGCGATTGCCATATATTTCCATATATATTCATGATCAGCAACTCTGTGTGAAGAAAATACCTTCAAAATATCTTCATTTACGAGCTTCATAGTTCTGCTTAATAGCTATTTAATACCCCTTCTTTCTTGTTTTCATAAATACAATCTTCAAGTACGCATAGTTCTGCTTAAATCAAGCCAATTTACAAATAAAAAAGGCATATATTATTACGATTCTTAGTATAGGAATACGATGCGGTATAGTATAGAAATATTTTCCCAACTATTGCTCCACAAGTCTGCGTGGAATGTTTTGGCAAAAGTAAATAAACAAATAAATGTGTATTTATAATGTAATTTCTGGACAATTAAATATTCTAAAGGTTCTAAGTAAGTAATATTTCAAGGATTCCGATTAAAAGTCTGTGCTATATTTTGGGCTCTCAGCTCTCAGCTGTGTCTCACTTTACCGAAACGGGGCAAACAGCGTAATATAAGCACAAACCATATTCTTTCAGTTTTATTTACCCCGAGTTTGCCGTTAAATTAAACGAGCGCACGCACAAGTGTTTCTTTATAGGTTTATATACATATACACACACATGTATATAGGTACATACATACATATATGTATATAGGTAGAAGCATATGTGGAAGGTAAACAGAAAGGTAAAAAACAAAACCAGTTTATATGACGGTGGTGTAAAATGCTCGAACCACTCCAAATGCATAGGTATATTGTATTCTATAGCTACGAATCGAATCGAATAAAGAAATCGAGCTGAACTCCCTTGTGCTTCATGGAAAAAGGGGATGACGCATGCATAATAATACCGGAAATATATCAATGCAAATCAGAGAACCGCAGCTCATTCAAGTATTGTGTTTATTTCATCAACACAACATCGGAGAGTTCCAAACAACAACCACAACTCGAACATAAACTTGGGAAAATAAATAAAACGGCGAGAACAACTGAGCGATATCCCAACATTCAATGTTCAATATGGTTCGAAAATGTTGATAACATCTTAAACGAAATCATCGCGATTTACGATCGACTTTACTTTTAGTGTAGAAAACAAGTAAGAGGTTCTAGTCGGGAGCGCCCGACTAGGGAATATCCTGAACCCTCTTCTTCTTCTTCTAACACCAAATGCAGATAAATAAACGATGCTAGAAGCTAGATGTCTAGAAGTCAAGTTTGGTGACTCTAGCTCTTTTTATTTACCAAAATTGCTCAACAACAGGATTTCGATAAGGATATTAGAGAATTAGCGATTAGCGATTATCGAAAGCAACCCCGATCTGCGCATGAACTAGGAGCAAAAATTTCAAATCTCTAGCTATTATAGGTTCTGATATTCTTGAGTTCATACATACGTACGGATGGACGGGCGGACAGACAGACGGACAAGGCTAGATCGACTCGGCTGTTGGTCCAGATTAAGAATATACATATATACTTATATACTTATGTATATACTTTTTTACTTTTACTTTTTTACATACATTTCCACGTATACAATATACCCTTTTTACCCAGTTTCAATGGATATAAAAGAGACTTCGGGAAGATTATTAATCTTTTGCAAATTAGAATTCAGCTTCATAAACGAAGCGTTCTTTTTGGGGACCTTCACTGTATTTGAAAGATCAGGAAACATAGTTTATGATTTATGATTTATGATTTTTGATGCCGAAACGTTGACAATCGAAAGTGTCCCCAACGATCGTCGGAAATGCAGCGAGATAAAGTCTGCGGCTTGTTGTCTCAAGTGCGAGTGCACGATCCGATTTGGATCGCGGTGATGAAACTAGCGGAGAGAGAGAGGCAGATAATGCATGCGACTAACTAACTGTTAGCACATGCGTATGGCATATAATATAGGTTATCACTATATCATTTCGGAGTCGCTCGAACAGCCGAGACGAGCCACCACTCAGCGAGCTGACAAGATAAAGCGGCCTAGCCGACCAAAAAGGAGAGACAACCGCAAGCCCAAGCCCAAGCCCAAACCCAGACGCAGACGCAGACGCAGACGCAGGCCATTCACAGGCACAGGCCACTTGCGATAGAGATAGTGATAGCTGCGTATATGTATGTGTGTGTGTGTGTATGTATTAGTTTTGTGCTTGTGTGGCATATGCCGGTTTGAGTAGAGTCTGTTTTTTGTTTTTATACCCTCTCTAAGTAGCAAGAGAACGGGTATAATGAAGTTGTCCACACGAATGTCACGAGCAAATGGAATAATCTTCCTTTTGGGTATAGATAGAAATGAATGAGAAAGGAAAATAAATCGCTTTGACCTTTTTTTTCGCAGTTCAATTTGTGAAAAGTATTTTTTGAATCAAGAATTGAAATTCAAGAACACAAACAACTTTAAATAAAGTACAAAACTCTTAAAAGCAAGAAATACGTATAAATTAAGATACGTATATTCATTTTGAATAACTATTAAAAGCTGATTCAATTGAGACAAGTCTAGTTGATTGAAAATCATTGATAGCTCATTCCCTTATCACAAAGTTGGTAAGGATAGATTGTCAGTTCGGCAAGCTTAAAGAATATCGTGGAGAAACAAAACTATTAACTTTTGGAAGACCATTTTATATTCCTCCTAATATTAACAATTGAAATTTCTACGCTTAAAGCGCAGTATTTTTCTTTTTTGAAATGGACACAGAGCTGAGAGTATAGAATCCATTGACTAGGAGAACAACAACTAACAACAGCATGCTACCAACTGCAGGGTATCTGCTAGTCGGTCACAAGCGAGTGGAGCACTCTTGCTTGTTATTTATTTATTTATTTCGTTTAGTTGTTAATTTTTATTTTTGGAGTGAAAGTAACTGCAAACATAGCGACAACAACTAAATGTTTTCTAACACGCTCTGTTCTAGGAAACGTCTCTCGCATTAACTTTAGCATCTGCTGATGTTGTTGTTCTTCGTTGTTGTTGTTGTTGCTGCACACAGATAAGCCAATGTTTGCCCGCTGCCAATGATAAGCGGCATGGGGTCGGCTCTGTCGATTTAGACCAACTTTTACACGTACCTTTTGGACGCGCTTGCAGCTGTTTTGATGCAAAAGAAGCGATGAAGACACAGTTGGAAAAAGAGGCTTTGACAATTCTCTTTGCACGCACACAAATATGATTATTTTTATTCTTATATTGTATTAGCTTCACCAATTTCGAATATTTCTGAAGACTTCAATTTATTAGATTATATTCGAATTCAATTTGAAAAACTTTTCACATTACGCGCACATTTACTTTGTTGTTTTGCGCTCGTTTTCGACGTTTCAATTTCGATTATGATTTCAACATGTTTTTCTTTTCTTTTGGAGCTTATGCCAGAATTTTGTAATCTAAAACAAAAACAAACGCGGCGCACTCTCCCTCTCTCGCTCTCTCTCAAGAGAGCACATACGCACACGCTCACAACGGAACCGAAACGAACCGAATAGCTCAGAAAACAGATTTTTACGCACTATTTAGCTTTATATTTTACTGTAATTTTTTCCTGGTTTTTTATGTGTGTGTGTGTGTGTGTGTGTATGCGCGTATAAATGGTTGAGCGCGGGAAGGCGGGTAGCTGTGCGAAATTGAAGCCGAAAAAAACACGCGAGTTCGCCGCGTCTTGACAATCGAAGCGTTTGTTTTGTTTGCAACTGCAATTTCCGCGCTCGTTTCTTTTTGTTTATACTAAAAGCGATTTTGTTGTTGTTGTTGTTGTTATTGCTGATGGTGTTTTCGTTGTTGTTGCTGCAGCAAAACAAACATTTTCTTTCTTAATAAACTTTTACGCTGCGCTATCGTTTCGTGTGTGTCTTGTTTATCGTATTTTCTTCGGTTTGTTTTGTAATTTCGTTCACGTTCTCGTCCACGGCCTCTTTGAGATTGTATGGGCTGTATGAATGTCTGTCTCACGCTGCGCGCCGCTCATTCATAAATCGTAGACCCGAACGAAACAGCGACAAAAACTTATCTCTCGACCCGTCTGCACGTCTGCTTAGCTTGGCAAGCGGTTGCCGACTAACGGTTGCAACCAATCGGCAACGGCGGCCACGATCGTTTTACGTTGCCATCGAACATGTTCCATTCGTACAAATGCTTAACAGCGAGTTTGTTGCGCTGCGTCTAAAGTGTAGAAAAACAAAATAAACTTTAATTTAACAGTGGGCGTACTACATACCTAGGATTGAAGCATTTATTAGAAACTTCCAACATGGATACGGTCCACGGTTCATATCATCCTAACCCCATATACCTAAATAAATATACCAACAGCATGTACTAGCCTTCGAACTCATCTTTTGCAGCTTTATAACTGTGCAATGATACAAATCCAATATTTAAGAAATATTTTATAGAAAATATTAAATGTTCCAAATAAGTGTATTTAACACAGGCTTAACATACATTTGCCGTTGCCCACACTTTAACAGAGCGAACATATCGCTGCTTAACCGTTTCGATGAGCGAACTTGTTGGCTGTGGAACCAGTGCAGGCGCACTTCGAAATGTTCAAAGAATCGGTTGAAAGAACTTTTCGTCATTGAAAGTAAAACCGAGAGGGAAAAACTCCACCTGCGGCGTTTTGGTGTGTAAATTTACACACTTTCCAATGTTAACAAGCGGCGATAAAGCACCATAGAATAGCTCTCCTCAGTCTGTGTTCTCAGTGTTCATATTGTTTGCGCCCTGGGTTTTATGGGGCTGTGCTCACAGTCTGCCGCAAGGCAACTGTTGCATCTCCTCTTGCAGCCTCCGAGCGTTTATCGCCGTCCTAAATCATTAGTTCTTATCAGCGAGTCGGCTATCTGCCAGTTTTATGACTGGGGCTTTTCGTGTCATTGTCTAAGTGTCAATTTCCAGGAAAGCGTCTTAACACTTTCATTGTCTTAATTAGATTAGCGCCTTGTGTGCAGTTGGGCTTTCCGACTTCTTCTAACTCTCGCGTAGCAACATATGAAACTAAAGTCATTTACGGGCTTGGAGCAGAGTTTAGTATCATTGAATATTTTCACCGAACTACACAATTTTTATTACTGAACTCTTATTTTTGATGAAAATAGTCTGAAAATTCTAGCAATCACACAATATGACCTGGATACTTAAAACCCTGAGAAGATGCTGCGAATTCGCGATGGCGCCCCTGAATGGAAAGCCTCACGTGAGCTTCTCCCCGAGCACTCTTGACATAGAGCGGGAGCGCACAATGCGGCACATTGCCTCCCCCATACCTTTCCAGAACTTCTTAAATGAGATGCGATTGACTGCATTAGATGAGCATGGAAAGGATCATATGACATTGAGGGAATCCTCCCTGTTGCGCAAGTCCGCCATTCGCCTGTGGTCAACTTTGAATGAGGGTCAAAAGGATAAGTATCGCGAGTTGGCGAACAATGCCCCGAGCACCCGCGTTCCAGTACACATAATAGCAGAAAGCAAAAGCAAACCACAGTTAACCTTCAATCAAGTGATACAAGATAGCCATTCTGAGTCAATGGTGAATTCGGGCCTGTTGCCCAAAAAGACAAGGAATTCACAGACTTCCTTCGAGGAGAAGCCAAAGGAAAGGCAAGGCGCCAAAAAGTCTGCAAAACAATCAAGGATCAGAAAGCATGATAAGTCAAAATACAAGACTTTCAAGAAAACTTTGTCCAGATGCAATTCGTTATCGGCGCCAACCGAGGAGGAAGCCAATACATCAGTTGACCTTGATATCTCTCCGCAAACATCTAGGACGCAGTTGCACCTGTCGCGAAAGCGACCACATAGCAACACAAACCTAGACAATTCGGACATCAGCAATGATCAGATCACTTCAGACGGGCCGACGGAGCAGTCACAGCCGGAATTGCCCGAAGTAGCTCAGTTCGAGACGGAGTCTGAGATGTCACACCCGTTGATTCGGGAGACAAAACGTAGACGTCGGTTCAACCCCACTAACCATTGATGTAGATGGTAAACTAGATAATAAACCTTATTGTTTTTAAACGTTACCAAAATTAAAATATTAAGGATTTTAAAATGTTCACAGACGTATAAACATAATAATCAAAGTAAACAATCCACACAGGAAACACACAGCTCGATAACTATTCATCAGGATTAGCCGTGTCAACTGTTTCCTTTTCTACTCTCAGCTTGGAATTATTTAGTTTTGGTTTTTTATTTGTTTTCGTCTCCCCCTCCGAGCGCCAGTTTCATAACGCTGCGAGGTGTGCCAGGCGGCGGCCACATCCTTATCAAAGGTGCGCATCAACGTCACACAAATCCCCAGCTCTGACCCGCGTACGTGCCTGTGTTCTGTCTTTGAAATCGAAACCTCTGACGTTCCATTGTGTTGAAATCTAAGCGTACCCCGCGCTGCATGTTGATCGATCGCGTCTGCGTCTGCGGCCGCGTCGCGTTTTTGTATTTTGATTCCAATGAAAAGCAAAGCAAGCCCGAGGAACCAAAACAAAAAGATGCTACTCTGATATATTCAAGCATATTTTGAATAGTTTTCAATGCCAATGACAGGAACGCACATTGGCCCTTGAGCCGTAAAAAAAACCCCAAGATCTTTAATCGTGTTTTAAACATGCTTTTAAATGTGAAAACAAAAATCTTTCAAAATAACTATATGTAATATATGTTTTTTTCCGAGAGTAAACTTCAAAATACTTCGATATTTTGTGTAAATATTTGATATAGTATTAAGGTAATAATAAAGAAAAGAAAATTGGCTCTATAAATAGATAAAGCTTCGCCAATAACGAATGTTTACAACACGCAGCTATTGTGTAAATGCATTTCTATATCGGATAACCGAAAACGGAGTCCTTCATTAAGAAATACAGCATCTTGTCTTGGTTCCGAGTCTTGACCTTGTTCGATTGGATATTGAAATCCAGAACCCATTTTGATCCTTGCAAATATGAAAAATATGAAAAAAAGCCAAGCAAATACCGTAATCTGATAAACTACGAACTAGACACTAGTAAATTGTGATCTAAGTGTTATTAACTTGAAATGTATATAAAACAATTTTTGATATGAACATTTCGTTTATATTTTTACTTGGTATTTATGTGTCTGTGTGTACCACAGTTGTAAACGCACATTTCTTTCTCTTTTGCATAAATAATGCAAATAAAAGCCGATAAACGATAGTTATATATTAGCGCACAGCGGGTAGCTGACCAATAAAGTCGTACGGACATTTGGCCGGGGCTTTCCCGTCTTAGCCAAAGCTCTGGCGACCAAGTGAAAATTGCCATAAAAGAGCCAATGCTCGCGCACTCACTCAACGATGGCGACATCGTTCTGTTAATAGTCACACTGTCTCCCTCTCTCTCTCTCTCCATCACTCTCTCTCCCTCACTCTCTCTTTCGCTCATTAGAGTTCGCCATGGCAATTGCGATCCTCCACAGTCCTGCTGCTGCTCGATACGAAAACGCATTTGCGCCATTTGGCGGCGCTGGTTGATAAGTCAAGTTTTTATGGCTGCGCGCGCATTTAACTTGATTATAAACGACCGCAGGCGGCCGGGTAATATAAAATCGCTTTTCATTATAGCCGGGGCATGTGAAATTAATATGCCGGCCAGCCAGATAGCAGATAGGCAGCGTGATACCCAGCTTGGCAGTCAAATCTCCAAGTCAAGTTCGTTGCCTAAGTCTTTTGTTTTGTTTCATTTTTTTCAACATTTTTTTCACCATTTTTTTTTTTTACATTTTTGCCAACGCCGACTGCCTGCTGTGCGTGTTTGTGGCTAAACAAAATCAAAGTCACTTCAAATGTTCATTAATTCAAATTGATTCTAATCGTGGCACGCTCATTAATCCAAGCGCCACCCCACGCATGTGGCCAGAGCTCCAAAGGATTGCCAAATGCATTTCTATTGCCTGCGAGTTTTATTGATGAGCCGCAGTTAGCTCCCGGACTTGCGACTTGCGACTTGGTAGCAGCAAAGATATCGTGATTAATATGCCCAGCCGCTAAAGTATGCTTCGAGTGGCGACTGGCTGCATAGCTACTGCCATGTTCTATGCGAACCTAAAATATATGTAGTTATTACATATATGGCTCCATACACTTGCGGCGGGCAGGTAGCCAACTGCGCATTGACCGCTTGTTTGAGATCCTTTTTGTGTGTACTTCCGCTTGCGAGCCACTTGTTACTTTTGCAGGCAAACACGACAAAATGTTAAGTGCTCTGGTGGCGAACAGATAAGCCATAAAAAGGGAGATCCTTTAATTCCAAATGCCAGACAGCAAACAGGGCAGCGCATATAATGACACCTCTGGCGGACTGACTTACGACCAGGAAGACACACGGCTCTGCAAACAGCGCAGTCAGGCAAAAGTCAACAAGTACTCAGTATAAATAAACGCAGATATATTTTGTATACATACATATATATACATATATATACATACATAGCTCTCTATATATATTTATATGTGAACAGATCATGCTGAAAACTGTGCTATGTGTAGATTCAATACGCACAGAGCTAACGAGCAAACAGCATGCGGCTCAGTGGTCGTGGCTGTCAAGGCGGCGTCAGCTTATGCAAGCCTCTGGAGCGGGACTCAAGGTTACCAGCCGCCAGCATTGGGTCAAACTGCGTATTAACCGCCGGCCGTGTGAAAATCTTGTACGACATTAAACGCCAATGAGTAAATACGAGCATAAATCAACATGACAAATGACTAAATATTCTGTGTGCCGACAACATCACAGGAAGGCAACAAGTATCAAAGCGGCAATTGAAGCAGCACTGTCAGATACCACGTACTAATATAAATGGCAAGTACGATTTAACAGAAAGCATCTAAATACAAATATAACTGCCCAAATTTGTATTTGTAAATATTAACAGATGATAGAAGAAAACAAATTTTGTTTTAATCACTTGAGAAAAACATCATGAGAAGCGCATAGTAAGGCGACATATATGAAAAGATAGAGAACAATATTTTAAAAGTAGTATTGAGAGAAGGAAATTACAAAAAGCTTGCTCTATCTTTCGCTTAATCCAACTCACATCTTTTGAACCTGAATTTTTGTCAAAGGCATTTGCTTACGTCAGCTTGACATACACCATAGCTACTCCTGGCACAGGGTATAGAAAGTCTGCTGTACTTGCTGCTGTACAAGGCTCCCGTGGTTGCTGTTTATGTTTTTGTTGTACAGGCCATTGTTTCGCCAACGAAATCTGCATAAATGGGTCAGCTTTTGCCGTTGGGGGTAGCTGCAACGGCCCATTGGCATCGGCTCTGCCTTTATGTACTTGTTACGCCCGCTCGCGCAATGCGAGCGCATTCATCGAGGTGCACTGAAAGCTTTGTTTTTGTTTTGGTCACTTTTTGGCTTATTTATTTCAGCAGTGCACAGCCCGCAGCCACAACAACAACGGACGTTGTTTTGTTTTGCATTTAATTTTTATTTATGGCTTGTTAGTCGCTGCTGCATTTTGACGCCAACTCATGGCTAAAAATTGCTATCAACACCACAACCAGCAGCAGCAGCAGCGGCAGCGGCACCAGCCACATTCCAGGAAGCTCATATTTCCAGAATTTTTACAGAGTGCGAATCTGCCTGGCTGCTAAGTTCAGAGCCGCCATGAAATGTGCAGCCTATGAGCTGTTGAAAATGTGCCGCTGACAACATTAAGCCCAACAACAGCAACAACAACAACACCAGCACATCCGCTGACAGCATGCGGTGGCAAACAATTGTGCGTGGAGTCAATTCTATGTGCAAGATGCTGACAGGCCCCATAGATACGACAGGCAAGCATAGCTGCACATTCTGGTCAACAAATGCATTTTTAATATTATTATTTATGTGGCTGTGATACAGTTCTGCTTGTCTTTGTCTTGTTGGCTTGCCATCACTGATTGGGTCTCGAGCCTAGATTTCAAAGGCAAAGATATTACGTTCACAGGACCCAAGTACCTATTATTGTCTTTGTACTCGAGATGATATATAATATCGAAACCCTATTACCGAATTACGTGTATTAAATCAGCTTTTAATTATAATTATTATTATTATTATTATTGTTATTATGAGTATAGGATAATGTTACAAACTATCTTCTTAAATGGCACTGACAACTATGGGCTTCGGTTAAAGGAATGTTAAGAGAGTCGAACCTGGATTTCTCATTGTTCAATCTACCGAGCACTGCTTACAATTATTGTTTTTGTTAATGTATAGCGGATAGTCATAGACTATTAAACTTCCTTTTGAATAGCGTTAGATACTATGGCATACTCTTTAGAGTATCCTTTCGATTCCATAACACGAATCACTGACGACATGTACTTAGATTTGAAATGTATCGATTAAACGCTTTGATTGTACTATATTGTATACCTGCATAATTTTGTAATTCCCATCCGTCTTTACATATCTTGTACATATGTTAAAACACCTAAGCTAAGCATAAACAACATTTGTATTCTAACTTCTTTACATAGATCGCAATTTTGTTATTTATAGATTCTTAAACGTTTGGCAACCAAAATTGATTGCGCCTCAAAATGTGGTTTGTCAAAATGACTTTAACCGCAGCCACACACACACATACTATTAAGGCAATCTGAATAGAAACACATTCAACGGGGCATACGAAATACAATTTTAGTCGCCGCAATGTCTGCCTCATACGGACTGCCGCCTGACGATAATTATAGAGAACGCTCGATGCCGCCGTGTCACAGTTGCCACATAAATCAAAGCTTGGCGGAAAAGTCAGTTAGGCGGCCAAAGTTGCCGCTTGCCACGCGCGACTTTGCTCTCTGAAATCATAATTCTGTGCCGTCAGCAGCGGCATTTTCAAGTTACCTTCCTCGCCACAGCTCACCGTGCCCCGCTCAACCAGTTTACTTAGACTGGGTGTAATCCACAGCGTCGGCTGGCTTTGTCTTGTGCTTTTTGCACAGCTTCATGTAGCTTCAGCCAGTACAGTGGTTACTTTTGTGGCATCCGTCTTTGTAATTAGGCGCTCATAATTAGCCGAGCTGAGCGATTTTTTATAACACACACGCGCACACACATAGCAAAAGGCGTCGCTAGCCGTTGGCTTTAGAAAGTTTGCGAATTTGTTGATTATTAGCGCGATTATATTTAATTAGATTTTGCCAGACACCCTGACGTTGTGAAAGGCAGCACCAGCTGCCCAGTTGGACCAAAGCTTAGATTTTGGGCACGGCTCATTAGACAAAGCCACAACAGCAGCAGCAACGCCAACAACAAGTGGGTTGCTTTGCATATGACCGTTTCCGTTTGGAAAAACTTGTAATTTATAGTACTTAAGCTGAAAGCTGCACCGCTCAGCTGCACCAAGCTGCACCAAGCTGCAGCGAGCTGCTGCGGCCTTGATCGTATGCGACGAAGCGTTGCGAGGCGCAAATGTTGCAACGTTTGTTCTGCTGATTGTTTTGTTTATTTGCCAAAGTGTTTGTTAGGCAAAACAAAATCATAAAACTGTAAACACGAAATGCATAAATTGCAAGTCGAGAGCAGAGCCGCACTTAACCCAGTTTTGTTACCAGGTTGCAGTCGGCGTCAGCAACTGTTGCTGTTAAAGATCAGCAACATTGCGTGCCGCTCTGCCATTGATTGGAGTGCAGTTCTCGCGATCTGGCGACTAGACAAACAACGCTTACTTGCTGTCAGCTGCTGTGGGCTGGCTTTTGCTTAGCAGCGACTATAATTAGACGTCCTTGTCCGGGCCAAGCCCCGAAAATTGCTGTCAAGTGCATAAATTTGTTACTGTTTGCTGTCGTTGGAAGGGGAAATGAAAAACAATTGCCGACACGCAATACAAATATTGAGCGCTGCATAATTCACAAATCAACAAACATATCAAATACATTATCACCTGGCAGCGGTGCGCCCGACTATTGCGGGGTGGCCCAAGTGCGGTAGCCAAATGACAGCAGGATGCAGCAGACCCGTCAGCTGTCAGCCGTCAGCTGTTGGTTGTAAGCTGTTGTTGATGTTGTTTTTGCTGTTGCAGTAGCCACACAGGAAACACATGCGGCTGGCAACTGCAGCACACACACATAGACACACGCTAGTAGGCACACATGCAAATGGCATAGACAACGGCTTAATCACCTGCGGGCTGATAAACGGATAGACATACGACAGCGCTGCCAGGGCGTGGCCAGACAAGGCGACTGCCTGGCTAATTTCTATAAACAAATTTCATAGCGCCTAACCACCCCAAACGTACCGCCTGAACTTTGATGTACAGTTAGGAAAAACGAGCGCCAAGTTGTCTGCAAGTGTTGCACATCGCACAGATGCCAGCGCCGCGATACAAGCCAAAGGCCAGCGACAACAACAGCAACAACACAAAAAACAAAATCAAAAACAATGGTGGCAGCTGCTACCGCCACAAAACATAATCTCTGGCGATATCTCAGCGAGCAGCGGCATTCGTTTGGCTTCCTTGGCCTGCTCCTCCAGCACCAGCAGCAGCAGCACCAGCCCCAACTGCAACTGCAATTGCAACCCCCCTCAGCAACTGTCTAAGTAGCTGCAGCCGCTGCCTGCTTTTTTCTTTCCTTTTTTTTTTGTTTCTTGAAGCGCCGGCGGGCCAATGCTTTGGTTTGCTTTTTGCTCACCGTTGCTGTTGCCGTTGCCGTTGCTGTTGCTGCTGCTGCTGTTGCTGTTGCCCGGGCGTCCGTAACTAATAAAAATTTCAATTTGTACGCTAAACGGTTATTGACGTATTACCGCTTGGCCAGCAACGGCTGCAATGGCAGCCAGCAGAGAGGTAGCAGCAACGCCTTTAGTTATTGTTTCTTTTGGTGCATTGCAACGCCTTCGTAATGTTTTATTCATGCCAACAACAATAGCAACATCAGCAACAGCAACATCAGCAACAACAACAACAAGCACTGAAGTGCATCAGGCATTGGCTTTCGCTGGCAATGCGAACATTTTGAACCGCATTGCCAAATCTTTGAAAGCCAATTTTATATTGTCTGCTAATTTCAGTTCCAACTCCTTCAAATGCCCTTGACACTGTTCAGATCGTTGCTCGATGCGGCGCCGCACCTGTCTGAGAGTCTGCGTCGAATTCAAATTATATGCCACCAGTGCAGAGAGCAGAGCTTGATCATGTCAATTTTCATATCCGGCCGCATCTTAATTACACATCTTTGTGCGCCTCAATAGGCCAAATTATTGTCTATCTTTATGGTAATTATGGTAACTGGCTTAATTACATAACCAAGGCGTCTCCCGCAGCGCTCTTAGCTTTGAAAATTTCATACAATTTGTTTTTGACAATGCGGCCCGACATTAACCTGAAGTACGCCTTAATGTCAAAATCCGATTTTCAAGAGGCGTATTCAAAAAACTGGCTAAATCTAGACAAACGCTGATGAGCCAAACAGATAATGCCGAAACTTCTTATAATCAACGTGGAACTATTCATAGTTTTTTTGTTTTTGCCAATGACAATGATATTTAATTGATGGAATATAACAATACAACAACTTGTGGTAATTGTTTGCATATAATTAAATGTAGTTTGTGGCGCAGGTCTGATTTGCCCTAAAAGTCGAATTTATAAGTATATAAATTGATTAGCTGGTATTTCTCGGCCTTGTCCCGGTTCAAGTTTTATGCTTTAAGTTTAAGAGGATTTTCTAAACATTTCCCGTATGTAAGTCTACCCTTTCTATGCTGTTATCTACGTCTAAGTATATCCAATATTTAAAAATGAATCATGAAGCCATCTCTTAAAGCACAAAATATTTGGAGATCGACTTGTAGTAAGCGCAGTAGCATGGAGGATGAATTAAATGACACAGAACGAACAAGAGAAAGAGAGGTAGAGAGAGGCAGAGAGAGGGGGAGTGACAGAGAGAGGGAGAGAAACCCATCCAAGAGAGTGGAAGAGAAACCATTTTAATGAGAGCATAGTCAGAAATAAAGATTAGACACATGATCAAATCCTGCTATTAAGTAGATCTTACATGAACTCATAAGAATCGCATAGTAGATCGCTTATACAAAATTATGTTTGAGTTTCGTATACAGAACATACATGCATACATATACACATATTTATCTATACACAATCTAATACTAATGTGTTCGTGGAAATTTTAATTTTATAAAGTCGGTCGAGCACGTATTCACAGCATTATAAGATTCAGATTTAAGGCCCAGTTTGAAGAGAATCTGACGAAAATGCAAATTTCACTTATCAGATAGTCAGTAAATCAGTCGGGACATATAGTTTTTGATATAAAAATACCCGAACTGCCTGTTGGCACATTTGCATATCTTTACCCATAATGGATAAGGACATATAGGAATGATTCACTCTAGGAAAGCAAATTGCAGAAAGACATAAACGAAATGCTGTAGAGAAAACAATAAATAAGTTTCCCTTGCACAGTAGAAAAGCTGACAGAAGAAAAAACCCGGAAAGAGCTTGATTAACTACACTTGACCATATACAAGGCTCAGTCAGGCATTGTCGCTGGCTCATCAAACAAAGGAGCAACACAAATCCTGATTGCCTCCCACTCCCACTCGCACACACAATTGCCAATTAAGGGGCAGCTGAGGCTCGTTGAGTACACATTTATTTTCCATTTAATTAACTTCCTTAAACGCTTAACATGTTTTTACATAATTATTGCAGCAACAACAACAAAAGCAAATTAAATTAAACAAAGACAACAACAACAGCAACAAAAACAACAGCAAGTTATGTAGGTCACACAGGCCAAAAGAAAAAAGTTGAAAAAAGGAGCCAACAACAAACGACAAACAGTTTGGCAGACAGATAGACGGACGGACGGACGGACGGGCTCGACTCGACATAAAAGGCTAAACACATCCAACTGTACAATCGCATAAAGATCACGATTAAATGAGTGCGCAATTGGATCAAATTTGCGCCAAGAGTGAAGCCAAAAACTAAGCGAAGCAACAACAACAACCAGAGCAGCGGAGGGACCCAGTCTGAGGCTCTGTTCAAATGGCTCATAAAATTGCTGGCTCGTTGTTGTTGCTGTTGTTGTTGCTGTTGCTGTTGCCGCTGCTGCTGCTGCTGCTGCTGCTGTTGCAGTGCCATGGCAGTAAAATTGAATGCGTGTGGGTTGCAATGTGACACATACTGTCATTATTACCAGGCAACAACCTCTAGCGGAATGGCCTGTCCAGGCTCATATTACCGAAGCTCAATGCGAGTTGGCGGCTCGTTACAGGAAAAGTTTGGTTTCTTTTTGGCAGTGGAAGATTGGCGGCAACGGGAAGAGCGCCACAGCAATTTATGCATTATGCAATCGGCGACATTGCCATTTGTTTTTTTTTTCTGTTTTTGTTTTTAATAAACAGCTTAGACAAAAGCTGATAGCGTGGGCAGTTGCGAGATGTAGTTCCAAGCGGCATCTATAATGATACTGCAATTCATAAAATAACAGAAGCGAAAAATATATTCTTTAACGAGAAAGTAACATTATCTACGCCACACCTAAGATTTAATACCCTACCAGTCTACACATTTGCATGCCGAGTTTGATAAAGAAAATATCTTGGAAAACAGAACATTTTGCTTTACAAGAACCTTTACTTTGACCGATCATTCCTTTGGCAGCTTTATGATATATTGGTGGGAAATTGATAGCTTATAAATGTCGAGTTTACGATGATATCTTGAAAAACCAAAACGTTTTCTATATAACAACCGACTTTTCGGGCGATCGTTTCTATGACATCTATAAATTTTAGTTGTCCGATCCCGCCAGTTCCGACTTATAGACTGTCTGTAACAGAAAGATGAACATCCTCTGCATTTTAAGTTCTTGCTGCTGGCTCTTTAAGTCTTGCAGATTATAACTTAACAGAAGAGACTAATTACATTGATATTACCCAGAAGAGTGACTCCTATTTGTATGTATTTGTTTATAATAACAAAAGGCTCAATCAAGAGCCACAAGAGAAGCTTTAAATTCTCTTATCTCTAAGCACTTTGGCACCTAAGTAAAGCTGCATGTGGAAATAGGAAAGGGGTAAAATGCCG
This sequence comes from Drosophila kanekoi, assembly GCA_037075305.1. Taxonomy (NCBI): domain Eukaryota; kingdom Metazoa; phylum Arthropoda; class Insecta; order Diptera; family Drosophilidae; genus Drosophila; species Drosophila kanekoi. Next base: position 1,043,875 of record JBAMCE010000665.1, read on the forward strand.
AGAGCCCGATCTCTGGCGCCTATTTAAAGGCATGCTTGGTGAACGGGCACAGTCACAAAAAAAAACAGCTCCTTTTGCTTCTAGTGAAAGCCAAGGAAGCTGCGCAACATAGCGTAACACACAACACAAATGAACAACGAACAACGAACAACGAACATTGCCACTGATTAGCCGGTAGCACAGTTGGCCTGGCTCGAGGTGCAAACTTGGCGCGCACCTTGGCAAATGGCAATAAATTTTGCACTTGAAATAAAAAGTAATGCTGGAAATTGTAACATAAAGCAACTGTCACACATAAAAAAATCAAACGACTGTGGACCGGGTCCAAGACCGACTACGACTGCGACTCTGACTGCGATTCCAAGTCCAAGTCCGAGCGGCAGCCGCGGAATTCGCCGACCGCAGCCGTTGACTGACTTGCAACTGTCACTTTTTGGCCAAGTTGCATGTCCGCGCCAATTGCTACCATTTTCATTTCGTTTGCCGCCACGTTGACAATTTTTCTGTTTTTTTTTCTTGGCTAACATTCACCCATCGGGCGTCGGCTGCGTGGGCTGCGCTTAGTGAAAATTTGCAAAAATATTTGGTCAAAATGTAAAAGCTATTGCAGCCGCTTGGTAGACGTCGGGGGCTCTGGCGGCGGCGTCGGCAGTCTTCGTGGTCTAGCAAATGTTAATTTACGATTTCAATTTGGCGGCCGTTGCGGCTGGCGCATAATTTATGCGCCTTAATTGAACCGGCTCATGGCTCATGGACAATGCGGCGGTCTTCTTGGCTGTGGACGGCCCGGGTCGGCTTGGGGGGTGGGCCACCAACTTGAACTTCAAAGAGCGCACTAAGTTATGACATGAAAGTCGGTTAGTCACGTCTGCAGCATCGTCGACGACTGCATGATGCATTTGACACACATTCGAATCCAGCTGCAGCGGACGGATTGCCGCATGCCACATGCCACATGCCGCCTGCCGCCTGCCGTTTGCTGTTTACCACCGTTTGCCTTGCCTTGGCACTTGGCAGCCGGAGCTAGTGCCAGTGCCAGTGCCAGTGCTTGTGCCCGGGTTGCAGCTCAAGGTCACAAGAGTAGCAGAGCGCTTGGAGCTGCGTTTGGAGTTCCATTAAATCGACGCGTTGCCATGACATGCAGCTTTTGTCTGGCTGTCATATGCGGGCGAACCAATTTATATGAATTTAAGCTAAGTTCGTAGCTAATTCAAGGGCATGCCGGCGGCTGCTGAAGTTAGCTGCAGTTTCTCTCGGCTTTAAAGTAAAGCAATTTATTTCAATTAGAAACTCGCGCGTGTGTTTGTGTGTGTGGCAATCAGTCGGAAGAGCAGGGGCAGAGGCTGGGGCAGGGCAGGGCAGTGCCAGCTTTGTTGAATTTTGTAGTGCCTGTAATCGAGCTTAATTTGAAATAAATGAGTTGAGTTGGTTGCAATTGAAAAATGTACAGAGCTTAGAGCTCATTTAAAAGTAGTTAAGCCAATGTGAATAACCTGAACAGTAGTTCAACCTGCCTTAACGTATAAAAGACTGGGGTGATATGTTCCAGATGATATCTGGCTATATAGCTTCGGGGGTTATTAATATCCATAGAGGAAGTTGTGACCCAACAACCTTCAAACAACTTTCGTTACATGGCGTAACATGCCAGTTGCACGGCGCTGCCATGCAATACAAATCGAAAAGGCAACACCTTTCCACCTTTCGCTTGTGGCACATAGCTGCAAGTTAGTCAGGCATATCAGCCTGCAGGCAACAAAAGCAACAACAACCACAACAACTGACACAATGAGTGCTTTCTAAAGTCCAATGCTGACACCACAGCCAAAAACAAACAGTTATGCTGGGATTCCAGCTAATAAGCCCCAAACAAATGTTGCCCATAATAATGCAAATTGAGCAACTGCAACTGATGATGATGCAATGCGAGCCCCAAATCAACCGCAAATAACTGCAATTGAATTAGCTAGACTTTGCATGTTTGTGTATGTTGCCGCTGGCTTATATCCGTCCTCGTCCTGCCAAGCACAATAAAGACGCCACTGCCAAAAAAAAAAAACAACAAGGCAAAACTTCGACTTGTCTGGTGATTTGTATTTGGCCATGGCAGGCGGATAATGGCCTCTATTATGTTAACTCGATTTGGGCAAACAGTGCGCTAAATTATTGTTATTATTTCCGCCTCACAACAAATTGGCAGCCAAAATAGAAGAAAGAAACGCCAAAATATACAATAGGTAAAATTTCAAAAAGCTTGCGAAATTGGGCCCACAAAATCACCAGGCCTCCCTCTCTCCCTCTCTCCCTCTCTCTCTCTCTTTCTCTCTCTCTCTCTAGGCCATAGTCATATGTTTAATATTAAATGGCAAATTTTTGGCTCGTTTCGTAGCTGATACAAATCAATCATTATATTTTTGAGGCAGCATAATTTGTACCCTTTGCTTGTTTTCACTTCCTATTAAATTATATTTGGCATTTAACGAACGCCAAGTGGGCGCACCACCACCACCACCAGCACCACCAACAACAAATTGACATCAATTACACGACAAGCGACTCCTGTAACCAGACTGCGGGCCCTGTGCCTGCAAAGACAGCCTCTGGGCGCCCAAAAGGCGCGGCATTGACGGCTCTTTGGGTTGCATTTGACGCACGTTCGCCGCAAACTTAACAAACTTCATAAAGAGCCTTTCTCAAACGGCACCACCAGCCGCACCACCCGCAATTGCTGTTGCGGCTCTCAACGTGATTGAGTAATTTCGATTGTCTTGTGGCAGAAGTTTATCAAGCCATATAATATTAACGACATGCCCGGATTGCTGCTGTGCACAACACAACAAAATTACAAAAAGCATTGGCAAAAGAAAGGCAAATAATGCGACTGCCGCACGTCATTTATGGGTGGGTCGGGGTATATTTTTGGGTGTCGCTGTTTGCTGGTGGTGCAACGTTTTTAATTATATTCCTGCTGCAGCTACCAAAGTATCGAACTGAAAGTCAGCCAGGCTTTTCAACTCTTGCATCAGCAGCAACAGCAGCAAAAAAATTAAATTGGTTTTGACTGGATTTCTGCATAACAGAGTTGCCCCTGTCGATTGGCTGATACTTTATAAAGTTTTTATTCCCAAAATCGTTTTACGCACACGCCTGAGTTTGTGTATTGTAAATTAATCACATAAGGGGGGCATTCTCATGCATATTAATATGCATTCTGAGTGGCAAAAAATATAATTTATATGACAGGAAAAATGTGAAGAGAAGTATCCACAGTTTAACATAATCACGAACGATCTTAAGTTTGTTTGCGAAAAGAGGGGCAGGGTTAGATCAAATAGATTGTTAAGAATAATCAACTAATATTATATTTATTTTCATTTTATAATAAATTAAAATGCTCATTAATAATTTAGTTGTTATTCTCATAAGGGAATTATTGAAGTATGCCGCTCAGATTCTTAATGTTTATAAAGGTTTTAAGCATTGGCCCCTTGACATAAATTCATCAACACGCTCGTAACTCAATACTTGTCAATTATCGTGGCTAAATCAAAAAGTTTTCAACAATTCATTTTTTTGATGATGCATTTTTGAAAGGCAGCCCTTTGCGGCTTGTGCAATTAACTGGGTCGCCTTTTGGGTGCCTTTTGGGCACCCGAGCACCATCGTACAACATGCTGTGCACTTTTTCAACAACTGTGTAGAGATTGCACATATCAAATTTCATGCCGATCCGTCTCTATACCACATACCTTTTAAAGCCCTTTAAAGACCATTAACATCCAGCCCGAGTAACTGAAAGCCTTTCGGAGAGTAGATTGGAAGATACGAGTACAAAACAATCAGTTAATAACATTAACAACAGTTGCTGTTGCTGGCACGCAGCTGCACAAGGTCGGTCGCGTAAAATTATTAATTAAATCATTAGCGTAATAAATTATTTATTAAGTGACCCATTCCGATAGCGCACGCATGAGTCATTAGCCGACTGCAAGCACACATGACTTGGGTTTGGGTGCAACAAAAAGCTGGCAATGTGCGAAAATGCTGCAATTAGCATGCAGCCAGCCGCAGTCAGTCGCAGTCAGTCGCAGCAGCAGCAGTCGGCAAGGTAGCTGTGAAAACACTTTCCCAATCATCAAAGTCATTCAAACGCTTTTCAACTGCACGCGCGTGCAGCGGCCTTCTGTGTGTATCTGTGTATCTGCGTATCTGTTGGATGCATATTGTGTTGATATATTAATGATGATTTCTCGTTTTTTTCTTTTTCTTTTTCGGTCGTGTCTATTGAATTGCATGATTCAACACACACACACACACACACACACACACACACACACACATACACACACTCTGTCGTTGGTAGACTGCGTATCTGCTTGCAACGCTTTGTACCTGTGTATCTGTATCTTTGGCTGCAGTCGTAGCTGTAACTGCATCTATTATGGCTCTGTTGTGCGCGTATCTCGTGCAGCTTTTGGGGGGCGTCAATTTTGTAATCGAATTAGCGCGCCCGCTGCGCAAATGAACCATAATTTTTATTTTGTGTGCACTCACATAATGTAATAAACAACATTTTATTAAATGTTTACACGACTTATCAGTAGGGAACACCTGCTCTTACTTATGGCAGGTAAACGCGAACATTTGTATCATTGTCAATATTTATAGGCACGTGTAAACAAAATATTGATGCAATAAAAACGATTGAAATTATTGTTGCAGAACAGCCAAAACCTTTTATATTTATTGAGGCTAAGATAGTATAATCATGACAGAACTTTTCTGCTCAAAATGTCGAAGGATTGATAGATTGGTTGTTCCTTCATCAACTGAATCGCATATTAGTTGAAGCTAACTCTTATGGAAAGTATTAAGATATCAAATAGATTTCTGATTGTATCATAGAATCCAATCTGCATATTAGACACAAGTTAAGTAGCTTGCGGCACATCTATTTTTGGCCGCCAGCTGCCAAGGTCAATCAGAAATAGAATCGCATATCGAGCTCTATTTATTGCTCGCATCATTCATATAAAGCATATTTCAAAGCAAGCCCCAAATTGTCAGTTTTCATTTGGCAATTCGAATCTCTTGTGTAAATATATTATTAGCACATAATCGCGAATTTATATTTTTAGTGCTCGGGCAAAGGCAGACTGCGATGCGACAGTCGAGGGTGAGTGTGAGTCACCTTTGGCATCGTTCCCGTCGCCGTTGAGTGATTTGTTGTTTGACGATTTATTCATGGCGAACAGCTAAGTACAAAAAGATACGTAGCTCTTAAGCATTAGCTGCGCGAGACATTTGACACTAAATGCAATTTAAAGGCAATAAAACAATGCACAAAATCCATTTAAATAAATGCTCATTATGCATGCGGCGTCATATCTCGAGAACGGCTCGAGAATTGCTCGAAATGCGAATTTGCATACAAGCGAGCACAGGGAGCCGGCAGACAGACATGAGATGCAAAAGGGAGTGCCATGTCTGCAGCCGTTCTTGGAGGCCTCGAGGTGACAACCGAGTCGCCGTCGCCGTCGTCGTCGTCGTCGACGTCGACGTCGTCTTTGTCGCCTGACACACTGACACTGACGAAGCTGGGGGCTGCGCCTAATTGATTAATTGCAAAACAACAGCGAAACACGATTTGCATTTGGATTTTTGATTTCGGATTTCGGATCTCGATGTTTTTTAGAATGCAATTGGAACTGTCAATTTGCATTTAATTCGGCAAAAATAAATTGCCGACTGACTCACGACTTGGCTGCGGGTCGAGCAATTTTCGATTTAAATGAACCCACAAGGCTGAGATTGTTTTTTTAAGATACAACAATATATCGAAATTACTCACATAAAGCTCTATTTGTGCCTCACATCAGGCCATCAGCAGCTGCCTGACGGGAAATTCAATTTGTTTTTATTGATGCGTGCGATTTGAGTCTTTATATGAATTGCCATTATTCAGATGCTAATTTAATGCGCAGGTCATTAATAATTGTAATTGTCATAAGCCTAGAGCTGACCTTTGGCTTGGCCTTGCATGAAACAAGTCGCATAATGCAGCTGATTACAAGCCTGGCAACATGCAGCTTACATTGAATGCCCCCAGGCAGCAACAGCAACTAACCGGACAACAACAACAACAACGACATCGACAACAACAACAACGGCAACGTCAACAAAGTGTCGATGTTAACATTAAGCCAGCGACAAAATGAAGCAGATAACTGCGGTTTTTAATCAAATCAAATGCAACAACACAGCAAAAGGCAACCAGACAACAACACACATCGGATAGCTGTAATGTAATAGGCACAACAACAATAAACAACCGAATGGAAAGTGTTAAAAATCTGATTATCATGCGGTAGCGCTGTTTTTCACATGCATGCACATTTTTCTTCCCTCTGGTTTTGCATGCCAACTGGCAATTGTTGCTGTTGTTGCCGTTGTTGCTGTTGCTGTCAGGTAAATGAACTTATAATTGGCCATAGAGTACACTCTTATTGACTGCTACCAGCAAGACGTGTGTTGGCCCACAAATGTTGGGATGGTGCCTAGGTGCCACATGCTGCTGGGGCGTTGCATTTCTCGCAGCTTTAATTAAAATGTCGCTCTGTGCGGCGGCAATTTTTCAGCAGATTTCAATATTTATCGTAGCTGCCACACTGTGCAAATAAACTGATAAATATGTGAAGATACATATTTTGCGCTGTCCATTGTTGTCGATAGCTTTAAAAAAAACTAAGATAAAAAAAAAGCCGAGTAGCCACTGCCACTGCCACTGCCACTGCCACTGCCCCTGCCCCATTTTTGTATGGCGGGCGCCGCCGCAGTGCTAAGCAAATGATAATAAACTTTCACGCCCATTAATTGGCTTTGCGTGTTTTTTCTGTTTCTGCAACTGGCAACTGGCAGCCGACAAGTGGCCAGTGGCCAGTGGCCAGTGGATGACGTCGCTGCTGCCCGGCGCTTGGTCATTTTTTTATAGCATGTAATTCGTCAGCAAAAATACTACACATAAGCAACATTATGGCGGCGGCCATGAAGCCTGCGAAATGCAACGCCATGTCACAGCAAAACAAAAAAAAGGTCATAAAACAACTGCAAACACAACTAAAAACACTTTCACTGCAACCTTGAGAGCTCTGCTCTGCTCTGCTCTGCTCTGCTCTGCTCTGCAATGCTCTGGTCTGCTGGGCTGTCCATCTGCGTGTACAGCGCCTGTCAAGCAACTGTGGCTGATATGACTGTCTGCTGTCTGGACAGCCGCCCAATTAACCACATTTGTTTCGGGCTCGTTACATAGTTGGTTGGGTTGTACTGTGAGTGATTTCATTTCAAGTTCGATTACGCAAGTCTGGGCCGGCGAAAAGTTCTGTGCGTGGCCAGACGGAAACAAAAGACTTAAGCAACAAACTCGTTTTAGCATGCGATATGCTGCTGCAGCCGCGGAAACGTAGCTGCCTATTGAAACGAACTAAATTAACAAAATCATATATCACTGGGCTGTTGGGCAGCCCAGCGACCTCCCAGCAAGACGACTCGCTGCTCGGCCCCTTGCTGTGGAATTGCCGCTTGTTGCTGGCCTGATTTATGTCTTGCACCGAATGAAATGAATTGTGTAACCCTTTTTTGCCGGGCCAAAAGCATGAAGCAAGTTAACGCGAATTTCTTGTTTTCGATCGTGGGCAGCAGCACGCAGCAGCATCATGTGGCAGCATCTGCAGCCCGGCTATTCCATCTCATCGTCAAGGAGGTGCTGCAGATGCTCCTTATCGCTGGCGGCGCATCGCGGGCACGTTGCGGCCATAAAGCAAATCAAATTGCAACAATTGTTGGTAATATGTTAATAAATTTTTCCGATATATATATATATATTTATTTTTACCAGCAGCTTCACTTTCATTAAGTTGTGCGCGGTTCTGAATAAGCTTCGTTTAAAGTGAATTTATTACGAACTTAACCAAACGTGGGTCACGCAATTTCATTGCCGAAGCAAGATGCTGTACGAGATGATAATCAGAGACAGTCCTACGCAATTTTCACTTGTATTACTCTGATTATAATCGGTGACTTTTGGGTTACTTTCAAAAACTGCAACGCCATATTACGCGTAAAAAGATCGTACGAATGGAAGACATCAAGTGTCTGAGCACTGTAATAAGGCTTGAAGACCGGAAAAAGTAATCAGACATCCAAACCAAAATAATAATGTATTTAACATGCCTTATTTTATATAATACAAGTTAATTAAATTGAAGCCTCTTTAAAGAAAAGCGAGCAAGATTGTTTTGTACCTAATTATACGAAGTTTGAATAGACTGTTGATATTACATCCCATTCAGTCGCTGTTGCCATCTTCAGTCTTATAGTCTGCTCTTTATTTTCATTTCATATGTTATATGAGTCAGCTGTGCCCGTTCTTGGTATAGATACTCATTTGCTTTAACTAGGATCAATTACAATTAATTGCTTGCAATTTGTGTTTAACGTAGATAAATAATTTATAAGTAATTAATAAACGATTTATAATCTTCTTCTTGAACCTTTTAATACTTTGAACTGGCATAAATATTTAACAAGTAAAAGCTTATTGATTAAAATTGTGAAATACTTAATTGCAAATTATTTAGCTATTATAGCTAGAACTTCGCGTCATCGTTTAACAATTTGTGTAATTACTTAAAAAAAAATGGGAATTATACAAAAAAGTTTATATAAACCTAATGACCTGACGTTATGGCAAAAAACAAAAGGCGGCAACGGATTTGTCGACCGCAAAAATTCTCATGATTGTCAATTGACAACGTCAGCTTTTGTAGTTGGCAGACCGTAAAGCCGCGCAGTAAACCAACAAACTAACAAAACAAACTTATGAGTATTAGCCGTGAGTTTGGCATTTTAGCCAAATATGGCGCTGCATTTGAGCGGCAATTTATGTGATTTGTGCAAGATTTTGGCAAATGTTGCGCCAGTGCCAGTGCCAGTCAATGGCCCATTGCCAATTGACTTGTTGCGGGGTAAAGCCAGCCGAGAGCTGAGAGCTGAGAGACCGGCGACATGCAGCGATGAGGCCTGTCCAAACTGAGCTGCAATAGAGTCCCACGACTTATGTATGTATGACTGGCCACTGAGACTGCGACTGCGACTAATACAAAACTTTATGGCTTAAATCGCATTTGTTCGTCTCAGAACAAAATCAGCTTAAGGCCAGACACGCTGACACAAACACACACACACACACGCAGAGACTAAAATCGAATACAGTAGCTCATGTGGTGTTGGATTTTCTATTTTGAAAAGAGAAACGCACTCGCTGCAGTCATAAAGTTAAGCATTAAGTCGCAGAGCCAAAGCGTGGGCAGCTGAAAAGCCGAAAAGCTGAAAATGTTGGGTCTGCTTAGGTCAAGGCAAAGGCGCATTTACTAAGCGCAGGCACTGTGCAGAGGGCTTGTCTGGTCTAAGTGCGACCTTGATTCCTGTTGGGGCCACGCACAACAACTTAATTTGCTCATAATGAGAATCAGCTGGCTGGGCAAACAAGCGTTGCTGATTTTCCACAAAGGGCGCTCGTCGCTCTTTTCGTGGTAATCCTGTAACCATGAATTATGCGCCCCGGCCATAAAAACCATTTAGCAAAATGCGCAACCAGGCACAACCATAATCATTGTAGAACCTTGAAGTGCATTTTTAATGCCAGTGCTTGTCTGATAAGATTAAGTCATGAAAAGGCTGCGCCCTGCCAAGTTGTTAGCAACAAGCCGCATGATGAGCACAGCCGGCAGTAGACCAGACGCTGGCCGAAAGGAGAGGGTGACGTACTGTGTGTGTTTGCGAAAGTGCTTTGGCCGGATCTCAAGTGTGTCTACATGACTCTCACTTTTAGGCCACAGGACTGCGTGGCCCAGAGCTAGCCAGAATTGCAAAAAAATAAGAGAAAAAAACACTTTCCTGGTCTGAGCCAAATTGTGGCACGACAACTTCTGCAACAACAACAACAGCAACAGAAACAACAACAATTTTAATGTACATTTAAATGTCGATTTTGCAAATTGTTGCCTGTTGTTGTTCAATTTCAATTATGTTCGTTGCGCAATGCGTTGAAATTGCGCGTACTTTTTGCTATTTGCTGTTGTTGTTGTTGTTGTTGTTGATGTTGCTGCTGATGTTGCTGTTGATGTTGCTGTTGCTGTTGTTAGCTGGCCAAAATAGTCATTGGCTTTTGTCTTACTTTGGCTGTAGGCCCCAGCATATTGTTTCCGCCTCTTGCAACTTAATTGTCTTGAACAACATAATTTGGCCACAGTTACTAGCGCCAAAAAGAAACAACAATTTTTACCTACAATTTATGTAAGTTAATTTCAATTTGTTGCAGTTGTTGTTATTTTTGTTGTTGTTGTTGTTATGCGCATGTTGTTTTTGCACTCGAAAGTTGCCTGGCATATTCTCAACCAAAATGTGTGTGAGAGATAGAAAGAGAGAGGAAGAGAGAGGGTGGAACGACCCAAAAAATATTCCCAAAAATTGCCAATTCATGCAGTTTAAAACATTTGTTCGACATTTCAAAGCGGCATTTCAATGCCGCACAAAAGAAAGGCATTCATATGCCGCAAACAAACAGACAAAGCCAGAAAAGGTCTCAATTCCCGTCGAGGTTGTTGACCTTGTCGGAAGCATTCCGTGTTGCCAGGAGTGCGACTGCGACTAACTTTGCCAACAAACAACAGCTTTATTCAGCCAGCAATTAACTTATTTTTGCAGCTGACTAAGACAAACTGTGCCACTGATTGCAATCACCCAACAGCATGCCACACAAGTTGCCCCAGCTAAGCCTGTGCCCCAACTGCCCCATGCTATATCTCTATAATGGAATTGAGTTAGCACGTGCCGCATAAATATGCCAGGCTCTGGCCAAAGTAAGTCAAATGTGTTGCCGCCATAGCCATAGACATGAGGTATGACTCAATGCGATGTTCTAGCTGAAAATCATTGCATGCATCGCTAAATCAACGACATGCAAAATGCTGACTAACCAACTGAGACGGCCAATGAAATGTATACAGGCCTTTGGAAAGTACTCACTGGCAGAAAGCAATTGCCAATGTGGTTGCTCTTGTTGTTGTTAGTTGTTGCTGTTGCTGTTGCTATTGCTGCTGTTATTGTTGTCGTTGTTGTTGTTGTTGGTGGCGATTTCCGCGAAATGTTTGCCATGATTCACTGAACAGACTGTGGCATGTACTTGTGCTCTTGTACGAGTACTTTTGCTCGTAATTTATATGTAGACTTTTCCAGGCATATGTGTTCAATTTGATTTTCAACTGTCAATATGTTTGTTAGCATTGTCAATGTGATTGTGATGGAAAGTTTCAGCGACGGCAATTGCCAAGTCACTGGCCAATAGACTCTGCAACAGGCTTTGCTGTAAGTAAGTATGTTATGTAGCCCACTGCCTGGCTTGAGACTCAAAGCAATAGCAACACAAAGAAATGATTTGGATAGTCGACACTTACAATACAAATACCCTATAATAAGCTAACCTATATTCTGTGCAGTTGCTGGTTAATATTAGATGCAAGCCCAATTTCCTGATTTATACGCGACTTCTTCCTTGTAGCATACTTTTGGGCTAGTGTGTATTTGACTAATTGATTTTAAGCTAGCTCTGGACTATCTCAATTAATCATTTTTGCTTTTAAGCTAGACATAGGGTATCTTACTGTTCCTCATTCAATCTCAATTGATTCAGCGAGCATTGTACCACAAACATATCGGGGAGCATCTAATAGTCAATCATCGGATAAAATCATTTGCAAGGTATCTCAGAGTTGTTCAGATAATCACAAGGAAGATAACTCATAGTTGAGCACTTCATTTAAAACAAATCACAGGATATCTTGCAGTCGACTTCTTTTGAACGAAAATTGGACACTGAGTATTACAAAGTCGAGCATTTATTTTTGATTTCCCTGTTGTTTTTTGGTTGCTTTGAAACATTTTTACTAATTGCACATGAACAACGTTTATCACTCTGACAACATCAACTGACTACAACTGCAACAACAACAACAACCACAGTTAAGGAGCAACAGGCGGGCATTTGTTGTTGTTGTTTTTGTTGCTGCTGCAGCTGTCTCAGTCTCTTTCTCTGTCTCGCTGTTTTTGTTGTGGTTACTGCTGTTGTTGTTATTGTTGCTGAAGCTGTTACAAGGAAAACTCATAAGCATTATCATTAACAATATTATTGTTGTTGTCATCAACAACAACAGCAGCAGCAGCAGTAACTACAGCCCCTGCATCATCAATAAGCACAACAAACGGAGGAGCAGAGAGTATCAAGAGATCGTCGGACGCTGCCTGCGCATAATCAGCAAGGCATTTAATAATTTTTATGTTTATATATTTTGTACATTTTGTTGCACACCCACGCAGCTCCATTGACTGCAGACGACGTTTTGTCTGGGAAAGTTGTTGTTGCTGTTACTTTTGCTGTTGGTGCTGTTGATGGCGTTGATTTGTCGTTAAGTTTGCGTTAAGTGACCGTCATTAGTTAAATATGTGCATTTTTCTTTAAGGATTTTCTCGTTTTTCTTTGAGGTAAACACTGAAAATTGTCGTTGTTGTTGTTGTTGTTGTTGCCATCAAATTGCCATAATTCATGGCCAGCAGCAACAACTTTCCTTTTCATAGCAATTTCACTGCCTTGCTACCTTAAATTTGTAATTTTCAAATTTGTGTCAGAGAATTGGCCAACATTAATTGAATTAGCTGCCAGCTCAGCACATGAATTGGCATTGGCAAGTCATTAAAATGAGTTGGCTCGTAAGTAGCTGGCAGTTGTTGCAGTACGAACGGAAGCTGCTGCCGCAGTTAGTCAAATGAAATTGAAAGACAATTAACCTGATTAGCGTGCGGCCGGCAACATGTTGCCGCAACATGCATGTGTTGCTTCTGTACTGCGGTAGCGGTACATTTGTATCGTTAGGAAGTTATATGGCCGAGCTCTTTGCTGCTAGTGGAGATCATTAATCACAGGCTGGCCGGGACTGCTGTGCGGATACGTAATTTAGTGGCCATAAATAAAAGAAACTTCGCACAGAGCTGCGAGTGAAATTGAAATGTTTAAGCGATGAGACAAATGCTCGACTTGATTGGAGCACAGCTTTAGCTTTTAGTTTTTTATTTTTGCCTTGTTTTGGCACTCGCCGAGTCTGAATTAATGACATTTTGCATGAGTTTCGATGTTGTTTATGAAAACAGCATTCAGTTCGCATTTACAGTTGGTCGCACTGATTGATGCATGTGTTAAACAGAAAATGCTCGTAGTTCATATATATTTATCGTATATTGCTGGCAATACTCACACGGTCAAAGAGTCCACGCACAGCTGTCTGATAAACAAAAGACTTAGGCATCGAACTAGGTTGACGAAGACAAAGCGTGTTGCAGCTTTTATTGTGTCCATGGCTATATGTAGGTTTTATGACAGCCATAGAACATAAAATTGAACTACCATCCAACAACAACAACATCCGTGAAAAAGCCTTCTGTGTTCACGCAGAAGAAAAAAAAATAGGAGAAAGTGTTGCAGGGGGCCCCCGGTCAGACTGCGCCGTTTGCCACATTGTCAACGCTGCGACATCTGCGAGGAAATAGTAAAAATAAATTATTGCTAAAATAAAAATCAAGAAAAAAGCTGGCAGCAGGCAGCAGCCAGACAGCCAGGCATGCAGACGTCCAAGTCGGGATGACGCGTGTGTTGTAATTTCAATTAATGTGGCTTATAAAAAAAAAACTTTTAGAGCTTTGTGCCTATTTCGCTGCCTGGCATTTAATTAAAACATGTGACGGCATTTATGAGGGGTGGGCGACATCAAACAGCGCTTCATGCGTTATAAACAAAGGCACAAACAACAACAACAACAACAACAACAACAACAGCAGCGGCAATAGCAACAAGATCAGCAACTGAGGCGGTTGAAACAGTGGGAAAAAGTGTGAAAGAAATGCCTCGGGCGTCGAGCATCGCCCCAGCGCGCAGCGGAATTTGAAAAGAAGTGAAATTTTTGCCGTGCTCTTGTGTGTGAGAACCGCAAAGCAATTAATTTGTATCAAATACACTACAGCTATCAAAATAAATGACTAAGGTAGCTACAGCTATACGAGCATTGGGTAAAGCACTTGCATAAATTTAAATGAAAAATAATATATTTTTTATATATCTATCAATATAAAATAACTAAACACGTAATCAACTTGCTTATGAGCTGAAAAAAGCTTGTTAAAGACTTAATTACTTCGTTGAATATATTTAAAATTTATTTGTAGTATAAAAGTAAAATAACAATAATAAAATCTAAGGCTGGAAACAACTGTAATTGCAACATTAAATATATCCATAAAATGCAAATAATTAAAAGCTTATTAAGAGTTCCATACATTCACACGAGTAGAGTATCATTTAGTCAATCAGAAATATCTAATGGAACTTTAAGTTGTTTTTGTCTTTCCACTTTTTTTTTTGCAGCCAACTTGGTAGCAAAAAGCATTTTATAAATTAGAGCAACACTTGCTGCGCTGCTAGCGGCAGCTGCTGCTGTTGTCGTTGTTATTGTTGTTGTTGTTGTCGTTGTTGTTGTTGTCGCTGGCGTTGCCGCCTTTATGCCGCACCTTGCATGCGAAAATCTTTTCACGCCTCGGGCCAGGCAACATGCGAAAAACTAATTTCGGCGCACACGTCGTATGTCTTGCTCTCAGTGGCTGCGGCAGCACTGCCTCAACCTGCAGCTAGACGACTCTCCATGCCGGAAGATGTTTCAATTTTGTGAAAAATCGCAACAATTAAGTGATTCAGGTGGCCTGATTTCTACGCTTAGACGCCAACTTTAGCGCTAACTGTGCGAGCCCTGGCTGCGTCAAGCTCTATTGTGTTTGGGTCAAATTTGATGCGCCATTACGATGACATCATTGCATTCAATCGATTTTGTATGTATTAAAGACCTGTGCAAGCTTTGCATAATTTGTCTAAAATGGTCAAAAGACATTTGAACATTGAAAGCGAACATAAATCGTTAGATGCTTGTCTTGTGCGCTAGTCACAAACGCAGCGCTGACAAATCAATCAAGCGACAAGAGCGAGGGGAAACACTTGACATTTGACAGATAATACTAGTAGTAGCTACATTTATAGTCTGGCTAAATAAAGTTTAGAAGCTGGCTTAGCATATGTTCCCAATCAAAGCGGTTATGGGCGCAGTCATTGCTCCAAAACAAAAGATTTAGGCAACGAACTTGTGGCCACACTTGAGCATAATTGATGAATTTACCTAAATAAAGAAAACAACTGTAGAAGCTTCGCTTTTCCAGCAGGTGAAATTTTCATAATTATTAATGATGATGACTTTTTACGCCAGCGCAAATATTTGACAAACTCTACACGGCCAGAGAGCACGACAGCTAAACGGAGCCAGTACCGGGACAGAGAGACCCCAGACCCCACAATGCCCAGCCAGATGTGTAAACTGACCCACTAAGCTGGCCTCGCCAACGCTGTTGGACATTTTCCAAATGTTATTTTACCAAGTGCAAAATGTAAATGAAAACTGTGCAGCGCCCTGCGGCGACCTGGCACCGGCAACCGACATTGATTGCAATAATTCAGTAATTTTAAAGCTTGTGCAATTTCATAAATTCACATTTTCAGCCCAGTGGCCAGCGCCAGTTGCCACACATTTCCGCGTAATCATCATAATTTTTCATGATTTTCCATGATATTTCATTTAATGCATTTGTTAATTTAGTGAAGTCCGCATCGGAGTCCATTACCGAGTGAATACGATTTGGCACACCGCATAAAATGGCACATTTAAATACATTTCAATTTGGACAGTTCCACAGTTCCACAGTTCCACAGTTCCACTGACGATGACTTCATTAGCCAACTCGTTTTGCCTGCAAAAGTGTTTCTCGATTTCTTGATTAATGCTGGCCAATGACGGGATCGATGCCAAGACACAGTTTCTATATGTGCACACATATTTAGCTTTAGCTTTAATGCTTTGCTGCTGCCAGCTGGGGCTCTGCTCCCCCGACGCCCAGTTGTCAGTTATCATCATCGTGCGAGCCCGTTCGCATGATCGCTTTGCCAGAATTATTATGTAAGTTTTGGCATATTTAAATGATTTATGGCCCGCGGCATTGGCCATCGGCCGTGCGGTCCAGCTTGCTCTTGGCTTTGCTTTTTGTCTAAGATGTTAACGTCGCAGTTAAAGCTGAAATTGAAGTTGAAGTCGAAGTCAGCGTCGGCGTTGGCATCGATGACTTCCTGTCCATGACCGACGTTGAGGAGAACTTTTCATATGCGGGACTTGAACTTTTGGGGGCGCTAAGTCGCAGCCATTTGTTATCGATGGTAAAAGTTGCAGGCACTGAAATATTTTACAGTTGTGTGTCATGAACTTTAATGTTAAGCATGTTTTTCTTTCTTCTGTTGCTATTGCAATTGCAATAGCTGTTGTTGTTGTTGTTGTTGTTGTTTATGCAGTTTTCATTGCGCCTGCCGATACCTTTAAATGTGAGCAGTTCATGGGAACAACATTCGAGAAAGTCGTTGTTATTGTTAATGTAGTTGTAGTTGTTGTTGTAGCTGTTTCTGGTGTTGCTGTTCATGTTGTTAAGGCGCGCACATTCATAGGTGCCAAAGCTCGCAGACGTGCTGAGGTCGCATCAAGCATCAAATGGCAGACCCAACACATAATTACACGTGCAAAATCTTATGTCTGACAGTTTTGGGTTAACGCGACAAAGCATCACACGGCTACGACTTGATTGTCAGGTGTTGCAATTAACAGCACGTTTAATAACTCAATCAAAAGCACCAGAGATGGCGATGGATATGCCAAACTGACCCTCATCAATATAATATGCAATAATAATGAACAGCCATCGATGGAAGCTGCGCCAAATTCGAACCTAGCTAACCATGTATAATTATTGCCATTTATGTTAGTGTAAGCTAGTGTAAAAACATAGGCATAAACATTAATAAACATATAATATATAAGTATTGTTGCTGTAGACAAGGCGTGTGAACTTGATCAGCCACAAAATACACGACGGCAGGCGGCAGGCGGCAGACGCACAGCCAACCGCAGCACACACATTAGTATGATCTTAATTAAAAATACAACAAACTAATCTATATTATAACAAATAGAGGTTTTTTGATAGCCAAAACATAGATGCTCTTTAGAAACACGAGACGCGACCTGTGTTATACGGATTCTTCCATCTTTGCTTTTAAGAAGAGTGAACTAAATGTGTAAAGAAGAAGATAAAAAATATTTTACAATACTTCCCAACCTTTGGAAACACTTATGTACAATCTTGATGATATAGTCCATAGACATCAGCAAAATAAAGTAGCAAAAATATTTCTCACAGGTTTGTAATTTCAACTCGCCAACAACAACAAATTCGATTGTGTCGACCGCAAGTTAATTGCAACGTTTGAATGCGATAGTTTTGTGGACTTTTTTAAATATTTCAATTAGTTGCAGTAAAGGTGAACAGCAGACTAGGGAAAGAGAAATGTGAAACGTGCAGAGTAACAACTGTCTGGCCAGGGAAGAAAGTGCAAGCGCCAGGCGGACAAAGAGGTCTGTTTGCTTAACCCCGTCGAGTATTGGCAAATTTATGAACATAAAGCTGCATTTATGCGTGCGGCTTATATGCAATAAAGGTAACTTAGTGCCAACAGTGTCATAAAGGCCGCTGCCACATAAACAACACATCACAACAACTACAACGCACGCACACACGCACACAGGCACACACACTGGGGCGAAAAGTGAATTCAATAAGTGAATTTATGTGCAAAAACTAAAAAAGCGTAGCAGCCAGGCACATTGCCAAAAGCGAAAATAAAATTAATAATCACAAGAATTTCACTTTTCACGCAACGTCAGAAAACAACAACAACAGCCGCAACAGCCGCATCGGCAGCTACATTATCATCATCATCATCATCGGCATCATCATCATCGCCATCGTCATCGTCTGCCTTGTCACCCACAAACAGGCGAAGCGCTGCGAACACAGTTGCATAAATTTATTGAAATTTGCATTTCGGTTTTTCGGAGCTGACGCTTTTGTTGTTGCTGCTGTCCCAAGTTTTGGCCTACAAAAAATATGGCATCGATTGATCGCAACGCAAGATATTTCAATTAGCGTAAATACATTTTTGTCGTTGTTCGACCGGACGGACAGACAGACAGGCAAGCAGACAGACAGTCACAGAGGCAGAAGGCAGTCAGATTGGAAGACGAGCAGCCGCGAAAGAGAAATCGAAAATCTTTACAGACGCTTTTAAACAGCAACAGATGCGTAAATGAAGTTACGATTTAGTCGTTATTTCAAATGGCCAATGATAACGGCCAGCTCCACGATCTATGCAAATCTCCTACTATAGACAACTTCGTTAGCGCAGTTCAGTTTAATTATGGATAACGAATGTTTATTTAATGCGAATTTTTGCATTTGCATTGAACTTGCTGCGAGCAGATTAATTGCAGAAATTTTCTGTTTACTTTGTCTGGTTGCTATTAGTAATACAAGTTACAAATATTTTATTTTACCTGAACTGTAAACACCGAAATTTTATGTGCTTTAATTTATATTGAATTTCGGGCGCAGCACCAGAATTACTGGATACTATGTGTCAGCCATCTAATTAGCGGACTGCATATGCGTTTAAATGGCAGTTCCTCTTTATATTGCAAATCACATACATTATACAAATTTATGCAAAAGCATTATACCAAAATCTAGAGCGTTTAAACGTGTATAGCAGTGGTCAGGGATAACACTAGATCAAGGATCTTCCGGCGTAATAGTCACACGCATTTGCTTAACGCCACGCAAAATGACAATATCCAATTCTTTTTTGCCGTCTGCCAACGCATCGTAAACATCGGAGGAGTTCTTGATTTCCTTCTTGTTAATATGCGTTACAATGTCACCCGGCTGTAAACCGCCACTAGAAAGAGAGATTGGACATATTACAAATGGAAATTCATGGACATATATAATGCCGCTTACCTATGCGCCGGTGAGCCCACAATAACCTTCCACACCAGCACACCATGCGACAGAGTGTTGGGCATATTTTGCGTCCGTGACTTCAGCTCGAAGAGTATATCGGGGGTGAGGGTAAGCATTGTGATGCCCATATACCGTTTAACCGGATAGCCTGTCTTGTAGGCGGAACCCTTTCTGCGTCGCGCTGCAGCGCGCTCCAGAAATACTTTTACATAGTCTATGGGTATAGCAAAGCTAATGCCAGCTGTGACCTTCATAGAGTTGACACCAATGGCCTCGCCGTCCAGATTCACCAACGGACCGCCTGAGTTGCCAAAGGTTATGGCAGCGTCTGTTTGCAGGTAATTAATGTCGCGGTTGCGCAGCCCCAGCTCCTGTGAGGCCCGCTGGGTGGAGCTGATGACACCCGCCGTCACCGTGTTGCTCAGGGCCAGCGGGCTGCCCAGGGCGACAACCCATTCGCCAGATCGCAGTGTGCTGCTTTTCCCCAGCTTCATCACGGGCAGGTTGTTTACTTGAATACGTAGCGTGGCAAGATCGGATGTTTGGTCCACATCCTCAATGGTGGCTGGAAAGGTTCGACCATCGGACAGACGCACCTGTACCATTGTGTTGGGCTTGTTGATTACCACGTGAGCATTGGTCAAAATAAGACCGTTTTGCTCAATCACAAAGCCAGATCCGTTCGATGCCGTAATAGGCTGGCCACTGAAATAGTCAAAATGCCGCGTATCCTTAATCTCTATGTACACCACAGAGTCTGCGCAGCCGGCGACCACATCTGCAATGAAATTGAACTCACGCCGGCGACCGCTCAGCGCGCGCGCCGAAATCGTCGGTGTCAACTCCTCCCGCTGTGCCACCATTGTGCTGGCCAGTGCGCCAAGCGAGAAAGGCACAAAGAACCGAATGACGCTGCGCCAACTAAAGCCGGTGTATCCATTTTTGTTTTTGTTATTTCTATCATAGTTATTGTTATTGTCATCGGTGCCTTTGCCATTGGTTGCACCATGCGCGGATTTGTTGCTGCAGTAGTACAGCGTGGGCGCACTGAATCGCTTCAAAAACACCTCCAGTTTGTTGATGCTGCGCAGCGCCATTAATTTGTGTGATTATGTATCAAAATGTAGTTATTATTTAATTTGTGCTTCCATTTGACACTTGGTTGCACAGCTGTTTGACACATACGGAAAGCTGCCTGCTGTGTCACGCAATCGCGTTTGTTTATAATCTATCGATAAGCGCTGAAAAAGCAAGTCGTATGCAACTGTCGCTCGTGTTTAGTGACAAAAATCTTTCTGTTTATTTAAATAAAAAAAACTTGTAGTGTTCATAAGCAACATAAAGACAAATAATAGAGCAAACACTTTGCGTTCAATACAAAATATTTTTTGCTTGTCATTCTACAATTGCCCAGTCTGCCAGTTGTACGACTGCTTATTACGTGTGTGGCCCGATTAATGATGCTAGTTTCATCGATAACTGCTGCGTTAGTAGACTCTCAGTCGATTGCATATCCAAAACTGTTGAGGAGGCGTAATAACCATGGAACAAAATTAGTTGCACAAAAATTATCTAAAAATTAAATTTACATGTAAAATGTCACAAATAATCTAGTAAAACCACGCAATATTATGGAGGTGTTCCAAACTGATACACATTACATATTCGTGAAGCGAGACAAGAGTCTCTGGTGGAATCGCAAGACATCGGAATTTACAATAAAGCCAGGTAAATACGGAGATGAATCATTGTGTTGGTGCAGGCCAGCAGCTGTTTTTTGTAAGTAATTTGAATCGCGCGTTGTTGTTTCCCTGCCACATATTGCCTTATCATCATTCTCCACATTTTTGCGCTTGAAAACATAAACAGACGCCCTGCTGTCTGAGGCAGACGCACTTAAATGCTTGTAAATATATACGCTGCTCTAGTTTTCAGCTGAATGTCAAGGCTATAACTGATATAGCTTAGATTTCAGCTATAGCCGCCCACTTTATTGCAGTTTCCTTTGTTTCGCCCGCTTTGTTGTGGGCGTTTTTGTCTGGCTCAATACTTATTTAACAGTCGTACTCTACGCTGCATGCCTATATATGTGTCAGCTGTATACACACATACATACAGAGTACAGTAAAAGCTCCTATGACGGACATATTTCTTGGGTGAGGTACACCTTCAACAGGTCAATTTTGTTAGGTTCCAAGCTTTTCATGAACAATGCTCGTTTTTTATTGCTTCGACATAGCTCTTAAGTAAACATCTTTTCCCGCAGAAAGTTAGAAATAACTTTTACTGTACGTTGATTATTATATATTCTGGCCAGCCGTGTTGACATAATTTATATGATAGTCGTAAAAAAACACCCAAGCTATCAATTTGTATGCATGTCCTTTTAATTGGCTTGCGTCCGTCGTTCTCTTAATTGCTCAGGCTTTGCTGCCTTTATTAGCACGCAACTGGCCGAGCATTGAGTTTCCATTTAGGATTGAATTCAATGTTTTCCTGGGGAAGCTCCCCCTGCCTTGGCCCTTGCGTGACTCATCAGCTGACCCTGACTTTTGCCTTTGTTCAATCGCGCCTAGTTTGTTCTCTCATAAATAAATCTCATTCAAGGTTACAGCAGCTGCTTTTCATGTCAACTTTCGGTAGCCGCTGAATATTTTTTGTTTTTCGTCTTTGGCCTGTTTGTTTTGGCTTAAACGCTAATTTAAAAAAAAAAGTATACACTTTTTGTATATACTTATAATATGTCCTGCCTTAGAAGTTGGATAATCTCTTGATCTCAGCATCAGTAATTTGACGTTTGACCGAAGTTCATCTCTCTTCTAAACTATTTGTCGAGATGTCTTCTTCCCTCCCCCGCACTCTTGCTCACTTTCACTTTTATCATCTCTCTATGATTGTTTGTCTCTTCCTTGTTTAATTCCTAGATTGACATCAATCTCTTACTTTCATTGCGTAAACAAAAAAAACATGCGAGTCTGTAAGAATTTTTTGAAAACTACTTGGAAATGCGATATTATTGGCTTCCGTTGTTAGTTTTGCTGGCATGTTGAAGTTTGTTTTACTGATAACCCAGATAAACTGGCAAATTAGATAAGATTAACAGGAAATTGCTTTGCCATCAGCTAATTTTTCATAATATATTTATAAATGTAATGTACGTCATGCTGCTATCAAATTCGTGTTTAATTGTGCAAACCCACAACCAGCCACAGCCGTCAGGCACTTAGCTCAAGGATGCTACAAAAGTGACGTGCAATTCTATACTTTTCTTATTTCTATTTTTAGCTCAAGGTGGGGTGAAAGTGCTCAGCTACATGCACTTGTCGATTAGTCGTTGGTTGGTTGAGTTCATTGGCATCATAATATAGCACTTATTTCATTTGTAGCTTAAATCAAGCTACCCCCCACACATTTACGCAAACATATATAGAACGTGGTTATTCAGCAAGAGTCGCTTGGTTTTCATTTCAGTCATAAGTTTATCAGCAATATTGCTTACATTTATTTAAAGCTTACATTTATTTAAAGTTAAGTAGATCGCTTTAACTATATTGAAAGGGAGGCGTTTGTGTATAAGTAATCAAATGTAAGTGAAGGAAAGCAAAAATCAATTAGACGCACATTGTCATTAGGCGGCAATAAAAGTAAGAGCTCTTATTGCTACATGATGGCAGCTACTGGCAATTAGGTTCTCCCATTAAACGGGCAGCAGAACATCAGCAATATAAATATATTATTACTTGCATGTGCTTATGCCTACTGTTTTTTTCCAGGATGGGATCTCAGCTCAGTCGAAGACATCGAATGTATTGGTGTTACGCATGGTATTGTGGGCGTCATCTCGCTGCCCAATGTTTATGAGCCGCACTTGGTGGTCATCAAAGAGGCGACGGCCGTTGGTGTGCTCTATCCGCCCCATTTGGTGTACAAAATCAAGTCCATATGCATACTCAGCGCCGATGAGCCGGACTCTGAGCTGTCTAACTGCACCAAGCACACGAAGTAAGAGAATACAGATTTTAAGAATATTTCAAATTATTAATATGATCTACGTGCTTGTTTACAGAAGCAACAACTCCACGCCCACGCATAGCGCCTCCTCAAGCAGCAACAAAAACAACAATGGGAGCAGCAGAGCTGCCCAAGCGCCTGGCACGAAGAGCACTAAGCTCTTCGAGGGCATGAATAAAACGTGGGGTGTGGTAAAGAGCGCTGGTAGCACAATCAAGGCTACTACCCAGCAGGCAGCCAATTTGGCGACCAAACAGGTCAAGAACTCGGTGGGGATACGAGAGCCCAGGCAAATCGAACGACGCATCACTGAGGAGCTGCACAAGATATTTGATGAGACGGACAGTTTCTACTTTAGTTTCGACTGCGACATAACTAACAATCTGCAGAGGCACGAGGTCAGGGCGGATGATGCGCAGCCACAGCCCGATGAGCGGTTCTTCTGGAATATGCACATGATTAGAGATATAATCAAAATGAAGGTGCGTATGTGATTGATAAAAATAATATAATTATTCTAATATATTATGCATTGCAGGATAAAACATGGATACTGCCCATCATTCAAGGTTTTGTGCAGGTTGAAGCAAGCGTCATAGGCAATGACTGCTTTACATTATCTTTGATATCGCGACGTTCACGTCATCGTGCGGGCACGCGGTAAGCTTAAGGATACTTAACGAATGACATGCGTTTAATTGCAACCCTTTACGCGCAGCTATAAGCGTCGCGGTGTCGATGAAAAGGGCAATTGTGCCAACTATGTGGAAACGGAACAAATACTGTCATTCCGTCATCATCACTTGGCGTTTACTCAGGTGCGCGGCTCGGTGCCCATTTACTGGAGTCAGCCCGGATACAAGTATCGTCCGCCTCCACGTCTGGATCGCGGCACAGCCGAAACGCAGCAGGCCTTTGAGCTGCACTTTACCAAAGAGCTGTCCATCTACGAGCGCGTGTGCATTGTTAATCTGGTGGAGCAGAGTGGCAAGGAAAAGCTTATTGGTGATACCTATGCGGAGCATGTGATAAAATACAACAACGAACACATTATCTATGTCACATTTGACTTTCACGATTATTGGTGAGCCGACTTTTTTGTAGCTTGACATTTATGTATTTATACTTATACCTGTATTATTTACTAGTCGCGGCATGCGCTTCGAAAATGTGTCGGCATTGATTGACGCGGTTGCTCCAGAGGCAGGTGCGATGGGCTTTCACTGGAGGGATCAGCGCGGCATGATTTGCAATCAAAAGTCAGTTTTTCGAGTTAATTGCATGGATTGTCTGGATCGCACGAATGTGGTACAAACGGCCATTGGAAAAGCAGTGCTGGAATCGCAGCTGGTTAAGTTGGGACTTTCGCCACCCTATTCCCCAATACCGGAGCAGCTGAAGTCACCATTTATGGCACTGTGGGCGAACAATGGCGACATTATAAGCAGACAATATGCCGGCACCAACGCGCTAAAAGTTAGAAATGGGTTATCATTCTACCCTACAAATAATTAATGCCCATATCTATCATATTCTAGGGTGACTACACACGCACGGGTGAGCGCAAAATCAGCGGCATGATGAAGGATGGCATGAACTCGGCCAATCGGTTTGTAGATGATTCCAATTACTTAATTATGCGTTCTTAATTATTTACTTTCGCCTACATATTATCTATTAACATTACTTTTTAATCTAACGAACATTATGTCATGATAATAATTGAAATCGAAAGTAATCGGAGCTGATATCTCTTGGGTTTCTATTGTTAAGTAATTGAGTATGGTCATCATCAACCTATCGCCCTGTTATCAATCAAATTTTCAAATACCTTTTATGATAAGAATCGACAAAAGCCATTTCAGAGCAGTTAACCCATTTTACTAATTCCGCATGCCTTTTCTAAACTATAACTAATCACACTATGCAACAGCTTACGATCGTGTTGATAAATCTGATATTTATATAGATTTCGTCCCAATCTATACAACATATCGGTTTTATCCAATGCTGTAGCAAAAACTTTATTTCTGTCGCATAGTCTTATAAACGTTATGCAACTTATGTTATTTGTTCAAGCTTCAATTCAGTTGTTGTACACTTCACCCAAAGATCAAAAGAGTTATAGAATATAAGCTATAACATTGCATACTCTTTAACTTTGAACCCATGCTCTGTACTTGGGTGAAGGGTATGCCAAACCACGTTCTAACCAATAGCCAACTGCTTATGTATAAACCCGTTTATCTATGACTCATAGCTAATGTTGTGCCAACTTCTTCGTAGCTTTTTCATTCAAAACTTTGCCGACTCGTTCCGCCAGTGCATTATCGATCTGATGCAGGGTGAGCTGCGGCAGGCAGATGAATTGAGAGAGGATGAAGTACTAGAAACTATTGTACACATACTCACACCCGAGTCACACCCACCATTACTTGGCTATTACAATGCAGGCGTCCTGGGACCTGAGCTCAAGTTGCTCGAGTCAATTGTCATTAACAGGTGCGCAGATAGGACCATGTGTGAAGTCTTGCCCGCCGATCGACCAGATGGCCAAACGAAAAAGTCAAAAGAATTCATACAATTACAGTTTTTAGTTGCTCCAATTGTTACAATTTTCTTGTTTCTTACTTTATAAAAGGTATATTACCATACGACTTTCAATATTATTTCATTCATTAATCATCTATCGTCTGCATCTTGCTTCTTTTATTAATTAAATTGACATGCGATTTGCTAATTAAATTTGTGTTCCTTATGTTGCAGCTATTACCTAGCACGTTTCAAGGACTCATATCGCCAAGCCACTATCGACCTAATGCTGGGCAATCATGTCTCTTCCGAATCGCTAAGCGCTTTGGGAGGTCAAGCGGTTCCAGATGAAACTGATGGTGAAAGTGCGGAGCATGCCAAAATGTTGGTGGAGGATTGTCGCCGTTTACTGTTGAGCTCAGAGCAGTATCCAGTGGGCGCTTGGGGCTTAATCGATGCTGATCCCAGGTAATTATTACAGATATTTCCCCGAGTTACCAAATTCCAACAAGTCTTCCATAGCTCTGGTGACGCCAGCGAAACCGAGGTGGACTCCGTCTTGCTGCTAACCGACGATTGTTATATTGTGGCCGAATACGATTCACATCTGGATAAGATTGTGCGTTTTGAAAAGGTGTATTTGTCGCAGATACGTCTCATTGAGCTGGGCATGCATCAGCAAACGAAAATATTTCAAAACTCCGCGCCAGCGTATCTCTGCCTGCGCTTGAACTTCTGCGTTGATAATCAAGAAGGATATTTTCACATGTTCCGCTCAGCCAATTTACGATTCTTTAACAATGCGGCGTATGTTATAAAAACGCAAGAGGAGCTAACCGAATCAATGACATCCATTGTGGAAATGTTTCGAATTGCTCTAGAGAATGCAGGCAATTCGGATGTGCGCTTTGTGACTGGCGGTGTATTGCAGCGACGCAAGAGTAAGCAGCCATTGCTAGATGTGTCCAAAGGCATGCCACGTAACCTATCCGAATCTCAGCTGGTGCAGTTCAGTTCAAAGGCGCTATCTAACGTAGCTGGACAGTTCTCAAGACTAGGTCAGACTTTCAAGAAACCCACAAGCTCTGCACAAGCCGGAAACGTGGCTGCCACACTTAATCCGCAAGTGATGCGTCAGTCGGAAGGCACTGTCTTGGACCACTGTCAGGAGGCCGAGAAGGCCGTTTTCACCGTCGGGGGCATGCAGCGCGCAAACAGCAGCAGCAGCACGGATACAGAAGAGCACGATAATAGCTTGTATGAGCCCGAGATGGACTCGGATGTTGAGATTGCATTGGATAAAGCCAACTACAATGAGAACGCCTTTCTACCCTCAGTAGGCATTGTAATGGGCAGTCAGAAAAAGCAGCCCAGCTCCTCGATTAAAATGCAGCAACTTGAGCCAAAGGATAGCATGTGCAAACCGACTGAGGATGTGCTCACCATTTCTATAACAACAGTAACTGATAATGTAGGCTTGCCAAATGGGCTGCTGGAAAATGCGCCGCCCGTGCGCTCAATTACACCAAATCCGCAAATATGCGTTCAGGCTCAAGAGGCGCAGGAGTTGGATGTTGAAGAGGGCATGCCAAAGATTCAGTCAAGGTCGGTATTCTACACTTAGTTTCTCTTATTACAATACGGCTTTCTTTGTTGCGTTCCGGTTTTTATGTTCTTAGCCTATCTATACTCTACTTGTCCCAGAATCCTTATATTTGTATTTGTGTTCTTTTGTAAATGTATATGTTTTGTTACGGTTATTGCAGATATAGATCTTAAGTTTATAAGTATTATGTATGGTTATACCTTTATATGTTCAATTTCACTCATATACGTAATGTATTTATTTTAAGCATATCAATATATATTCAGAGCATGTGTATAGTGAAACCTTTGTGCCTGTTTTTTATACTATCGAAATGCTTAGAAAACGCTCAAATAATAAATCTATATGGCAAAAGTATTACCGCATTTTTCTTTTTACGATTTGTTTGACCCGTTCTTAGTTTTGGTGACAGTGAACTTAGCATTCCGCTGGCTCATCCAGTCAACAGTGAAGCCAACAAGCTTAAACATCTTACCAGCCCACTCTCAAAGTTGGCCAAAGGAATGCAGAACATTGGTATGAATCTGGATCCACGCAGACTAACCACCAAGGTGAGTTGAAATTAACTTCTTTATTTAAACCCATATCTGACTGCCACGATTGTTTGCAGACCGGCTCGCACTCGCCCACCAGCGTATCGGCGGATAGCTCTCCTCCAGAACGCGGTCCAGGCACTCGTGATCTTTTGATGGAAATGTGGGCAGCTGAGAAATGCAAATCCAAGCTAATAGCTCTATGAAAGGAAATAAATGGAAACAAATTTCAGATACACCACGCAATTACTTATTAGTATAGTGATATAAAGAATTATAAATCATAAATGTTATAGCGCAGAAAGTTTATTCTAGCTGTTTTTCGTGGCACTTTTATTAAAAAGGAATTTATTTACTATATGTAGTCATATTTAGTCATCCGGCACGTACTTAATATGCTTGCCCTTTGAACTGTACACAATATTTGCAATGATTGTGATTGTAACTGCAGTGCGTTAATTGACTTGTTCGTGTGTCTGTTGTTAATTTATTTACTTTATTGTGCTTACATAATGTATGTCATTTATGTAAACACAAATGGTTAGATTCGTATGGTAGATTAAGAAATGCAAAGTGTGTTATGTATGCGTAGGTCACAAAAGCAATTTGAGTAGCTTTTCAGGTTAAAATATTTCAAATACGCTTTTAATATTTATGTGCACTGATGTCGCAACAGTACGTCAAGAAGATTGCAATGCTTTATAAAACTAACAACCAATTGCTCATATTTAATTGTTGAACTAATTCTTGATGCAGAAAACATATACAAAAAGACAACAACAACAACAACAAAAAGACAAGACAAACAAAAGACTTGGCCATATGCGCGTATAATTTTTAATTTTACACGAAACACAAAACCCAAATTAATATTTGTTGCTGACAAATGCGTATTTAAAATAAATACTTAAGAACTTAGCAGTACCCGTTTAGAGATTAAGAACTCGAATAAATTTCTGAAAACTTGAAGCAATTCGGGAATCGAACGAATACAGATAAATTATACATAGTACAATTATCCGAATATGATGAAATTTACTAACCATAGCAAGTTTTATGTAGCTTTATAACGTAGTAATGTACACGTTTACGCCACCGAATACTTACATATATAAATATGTGCTAAATAGATCCAAATATATTTGAAAACACATAGAAGCCAAGACTTCGTAAGATTTAATTTTTCTCCTTATACGCTTGGAGATACTTTCAGTGAAAGTTGTTTGATTAAGATCATTTTCTCCTGGCCTGGATTTGACTAGGATATTTAATGTTCGGCAACCGAAGATAACTGCGTGTTTTCTAACGCGTTTTGACTTACCAATCCCATCCAATTGGAGCGAAACGTGTCAGTGCCAAGTGTTGTCCCATTGTGTGATGGCCCTTGTTTACATAAGTGATAAAAAATGGCAGACAAGCCACCACCAAAGCTGGCCACCAGAGCGTCGTTGCGTTGTGGAAATCAAAAATCCATTAAAATACCACGGAAACGGACCACATAACGCTGGCAATCAGCTTATGTATACATAAGTGTGTATGGCTCTATTGATATTGGAGTTTTATTTATGCGAACTTTGCCCCGGCCAAGCTGGGCCACAAGCCAGCAGCCAGCGAACTTTTGGCACGTCAGCTGATAAGAGCCACACGGTGCTGTTATTTTTTCTGTTTTGGCCAAGCGTCCAATATCATGCTAATGTTGCCACACAGTTGCATCAATTGTTTTTCAATCAAAGTGCCATCAATCTTTTTGAATGTTTGTTTAATTAACGCACAGGCCGCATTGGCTACCTAGCCCACAGCAGCAACAGCAACTCGGCGTAAATATGTATAGATTCGTTCATGCCAATCCATTTGACCCCCGGTCACGCTTGATTGCCGTGTATCCCTGTGCTGGAGTCCGATGCAGTTGTTCCCCCTGCTTTCGCTTTCGCCCTGCTTTGGCTTGCCATTTTTCTTTCGCATTTCACTTCCTAACTTTGTCCATGTCTTTTGCGTCCATTAAGTGTGTCTGTGCTAAGACTTGGAAATTGTCTTTTGAATGTTTCAATTACACGCCTTCTTAAGCACAGCTTCTCTTCTCAAATTGAAGCAACGCTTGAGCCACCAGTTCCCTAGTTTTCAGTTGACGGGCGACTGGCTTGTCGTGCCTTCAGTATTTTGGCTTTTATGCGCCAATAAAGTGAAATACACAGATATTCAATGAATTTACTGCCTTCAATCTATCGCATGTGTGTGTGCGTGAGGTTTCCCAGTACACTACCCTTAACGTCTTTGCACCCGCCTGCCACTTTCGTTAAACACTTTTGCCTTAAACCATTAATTTCCTATACGTTCGACTTGCACATGTTGGTTGCCAGGACCCGGGTCTACAGAGAACTTAATTTTATTGCTAAAAGCGGGTTAAGTGCTTGACGCACAGCTGAGTGCCTCTATTATATAAGGCGCAGAGCCCACTGACGCTGGCTCTTTGATAGGAATCGAATTTGCTTTATGGCATGTATGCTAATTTTATGTCTAGTTAACATTCGCCTTGGGACTGGGAGCATTGTCGATGCCTTTGGAGTACATTTACTTTGATTGACTTTTAATTTACAGTTGAGCCCGATGGCAGATATTGTAGCTGGGTCGAAAGTTAACATTCGCATCAAACT
Organism: Drosophila kanekoi; assembly: GCA_037075305.1. Classification (NCBI taxonomy): domain Eukaryota; kingdom Metazoa; phylum Arthropoda; class Insecta; order Diptera; family Drosophilidae; genus Drosophila; species Drosophila kanekoi. The sequence goes on from JBAMCE010000665.1 coordinate 1,074,309, forward strand.
AAATTATTTTATAGTATGCGAAAAATACGATTTAAATTCTGTTATTCTATATATATATAGCGACTTTTGAGTTTTAACTGCCCGTAATTACTTATCTACTGTTCATGCTTAAGCTCTACAAAGGTCTATTACTCAGCTCTTGATAAATGTCCATTAAAATAAATGCATACAATTTGCCTAAAACTATAAATTTCAAGTATTTGCACAATGTGAATAAATGAATCGCAAGAACCGTAAAATCAAATGATGCATAAATAAAATCAATGCCAGCCGGCGTGCCAAACATGACCTAAAGGTCAAAGTGCGCTATGTGTGCGTGATATACGAGGATGCATGTTTATGACCACAGAGCAACCAGATTGACACTCGAAAGCAAATTAAATAGAAAATTGCGTTTTAGGAAAACTGAGCCAAAAATCGTTGTGAAATTTTATACATAATTGAATTTATGGTCAAAGCGTGGCACACACACACACACACACACACACACGTCCAATCTGTGCATACAATTACCCAACATATAGACAGCTGAGGTCAGATCAGATCTGCGCTTGGCCCATTGGCCTGTGGCTGTTGCACCACACGCCAAACAATTGGAAACCGAATGTCATCTTCAATTTCAAATTCAATTATAAAACAAATTGGTTTGAGCGCAAATAAATACAGATACAAACACACACGCACACACAGGGATATACTTAATGTGTATGTGCGGAGACTGGTCGAAACACTCGAGGCAACATCAAATGGCAAATCCATTCATCCACTTTGCAATTGTGTCCAGTCGCTCCAGTGAAATAAATGTAATGAAATGTTAACAAATGACAACAGGCTGGCAAACAAGTAGCAAAAACCGCAAGGGTGGCTCGCTTCTGCATCCATGCTGTCCGTCCAGCCAACGTACACACACACTCGCACACACACACACACTCTCCACGTATCGAATTAGTTTGATGAGATTTATTGGCTCAAGTCCCACTTGACCAACAGCAGCGCCTGGCCAGACAATTATGGATTAGTACCATTTGTTTTTGGTTGGCTAAGTGACTGGTCGGACTCTGGAACGTCACGGTCACATGGTCATGGGCGAATCATGTGGATGATGATGATGCTAATGTCGATGCTATGGCATTATATGGCACCGATTTTCATTGCCTTTGGTTCAGATTCTCTCTATTACCTAAACGTATCGGATTACCATGCGGGCAAATCAAACCCAAACCTACGACGAGACCGAAACCCAAGCCACCTCCTGACCAGTTCAGCCCACGCACGTCGCTTGTCAACGCCAGCCCCGTGCAGGTCCTTTGGGGAAATTTGTCAGAGCATCAGTAGCGTTAAGGTGCCAATTAAGGGCTTTTTAGTATCAATTACAAAATCGCACGTTTCCACACCTTTATCAAGCAAGAAGATGTGAGTCCATGTGTGTGTGTATGTGTGTGGTTGGGTACGTATGAGTGCTTATGTATGTGCATATGTACGGGGTTGGAGCCCTCCTCTTGTATTACGTGGTCGCTGTGACATGCTGGTCAGCATTCGGTTGGGGTTGGCGCTGTGGTTCTGGGGCATCTTTTGTGAAATTGTTTTCTGTCATTGTTTTTATTCTTGCTCCCTTCTGTTTTGTCCTCTTTTGACACTCCGCATTTGACAGCGTCATTTTGCCAGTGATTTATTGTCTCGATGCCGATAAGTAGGGTTTGCCATTAAAGTAGTTAGATTCCGGGAACCATAATCGAGAGATAACATTACCCATGATTTTGATTTTATTCCATGGGAGTGTTTAACTCAAACGAACTGTGGGTTTCTAATAAGACAATTAACAGCTTTTAAATATAATTGTTAGTTAATGCTAAGAAATGGACATAGTATAATCAATAGAAGGAAAGTATCTTACATATAATTTTATAGGAAAACATTTATAAGCCCTGCAAGAGCTTTATTTATAATTGTTGACAACACGTTTTCACGGAGCATTTATATAAAAATAATTATAGGATTGGCTCGATTTCCGATGAAAGAAAAATAGGTTCAAGGCAATCCTAAAACCCATTGACGATAAAGTGGGAAGTACAGGAATAACAATGACGGATCTCTTCAGAAACCTTCTATAGAAACACATTTAAAATATAAATTAGAAAAATTCGAGATGTGCACATCTTTATTAAGGCTTTTATTAAACCTCATTCAACTCTTGCTTGTATATAATAAATTTTCAAGTTTAATAGATGTCCCGACAGCGTGTGTAGTTCTGTCTCTGACATAGGTAATTCGCCTTTTGAGTGCAGATCCAGTTGTTCATTTGGAAGGATCCAGAATCCGAATCCTTGCTCCATAAATGGACACATTGCTCAATGCCAGGAAGGTCGGGCTGATAAATAGACCAAGATGTAAATGGCAATGGCAATCCGTTTGTTATAGACATGAATTTATGATTTGTAACAAGATCGTTGCCTGATATCCAAATATTATCATTTTTATCATAGCCCTCTTTCATTAGATAGTTTGAAATAGCATTCATCTCTTCAGCCGATTCAATTAGGGCCAAATCTCCGCCAAATTTACGGCAAATGTGCACTGATTCGAACCAGCTAACCTTTTCCGATTTATCAATGAAGTAGTACTTCTCACCGATCCTGATGTACTTCTGAGCCTCGGCGTTCTCACAGGCAACTAATTACTTGGAAAAATAAGCATTAAGTCTCTTACGAACTTAATATATTACCTTCAATATTATTTTTCTTGGGAAAGTTGAAGTCATATGCCAGAGCACTGCACAGGCAGACTGCAAGAGCCGAGTATACAAAATATCTCATTGTAGAACGCTTATTGAGTCACGAGCACACTTTACCAATAAAGTAGAGAAGCCAGTGGGTTTTTATAGCGACTCAAAGGAATTGCAAATATGTATTCAAAATAACATGTACCAAGTCTTAAGTTCAATGTCTTTATTGACTCTGTGCTTTCTTATCTTATCGATAAGAATGTAATTTAAGAAAGACATTGCATTTAAGGCATGTTTAAAAAAAGTTGTGATTAAAATTCATGAGCAAATGTTTCAAAGATTATAAAATAGTCCAGATACCATATTTTATTTATTAAAACGAAGTGTACCGTATGTGATATGTATATGATATATAGTATATGTTGAATTTGTTATATTTGGTATATTTTCTACCAGGAGTCTCTGCAGCGCGTATAGTTCTGCCTCTGGCACAGGAAACTCGCCTTCTCAGTGCACACCCAGTTGTTCATTCGGAAGGCTGAGTCTCTAAACCACAAGTGCACACAGTGCTCAACACCAGGATAGTCGGGCTGGCCAACCGACCAAGATGTATAAGACAATGGCAATCCGTTTGCTAAAGACGTGAACTGATGATTTGTGATAAGATCGTTGCCCGATATCCAGTACCAGCCATTTATGTCCCGACTAGCAAGATACTTTGAAATATTATTCATCTCATCAGCTGATTCAATCAAGGCCAGATCTCCACCATAGCGACGGCATATGTGTGCAGCTTCGAACCAGTTTACCTTTGATCTCTCAATAAAGTAGTACTTCTCACCAATCCTGATGTACTTGCGAGTCTCAGCACTATCACATTTCACTGTTTGGTTGAAAATTGTACATCAGCTAATAAAATAGTTTTACAAGTGCTTTGATATATTACCGTCAACAGTAGGTTTGCTTGGATAGTTGAAGTCATAAGCTAGTGTACCGTAAATACAGACTGCAATAACAATAGCTAGAGAATACCTCATTCCGGAACTCTGATAAAGCGATGGCAGAAGATAAATAAATTTTGGCAGCCTCCCCTTCGATCTGAGTGTTTTTATAGCAAAATTAAGTATTTACCTTTATATACATTTATGTATTTGTACCTATTATATGTACATATAAAGAGTTTACGAGCAGCTATATATAGCGCATTCGCAACTTCATGCATTTCTTATCTTATCTTTTGTATTTGCCTGAACCACTTTGAGATCGCTTTAAGTAAACTTATTTCTTTTTATACTCTGAACCCATTGAAAATGGGTACAAAGGGTATAATGTATTTGTGCAAATGTATGTAACAGGCAGAACGAAGCATCTCCAACCCCATAAAGCATATATATTCTCGATCAGCATCAACAGCCGAGTCGATCTAGCCATGTCCCTCTGTCTGTGTTTAGGTCCTCGTAGTGCCTGCATAGATCGAGTTTGTTTTCGATAATCGATAACCTACTCCGATTCCAAGCAATCGATAAAAATTGATATCGGCCTCCTGTTTTTTGAACAAATTGGGTAAATATTAAGAGCTAGAGTTACCAAACTCGATATGTTGTTTGTACAATATTATTTATATATCAAGTATATTACCTCCCCGCTACCACCTTAGAACTATTAATCAAGTTAATTAATTACCAAATATTCTACAATACAATAAGATATACTTTAGAAAATTTGATTAAGATCGGCTAAGAAACACACAATAGTTGACTGCCCACGCGTTCAGCGTTCAGGGTATTCCCTAGTCGGGAGCTCTCAACTAGAACCTCTTACTTGTTAAATAATCTCGAAACACAAATTTTTCTGTGAGCTACTTTTTTCAAGAAATACAAGCTTTGAACAAATGGGATTGTGTTTTTATGAAGTTTTATTTTTCTTTAATCAATTTCCCCAAGTTAAACTTGTTTACATTATGATAACATTACATATATTATATATTACCTTTAGATTATTTTGCATTTCATATAAATCTGAGGCAATCAGAAAACAATTTTTCCAGTTGGCATCGCACGGCTTTAGATGCCATACAATCATTTAGTACATCTAGATTTTCTCTGTAGTCTTAAAAAATGTATAGCTCCCATCAGCAGCTTTAGTCACACTTTCACACATATGCACTATGTCTGCGGCTTGCGCCTCTTTGAGATCCTTCACAGCTTCAACTTTAGCGACAGCAGCAACATCACGTCATCCACCGTCAGTTGGTTTCGTGTAATCCACACCCAAAATCCACGGCAGCGTGTCTAAAGTTACACCCAATTTCGACTCGTATTACAAATTAAAATGTGCCGCAGCCCACACGGACGCACACAAACACAGAACCACTTATAGACATATATATATACATATATACCATTTCATACCAACACAGGGATCTGCATGGAAGCATTTTAAACTGATTAGCTGGCACCTAGCTCCGTTTCCTCTGCTTTTCCCTTGCCCTTACTTTTCCCTTCAGCCACATAGCCATGCCCATTCCCTTTCACTTTCTGTTGTTCGACTACTGCGGCTGCCACGGGTCAATGAGATGCTAAGCATATGACAGGCACTGAAAGGGTGTCGCACAACCTTTAAAAGATTGTTCAATTTTTAAGCAGGCCAGGCAAGGATTTACAGGAATTTGTTAGCTGTTGCTTTGTGGCTTTGACAATTCAAGGGATTGATGGATCTTACTTTTGTTGCGAGCGGGCAGCCGTTAGACTCACAGTTCACTGAGCATATCCTGCCATCGAGCCATTGATTTATTTGCTCGCATTTGTAATTTAGTTTTTTAAAGTTGTACGTTCCTCCCAAAACTGTCAACAGCTGAGTCTCAAAACGGTCTGCCATGCATCATGATGCTGCTTATGATTAATCGCTGGTAATTATGTTGATTAATTGCCTTATTAGAGGAGCTAGTTTTTGCTTTTTGGCGTTGTGCTGCGTGAGAAGCGAGCATTGGCCGTAGATCATGTTTTTAGGAGCGTGCTGTGATTTAGTGAGTTTTTGGAGCCCTGTGTTTTATGGGGGGAAGAATGCTTTAAAATAGTCACGTTGCCCCCACTCTGCGCCTTAAGTCATTCTTTAATTACCAGAAAGCCATTTGGTACAAATGTTTTCCTTTGTTCGCTTGTCCGCATGGCAAACAAAAAAGCAGCTCCTGCTCCTGCTCCAGCTCCTGGTCCGGCTGCTGCTCCTGGTCAAGCCATAATATTTCATTACATGCTGCGCTTTGCTTATTTTTTGAGTTTTTTTTTTTTTTTACTTTGCCATTTCGACAGGCACTTAAAATTAAGCGTGCCCAAATCCCCAAAGACCGCAAGCCCAACATAAACAAACTAACCGAATGAATGCAACTGTGAATGCTGCTCAACATCCGCCGGGAATACGACTGGGTAAGCACTGGGTGGCTGAGATGGGGCAGGGGCAGTAGCAGGGGCTGGCTGGCTGGTAACCGCAATCATAAAAATAATAACCACATTATTGTGTTTAATAATGAAAAATATCATTTTCGGCATAACTTTTGGCTTTTGTTTGTGCAGCAGCCACCCCCAAGTAAAACGCCCGCATTTTGGTTGGCCGTTGCCGTTGAGCCGAGCAACCCTTAAATTCGCTTAAATATTAACCGTTGGAACATATTTTCTAAATTATGTTCATTTACTTGCTGGTTGTTCTTGCGGGGGAGTCTTCGCATTGAGTGCCTTTTGCTTAATTTGCGGGCGCCGGCAGCCATCAAAAGGGGTGTGTTTCAGCGTCTTGAGTGCGTGCCAGGAGTGCTCGGAGAACTGGTATGGCAGCCGGTGGGCCACCCTCTGGCTGACTTTGTTGTTTTATTGGCATGTTGACTTTTGAAATTAGTTTTTAATATGCGCAAATACTTTGCATATTTGGCGCAAGTGCTCGACACCGACAACACACAAAGCGGACGAACAACAATTGCGCCATATGCCCTTATCGGCATAAAAACGTAAATATTTGTAAACAAACTGAAATGCAATCCACAAACCCCTCCACGAATAGTAAAAAAAAAACAAAAACAGAAAAATCTCTGCATATTGACATCAATTAAAGTGCACCAAGTCGACACTCGGACAAACAACATAATTCACAACAAATGTGTGTTGAGAGTCTCTCAACTCGTCCTGGCAACAGCAACTATTCATTAGCTACCCCCGCGGGCTGTAAAAAGGTTCGAAATGCGGCAACAGCAGCCGCAGCATCCCAGTCGGAGGTCCGGGCCTTACCCTTGTTTCCGCAGTGATCCTGAGGCGACAAGCGGCGGCTTTTGCGTGCGTTGAATATCGCCTGGGGCTGGTTTCTTGGGCGGGCCGTCGAGGTCAACTGAAATAGTTCTATAATGAACAAAAACACATTGTAAATTGTTCTGCTTGCATTGTAAATGGGCACAAGTGTGCTACGAGACCCTCTAAATGGGTTACACTGAGCGAAATTCTTCCTAATTAAGTAATAGAAAAGTTTAGCTATTCATTAAGAATTTATAAATGTTATCAAATATTATTGTTAATGCACAATGTGCATCGGCATTTATTATAAACTCTTTCAAGCTTCATGGTAAAATCTTTTATGTTATTTCTAGTCTTTTCAGCTGCTGTTTTTTTTCCTAGTGTAGCCCCATTTGGACATGCAAACAAAATGGAGCCGGGACTGTCTTGCATTGCTGAAAGTGTATCCTTGTCTAATGTAAAGGGCAAATTAGCAAAAACCAACCCAGCAATTTAAAATAAAATGAGCCTGGCAATGTCCTTAACTGCGCTGCCTTTTACTCTGCTACAAACTTGTCCCCAGACAATTCAATTTCACTGCCACAGCCAAAGGACGTCTGGGGTACACAGGCATACACACACATATACGAGTGCTCGGAAATGCAGGAAAATGCAAACGGTTCTGGGCTTGCCACGCACAAATCACGGCGCCTCTCCGGCCTCGCCCTGCCCTCGTTCACCCGACTACGACGTCGACATGCAAAACTGCCGCCACAGCTAATTTAATAATTTATCATTTTGCTGCAGGGCAACAACAAAAGATTATTTAAATTCGCGTATTACACAACCGGGTAGATCGGATCGATTTGAAACCAGTCGAGTTGAGGTTCCTCTTCGTGTCTGGGTCGGGGGTTGTACAGGGCAATAAACGACGTGTTGGCCCGCTGGCAATGCAGGGCAATAATTTAAAAATTTCCACACCCCAGAAGTGACGGTGGGCTGGAGCTAGAAGGGGTGCATCATTTGCACAATTATGTATTTCAAATTAAATGATGTGGCAGGATTCAAATTTTTCACAAAATCTTCACTATTCTAATTGGCGTATCTAATGGCGAATGCAGCGAATTGTAAACTATATAGGTTGACAGTTCCCGAGAGCGAGTAACCCTTTAAGCCCACTTGAAACAAATTTGTTTACGCACAGTTGTGAAATATTTTGATTTATATAGACAGGCAGACACTCGAAGGAGCCCTCGCATGGCACAACACATACATGCATGTATTTGTAATCCTTTCATGCCCAATTCAATTGTTCGATTTGACAAATTGATTTTCACTTTAACCGGTTCGCTCTGATTGCTTTGGCTTTCATTTTGTTTGCTTTGGGAATTGACAATTTTCTCATTTTTTCCTCGATTTTTGTTGTTGTTTCTATTGTTGTTGTTGAGTCTATTTCGCATTTGGCCACACACGCGTAAATATTTATTTAGTTCTGGACACTGGAAAATCTCGTCACGCTTTTGGCCGCATTGTCGCCCACCATTTAAATGCACGCAAATTGCTGCTTGGTTTTGGTCTTGGCCAAGTGCCCTTCCAGCCCGTCTCGATTACGAGATGCTAACAGGGCCGTCAGATGTTGTTGAAATTTATGTGCCATTGGGCAAAGCTGTAACCAAAAAATTAATTGCTTTTGCAAATAGAGTCCGCTGCAGTTTGTGGCAACACCGAAAAGTCTGCCCCGCATAGTTGACAACTTGGCCTTTTGTTATGGCCATGTAATGGTTGTTCTTGCCTCTTCGTTGGTCTACAAATAAATGCACTGAACTTTCAAAACGGCAGGTTCAAAAGTATTTCTATATAAGCATAAGCTTTAGTTGTTCACAAAATTTTATCAATCATGATTTGTAGATATAAAAAGTAATAGTTATAGCTTGAGGAAAACTCGTAAATCAATTGTTTTCATTAATGAATGAGTTAGTCAACTGCATTCGACTAGGAGATACCCCTCCTTATGTCAAATATGTGTTTTTACTTGAGCTGAGTTGATATCTGCGAGCACTTTCTAAGCTTTGCTCGCTTACAGTTAAGCCCACGGATTTCTCTCAGTGCAGTAATTTGGCTAGTCATATTTTTTACGCTAGAGCATACTAAGCCCGCCATTGTTTTCCAACTAAACGAGGCAATTGCTGGTTGGCTCTGTGCCCCCCACCAACTCGAGTATCCATTTTGAGCTCCTGTTTCCATTCTCGGCTTCCTACCTCTAGGAGGCTAGCGAATATAAATTGCGGCTTTATCAAAGCGCACGTCAAATCTCGTTTAAATTAATGAGTTTGAGCGTTGTTTTTTAGCGTGTTGCCAACGTTGCCTCTGCATAGTTTCAAATTCTGTTTATTTATGCGTCATAAATTGCCTGAAAAAAAACCTTACAACGCGGCCGGAAGTGGAGAAGCAGCAGCCAGCAGTCAGTCAGCCAGGACAGAACGGAAGCAACGCCGCCAGGCGCAGGCACTAAAATTATGAAACATTGTTTGCCACTTTGCGCTGAAGGCTGATATCGATTATGGGGACAACGAGGACTGCCAAGTGGCAAGAGGCAAGCGGCAAGCGCCGGGTGTCAAGTGTGAAATGAGAAGGCGTTAAGTAGTCATAAGCTTGGGCCAAACCTGACGCACTTGAGCAGCCACCCCAGTCCTAGCTCCAGACGCGCCATTGGCCCACTTCGACTCGAGTTAATTAAAATGTTTATCGTGGCGAAGTGTTGATGCTGGCAATACCAACAACAGGCTCAAGTCGATCCGGTTCCAAAGTTATTAAACTTATTGTGGCGTGTAATTAGCTGACGAGCTGTCAACAATATAAGCGCCAGCCAAGGCTCCAACGTGCCGCATGCCTCCGGCCAGGGAATGGATCATTTTACAGCGCGTTTGGTTTGTTTGCACGCCAAATTGTCGGCTGATAAATCAATCGTCGCTGTTGGGTGTTGGTGGATGGTATGTAGTTGGTGGGCCATTATAAGCGAAATCCTTGCCAGTTGTTTATTTAATTGACTTGTGAGCATCGTTCTATCCCAGTTGCCCGCTGTCCCCGCCGGCCCATAACAAATTTTCATAATTTGCCGTGCCGTGTGTAAATTGCGGTTCCTATTACAGACGCGCCCGCCCAGCTACGGATTGCGATTAGGATGCGGCGTAGCAAATCGCGACACAATTATGTCACACAGTTCCTGTTGGCGGCTGCTTTTAACAGGCAACCCAAGCGCCTCGAGTTACATTCATTTTTCATGCTCTGTCGTATTCTAAAACCTTATTTACGCAAGCGATTGCGGCCTTTTAACATGTAAATATGTATAAGAAACCATAAATACACAAGAACAAGATCAAGAATCAATATGAAGGTAACGGCTAGTTGACCCTGCGAATCCAGCCGATTTGCAGATAAAGTTCTTAACAATTTTAAAACTTTAAACACATGTCCTGTTTATATAAATATTCGAAATTCTTTGCCCAGGTCTGAGTTGCCCAAACATAACTTCTCATAGAGTATTTTGGTTGTTTGATATTCTAACAAAACAGTTTTTGTGTTTTTTCTTATTGTCAATATACATATTTTAACTGCTATGAGGCAGACTTTTTCAAGCCATACTAAAAATATCCCATACAATTGTACTATTAACAAATTCAATGCATAACTATCTGTATTTAGTTTCTAATTACAGATCTCGAGTCGTCTAAACAGTTAATTAAGAGTTTGAACAGCGAACATTTATATCGTAAGTTATATGTATGTAAGTATGCACTTGCCTTAAAGTTTCCATAAATCTATGACTAGGCGAAAGACTGGCTTTTGCAAATACATATCAATTAAAATCAAAAGAAGTAGAGAGCGAGTTTTAAGAAGAGCAAAGAGACAGAGAGAGAATAAGATAAAAAATGCTTGAGGCAGTGGAAGAGAAATAGAGAGAGAGCAAGAGATGTTGTTAAAAAAGACATACATTTTATTAGATTGCCAACAGAGTTAATAAAGTACCTATTATTGAAGATTGTTAGATTCTTAGATATTTGATAATATGGTTTATTTAATTTACGCTTTTCTTAATAGAAAATAACATTCACGTAAACATGCAGACATAGAGATACATATACATATACGTACAAGCATACCTTGTGTCGGTTTTCCTAGAACTATTAAACTGTCTCCGCTTGCAATCAATTAAATATTATATTATTTCTTGCGATTGTATTGCAATTTCTTGGATTCAAAGCGAACAATTAAATATATAAAGAGCTTAGCCTCCTCTATGGATTATTTTCATTTCAGATCCTATTGCATCGTCCGACTCAGCTGCCGCATGCAATTGTTTTGCCATTAATTAATTAAGTTGACTACTTTGGAAAAAGTTTGCAGCCTTAATTGAAAAATGAGCCTAAGCTGCTAATTAGCATATTGCTTGCGAGCTAGGTCGAGGGAGGATCTGAGTGCTAACAGACCTCTGACTCTCTCTCTCTCTCTCTCTTTCTCTCTCTCTTATTTGCAATTAGTAGCATAAATGAATCAATTACTCATACTTGAGGCGTGAAACGAAAAGTTTGCTCACCCAAAAACTTTTGCGTCAGCCTTAGTCCTGCGAGTCCAATGTCCTTGAAGTGACCGCTACTGCAACTCTAATTGGGCTCAAACACACATGAGCTGGCGACCTGCCCAGTGGACACTTGGACAGTTGAACAGTTGTAAAGCCTTTTTTGGAGGCCGCAGCCATGCGTCAAATGGCAAATTGTTTTATTACAGTTTGCAGCAACTTTGTTGTTGTTGTTGTTGTTGTTGTTGTTGTTGTTGCTGTGCTTTTTTATTGCACACCCACCCAGCGGCACACACTCAATTAAAACTCAAGACCCTTCATAATGCATGCGCCTTTTAGTCTTGATGTTTTAACCTTTTCTTTTTTTTCCAGCTGCCGCTTGCCAGAAAAAAAGGATTATTTTGATTTTTTTCGGCACATTTCGCCATGTTTTTCGGGCCAACTGGGGAGAGTTGGGGGACATCGTCTAAAAGTGTGTAAAGTTTAAAGAGCCTTAAGGGATTATGCGCGCAAATGTGTTGAAATTCGGGTTCTAATGAAAGAGAAGGAATGCGGCAAAAAGGACGAATGTTTTGTGCAGTGGTTTATGGGTATTTATAGATAAGAAGGTAGCTGGGAGCATGTTAAAGCCCAAACTCAGCGCCTCCCTATTGACTGACCACTTATTAGTTCCCGGTTTACTGTATTCTGTGTCCTGTGTCCTGTGTCCAGTGTGCCGTGTCCTGTACGCCAGCTGCGACAGGGATAAGTGGGCATAAGCCACAAGGAAAGTCTGCCTTTTACTTTACTTTGCCGTTGAGTAACATTTTTAAATTCGTTTAAGTGGGCGCCTTAGGACCTTCAGGGACGGACGGCATACAACAACTAATTTTCGTTTAAGAATTTTGTAATTTCAGTGTAATTACATTTATTTGTTTGCTCAGCATTGACTCGCTGACATTTTTGCACCCTTTGAAGTTTGTTTGCCCAATACTAAAATCTGTCAACCTCCTCCATTCAAGTGGCAGCTCAAGTGGCTGCCTCGACCTTTGTTTGCTTACGTCTCTGGCGCGTGCTCAAATATTGTTGTTTATGCAGCTTGGCACGGACATGAGCTGGCAGTAAAATAATAATGTCAGCTCTAGATCATATGCTCACATATAATCAATATACATATCTGGGATTACTTGTGATCATTGCTCGTTTTCATAGTCTTCGCTGTCAGACGCAACCCAATACATATATGCTGACCATTTTGCCAAGTTTAACTAAAGGAATCTAATCTTTAAAATATGCTACAAAGCACTTGACACACGAATTTCCTTAGGGCTTTGAGCTATACTCAGATCTCGCATCACCCATTACAGGCAACAACAATAGCAAGACAGCAAAAACAAAAGGCAATCAAAAAAGGACACACTGGGCCAACACCAAGCAGAGAAAGAAAATAAAAAAGGAAGCATTGGAAAAAAAAGTTGCAGCTAAGTTTCCAGTTTTTATTGTACTTCCTTGCGCCGTGTTGAGGGTAAATTATACTACGTGAGTGCACATGGTGTATTTCCCAAACTCTACTTAGTCCTCATCAGAAGTGGCTGCCTTGGTGGTGCGTTACCAGAATCAGATATAAAATACATTTAAAAAAGTAAACTCGTAGGTATTAAAAAGCAGAAAGACAAAGCCAAGTGTAACTAAGTAGAATGGGGCCAGGGATGTGGGCAAAGAGAAGCTGACAGGGCTCTAAGTAGACAAAATCGACAAATGCAACTGACTCTGTGGCAAGTGGCTTACAGCTGATGCCTTCCGTTCGCATCGCCCTGCCCCGCCTTGACTATGTTAATTTGGTTGCTACACAAACGAGATTGATTTCGGCATCCGCACACTTGACTTGAGTCGATTTAAAATTTTGCACCACAACAGCATGAAATATTCAAATGGCATTCAGTCGCACACAGTTCGATTTGTTTCGAGTGGCTCAAACAACTCGCAAGCATCGACAGCTTCAGCTTCGGCATCAGCATCGAAAGTATCTGAAGCATCGATAGCATCGACAGGAGCCGCATCTGTTGGCCTTAAGTGCGGTTGCAAATGTCAATTGGCCGTTTGGCCAAGAGCGAACCGGTAACAGGCTGCATTTTAATTTTCTTTTGCCCTGGCAACGGGCTGGCTTTCGAATCTCCTGGCTGGGCGTCCGATGGGAGCTTCTGAGAGATTGGCAAACGGCAAACGGCATCGATCTCGTTTTCTTATTTACATTAAAAGCTGTTTGCATTCACTTAAAAGGATAAGCAATGTCCTTTTAATGGGTTTCAAATTGAATAAAGGATTAAGTTGTTAGTTTAAAATTGAATTGCGTGCGCTCGAGTGAAAGGCTAGAGCTAAAGTCTTACCTATTGCCTGTCCCATGCTGGGCCCAAAGTAAGGGTTACATTTGCCACGCTGACAATTTCACGCCGCACACGGCAAATTCTCGGTCGTAACTGCGTTTAACGACTGCATGAAAAACCAATAGACGTGATGACCAAAAACCCATGTACTAATTAGCAACGGCTTGCACATTACCAGCACCAGGATAATAGTCCTGGCAACGTTACGCACTCGCAAACTACACGAAGTGCAGCCATAATTCTAGGGGTTGCCAGCTAGCAGCCAACGCCAATTATTTGGCAATTTTGTCAAATCAAATGGATGCGCTGAATTGTCATAACGACCACATGCGAGGATTTTATTTGCAAAGTCGCAGGTGCTGCGTCCTTTTGCTCATTTCCTGTCAGCGTAAAGATTTAACGAGCACATTAACTGAGCATGCGAAAAAAGCAGCAGCAGCAGCAGCAGCTCGCGGCTTGATAAATCAAAATTATTTGACTGGAAAATGGATACATCAATATAGATACATAGATACACCAAAAGAAAAATACTAGTATAAAGAAGATTTAACTTGTATGCTAAGTCCAAAGTTGTTTAAAATGAAGAAAATAATAGGAAATCAATATAGATATATACGTACACTAAAAGAAAAGTACTTGTATATTTAGGCTAAAATTTGTATATTAAGCTTAAACATTCCCAAAATGTTAGATCTTTTGCTTTATATAGACTACAAATATTAAGATCTTTTGTTTTATGTAAACAAAAACAAAATACATTATTTTTCCTTATAACTTTTCCACGTGTGAAAATGTCTTATATAAAGTATTTAACATTTTGAATACAGATAAATTATTTATGCCCTAAATATGTTAAGTAGTAAAATGGCAACCAAGCTTGACTACTTATACATAATATCAACATTTCAAGTGATTTTTTTTCCCCAGTGTATGGTTAAGAGTGCGCATATTGTTAAGTGATATAAAGAGCGCTGCGCTCTAAGTATACCGCATGCTGTGTTGGTAGCTGATAATTAAGTAGTAGCCTTTTGGGCTGCTCATTTTAAAAGTGCCAAGTAAAGGCCACCCTGAGCTTAGTTGTTGTCTGGTTTATATGAAAACAAATTTGCTCATTACGCGCAGGACACGAAACCAAAGACATTTGCAACTGTCTTGAGTGCCACTTGCTGAACAAATGCCTATTTATTTGCGTCTAGCTGCTTAGTTTATTTGAAGTGCTCGACTAGGTAAACAGCTACAAGGCAGGACAGATGTTAGGAGGATGAAGTGGAGGAAGAGCAGGAGTAGGAGCGGCCACAGCTCTTTGTCTGTCTAGCATTTGTTTGCGGGATTGAACTAGTTCTGTGCCAGTCCCCTGGGTGCTCGTGTGTGATTGAGAAAAATCTAGCGCAACAAATGAAACCGAGACATGAAAGGTGCAATCGCTAAGCGTCATTGAGATCCAGGGGCTGGGCGGTGGGAGGTTTTGGGCAAGCGGACATGATGCTGTTGTTAGTCAGTAATTGTGTAGCATGGCCAGGCAGTAATGAGTTGGTTTTGGGACTATAATGAATAAATAGGCTACATCCATAGCTAGCTGAACCCTTGATGATGTCTTTGCCAAATGTAGCATAAACTTTCAGATTGACTCGGAGCAGAAGAGCAGCTGCTGTTGGTACGGTTCCCTGTGCTTGCAACCAATTCGTATTCTCACTCGGAAGCAGCTACCAGCAAATACATTTGTAAACGTCTTCAAAGCCAAATTGAGGAAGAACGCCTGTAGTCCTTGCCTTAACTCTTGGCTCAGCCACCTCTTGCCCATCTTTCGCGTTATAATTGCTCGAAATGGCTTCACTTATAATTACAGTAGTTTGTTTGCTGTCTGCTCTTGCAGTTTGTTTTTGTTTTTGTTAGCCAAAAACTTTCAGCTGAAAATTCAACAAACGACAAAGGATGAAGAGGTGGGTAGGGGGCAGACAGTCGCTGTCTGGTTGCCTTTAATTATGGCTGCCTTTGTTTTGATTTGCGTGTAATGTCGGCTTAAATATGAGACACTCATAAGCGGATTTACAGCAAGGGGTAGCAATGACATAAACAATCTACCCACACTCTCAGACACAACCACTCGAATGCTGATAGTTTTATGTTTGTAGCTGACAACGCTGTTAACGGGTGACCCACGAGGGAGGTGGGGGGTTCAGATACGGCAGCAACACTTTTCCAAATTTGCGAACAATGTCTGGCCGCGTGCCACGTTGTGCTCCAAGCAACAACAAGAGTAACTGTAACTGATTTGCCAGCGGCGCGCATCTAAGTATGCTTCAACAGCAAGCCGCTCCCAATTGACCGCCGCCCGCCGCCAGCGCACGCCCACAGTATAAACAACTCAATTTGAATGCATTTAACCGCGTAATTGAGGCACGTGTTGGACGTTACGCGTGCGCTATTTGTGGCTAAAGCAACCCGGGGCTGCCTTTCGCTGCTGCCAGCGCTCACTCCACCCAACCCTCGCCGCTAAGCACGCCAAATTGCAAACCAATTGGCATGCAACTGGTCTGGTAATGTGGCTCGAATGCCTTTCAGCCTGGCCGTGTGCTACCCCGCGCTGCACTGAAATTAGTGCGTAAATGTTTTCTCACCAAATAAAAAGGCACAGCTCCCATTGTCGAAGCGCGGTTTGGCTTTGTGCCCCATTTCGTTGCGCTTGCCGGAGAATTAACTGCGAATTATTTGGGCAGATGACGAGACACGGACACGCGTTTAATTTACGTTGAATTCGCAATGCTTTTCTCGGCGCCTTGTTGGGCCTGCCACTTGACAGGTAGCTGGGCGTGGCACTAGATGAGCTTAGCTAAACGATGATGAATTACGAGTTGGTGTAAAGCGTTTGCTTGGCCTCGTGCCGCTTAACCAAAAAAGTTAATGGGGCCATTAGCCCCTATAATATTTAAAACTTATATAACTATCTCTCTTATTAAGTCCCCATACATTCTTTCGCTCTTTCTCTCGGTTAATCGACCATTAAAATATTAAATGTAATTTACAACACAAAGGTCGTTTACAGTTTTATTGCCCATTTCAAATACTAATAGCAATTGTGTGGCAGCAACAACATTATTGCTCCACTAAATTTCGTGCCAACAATGAAAAAAGTGTTACTTCGAAGTTCTTTGCAAGCTTCAATTCTACATGAGCACAAATTGCAATTTAATCCACAGATGTCAGCATTGCGTTCGCTGCCTGACACAGTTTTGGTCCTGGCCATAGCCCTTTTTCTTATCACACAGCCCCGTGAATGCACGTGCCGAGCGCAACCCCTCAGACTCAGCCCTAGTCTCAGTCTCGTCCTCATTCAGCAAGCTGGCTGCTGAGCGTCCCACGCGCGTGTCAAGTTGAAAAATGGTATTAAAGTCACATTGACAATCATCAAAATGTGATTCGCTTGCAAACAACAATGGCAACTATGCCACCCCGGTAGCTCCGTGGCGGCGCTTGACTCAAGACACATGTGGCAGGCGGCCCGCTCCCCGGTGACACTTTAGCGTGTAGCCTACCCTCATACTCCTGCTCTTCATCAAATGCGCTGGGCAAATCTGTCATATAGCCTGGCCAAAGTGCCTCTTGGGAGCTTGTTTATGTCAAGCTCTGGTCATAATTTATATGGGCGCACATATGTAAGCATTTGGTTGTGCGTTAGGGCGTATGGGCGTGGCACGCCAGTTAAATTTTAATTGCCGCGAAAGTCGCTGTCAGCCACAAATAGCGAACTAAATGAACTAAACTAAGACTTGAGTTGATCTACCACTCCCAATTAGACATTCCTCTTGCCGCTAGGCAACCAAGCGAGATTCACTCCATTGCTCCATTCTGGTTTATCTGCCCGCCGTCAGCGTCTCCGGCGTGCACTCAGACGCGAAATTGTCGTCAGCGTTGCCGAGCTCCTCCCAGTCGCAGCGCGCCAATCCAAATTCAATTAAACAAACACAATAAGTTTCGATAAAGCTGCGCTGATAAGCACAGCAAACTAAATATACGCATAAAATTTACTAGATTCAAAGAGAGGGGAGAGCGCCAAAGGGATGAGAGGGCATGCCTGGGCTTGGGTGTGACAAAACACGCATGAGGGGCGGACTGCAGAAAAGTCAATGGTGCAGATTAAGTGTTGCTCATGCTGCCAACACACACAACACACACACATACACTCAGAATGAAGTATGCGTAATCTGCAGCAATTCAGGCGCAAAAAAAGGTTCTCGTAAAATACGTAAACAAAGCAACGAAAAATGTATATATATAATATGAAGGAAACAAATTGGATTCCAAAACAAGTCCTATAAAATAAAATTCAAAGTAGTTTAGGCAAAAGACCCAAAACACTCAGGGAGAGAGCGAGAGAGAGAGAAAGAGAGATAAAAGGAGAGGAAGAGAAAGGGAGAGCGAGAAACAGAGACAAGCTCGAGCAAAACAACTTAATTGCGTGAGTGTCGCGTTTTGATTCTGCAATGAGTTTCGCCGGAGCCAAGTGAAGTGTTTCCGGAAGGGGCAACTGTCTGGCTGCCAGCTCTTTCCATAGTCGTAGTTGTTGTTGTGGCTGTTGGTGGTGCAAAATGCTTAAAATGAGATTTGCTTTATTATGGCGCTTATTGGAAAGCAATTGTCTTGGATTTGCATTTGGGCGTTCGCCGTCCAGAACCAGGGCTAGCCTAAGAGTAAATATAAGGGGCACGCTAAGTGGGCAGGCGTCTCGTTAATTTATCGTTTCACTGATTTGTCTATGGGTGAGGAGATGTTTTTTGGGCGTGAATGCGACACATTACAATAAATTGGGTTATTCTAGGGAGTTTGAAGGGTAATTGTAATGATCAGAAATTAAAAGTCGACTAAGAGTAATAAAAGGAGTAAAAACATAGATTGAATATTTAAAATGATTTCAAGATCTTTAAGCCAGATTAAAGTCATAGAATTTCAAGGATTTACCTTTAAGCTGATTTTCTCACTTACTAGATTAAAATCTTATACGTTTAAGGACTTATCTATGTTTTAATGAAACTGTCTGGTTCTGAAGGAATATCTTCAAAAAATAACAGAATGGGAAAAGTTATATTATTTGAGGCCATAAACTAACGAAATTCCAATTCACTTTTTACTGGGCAGAAGGATAAACCAGACTCTAGTCGCACCATAAATTTGTGCTCCAACATTTGCATTTAATTGTATGCAAATTGTGCTCGTTTGTGCGCATTCGCATTTTAGAGAATTTAGTGCGAAATACGCTAGGATGTCTGCAACTGAATAATTTAGTGGCTTACATTTACAGAAATTAACGCATACATATATACACGTAGACATCCACCCACGCACACACACTCACATGGCTCATGCATAATATGCATATGTGGGTGTGCATCAAATAGGATTTCGGCGACTAATTGCAAAGTACTTAAGCAAAGCTTAAAACAAATGTAAAAGCAAATTTTTAATAAATTATTTATGCAAATGTGCCTTAGCGGAAGGAAAAAAGTTAGGCACATCCTTCCTTCGGATACGGGCGAGCAGTCGCCGGCCGCAAATGCAATCAAATGTGCGAAATTTTTACAGCCAATGCACGCTGAATACGCGGCGCGTGTCGCGTGGCTTTTCACACAGAGCTCAGCGTACTGGGCGCGGTGGCGTAATAGATATTAAAGGATTTCCGCCGTGACTCCGTTTGTTTTGTTTGTTTGTCTGCCGTGGCTGTCAACGGCACTCGTAGTCAATCCGCATCCGCCTGGCCGTCCGGCTCAGTGGCTGCTCCTGGAGCTGGCCATGCATGGACTTCTGTTTGAATTATGCTGGCCACCAAAAACGGGCACAATACTAAGAAGCGCTGCTCGGGCCCGGCTGTCAGGGTGTAGTTATTATAATATCAATGGGCGCGAGGTGTGAATGCCCGTGAATTTATTCATTTGGTTGTCTCTGTTTTGACAACTGCGCCCCGACCATGGACGCAATATATGCCCGGCATTGTATCACACAAATCGGATTAAGATATTTCGTATTCGTTTGCCACATAATTGAATAGCTGCGAGTGTGTGTGAGTGCTTGAGCCGCACGCAGCAAATGAGAAGCAAATTTAAAATTTTACACTTGACTTAGCATTGTTGTCCTGTCATTTCACACGCCTGCCACAGAGTCCTTCCAGTATGTCACTCCGTCTGTTTGGCAATCAGTCTGCTCCGTTTATCTGTGTGCGTCACAGCGATAAATTGTTTTTTGCCCTCTGCTTATACAAACGCACAACCCCTCCTCCTATATACTTGCTTATTTTTTCTGTTTTATTTCTTTTTGGTAATTTTTAAAATGTTTTTTTTATTATTTTAATTTATATTTATGTCATTTTTGGTTTGTGTTTTTGTTGATTTTTGATTTCGTTTGCCACTTAAATGCTAAAAAATTGTTACATTTTCATAAGTACTTAGTTATAATAATTACATACTCAAAAGTAAATAGTTACAGTAATTACATACTCATAATTGTAATGCTAGATATGTCGAATTTGAGCTTGCAACATCTTTGGGCTTCGTTGGCGGTTATCAATTTAAGCGCTAAAATATGCTTTATATGTATTTGTACAAGAACTATGTACAAGCGAGACTAAACAACATTTAAAGCGGTTTCATATTTACAATGCATTGGCTCCCGGGCCTGCCCGTGCCTCTGCGCCTGTACCCTTGGCACGCTTTTCGAAGAGTTGCAACAAACGCTGTTGCATCTTGCAATTTTATGAGTGCGAGTGGCTCAAGTGGTGCGCGCCTAGGGGATGAAAATATGGGCCGTACGGCGGATAGGGCACGGCGTGCGGATAGAGCAGGCTGCTGGCGTAGGCGCCAGGTCCAAAGGAGCCACCAGCGGGTGGTGGCAGGGTAGGGCTGTTCACGTCCATTCCTGGGTTTTGCTTTTTCCACTTTGTACGTCGATTCTGGAACCAGATTTTGACCTGCAAATACGAAGAAGCTCAGCATATTGCCAGCAGCCCCAGTCAAAGCCCATTCTCACCTGCGTTTCAGTCAGGCTCAGGCTGAGGGCCAAATTTAAACGCTCGCACACGCTTAAGTAGCGCGTCGTCTTGAACTTATTCTCCAGCGAAACCAACTGCTCGTAGGTGAAGGCGGTGCGTGCTCGTCGCGGCTTTGAGCCACCACCACCGCTGCCACTGCCGGACTTGCCATCGCCATTGCGACTGCCGCCTTTCTTGGAATCAGTTTCGCTGCTGGGATCGTCTATGTCGCTGCCATCGTCGCACATATCGTCCTGATCCATGTCATTAAGATCCTGAGCTGCAAGCAGAGGAGCAAATCAAATACAAGATAGTTTTTTTGCATAAGCCAAGAGCATCATCAATCAAGCGACTGACAGCGCGTATGCCCCAGGGCCAGTGGCAGATTCGCCAGCTGAAATCAATCACCTCGCATCGGCCATAGCATTGTGAATTAATTGGAATCTTGGGCACATGTTGACGCACATGTGAACATGGGCGGACCCGTCAAAAACGTGCAACGGCTGCGCAATTAATCGTAATGTTGCGGTAATCGAATTTCAATTAACGCGCCCACTGTTCAGCCAGTTACAACTGAGCCCACTGTTCAGATCCCGGGCCACGGCATATTGATTACCCAGGCATCCCATCCCATCCAGTCATAGGTAAGAATATTTTTTGTCAACTGATTGCACAAGCTTATGCAAGCCATCTCTATGTAATCGATAGCGATCAAAATTGATGCTAAATTAGTTTGACAACGACTAAAAATTAACTCCCTAAACTTTTTGCCACAATATCTTACCTAAGTACGAAACAGTCGCTTGCTGAATTATTTCACAAACAGTCAACCGCCATGAAAGAGACCGACTGGCTGTATTATAGTAGAAAGGAGCAGCAAGTAGTCCTTTCCAGGGCAAATAGCGCTGCAAAATGCATGCGCCTGGTAATTGGTCAACATGATTGGCCATGTTTGCATGTAATTAGCCTGGCTGTAGCTATCAAAAAGAGCGCCACAGACAGCGCGCCAATTAAACAGAAAATTAACATGAACGCTTCATTTAATATTTAACGATTTTGCTAGCCGTCGGCGATGTCCGGCTTTGTGTGGAGATTGTCCTTTCAAATGCAAATGACTCGCATGTCGCCTGACGCACTGGTAATGGGCTGTGGAGTGTTTGCAGGCACTTTGATATGCATTAATGGCACATTAGATGCCCGAATATCTCATCAATATCCATTGAACTGCTCCGACGACTGCTCCTGACCACAATTGGTTTGAGTCAATTGAATTAACAGCCCCGTGGGGCGCTGCTCCACCAGACGTTTAATGCGTTGGCAAACAAACGCGAAAAAGTCGAAAGGTCCGCAGACAGAGTGAAACAGGTGGGGTACGGGGACCGCAGCGGGTATTGTGTACTCCCCTGAAAGGGTGTTTGCGCCCCATAAACAGTCAGCCGCAACCGCAGCTGGTTAATAAGCGCTGCAGCCACCAGCTGCAATCCGTGGAGGCGGAAGTGAAGTCTGTGATGGCGGGGTCTAATTAGGGTAACTAACCGTCTGTGCAGTGCAACATGGCGTATGCGCGTTGTCTGGCAGCCGAATAGCTGAAGGGGCAGCACCAACGTTCGATATTTGCAAAGCTTTGAATTTACGTTCAATGAAAGCTAAATTATTATCTATAATATGGAATATTGTAATAATTGGAATCTTATACTCATCATATTTCACATTTTTAATTTTTAGATTAAATGGTTGCTAATTACTATTTTTACTATTGATAAAATAGTTGGAAATGAAAGTTAAGTTTACAAAATCTCTCAAAAATCTAAAAATACAGTTCATAAAATACATTCCGTCCGTGGTGATAGTACTATCATTTTTATTCTTTGACTTAGTATATGGTCATTAAAAATATTTCCTCTTAGAGCTCCTCCTTTATAACAATGCCAATTTCATTTACGGCTCTCCCTTTCTTATCAGTCGCATTCCGTATGCACCAGTTGTAAAGTTGTAAAGTAACTGCAGTTAATTATAATAATGCCGAAAGCACTTCATAAGCAATTTTGATGATATGGCGCGTCGAAGATAAAGCGACGTTTAAAAAGCGCACAGACAAGGCTCATTTACCAACACACAGGAAGTCACACATACATAAGCACACATACACACACACACTGAAAGAACCTCGATGGTGCCATTTAAAAGCCAAGCTCGACAACCCTCTGAGTTTAACAACAACAATTTAAATTGAAGAGAAAGCGAGACAGACAAACAGTATACTAAAAGGGCATTAAAAACTATTTTCAACAACCGAAGCAGTGATACTCTTATAAAAGGGCTAAGTTTAAAAGAGGGTAAAATGTATAATATCATAATATAAGTCTGGCAAATTTCATTTTGATCTACTTTATGTCTCAGTTGCTTCTTTTGATATACGTAACAAGCAGCATAGGAGAGCTGTTGTATCCTTTGTAAAGGTATATACAAAAAGTAAATAAACATGCACGACAACGTACACTTGAAGCCATAAACTTAATTATGAAATCCGAGTGTTAATTACCACAACCATCGTTATAATTTACCAACATACACACGCACAGACAAATACTCGGCTGAGAGCTTTTACAAAATAGCTTTTAAATTTGGGTTCCGGCACGGCATGTCAGGGGGCTTCATTGTCGCAATCATTATAATCGCATACGCTTGGCCAATGCGACCCCGGGGAGCGTTTGTCGTCTCATTTTGCCATTTTCATAAAATAATAAATGAGTTGCTGATGACGGATATAAAAAACCGTGCCGGGGCTACAGAAATTGTCGCCTAACTTTACAGAATTCACAGACACGCACACAAATCTGCAAGGTTCCCCGGGGCGCCAGGAATACGACCAGCCGCAGGACCAGCAGAAAATACCAACTCATGGATACATGTATATATATATTTATATACATATATATATATATATATATTTATATATATAGATGCATTGGCATTGGCATTGCATTTTGCGTGGGTTCGAGCGAGAGCGCACGACTGAGCGCAAAATTGAGTGCTGAAAAGAATAAAAGTTTTCGCAGCCATTTTACTTTTTCGGGGGTTGGTTGCCAGCAGATTCGCTCCCCTGATTCTTGCTGCCAGGGCATGGCCACCCACATTTAAATGTTGCCACATAACCATTTTATTCGACCCAACCCCAGGAAGAGCACCCGCACCCGCACCCGCACCCGCACCCGCACCCGCACCCGCACCCGCACCCGCACCCGCACCCCTAGTGCCAGCCATGCTCCGTGCGCCCACTTAGTTATCGCATGTTTTTTCATATGACTTTTGGGGCGAATTTCTGGTGCTGCCCGAGCCCGAGCATAATGCAGGATTGGAGAGTGTATGCGGCCATCCATGCTACTATCCATGTTGTTTTTTTTTTCCTTCACCCCACCCCATCTGTTATTGTGTATGTACATAAGTGTATGTGTTTTGTTTTGTGGCTTTCAACGCTGCTTTTAGTGCATTTGCTAGTTGTATGCTTTTGGCTCAGTTTTGTTTTGCATTTTAAATGAAATGCAAATTGGTGTGCGCCTAGCGACCGGCTCCGATGAATGGCGCCTTAGAGAATTGCATGCTGACAATCTGACAAATGCAGCGTATGCGTAATATTTATGAATTATTAAATGCCATGCACACAATGCATGCAGTATGATCCGATAAAGCAAAAGAGGAGGAGGGGAAGGGCTGTGTAAAGTGTCATAAAATCTAATTAGTTGCCAAGACAAAAGGCCGCATAATTACGCTAATATAAACTGAAGCGACCAGCAGCAACATTAGCACCTACCATGCCATAAAATTAAGTGTCGGCACAGGGGGTGCTTTAAAGCTGTAAATGTATATGTGTGTGTCCTGGACAGAGCCATTGAAGCGGCTAATGAATGTGCGGTAATTAAGTACCTTGCTAATTAATGACTACAGCATCACCAAGCAACGAGCAGCGAACAATCGTTGGATCACAGGCCGCAAACCCTGCGTATGCGTAATGTGAACATCCTGCCCGACTGTATGCTGTCCCTCTGCTGTAAACTTCAACAGACTGAATAAACTGCCAGCAACAATAACACGAACACGAACAGCAACATAATCATTGCCAGCATCATTATCCTGCTTGGTCTATCCTCTCCTGTTGTCCTGTGTTGTTGCCGCCGCTTGGGGTCGTTGGTGCGGTCATTCAGTCTGTTTTATTAGCAGTTATGTTCGAGTACTAGGACGCCACAGCCAGTAGCAACCACCTCCGCACCCAGCGCCATTGATGAAGTTAATTGTGTTTTATTAACACAAACACAAATGCAAACAGTCACACAAACTGCCAGCAACAACAACAACAGCAACAACAACAATAAACAGCAGCAGCAGCATCAGCAGCAATGGCCGATTATTTGTTGCTGATAATGATGTTGTTGCTGCAGCCGTTGTTATTGCTGTTGTTGATGTGGTCTCCGCCATTTTCACTGTTTATAATTTTGTACATAAGCGCTTACCGAAGTGGCCAATAAAGCGAGTGGCTTGTTTGCGTGTGTGTGTGCATTTGGGATGGTGTGAGTATCAATGCTTGTGTAAATGTGAGTGCAAATTACACTCTTAGAAGAGCTGAATGACTCGACATTAATTGTCTGATGTGGCTGACGATATTGGATACTATATATTATTGATTTAAGAAAATCAACTGAACGCTATTTGGTTATGATTGCCAAGTGACAGAAGAGTTGGGTACTTATCTTTCGAATAAATATGAGCTATTCATTTATACTTATATACCTGGTCTTAATTACCTAGAAATTAATCACCATTATTATAAATGAAAAAAATAAAATATTAATAGCAGCTCAAGCCACCATATGGTTATAGCTAGTGCTTAGCAACCTCTGCCAGTGCTTGGCAAGCTTTTATGCAATTGTCTGATTGAGACAAATTATTTGTATAAGAAGTCATCATTTTACTTCTTATTTTATAGCTCATAAAATATGTTGTCAATCTATTATCAATCAGTCTCGTCTAAAGACCTAAAAGGTAATAACGTAATTAACTCAGTTGGATTCAGCTAGAAGCTGGCTCTAATTAATGCATTCAAATAAATGTGATTTTAAATGAAATTAATATTCCTTTTCTTATATATTTGGTAGCTAAACATTTTAATTTTAAAACGTTCTTATGTGTCTTAGTTATAACTCTTCTACAGGCTCTCGATTACACAAAGTAACAATGAGTTTATCTCAATTGCAAGTTTTGTCACCTTATTTTTAGCTAGCTCCCACTCTCAACTTATTACTTTTTAATCGTAATTCAATTTCAATATGCCCAACCTTCAATCATAATCAAATCATGAGCAGTGTTTAAACAAACCGTTTCCCAATTGCAAAACTTGACTTTTTCTGTGTCCTGCCCCACGAGCATAATACAGGATACCTCCCTTTCTACAGACCCCACTAACTTTGCGACTATCGTTTATTTTTGCGCTTTGGATCAGCTTAGCAGTCCTGCTCTGCTGATACTCTTCTTGCCCACGCCTCTTATTGCCGAGTTCACCACAACAACTTCAATCAAATTTGCAAATTTTTATTTGAGCATTTTCTTTGCAACGAGCCAAGCATGAAAATCAATTAATTTTCAGCAAAATGTTAGCCAACAGCTAGCAAGAGAAAAATAAGAAGAAAATTAAAAAAAGAGAGCGCCCGTATACATGGCCAGCATAAAAGCTGGCAAAAAGAAATATCGAAAAATTCCACAGAGCAATTGCTTTTCCCAATTAAAACATCAATCAATCAATTAAAACAAATTCCATGCAAAATCCCCACTTGAATATGAGTGAAGCTCTCAGTCTAAACAAGTTTTATACATCTCTCGCATTGTTGCCGCATTTGTTTACCCGGTGAATATACTCGAAATATAAATGCTTTCATAGTACCAACATACACACACACCCACACACACACCCACACCGTACACCCAATTTGACCGTGTGTACGTGACTTGCGCCTGAAAGCTGGCAACACAAAATCTCTGCTCGTTCAAAATGGCAACTTTGCTAACCCTCTTCTGTGTGCGGGCGTGTTTCCGTGTGTGTCTGGTCGGTGGGTGCGGGAATTTCCGCAAAAAAGAAACAAAATCAAAATCAAAACATACCAAAAGCTACAAGCGGCAGTTTAAATACAGCCCACACACCCACACTCATGCACACACAGTCATGTGGACTGCAAAAAAGGCGCTCGAATAAAGTTGGCAGTTTGGAATAACAAGTGGAGGCGAAAACGTTTTGCAGTTTCTCTCCTCTGCTCTGATCAATATAAATACATATGTATATATACATAGCACACACACACAGATGGAAAGGTGCGTTACCGTTTTCTGTTAGATTCCAATCAAATCAAGCACCAATGACTGGCACAGGTATTATTTTTCTGGTATTGCTTTTAGCTTGCTTTTGTGCATAGGTACGCTTGGCAGACACTTACCAGACATATCCTCGCTGTGCTCATCATCCAGATGCTCGTGCATGTCCTCATCTCGCTCGTAGCTCCACTGACGCGGATGTCCGAAGGGTGGCGCTGTCGCAGGCAATTTGTTGCCCGTAAACTTATTGGGATCCAATATATTCTCCACGGAGAAAGCCAGACGCTTGGTAGCCTCCCTGTCGCTAGCTCCACTGGTGGATGCAGTGCCCGCACTGTTGGCACTATTCGGCACGGACCGCGTCAGATCCACGGGGCAGACCTAAATTTGAAGCCGAGTAGATAGAGGCAAAGAAATCTTAGCATGGAAAAATCATATGCAAAACATTTTCGAGCTAGAGGCTTACCGACGGTGTGCTGTGCGAACCGGAGCCATCGTTGCTGTCCTCATCGTTGCCATCGACGTTTAGCTCTTCGCTGGTGTCGCTGCGCGCATAATTAGCAGCCGAAATCTGGCGAGATGTGGCTGCCGCAGCAGCCGCTGCAGCTGCCAGGCCGCCCAGTTGTATTCTAAAACCGTAATCACTTAGGTCACGGCCCGAGGGTGAGACGGAGGAGGAGCTGGTCGATGCCGCTGCGGATGTACTGGGCGCTTGACTTTGGCTGGAGCGCGCGGCAACCGCTGCCACCAGCTTAATGCGCTCCAGGTCCATATCGTTGGCGGATGTTGGACTAATGCGGCCCATCACTGGATGTGGACCAGCACCCAAGTGGAGCTGTAGCGATGCGCTAGACATAGTCTGTGGCGGTGGTGGTGGCGGCTGTGGCTGTGGATTCTGTGGCGGTGCTGGGAGCGCGGAATGTGACGGATTTGCTGGTGTTATTGCGGTGGCCAAAGGCGATCCCGTTTGTGGCTCGGAATGTGTCGTTTGGCTGCTGCCTGTGCCTGTGCCTGTGTTGGGCGATGTGGGTGGCGACAGCGGCGAGGTAGCGGGCGATGGTGGTGCAGTGGTGCCGCTTCCATTGCTAGTGGCAGTGGGCAACGCTCCAGTTGCACGCAGATGAAACACAGCGGCTGCTGGGTGATGTGCATGTGGGTGTGCAGGATGGTGGTGATGATGGTGCATGTGCTGCTGCTGTTGCTGCTGTTGGTGGTGGTGCTGAGCGGCAGCGGCTAGAAACTGTGGATTCTGCAACAAATGCGGATGCTGCTGTAGCAGTGCCGCATGGGGATGCTGCAAGGGCTCCGGTCGTGCCAAGTGACGCACTGCGTTCAGTTCCAGTAGCTTGCGCTGTTGTGCTTGCAGTGGAAAGCCACCGACATTTGCTGGGGGTGACTGCGATCGGCGTGAATTGTTCTTATTGTTATTGCTAACATTGTTATTATTATTATTATTGTTGTTGTTGTTGTGGTTGCTTTTCTCCTTATCTGCATCCTCATGTGTGGGACTCAAGCGACTGAGCATGCCAGATTCGCTGGTCATTTGCTTTAAACGCTCAATTGAGTAGCGAAGATCCTGCTCCTGCTTGGCAGCCTGTCCACTGGCACCTATTATAAACTTGGGTAACTTGGCAGCCGGAGCGCTGATAGTTGTTGCTGCGCTGGAGGCGCTGATGGACACGGACACCCCCTCGGCACCCGCATTGCTGCCCACATTAGCCAGCTCTGGCGAGGTGTTTGACTTGGGTGAATCAGGATTCGAATTCGGACTCATCAGACCGCCGACGGCCGTGGGCTGTGCCCCAATGCTATCGCTGGGCTTTTGCGCTGGCGACTGCAGCATCACCATATTATTGCTTATTGCACTTGTCTCTTGTCACTTCACAACACTGGAGTTCACTTGTTCACTTAAATTCACCTCAATTGGCTTCACTTGCTCAGTTTGTTTGCCGCGACGTGTTGTTGTCACCTTGATTGCAGTCAATCGACTGTCACTGATGCCGCCGCGTATCTCTCAATATCTGAAGCTGCTGCCGCTGCTAATGTTCTTGTTGTTGTTGTTGTACGCTTATCGCGCTGCTTTTGAGCGTAATCCGCGCGCGCGACACTCTACACGCAGCCGGGGCTGAAACGGAAATGGAAACGGTAATGGTAATGGCATTGGTATTGCTCGACAGTGTTTGAGGGTTGCTGCCCGCTGTCGCTGTCGCTGTCGAGTGAGTCTTGAGTCGCGTGGTAGTCCAGATGCTGTGGCTGCCGCTGGCCCGTGGCAAGTCAACTAAATGGAAAGTGAACAAATCTGTTGCGGCGTCTGTCGTTGCCTCTGTTGTTGCTGGCTGCTGCAGCTGCGGCTGATGATGCTGGTGGTGGTTGCTTTGAGTGGATTTGCATTACGCTCCTGCTCTCTGCTGCTGCTCTCTTCTCGAGCTGCACACGC
This sequence comes from Drosophila kanekoi, assembly GCA_037075305.1. Classification (NCBI taxonomy): domain Eukaryota; kingdom Metazoa; phylum Arthropoda; class Insecta; order Diptera; family Drosophilidae; genus Drosophila; species Drosophila kanekoi. The sequence goes on from JBAMCE010000665.1 coordinate 1,104,029, forward strand.
CCACAGCAGTTAGTTTGAGTGATTCGTGCTTTGAGTGGCCTGGCTCCTCCTTTTGCTGTACTCCGGCAGGACCTAATCTCGACTAGCATCTAATGATTTAATTTGCCTTGTGCTCGTTAGCAAGCGTAATGGTCTGTTCCTAGGTCTTAGCCACATTGGGCGGCATAAGCAAGCGGCATGAACAGGGCAGACACGCTATCTTTTTCTGTGGGCCTGTCTTTACCAGCTCATTCTCTCTTTCCCTCTCTCGCACACGGCTGCCCAGTTTTACATAGTTTCTTTTTTTTTCACTCTGTTGAACTGCCACCCAAATATGCGCTCGAGGATGTGAGTAATTGTCAAATTATTTAGCGCAAAATTTGTTTGCTTATGCGCATCGTTGGCTACGAAATGGATCTCAGCTCTTTATATTTAAAATGCGCGCTGTTTTGTATATTTTTTTTTGGCGCTGCATTGTTGTTTCTTTGCTCATGCCTGGTTTGTTCTTAGTCATATATGCATGAATGCTTTGTGCTCTTGTGGCTAACAACAGCCAACAAGCAATGCCAACAAGTCGCAAGCAACAATTCTACTTGCCAATTTTTTTAACGGCTAATTGAATTTGAGGTAATTTTTAGTGCCTAATCATTTTGTTAATTAGTTGATAATAATTGTAAGTAACAATTGTCAGCCGACTTCGATAATAGCGACAACAAGTTCTTAGAGGGCCGTAGATGCCAACCAACTCCTCGGCTTTTAGCCTTGGAACACGTCTAGTTGACACTATTTGCTGTTTCTCTATGTAAAACTCAAAGTGGTCAGAGGGAGACAGCTCACACAAACTACACCGCCGCCGCCACCCATGTTTGCCTGGCTCTCTTTCAGTCTCTCGCTCTTTCTCTCTGTGTGTCTCTCTCTCTCTCTCGCTCTCTGTCTCGCCGTCTGTGTGTGTGTTTCGCTTCTCAGTTTGCAGAATGTTTTAAATTGAACAAAAATTTATATGCGCTTTGCACAGACAATTTAATATCGCATCCAATTTGCGGTTTATACGCATCGCAGCAGCGGCCCACATGGGCTTTATATGGGTGAGAGGGTACAGAGACAGAGAGAGAAAGACAGAAAGAGAGAGAGAGAGAGAGAGAGAGTGAGAGAGAGAGGGGGAGAGGTTACTAAGTGGATAGCCTGCTGCTAGCCTGGTTGGTTGATTGCTTGGCTGGCTACTGGTCGTGCTCATGGTCGGGTTTGAGCGCACAATGGGGCGTATAAGTGACATCGTTAAGTGGACGCTGGACGGCGAGGATGCTGCTTAATGAACTTCAACGGCATTCCCTCCTCCGCACAGCTCGCATCGATCCTTCTGCTGTCCTCGACGGCACTCAGTAGTCGGCTTCTGGCATTTTTAAGCGTATTTTTCTTGTGCTCGTTCCGTTGTTTTCGTTGACTTTGCGTTGCTTCAGCTTTTTGCGTGGCCAACGCCGGCGGAGCTGGGCGCTCGTTAGCGCTGCTCGGCTTCGCTCCTCTATAATTAACCACAAAATGAGGGGAGATGGCATTCTTAATGAGCAGCTTGTTATGCCATTTTCGTTTTAATTACTTTTAAGATGCTTGTTACCAACACCAGTGCGGCAGCTCTGCGCTTTAATTGGTCCATTGATGAAGCTGAGTGTGTGATTTATGTGTATGCGTGTATAGGTGTGTTTGTGTGTGTATGTGTGTGCGTGTGTAACACACTGCGCAAATTGGCTGTGCGTTTTGCTCCGTTTACTTTACGAGCCATCGAGCTAAGCAGCTTTCGATGCTTCGCTGACGCTGAGTAGCCAGAAAGTAGGCTACAGCAATTTCTTTTACAATGTACACCTAATTTTGTGGCAGTGTATTAAGCGCTTTACCCTTTTACATGCAAAATTAAATGATGCGCATACGCACGGTAAAACCGCAAATTATTTTAATTGCCTGTCTCGTCATTATTCATTATTTAAGTGCGCTCAAACAGACGATGGATACTCACACGCTATGTGCGAGGGCGATGTTGCAATGTGTTTGTGTGTGTGTCTGTGTGTAGAAAGCTACATATGTACACCACACACACGCACACACACTCAGAATGATTTGGGCGGCTCGCCAGACACACACAAGCCGCTGTTTACATAGACATGAAACTTTTACGCGAAAAATTGCTGTCGCCTGCCGCATCTGCATATGTATCACACTCGCTTTCTCTCTTTCTCTATATCTCCCGTTCTCTCTTTCTCTGTTTCGCACTTTGGGGAGGTATCACTATCTCTTTCGCTCATTTAATTAGTGAAAATATGTATTAAATGAGCAGCTCTTGTTAAAATAAATAGTGCATGCAATGGCAGCAGCTACGCCCACCTGCTCTGTGCCCCTGCACTTTGCATCGGCTTTCAACAGGCTGCGAAAGATTTACAGCTAATTAAAAGGCGAATGTGCATAAGGAAAATCGATAATCGGCAAAAAGCCGCTGACCTCGCGACAAGCGCAATTAAAATTACAATTGTGGTCAGATGCGTAATTATGGGCTAATTAAATTATTTTCCATTTATTCGCGAGAATTGTTTATGCGCATTTTCTGCTATTTTCACGCGCCTAAACTGTGCGAATTCGTTGCATATTTGAATATTTGTATATTTAATGATGTGCACTGACCAGGTGCGAGCGAGATGGCACACGCTCAATGCCGCCCACGCTCTCACTCTATCGCCTGGCCTTTCTGTTTATTCGGCCATTTTGTTGTTTGCACTCCACTTTCCGTGCGCCCCACGTTAATTTGTTTGACTAATTAAACTAATGAGCGTTCAAAGTTAATACATAAATTAGTCAGCCAGTCGAGGCACTCCACCCAGCTGTATGGGAGGGCGGGAATGGCTTATCGGGCGTCGGAGCCAGAGCGCAGCAGCTGTGTTTGGCTAAGCTTATTGCAATTTTGATTGCGGCTTTCCAATTAATTGCCTATGGCTTTGTGGTTTATGGACTTATAAATGCGAATGCGGCAATATTTTGTGAATAAATGTACAATACATTTTTATAAATATTAAAGAGCATAAATACTCAGTCTTACAGACAATTAAAAGTTGGTTTATAAAGTAAAGAAAAAAGTTCCTGAAATAGATATTTGAGCAACCAAATCATTTTCAGGTTCATACCTTGATGTTTGTTGGGTTGATCAACAAAGAGCTTTATTAAGATATTACGACTACTTAGCTTAGTAACTTACTTGATATAAGATTATGTTCATTCATTCACTATGAAAATTCATACTTATTCGTTATCTTCAATAACTATTATAGAAAAGAGGCCTCTCAATTAAGCTAAGACTCTTACTATAAGGCTCGTACAGTTATATTTTTAAAGGATATTAAGTAGTCGGATAGTAGACTGCAGATATGTACATTTCTATCAATATGTTTTCTCGTCCTTTTGCCCGAGGATGGCTGCTGTTGCCTGAGGCTTTTACATGCAAATTAAATATGCTGCGCTAATTCCTCCATCAATTTGCAGCTCATTTTATATGCCAACGCATTTGGCTGGGCCTCGTACGTGCGAAAAACCCAAACGCTGTACAGATTGCCGCCGGCCGACGAGTCAGTCTACCGAGCGCCCAGCAACCATCATTGCGAGCGGCTAGCTGCCTAAAAACTAGTTTGCATTCAGCTTGTAATTAGAAAATTTCCATGCAGCACGAGGTGCGCGAACCTGGTGAAATGAAAACAAAAACAGAACGTGCTAATTGCAAATTAATTATGCACGATATTGAATTTGCACTAAACGCAAAGCGAAAATGCCGGACATGGCCAGGAAAATCTGGCAAAATGGCGAGCGTGTTAAAAAAAGGCGCTAAGTGGCTCCGACGACGTGATTTGCATGAAATGCAATTAGATTTTAGGCAAATGAATGCCAGCTTCGCACTCGCCGTTGTTGTTTTGTGGGTGGTGCGCTAATGGCTGACCCACTTAAGCAACAACAGCCATAACAACAACAACAACAACAAGCGCTTACGCTGTCGCAGAAGCAGCGGCAGAGGCAGCAGCAGAGGAAGCAGCAGAGGAAGCAGCATATAAACAGCTAAAGTGTTAATTGCCATAAATGCTTGTCATTGTAGCGGTAAACGACAGTAGATATTTGCCACGTTGCCATTGCGCCAGCGCCCACACACACACGCATACCCATACGCACAGCGCGCCACGAGCTTCGCTTGAAGCTGAGCAGCGCACGTCTGAGCATTGCACTCAAATGAATGAAATGAACTGCTAAATTATGCACGCGATTTAACCCTCATTTCGTTGGCCACACTCTGACACCCGCATGAACCGCAGCCCCGCACGCGCAGCTCACGGCGCAGACGCCCTGACGCTGGCTCTCAGTTCGCAGAACTCACTCAAAGGCAACTGTATGTGGCCACGCCCCTAGCGTCTGCCCACACTGGCAGCCAATGAGCGTCGCTCAGTTGCCTGTAAAGTAACTGCTCAAAAATTGAGAGCCTCGCCAAGCGCTCAATCTGCCAAGTGACTTTTTCCAACATGGCCGCCAGCAGCGCTCACTCACTCAAGCAGTGAGTAAAAGAGCGAGAGAGAGGGACAGAGTATAGGTGTGAGCGCTTGCTGCCTGCCCTCTCGCTGTGGCCCATGGAACTATTTCAGACTTTTGCACCTTTTATTTGGCCATTTGTGTGTAATTTCGGAAAATGTTGGCGACATCATTCCCGCCCGCCTAGCCAGGAAGGGTCTGAGCTTGGGGTCGCACGCTTAAGTGTCCTCTAGGGTACTTACTTCGTTAGCAGAAGTTTCTCGCCTCGTTCCATTGTTGTTGCGGTGGCTGCTGCTGTGCTTGTCGTTTTGCGGATATGTCTCTTATTTTCATAACTGTAAATTGCTTTAGATATTAAGTCTGCTGTGCTGACTGCATGGTTTAGGTGCGATGGGCGGGGTGGGGATGGGCGATGTACTGGAACGAGTGACAGCTGTGCACTGGGAGTGCGTTTTCCTAATAAAGCGCTTGTTGCCAGAACATTACGACAAGTTCTTGGGTATTTGGTATTTGTAGTTTTATATCTGTACACATATACATATGTTTGTTTGCTGGGCTGTATGGGTGTATATGTGTGCTTCCATTTGCATTTGCATTATGCTTGTTGTTGCAGCTGCTTAACAAACTTTGTGAGCTCACGATATCCTAAGTACTTCCGGCTCCATTGCGGAGCAATTTAAATTGAAGCTTAGCGAACTTATCAACAAACAGCAGCGGGAATTATAACTAGCTGTGTGCGTTATGAACCTCAGCATATCTAAGGGCATTATCTATATCAAAATATAACATTGGAGTGCTTACTATGGCATTGTTCATCCTCCTCCATATCTCTCTTGACAAATGGATGTATGAATATATATAAAATAAAACAGCGAAAATAAAGATTTTAATATGCGCAAAATTGAGACATAAATTAAAGACACATAATGCTCATTAAAAAGCCGTAAACGATGTACGCATAACGCCAGAATGGAACTGAAATGAACGAAAAGCAACAGTCAACAGTCAGAGAACACACACACACACACACACACATATATATATACACACATTTCGGGGCCTCCGACATTTGGCAGCAGATCAAAGAGCAATGGGTAAAAACATTTTGCTCATAATTTAATTGTTTCGAAATCTGAAATTAATTCATTTTGAAGCCAACTGCTTAGGCAAATCAAAATAAACTGCGCGCAACGGCCGCAGCATCACATAACCCAGCACACAAATGCTAATTGGCAAACTCAGCGAGTCAGTCGGAGAGCGAGAGCGAGAGAGAGAGAGAGAGGTACAAAGAGAGACAGCCACCCACAGTGACGGCGCTAAGTAGGCGGCGCATGGAGAGAGTGAGGCGGTGAGAGCAAAAGAGAGAGAGGGAGATGGGGAAACTGTTATTTCTGTGTGACATTTTTTACTGCGCGCGCAATTTAAGTTGAAATTTATGTGGATGCCCCAACAGAAAACAAATACATTAAAAAATGTAAGAAAAAAAGGCACAGCAAATATGCACAGCTCAATGTGTTAAACGGCACATGTTATTTAAAAGCTTATTTAATATTTGTTTATTATTCTCTGACTTATGCATACATATTATAGTTTGCTTGCGGAGGGAGCGCAGCTCAGCCCATTTGTCTTTGCTCAAGCGTGCAATATTTTTGGCATAAAGAAATTTGTTAATTTGTTTTTGGCTGTGAAATTAATGATTAAGCACACCCACACACACACACGCACACACACCCTCTCAGCTGCAAAACAAAGCAATAAACTACCAATATAAATAAAATCGTTTTGTCTGCATGTGTGTGTGTGTATCTGTGTGCTGCACAATATATGCGCATCAAATATTTAGCAATGCTCACACGAGCTTAGATTGCATAATGCATATTTTATGAATGTTTTCGTGTTCGGCTCCCTTTTTTCGTTTCAGTGCAAAGCAGCGCCACAAAAAGTGTTGAAAAATAAAAATAATGTGCGGCGTTGCGCTAAAAAACAACCATTTTAAAGCCAATGCGGCAACAAAAGGAGGCAGGCGATACAAAAACCACAAAAACTACAACAATAAGCCACAAAAAAAATGATATTGTGTACTCGTAACAATGTAGAAAAGCACAAATTCGCCTTCATTGTTGCCAGTCAGGATTTAGGATTTGACCCGCAGTTTGCCTGTTTGACTTCCCGCCCGACTGCCTGAGCAGCACCCAGCACCCAGCGCCTGTCTGCCTGGTGGCTCCATCATCGCAGTTGCAGTCGCTGTTGGGAATTCTGATGGCAATCCATCATTTGTTTTGGCTTGGGCCACGTGATTAGCTTATTTGTTTATTTGACAAGCCGGGCTAAATCTGAATTGCCTTCTGCTCGGCTGCCTCTCTTGATGACTGTCCATGGCCATGAATAAATAATTTCCAAATCAAACATGAGCAAAGCACAGCCACAGTTCATGCGTTATTTGGAAAGTGCTCAGTATTAATGATTGGAATCATCAAGTGCAATAGTTGGGCTCCCAAAGGTGTGAATAGCTTAGTATGAATCATGAATACGTGATTTGTGAAATGAGCAAATGGTCTTGAAACTTAAGGAGAATGAGCACAAGAGTAAAGCTAGTTAATTGACTATAAGGTGTGCAAATAGTATTTAGATTCATAAATAATTTTGTGAGTGTGTTTTTAAATGCATTGAAAATTAACTACTTTTGACATAAGACAACAGAATTCGCAGCCAAAGTAAATGTTTCAATAACTTGCACAACAAAAACCCGTGCAAAGGTTAAACGATTTGGACAAATACTTATGCATCATAGCACATTAATTACACAGTTTATTGCCTTGCAGAAAAGCAAATAGATTTTATAAAATTAAGAACAATTCTTCAATAAAATCAAATTTATTTAATGGCAAGTCGATGTTAAGAGAAAGAGAAATATCTCTGGATATGTTGGGTTAAGTAAATATTCTTGTTGCTCACCTAAAGATTCATTCCTTTGTCATTGAAATTGATGTCTCACTCTTTTTATGACTATAAAAACAAAACAACTTCCTTCCATATAAGTTAATAAAGTAGCAGCCACCTAAAACTTGTTATCTACCCCAACGTGCGGCCTAGAGGCCGGGAATATGAATGAGCTGCGCCTCCGATGCGGCATAAATGTCAGTGTCATGTGACAAGATGCGCCCTCTTGCAACCCCAAAAGCTTGGGGCTGCCTTTTTATAGAAATTAAATGACTTCAGACAAAATATGAAACATAAACTCAACACTTCAATAACGAACGGGAACAATGTGTCATGCTATAGAATAACCACAGCGGCAGCAACAACAACAACAACAACAACAACAACAACAACGACAACAACAACAATAGCTCATCATAAATCGCAGGCCACATTTGTGGCTGTGCTCTGAAAAGATGCAAAGACTTTTTAACACTTTCGTTGCGACAATGCGGCGACGGCAGCCAAGTTGTTAACATATTTTTAGTGTCATTTTAAAAATTTAAATTGTCGTAATCGTAAATTAATTTCATGGCTCATAAAAATTCGACACATCAGCCAAAGAGAAAGAGGGAAAGACACCCGCACAGACACACAGAAAACCGAAACCTTATCTTTCATTTCGAGGAACAACTGGATTTGTGTTCTAATGAAATTGATTGAGATACAGATACATTTGTATCTGACTTTTTATAAGCAATCAAATGAGCATCAGTTGGCATCGCGATTCGTAAATTGCAATTCATGAGATGGAAACCAAAGCCATTTAAATAAATTTGACAGAAATAAACATTGTTCGCTGTGCCAAATTAATGTGACAAAAAATTCATGTAAAATTTAGAAAAATACATTAAAAAGTCATAAAAACATTATATTCAGCTGTATCCTAATTAGCTGTGCATATTATTTTTGAATTCTCATTTTGCTGGCCTGCAAGCGATATATGTGTCAACGCCTCGCAATAATTATACGCAAAATAAAAACATCGCAAATATGTAGCGAATGGCCAAAGTCTTATAAATAAATAGCAGGATGCTAGTCGCAATTAGAGGTGCGCCCCATGTGGGCCCAGGGCAGGAAATGCCAACATGTGCAGCTGGCAATTGTCTCCTTGTTGAGTATCAACATTCCGCATTCTGAGGTGTCAATTAAAGGCTGAAGCATATGTGTCCGCGGCTGTATGCTGGCCCAAAGGCAGCACATTTCATAAAGTTTATAAAATGAATATATTATTTTATATTTATAACCAAGGCATGAAGCGAACCTTCAATCAAGCCAATTGCGCAAAGCACTTCAAACATGGTTTGATTCAATATAACAACTTTTGGGGAAGACTCTGTCCCAATGCACAAATATCTCACACCTATTCCAACATATTTGAAAAATATAAGTTTTGTGTAGAGAACAAATCTAGCCGACAACTTCTATATGAAAATACTTTTGACATGCAACATTTTCAGTCAAACGGACACTTGCAAGAAGAAATTTATATTGTTATATTGTTGAATATGTCACCTGAATGTGGAAAACTCAAAAGCTCAAAAGCCGAATCCATGAGGCAGGATCCACCGACAATGTTTTTTTGTGGGCTTGCAGCCCGGTTTATAGCTTTGACTATTATGCCCACGCCTCAAGTAATTTTAATCTTTTTATTTAGTTTCGGATTCGAATTCAGAACTGCGACGTAGGCAACTCGTATCTTTTATTGAATGCAATATCTTAATGTTTCCACTTTAATATTCGATTGGCCCATCAAGAGCTATCTAAATCTGAGCCACGGAATCAGGCAGCTATTTATGTGAGTTGGCTGGGCTTGGCTGCCTCTTAAAGATATTTATGATAAATTAATGCGGTAAATGCAACTTGTAAATCTGTCACGCGTCACACTAAATCATTCTGGCATAAGTAATATGCAGTTTAGCCGCGGCCAGCTGAAGGCTGAAGGAGATGGCTCCTCGAGATGCTAAAACGGGCACACAACTGTTGAGGGCGGGCAACCCCGCATTGTCACACAGTTGGCAACGGAGGCAACAAGCAGAAGATGCTGCCACAAAATCAACAGATGCTCAACAGTGGCGGGCGAAGAGCACAGTAATACTTGAGACACGGGCGGGGGAGTGTGAAATTATGTGCGCTGCCGCAAGTGAAACGCCCAGAACAGAAAAGAACAGAACAGAACAGAAGCAGCATCGGGAGCAGAGTGAGAGTTGGCATGGGCTGGGCCGCGGCTAATCTATGACAGAAAACATGTAATCGGAGCTGAGTCTGCCGAGACCTGAAAATAGCGCGACATTCCACTTGAACGGGCATCAAATTAAACCTTTGGCTCCATTCGCAGCTCATCGAATCGCCGTGCGCAGATACATTTGTATCTGCGAGTCGATTCCCAAAGGCTGCACTTAAGTGCTTTGGGTGGCCGCTTAATACACGACCCCGCGCCTAATTAAAATCACAATCAACATTTTACAACAAAATGTACAAATTAATTATGTCGCCGCAGTTTCCAACTGCGAGCAGCAACAACCTCCAACTTGCATCGCTCACGCTGCGGCTCATTGGCAGCGCGGGTTGCAGGGCGACATGGGAATCGGGGGAATTGGTATATGGGATGCAAATGGTACTGCCTCTCCAGAGAGGGGCGCGCCGGGGCGGCACTTTCTTTTTATGAGTGCGCCTCTGCCGCCTAATAAGTGAAGCGTGAACTAATTGAAATTTGTTGCGCTGACATTTTGTACAAGTTCTGTTTACAGCTGAGGCAGAGAGAGGAGGCGGGGGTCGGTGCTTGGGCTGCTGGGCTGCTCGGCTGCTTTTGTGGCTGCCACTGCTGTCGATCGTCTCCAGTTAATTAGTGCGCTTTCCGTTGCAGTTATTGTCTAATTTTAATTAATTTATCACAAACATAAAATGGCGCAACTCCAGACATTTCTTTCCCTCCCCCAACAAATCATTCACACGCCTCGTTGACGCTGCCGAGTCCATGGCTATTGATAGCTTCGAGGAGCGCTATCCGCACAACCCGCACTCCTCTCGCCGCCAGCCCACTTTCCGCATAAATTTCCACTTGAGATTCTCGGCATTGCTCGGCAATCAAATGAAATTTATGATGAGCTCTGAGCACAGACCGGACTCCGCCCGTGAGTGTATGTTTTGACATTGTCAACAGCCAGGCAAACAAATAAGCGAACATATATGTTATATACGCAACTGCCTACCCCGGGGCCACCAAATGACATTTCTAATGTCACTTTGATTGTGTAATTTAGATTTTATTGCCGCCATTCAAGCAAACATCTTGGCCTCTGTTGCAGCCGAAGCGTGCAACCGAGGCAGACAACAACAGGTACCAAACAGCAGCAGGCCGAGGGTTGCTTCACATGGATGTATATTGCCTGTTCACATATCGTTCCACTCACGCCAAGCGGAAGTTGTTGGATTTTATGCGAGTGTTGACGATGCAGCGAACAACTTTTCCAACAGTTGATGTTTTCAATAACCCAAGAAGTGTCCGAAAATAAACATAATATTTTGTAAATTCAATAACTTTTACTGGATCCATTTAAAATATGTCGCTAAGATTGTATCCCTCATTGAAACAAGTTGCACATCTCCGTTATAACAAGTATACTTTATAGAGAAGACTCCATATTGTAACTCAACATAAAACATGCGCTAAACGAATCGAAGCGCCTTCAGGCAAAAGCGAAGTTCCGGAACATAGTCGAGCGCCACACAGAAGACCTACCGGGCATTATTACGGCGCTGTGCGCCAACTAACTGAGCATAAAATTCGCATGGCGCGGTGTCGTAGGCCCCGCTGTAGTGTCGGCTTTATCTTTGATCCTGTCAAAGAGGCGAAAATAAATTGCTCAATTATGAAATATTAACTGCATGCGACGACAAGAACACCGAGCACAGAGCAGCGCTGCTCTCGCCCAGGCGCATGTTAATTACTCATTTGTTGATTGTCGGCTGTGGTTAATGAAGTATCCAACTAATTAGATTTTAAGACAAGCCCGAAGTGCGCATGTCGTCAAGCGTTCTCCAAGGAATTCGTATTGAAAAATGCCGCCGCGGAAATGGAAAATGCGCGCCACGTAAAGCGAATGCTCTGTTCCTTGCATATAGCTCTGCCAGCTGGGAACTTGGGACTCCTATTGACTTGGAAACAATTTATTGCCTTTCACTTTGACATTTTGACATAATGTTGCTGTATCGTTCTCTCCATGTTTATCTATCCTTCTCTTATTATGTGTAGTTTCTGGCGGGCGTTGAAATTAGCCGCATTCATCTTTTGACAGTTGAAACTCATCGCACTGGCGGCTAATTAGATTATTTGTCAGCCTGCCTGTTGAATGGCCTTAGCCTTGGTTTGTAGGGCTCCCAACAAAATGTGTCTGAAATGAATTAGACCCAGATTCTGATTAGCTAAACATGAGAATGGAAAGCCAATGAGGGTGTTGCATGTTGTACGAATTGCTGTTTGTCCGTGTGACTGTTAATTAGTATCTTAGTTACACGAAAAACATTTTGCAGAATAAGTACCTTTTATAACTAAACACTTTAGAGAAAGCCTCATTATTTAATAAAATAACAATACATATATCTGTCTGCATTTAAAAAAATATATATTTGAATTTGAAAAACCGCGAAATTTGATCTATAGTGCAGCTCGCTGAAAAATATTCGATAAGTTGGCAATAATATTAATCGATAAGTGGGAACTATACAAGTTTCAAACCATTTTAGCTTGACGAAGGTTGCTCCTCACTGAACGAAATGGCTCCACCAAAACAACAACTCCGACATCTATCGGCTGTTCTTAGCAGTACTATCAAAACTGTTTTCATACAAAGCATACAAAAGTATGCAGTGTAAGAAATTATTTATGACGGAAGCTGATGCCATGCACTCATTTCATCTGAAAGTATGCTACGAAAAAATTTATTATACATAACTATTGTATATTCTATTCTGAATACATTTTATCGTAGCATACCTTAAGGTGAAAAGAGGACATAGTATTTAGTCTCGAATAATTAATATATTGCATACTTTTGTGGGCTCTCAAAAATTGTTCTTGACATTTGAAATCGCTGAGAATTACAAAAATTGACACTAAATATGTGATATAAACTAAATATGTGCTATTTCGATGACTGAAGAAGGAAACCTGTTCGTGCAAGTAATACAAGTAGTTTAACTTTTTGAAACAATGAATATTATATTAATTAACTAAAAACTTAAATATCTTAGAATGAAGAAATCGAATTTTCAAATATAATATAATTGCAATAAATTGACATTGACATAGGGCCTGGGTAGGTTCCTAGTAAGTCAAAATTATAGATGTTTAATGAAATTTGCGATAACAATGAAACACAATGTTCACAGCCAAACGAAAGGAAATTCCGCTTGAAGTTTTCAACCAGGAGCGCAGGTTCCTCAGGAAGCGTTCAAATCGCATTCCAATGCGCGTCATCGGGTATCTGAAACATGTGACGACCTTTTATTTTTAAAAGCGAAAGTCTGACTGTGTGCGTGCGCGCGCGTGAGCATATGTGTGTGTTTCCGAGGGGTGTGTTCACTTGATATACGTTAGTCACTTAGGGGTGGGTTTTCAGACAGTGACAGTGCCTGATAGCACTGTGAGAGTTGGTCTTGTGCCTGGTATCAGCTGCGACGCCACTGCACGCTGACAGCTGACTCGCAGACGAGGAACCGCGAGTCGCGACTCTGCCCGCCCAGTGGGTGGGTCACACGCAACCTCTGCGAGGTCCAGATCCAATAATGAGCATTTTAGGCGAGTGCGGGCATTGGGTGTAGCAGCAGCATGGGCGGCTACGCGTTGAGCGTGGGCTCGGATGGTCCGTACTGGTTCTTTGTATTTTTTAGCAAGAACCCGAACAAGAACCTCTGCACAGGCAGTAGCCAGCAGCCAGCAGCAGCACGGGCGCTGTGGGTGCGGCGCATTAAAATAGACACGTGTCCATCAGCGGTTTAACCCTTCTTAAGGTAACGCCCGCCCAAGGAATACCAGGCGAACAGCGCTGACAGCAAGCGCTGCTGCTACCAAGCAGCCAGTGCGCATGTCTCGGCCCACGGCCTGGGCGCTGGGGCGTGCTCAACGGGGCGGAGTAATGGCCAAACGCAACCGACAGCCCGCCCGCTGCCAGCTGGGCTGGCATTGACGTTAGCATTGATATCATACGGGCGCGGTCACGTTACATAACACGGCATAACGGAGCTAACAAGCGAGAGCAGTGCAGCTGGCGGCCCAAACCGGTTAACACTTACGTCGTAACTAGGAGCAACCTTAGTGTAGCAGGCGCCCAGCGCAGGCAGCGATACCATCCATTACTACGTTGTTACATTGTCGGATTAGGGGTGGATTGATGCGTGAGTGTGTGTGCGTGCCTGGGCCTGCGTCTGTTCTCGTGCCTGTACCTGTGCCAGCTCATGTGTTTGTGTGTGTTTGTGTGTGTGTGTGTGTGCTGGTTAGCGCCTCAAGGTCGCCACTGCTTGCTTGCACGCCCCTTATCCTTGTGCGCTCGCACGTGAGTCCACGACTAGTGCACGTCTTTTACGTGTGTGCGAGTGTGCATGCGTGTATGCTTGCGTTCGCACACGGACGCACCTTGGTTTGTCACACACTTGCACACATTCTTTTGTGGTAGATTTTCGACCAGGCACTCATAAATCCCTGCCAGCTCTGCTGCTTTCCAAGGACAAGCACACGCACACAAACGGCAGCATAATGTGTTTACGCATTGTTGTGCACACACGCGTTCTTGCAGCTTGTGTGTGTGCTCACGCAGATATGAGCATGTGTTTGTGCGTACGCTTAAAGGGCGGTAGATGGGGTAGGTTTCTGTATGTGAATGCCAGGCGTAAGCTTTTGTAGCCCAAAAGCTTTTTGTGGTTTACGTCCATGCTAAAACAAAATAAGACACTTGCTTCCTGATAATACTTTTTTAAATCGCTTAACAACTGATTTTCGTTTTAAGCTAAGCTCTAATTCCATGTGGAACTCGAACATTGTTACAATTAATTAAATTCTAAATGTGAAAGTTTTAAATGACAGTTAGATATAAATTTTGTCGATCCGACCTAACAATTCTTCGTAATCTCTCTACAAAATTTCAGCACTTCGTTTCAACAAAAGGCAAATTATTTGTTGGAATAACTGATCGCAAAGACAAGGTTCAAGCTTTGTCCTAAATTAAAATTAACTGAACTTGATTTGAATACATATTGGCAACAATCAGAAAAACATTTAATTGATTCAATGCATAGTTAGATATCTTTTAAAATCTTCTAAATCTTCGAGAATGTTTTTGATTTTACAACTTATTTCTGTCAGCTCAGTAAGAACAATTTACCAAGCTTTACTTAAAATAGTAGTGTGTGTAGTGTGTGTGTGTTTGTGTGTGTATTCTGCTGTTATCAGACTCAATAATATTAGCCATTTGTTGAATTGCTGTGCACGATAAGTTGCGCCAACATAAACGTTTTGTAGTAACAACAATAAGAATTGTGTGCCGGCCAACACTTTAAACAATGAAAACTGACAACTAAAAGAAGAGAAGGGCACGCCCTCAACTGGACTTTGATGATGGCACTCAGCTGTCATTGTGTGTGTGTGTATGTGTGTGTGTGCTGATGTAGCTGCTCGAAATTGCTTTTATAATCGTATATGAGTACGTCCGAGTAGCACTCAAAATCGCACAAAGCAACAATAACACACAGGGAAGACAACTTTAAAGGTAGCGCGAACTTGACTAAGTTGTCATTGCGTGTTTTCAGCAAACTGGCGACAAAGCTTATCTCAGATGGACAAACACAAATGCTGTTCAACAGCCAGCAGCCAGCAGTCAGACAAAGTCCTTTGTCCTGTGAACTGTGCAGGCGGAGTCAGGAGTCGGGAGTCAGTCAATCAGTCAAAGGGGTGATGGGCAGGCAGAGAGATCGAGATCATATCGAGTCGTTGCAGTCCACTAGAGCAGCTGTTTGCTTTTTACCTCGACAAAGTAATTAAAGTAGCCAAGTGGCTTTTAAGTGCTAGCAACTGTCTTCAACAGAATGTCATAAAATTTATTGTCCTTTCGCTTAGCGCGTCGCGTCTATCACGGCACACACAGTGTAAGGCTCCAACCCGCTTGACTCGTCGCCGTTGTCGCTTATCTAAAGTCAAAACAATTTTCATATATTTTCCAGGCAACAGCAGCAACAACATCAACAACAATAACAACAACAAGAGCAAGAGGAGATACCTCTACTACATGGCGTGCTTTTCAGTGTAGCCTGACACGCCATTCCGCAATTAGCATGGCGTACAAACTAATTTGCGCCGCGGGATGCGTCCTGCACCCACATGTTAATTAACAGCTATACGGTCAGACAGACAGTCAGCTAGTCGGTCAGTTAGTCAGCCAAGCTGCCAGTTGGCCTGGCAGACGCGTAGCTGGGCATCATTTGTACTTAAGTTGAATTTTATTTTGTGAACAATTATGCTAATTTGTTAAATAAATAGGCACGCACTGTGCAACGCTTTCAAAATGGCCGTCATTCAAGTTAAGTTTTATTAGTAGCTTTTTTTTATTTTATTGTCAGCTCCATCTCACTCACACACACACACACACAGAGAGACGGGTCGAGTTCGAGTCGAGGCACTGAAATGGCCGCTCCAATTAAGTTTGCGTTTGCCATTTAATTACTCTAATATGCTATGAACGATTCAACCACCCGACACTCTAATGATATTCCATGTATTTGTGCGCGTGCCGAGCATGGAAATTAGTTTGTACTTGGCTCGGGGCGTCCCCAACAAGCCCGCACTGTGGTGGCCACACCTCAAAATTGGCTGCGCCATTTGTTACTGGCAGAGCCGCCATTGCTGGCAAGCTATCAGAGCTATTTGACATCCACATTCATTTGTCAAGCTGTCGCGACATGGAGAACGAATCTGTGCCAGCTCCAAATGAAAAATCAAGCTGCCTGACTGCTAAATTTAATTAGTTTTAACCTTGCACACACCGCACATTCCTATGCTGAGCATGAAACCAAATTTTAGATTAAAAACTTTTGAACACCTTTGAAATCTCTGGCGACTGCCAGTTGGAGTTGAAATAATATAATAAATATGCAAATTATGTTGAGCACAGAAACCAATCAGAGTTTTTATCAAGTGGAATATGACGAAATTGACTGTCATAAAGAAACAAGTCGCAAAAACTGCGTTGGCCTCGACTCATACCCACACACACACACACACACACACACACACACACACACACACACACACACACACACAGAACGGCAACTGAAACTGAAATCAAAGTGGAATCAAGCCAACAACTTGCACAAAAACAAAACAGCCAAAAGGGACGGTCAATGTATTGGATGAAGCTGCCAACAAAATGGGAAAAGTCCGCAACAAACAGTATCAAAAGTTTTGCCTCTCCACAAGTAAATGCTGCTGCTGCTGCTGCCGCTGCTGACTCTGGAGCAGCAGCAATGGCGGGATCGCCTTTCATCTTTCGGCGCCCAAGTGCATGACAGTGGGTGCATATGATGGGGAGTCTAACATGCCTTCGTTAGCCAATTTTTGATTGCAACATTTCGCACCACAGGCTAGAGAAGGGCGCGTGTCTTCTCTTCTACTGCATCACACGAACTCGCACGACTCAACACGACGTGTTCGTGCTCAAAATTCAGATTTCGTGAGGGTTCGTGAGTGTCAAAATGCAGAATAATACTCTGAAACGTTAGAAATATGAGTTAAAATTCAATCAAAGTAAATAAGGTGATGTTTATATCAATATAAAAAGTACAAGGAATGCGATGTACATCAATGCTTAAGCTGAATGAAGATATCATACCGTAAATCTAGATAAATGATGGTTCCCAAATACTATAATGCACAAATTATGAAAGGTATATTATCCCAAAAGTCGACTATCGTGTTGAGTGTATAATATTTTCTTGCTGTGCATGTGTCCGAGTTGTGGTTAATGTTCATGTTAAGTCGTGTTGGAAGCATGCAACACACGGCCATCTTTATCTTCGTCAAATGCAGCATGCAACAAGCAGCAACAAAAACAAGCGCAGCACAAACGAAAATGTTAATGTTAATTTTAATATCTTTCGTGACATGGCTCACTTTGAATTCTCCATTGCTTTTGTTGTCTAATTTATAAGCGCACACACACACAGATACAGACACACTCACACAGATACAGACACAGAAACATACACACACTCACACTTAGGGCTCATGTGCTTGTAAATTCTCTGCGTCAGCTCTAGTTATTCGCCAGGAGCGACAAGTAATTTTACTTGGCCAAATAAATTGTACAAAGTTTTTGTAGCTTTCATTTGCCTTTGCAGTCTGCAGCCACACCCCCGCCCGACTGACATTTCCCTTTGTGCTCTTTGTACGCTTTCCTCGTGTGTGTTGCATGCATATTCCTTTGAGATTATTGGCCACAATTTACGTTTAATTTGCTCTAATATGGGCAAGTACTCAGACATATCCTAAATGCAGTGTATGTTTATGGCCTGATTACTCTGTGTGTGTGTGTTGACTGTCAGAAAACATAATTATCAAACTAATGAGCTGTCCAAAGTGCCGTTTTGCATATCTAATGCCTGATCCCAATCATGCAAAATAATTGGAATAGAATGAAACAATATTGGTAGCTAAATATACGCATTGATGTAACTGTTAGATATTAGACGATGACAGGCTAATTCGCATGCACAGCGCCGACTCGATGGTTTTCGGAGGGGGAATTCTTACAAAACAAATAAACAAGCTGCCTTTTCTTGGCACTCCTTATGGATGCCACATATTTGGTATGCATAAGCAGCAACTGTCGTACACCTTGCCGCATCTTACCTGGCAGGCTGGCACCTGGCGGCTGGAGGCTGGCGGCTGGCAAGCAGTCAGTTAGACATTTTTTCCATATTTTACACCACGATAGCAATGCTCAGGCACAACTTTCGCCACAATTTGTCGTGACATTTCTTGCCTTTGCGCTGTGCCCTTCTCTTTCTAGCAATTTCAAATTTAATTCGCCATTTTGTGGCACCAAAAGCCACCCAAGTGAGCAAATCCAGCAATCCACCAAGCCACCCACCCACTCACCTTACAACCATCTTGTGGTCTCTTTTGGTTCTTGCTATTGTTGTTGTTGTTGTCGTTGTTGTTGTTGTTGCTGTTTTGCTTGCTTTTTATTACATTTGCTGCTTCTGCTTCTGGTTCCTGCATAAAAATGTTGAAATTCCTGAAGACATTTTACTTTGCAATTTCCTTACGAGTCGTTAAACATTTCCAGGCTATGCGAGCAACAACAACAACAACCAAGACCAAGACCAAGAGCGCAACGACAGCAGCAAAAGTTAACAAAAACTAATTTAAAAATTCAAATTTGCTTTCCGTTTTTATATGCGCCACAAACTGTACATTTATATGACTCGCTGTATGTGTGTGTGAGTGTGTGTGAGTGTGTGGGCTTGTGTGCATTTGGGCTGGCAGACTTTGTGGGCATTTCGTGTTCCGGTAATTTGTATTCTTGTGGGTTTATTGTTGATCTTCTTGTCGGTCTGATTTCCCTCTTTTACATACATACATACACATACATATGCGATGTATAAACGGCTTTGTGCATTAAATGTCGCCATAGTCGCTATAAGCTTTGTTTAAGAAAACTAAATTTGAATGAAGCGCTTTTACAGGTATATCGATACTTTCCGAGTAACTGGAGATAGCCCACATGATAGTGTTACAAAGTAGCTTCTTGATCAAAATTATGTTACAGTTGATGCATAACTATATTAGAAAACGTGTAGTTACAGTTAACTTGAAATACGCACGCTCGAGGCAATAGATGCCTTCCATTGGTATCTACATAGATATGAGATAGATTGCGTGACAGACAGTTAATTATAGCGAGAGTAGTTTATTAGATAACCAGCCCGACTTTTTAATATAACACAATCAAATCATGAAAACCTGTAAGTCTCACTTGCATTCTTGAGACCAATATTATTAATACATTACCTTATACTAGTTTGTATAGGACATAATACGAATCGGGTCGGGTTTTAATCCTTCAATCTTGATCTTCCATATCTCGCCTGTATTCTTGTCTGTATGTATTCTTGTGAGTTAATGAGCATACCTCGTGCAATGCCATTCGTTGGTTTGTTTATGGTAATTAAATTGAAATATGTAGGTTAGATTATTTGCAGCTAATGCAAAATCGTGTCGGGTAAAGTTAATTACCCCTGAAATATATGCAAACATTTTGCGCAAATAACACACCACTAAAGGCAGAGGCACACAGAAGTTGTGTGCTCATCATAAAATAATGCAAATTTTAGATCATTAATTTCAATCAAATGATTGATAACAAAGCACACACACACACACACACACACACACGCACACACACACTTCTACTGTAGATATTAACCACTAACATTGTATGCTACTTGAGAGGCAATTTCCAGCTTGTTGTGCGGCACCCCTTTCGAATGGATCGGCCCCTAATAAATCCGGTGACAATTGTTACATTAATGTCAATAAGCCACAGACATAGCAATTTTCGAGCATTTACATGGCGAGCAACATTTGTATCTCATTTTGGGCATAGGCCGCAACCACAGTCGCCCGCTGCCTTGCCACACCCCGTTGTCAAAATATTTGACTCGTGGCTGCATAAACATTTCAGTCTCTCTTGGCGATGGCAATGAGGATAAGCACGATGTTGAGGATAATAATGTTTTTGGCTTTGTTGACGTGAACGTTGGCTTTATTACTTTGACACTTTGCCTGCTGTTTAGATATTGCACACCAAACCCGCCCGTCCGCTTCACCCTCCACACGCCATCCGACTCACAGCAATCTATCAAAGTGTTAAATATAAACTCGCAAATACTTTATATGTGCTGGGTCATCAATCAATTTTATGTTACTCAACGCCACTCAACGATTTTTTTTTTATTTTTGGCTCCGACAGAAGACAAAGGACAATGCTAATTCGTTGCCTTGATTTTCACAATTGAAATGCTGTTTAATAAGTATTAATATTAAGTTACAAATGTAATATATATGCGATAAGCTAACCTCGATGCCAGGTAATTAATTACTTATGTAATCAACATAAGAAACTTTGAGTTGAATCGGAAGCTATGAGAAGGAAGAAACTTGAAATTCGAAATATATACACGTTTGATACCTCGTCTCGTCAATCAAGTTCTTGTTTGGTATACCCAGATTTGTATATTTAACTATTCGGATACTTTCCCTCATTCAACTAAATATAAATATAAATAACTCAACATGCGCCGAATCAATGCAAAGCTGCGAAGTGCTGAACAAGCGGAAAAAACGCTTTTTATCCAATTTGTAACTTCCGGTTAAATAAGGCTTATAGTTTCAATTCACAAATACAACTAATTGCAGCAGAATAAGCCAATATGCATATATTCACATATTCAAATATCAAAATAACATAATATGCTATGCTAAGTGCAATATCAGCCAATTTGCCACAAATTTAAGGCCAATTAACCTATCAGCTAGACAAACAAGGGGCCTACACTGAATGCATATACCAGCCACTGACTGCGCACGTAATTGCAATTATATAAAATTAAAGGTAAACAATGCGAGAAACAAATTAAAAGTTTAAAATGCAAAACAAAAATACACATATAATTATAGAGCATAATTGAAGCCCGGCGCCCGACATATAATTAAGTTGCTGACCGTATTTGACCCCCAGCTGACAGCGAGATGGGAGACAAGCTGACAGGCGCATAGGCTCGTGGGCAATTTAATTAATATGTTCGCATTGTGAGATGCAACAGAAATATGACAGGGACACACCCAACCAAAGGCGTCCCTCGCTCCTTCCTCTTCTCCCCTAATATGCCCAGTCCATGTCCTCGGAGTATAGTTAATTCTTTAGCACGATTCTTCGCTCTGACTTGCTGCACTTCCAATGTGCGTAGTCCGCGCTCGTCATAGTGTATTGAACACACAGTCGGATAAGAGAGGCTAGTGATGAGCCGGGGGTAACCCCTCGGTCTATCTACCTTTCGTTTTGAGCACGCGCCATCAAGTTTTCTGAGCATGCGGCTTGACATTTTTATAGTTTCATCAAATTGTTCTAATTCGTAAAGTTATAAAACTGGCCGCGACTTTGGCACTCAGTTAAAATTTTGGACATTTAAGTAGTTTTATAGCCGAACGGCGGTCAATGAACTAAAAGGCCCAAAAGGGATGACACATGCGTGTTAATCTCTAATTTGCTAGACGATCGTTGCCAGATACACACACACACACACACACACCCACACATATGCACATTCAGAGCCAGCGGGACGCAACGGCACGGGTAGAAAGCTGACAGGACCTTATGCTCGTAGCATTTTAATTGCCAAAACTCGGCGTGTTTCGAATTTCGGTATCTAAAGTTGTTTTTCTCATTTTAATGGCGCTATTTTCATTAGGCAAATGTGTGTCCGCATTTTTTTGCTTTTTAGATAAAAAATGTTCTCCTCATTAGCATATAAAATGTATGGATGGCTAGAAGAGGGGGGCAGCGAATTGTCCTTTTTAATGTATGTATACACATTTATTGCATATTCATCATTTTAATTGCTTGTTTTTATACTAAATGACTCGATAAGGCTTTTAAGGTTATTAGGTGGATACGCCACATGTCCACGTCCACGTCCTGTGGCGAACGTAAGAATATCCCCGTAATCAGTCAAAACAGTCTCAACATGTTCAAGGATGAATTTAAAGATATTCTTCAATACATAAAATAAATAAATAAAATGTATGTCCTTATATAATTAAAAGTGTCTTTCACTCCCATTTACTAGCTTTCTCTTTCATATACCTTCATAGCTCATTCCTTCTGTCCATTTCTTCCAAGCACTTGCTGCTCTCACTCTTTCTCTCACTCGGACTCCCATCAGTTATTGCAATCCCTTTATTCGTTTCTTGCATATTCTATCTTTCTCATTTACTAACACATATACCCATTGATATACCCATGTACAAATTGTGGCACAGGGTATACAAAGGAAGAAGGTACAGGACATGATTACTTTTGCTTTTGTTTTTGATTGTCGCTGTGAAGTCAAGAAAGCGTAGAGCATAAAGAGCAAAGAAATTACTTTGCCAACGAATGAATGGATATGAATAAACAAGTGATCAATGCAATGAAAATGATTGTCTGTGCATTGTAGCATCGAATGCTTTACAATTGAGCGCACAAAGTGTTGCATTAAGAACAATGTGGCAAAGAATCCAATGTGTACGTGGGGGGATTGTGACGAAGAAAAACACTTAGATTCAAAGCTTACAACAATTTTAATGACAACAAGAAAACAAATTGCGAATAAAAACTTTTACTTTTTGGCTTCACAATTTCTATGCGCTGCAAAAGTTAAAGGGCTTCAGCATTATATTCGAGTTGATTTTCAAACTATCCACCATTATTTCGAATACTTCACAACTCAACTGCAGCAGCCGCAAGCACTGCGACCCACACAATTGCATTTGCAGCAATTACAGCAGCCGCCTCCAGGACCAATAGCTGCAGCATCGCTGGCCGCATCCACGGCTGGTTCGGCAACAATGCATTCCTGGGCCGCACAGAGGACGACGGCGAACAGGATCAGGAGCTTTATGTTGAACATTACGATCTGGAGAATATGCCTTGGCACTGTTTAACTCCGCAGCAGTTCGACAGTTTTTATAGGTAAATATCGCGAAATGTAATTGTTTAAGCAGTTGTATAAATGGATATTTTTGTAATTACTATTTTTGTTAAACATTCAAGACTCTTGTTGCCAAAGTTCAGTGTACTAAAGATAGGCATATAACGGTATATTAAGAAGAGAAAGCTAGTCGAATACTCTCTAAATTCTATCTGTCGGCACGAGGCGCATCTAGAGAACATTTTTTGTATGTGTATATATACGAACTTTGTGCTTTTATAAGTGTTTATATTATAAGTGCTTTTTTTTATCTAACATTAGTTAAAAGTCTTTGATACTCTAAGTACAGATGTAGATGTATACTATTGGGTACAGGGCATATACTAGTCACGTACAGCCGAAGGAAAAGCACTTGTCTGTTAATTATTCGGATAGAATTGACCCTTGAACTGCAAGATTATATATACTCTTCTTACGAATATAAACAGTATTTCTCAACCATAAATAGCTAAATGACTCTGACTTTCATTACAAATATTAAACCTTGAACAAATATTGTAAGGTGTCAGCTGTTTGCAAAATATTTACAGACCCCAAAATTCAGATGTTTTACGGGGTAAAAGACTTGCTAAAAGTCAGCTCTTAATTAAACATGAACAAAATAACAATTTAAATTATAAATGCCGTGCTCTATCTTAAATTTTAATATTATTTCAATTAAAAAACACGGAAGTCCATAAATATGCTATTAAATATTTATACTTATAAGCAGAGATTAGTCATTTTTTTAGACAAGTTATTTTAGAATAAATGCATTTCATGCATGCGTTTCATAGATATCCGATATTCCTATAGAACTTATAGCTATTTGACCTGTTATAAAAGCGTTGCATGTTTTCCCATCTCTTGAAGCAGAGAATTGGCTCGAACGTTATCTATTCGAACGTAAGAATGAACGATATCAAATCACCATCATTATCAGACCATTCCGAAAATAAAAAGCAGGTTTGAAATGAATGAGTTTATATATTAAATAAAAACAATAAGAAACAACATATGTAAAGTGTTGTGTCGTGATCGTCAACATTGCTTTTTAGCGCCAAGCAAGTCATTTTATCAAAGAGCATGTTTTGTAGGACACATAAGCTGAAAAGATACAAAAGTATATCAAATTTTTGGGTTAGTTTTTTATTGATACTACTTGAACTCACCCTCATTCTTTTCGGCAGAATATTTCTGCAGTTGGCAGAAATTCTTAAACGTTCTTTCGTCTATGGTACCCGGCTTGTTCGGACAGCCGCATTTTGGAGGCTTGGGGAAGTAGGCTTTCACGGGTCGTCCCAAGAGGCATACCTTCGGAATGAAATGCTTGCATAGTTCCTCCGTAACGGGCACAATTGCTGCAAACTCAGTTTTGATCAATTCTATTAAGACAGCTTGCGCATTTCCGGAAAACTTACGTGTTTTACAATTCTTTATCCTAAGCTCGTTCTCAGCATCCCTTAGGCAAGGATTTTGGAAGGGACGACAAATGCAATCCACAAGTGCCCAAGACAAGTCTTTCTTGTAGATGTTACACTTGGAAGCAAGACCAGGATTGAGTAATATTACGGTAGCCTCGACCACATAGAAGACAGCAGCAAACAAAAAGAGTACACGAAACATTTCGACGATGTGGAAAAGAGAACACTTAACCACAAGCTAGGTGAAACAATTCAGTTCTTTACCTCTGATCAAGGGCTTTTTATAGCTTTCGGTTGAGGAGGAATAATAATAGTATATGTATTATTTATACAGTTGTTCGCTAAATAAATAAAAACCAAAAGTCTATAATTATAAGTATGCAAGTTTATGCAAACACATTACAGAAATTATACCTGAGGCGTGAGAGTTGATGTTTCCTTGGAGATAAACATCCTTTAAACAGCTTCCACTCAGACAACTCATTCAAAGCCGTTAAACCGGCTTAACTCGGTTTGTAGCATAAAATATGGGACAAAAATAAGCCAAAATGTATTCGAATAATAATAATAAAATGTAAGAAACGCGCATAAATAATTATGACACCTTTTTAGCGGTTCGTAATTACACGCAGCAGTCATTAGCTCATTAACATTAGAAGAGCGGCAAGTGGTGAGGACTGCATGGCGCAAAAACAAAAGTCAAACAACGCCATTAACCCTTTTGCGAGGGAAACCCCCCCGGCTGCTGCTGCTGCTGTTGGCTTAGTAAGTAATAATAAAATAATAAGCAAAAAGTGTCATCATTTGAAGGGCGGCGTTGCTGGCGCTGGCAAATCCTGACGGATTTCGTATGTAATTACTTCAATTAAACCATCTGTGACAATTGCCGCAGCCAAACATGAAATTCAACTTTACTTTTAAAATTCCCAATTGAGTTGAGGCGCATTATCCTGGCAACCAACCCCCAGGAGCCGGTAACTCAACGCGCTTTTACCTTTACCTTTGCGACGTTGTTGCCTTTTGCTACCGTTGTTGCTTCTCCTTCTGTCGCAGTTGTTGTGGTTGTTGTTGTCTGTTTTAATGGGGTGACATTTATGGCACTTTATCAACTCAAAAGTCAATAATGCCAGGCAAGCATCTTACTTAAACGTGGCTTAAAAAAAAAAAACCGAAAAGAATATGATGAGGTATAAAAAACTGTTGAGAAAATTGTAATACGATAAAAATGAAATTTTAAAATTTATGCCGCTTATTGTCAATTCCGGGCGCCCGTTGCCCGTTGCCCGTAACTCAAGACTTAAGACAGCTAATGGGGCGCCCCAGCAAAAAAGAGCTTGGCTGCTCCCCAAAGTTTGTTATGACAACTGAAAGACATTTGAAATATACGCGCAAGTGCGGAAATGCGCTTAGACGACTGCGAAATTGTTGCAGGGCATTAGGCAAATGGATCCCGCAGGATTAGCCGCCCAAGCAGCCCCCACTACAAAAGTGTGGGGTGCAGATTCTTAAGCAGCCATTTGTTGACATTTAGGCGCTGGCCTGGGAATATAGCCTGAAACTTTGCGTAATTAGGAGTATCATTTGCGACGGCGAGGCAGATCTTTGCCATGACTGACGCTGCCTGACAACTTGATTACGTTTCAACAACATTGTAAAAGTTAATTGCCAGCGCTGCCTTAAAGCCTGATGAGCATTTATCACCCTCTCCGAGTGGCAAACAGCAACAACTTCTTTAGGCTTGCGTGTCGTGACGGAGCCATGCAAAAAGCGAAGAATTCATTAGGCCCGCCGCGTAGAGTCTTGTTACCACATTTTTCAATTATAGCACATTTCCTGCCTTTGGCTTTTGGCCTTTTCACGTTTGCGCCGACTTCGTTTGTTTTGTTTTATTTTTTGCGCATTCTCTTGTGCGCAAATGAAGAATTATTGCATTTTAATTTGGCAGCCGCTGTGCAATGTGCCAGAACACGTGCAGGTGGTGCATTGGTTCGATGGCTCGTTGGCTTGTTGGCTTGTTGGCTTACTGGATCTGAACTCTTATCCTTATCGTGGCAGCAGTTTAAACAACACGGCAAATTCCAGCTCTAATGAAGTGCAGTTCAAAGTTCAAACCGCCGACTAATTAGCTGCCGCCGCCAGCGAATGCGCCACTTTATTAAAATGAGTGCCCTCAAAACGAGCTCATTCTCTCAGTTGCTCACTCTGCCGGTCGGTCAGCCAGCTAGTCAGATAGCCAGTGGCTGTCCCACAAAAATTTATTGTTAAAAGCCGCTAATGAATTATTTACTGCCCATTTTGCAGAGCGGCATGTCCTTCGTGTCCTGATGATGCTTGCCTTGTGGGGTTGATATGTTGGCTCTGACTCCTCTATGCATAACTCAACCAGTTCACACCCTTAATTAACTGCCTGCGTGCGTGCGTGTTACCACATTTAACAACATGCCCCGCCATTAGCCTGCCCTGGCTGTTGGCCAAGTTGTTTGTATTTTCAAAGTGGCCAAATTTGCGTGTTTTTTTCTTTTATATCTATGACTTATGCGTATATTGAAGGGAATCGCCTAACTGAAATTATGTTTATTAGGCATTTAATAAGCGTGACAAAGGTTGTTCCGGACTATATTAAATAGGTGAAGCGTTCACGTAGTTCTTTAAAACGGCTTACCCGGAGCTAAAGTCGGCTTAATGAAATCTTCAATTATTAAATAATATAACTTATAAAAGCATCTCCTCACTGATTGACTGAACGACTTGGAGAGCTATAGAGCTGCATTTCTCACAGTGGTTACCTCTGCAGGTGGAATTTCCCAAAACCCCGTCTTAAGATGCACCGCCATCACATAAGTTAACTACAGTGAAAATTTCAGCTTCCCAGCTTTTACGGATTGAGCTGTGCGTTGATCACCAATCAGTCAGTCAGTCAGTCAGTCAGTCATTCAGTCAGTCAGTCAGTCAGTCAGTCAGTCAGTCAGTCAGTCAGTCAGTCAGGCATTCAGGACAAACAGTTTTATATGTAGAGATATCATACATAAAAACATATTTTCCAACATCTATGCATATCTTTATACTAACGGTAAAGGATCTTTACAAAACTTTCTTTGAGACTCAGCATTTTTTCCAAAATCCAACCTACCTGGGTAGGAAATGCTTTGTATGGGCGACGTTGGAAGTCTCGTCTGATCGGTTTCTAGTTTGTTATTAAGGCTTAAGACTTCCACCCGCAAATGTGCGAAATTGGTAGAGAACTGTTTGGTTTGTCAAAAATTTAAGACAAAAAACTTGGACCTGGCAGGGAAATTATATATATTAGTATATACATATAAGAATAATTTCCATGGCAATTCAGACATTGGCACATTGTTATATACATACTGATATAATGGACTTTTAGTTTCTCGCTCGTTTAATTTCAGCTCGCTTTCCCATTTTAAAGAAATCACTCTGAATATCAACGATTATATTCGAATCTATCCATCAATCATGTGCATATGAATAGCCATTTTAATCACTCCGAATTACGCAGAAGAGCGAACATGATGAATTGCATATTATGACGGCGTATCCTTGTTGTTAGCAGGATATGTATATGGTTGCGGGAATAAGCGTATTCACTTGACAATCACTTTTGTTTTATTGCGATTTGCCAGACCTGACTCAGTCAACAGCAAAAACAACAACAACAGCAAAAACAACAGCACACCGAAGAACAACAGCAAAAATTTCCACTTGGGATAACTTGTGAGCAATTGCAACTGCAATGCGGCTGCGACTGTGGCTGTGGCAGTGGCTGTGGCAAAGACAATGAGCGGTGCCTGCCAAATTGTTGTGGTGCAAAAATGCGGGCATATGTGCAAAAAGGCAATCGACAACACCAACACAGCGTAGCCATCAAGGAGTAAGTGCAGCAGGAGCAACAACAGCGGCAACAACAACGGACCATTTACCAAGAAAATGAAAATTTATTGTCAGAAAATGAAGAAAGGCGCTTGCCAGCTTTAGCCCCGCCTGGTCTGCGGT
This sequence comes from Drosophila kanekoi, assembly GCA_037075305.1. Taxonomy (NCBI): domain Eukaryota; kingdom Metazoa; phylum Arthropoda; class Insecta; order Diptera; family Drosophilidae; genus Drosophila; species Drosophila kanekoi. The sequence continues at coordinate 1,132,750 of JBAMCE010000665.1, forward strand.
TAGTGTTAGTTAGGAATAGCAACCACATAGAGAGCAGCAGCAACTGCAGCAACTAACAAGGCAATCAAGGTGGTTCTTTGTTGTTTTAGCCCCTTCTTTCTGAGGGAGCAACTATTATGGCTTTCTTAGGTCTCTAAGCAAAGAGTTTGTTCTCTCCGTAAGGCAATTGTTTGGCTGCAGTTGCATTGTCATTGAAATTGCCGTCGATTTGTAGCTCAATAGACGCTACGGGTGCTGTGGGCGGGCACAGCCTTGACGCGGAGCCAACGGCAGGCAACATCGGCAAACGGCTAATGGAAAATGTGTTCGCAAATGCCTAAAATGATAATGGCCAAACATTTAATGCACGTTATTGCTGGCCAGGAGCAAAAAGGCAATTTGCGTTTGGATTTGTTCAGGCCATACCACTCCAGTTTCCGTTTCTTCCGCTGCTTTGCCCCGCGTTGCCCTTGCCCATTGACACGCCAGCGTCGAGAGCTAATGCAGTGAAATATTTATTGAAATTGTCTGGTCCCCGGGGGCCAATGCGGCGTTGTCAGTAACTGCTATTAGGCGGGGTCTTTAGCCAGCTGGCAGCAGGGAATTGGATTGGATATTCGTATTTGGCTCCGACGCCTTTGTAAGGCTGCCCAAAATGGCGGCGAGCCAAATTGTCTGAGTGCGGGCCGCAATTTACGAGCCTCTGTTTGGCACTTTTAGCATTATTGCCTGTCCGCATGTTTGGCTCTTTGGCTGTGTGCTTGGCGCATAAACAGTCCAAAGTAGGGCAAAAAGTTCGCACAGTTCTTGAGGCTCGCGCACTTGATTATAAATAACGCACATTAATGCAATTAACAACAAAAAGGCCCGCGCATTCACCTGAAAACGACTGAGAGCGCAGAGACGAGAGTCCTTCACTCGAGTGCCACTTCAGCTGGAAAAAACATATTTACCCCGGCACGGAACACGGCAACGCAGGAACCGGAGGGCTTTGTTTGTATTTGCACAAAATATTAGTACTGATATCTTGGCTAAACGCTTGCCGCAATTATGCGAGCGAAACCCGAAACGGATATGGATACTTGTAGCGCCTGGCCCGAGTCCTGTTTGCTGTTTGGTGCCACGTGCCGCGCATGCGGAACTGCAACATTCGAGTAATTATCACACGCTTGTGGGCGCGTGCACACGCGAACGTTGGGCCGCTTGGGCAACCCTGTCAACCATTCAATCCACTTCAATTTTACGCCGCTGCCAACAAATTGTTGCAATATAATAAGTGGGCGTGGCCCAATGCTGTGCACGTTGACAGCCAGCAAACAAGCAACAAGAAGGAAAACAAATGGATTACTCGATTGCCACGCGGCGGACGCGTCAAAAAGCCGTTGATTATGGAGGTCGCGTCTAATGGTTCAGTTGTTTGGTTTTAAGCTCTTAATGGGCACTTGATGCTTAGGTGACCATTCATGAGGGAGCTGAGTGGCTGTGTTGCTCGTTCAGTGCACAACCTTTTATCAATCGAATGGGAAGTCCATAGGCGTAAGCTTAGCACACACACACACACTCACACGCGCACAACTCGAAATGGACGAAAACATGTACTCAAAGTGATAGTAAATATATGATTTGAAAGCAAAATACAGGTAAGAGATACTACGTAATGATAACTTGATGTTCTTTAAGATTTTTTTTTACTTCTCTCTAATAAGAAGTCTTTTAAAATTCTCTTTAGTTATAGAGGTCATTGATTAGGTTAGTTGATCAAATGTTTTCTGGAGCCTTATACTTATACTTATACTTGAACAGGAGTCAGTCTGAATGTTGACGTTGCCCAGAAGGAGTCAGTAAATACGATCTATCGAAATGGTTCTATGGTAAACTTTCTCTTAGCCATTTAAAAACAAAATAAGAACACAATTAAACTGTCATTTAGAACAATACTTTGTGCAGGCACTAAGCCCGTTGGCAACTGAACACGAGCTCTAATTAAAATGGATCAAAATGTATAGAGTCGGACGAAAAATAAAAGAATTTCAGCTCTAAAAAATGCCATTAGATTCGAATAACAGGCGTAGATATGAGCTTTATTTTGGGCTTGCATAGAAATGGGATTCGGGCATCAATATGAATTATTATTGGCTCGTCAAGCGCACAGACTGTCTGCGGCTAAAAAAAAAAGAGGTTGAAAAAGAAATATTCCAAAATTGAGCTCGAAAAATGGAAAAAAAGAACTAAGCAAAATGGGATATTCGTGCATGTCAACGAACCAGTAGTCAGCAGCCAAATGAATATGGAATGCTGTGGGGCCAACACAGCAGCAAAAACCACTGAAATTTACTAAATAATTTGTGATCCCTGTCGCAGTTCACCGGCGCGCACATCCCTCATACTCGCAGTTGCTTTCTCATCTTGTTACATGTTTCAATTTTACGTCTATCAAGAGCATTCACCGGTTAGGCCTCGCAACTGGTTTTATATGGATGTGTTCTTTGCACATATGCACCTGTATATACGAGTGTCGGAGTGCAGGTACATAAATCAGATCCGTTCCGCTGTAGACCCCACAGAGTATACATGGACAATGATTCGTGTGTTTCATATTATGTCTAACGATGTCTTGCATCTACATTTTTACTTTTTGCCGTTGTGCGCCCAACTGTCAGCGAAAATTTTGAAAAATGGCAAAATGCCATTGATGAAAGTGAACCGGCAAAAGCCCCACAAAACATAGCGCAATGCAGTGGCGGTGGCTGTGGCATCGCCTAAATCTAAGCAAGGCCAGCAAAGCCTGTGCCCAAAATAAAAAAAACATAAGCCGAGCAGGTGGACGTGGGGCGTGTCGGCTTACAATATCCCAAAGCGAAAAGTCGTGTAAGTATTTTTTGCTGCTGCTGCCGCTGCTGCTGCTGCAGCATTTTTTGGTCGTCCTCTTTGCACTGATTAATTGAGTTATGTGCTGTCAGTCAAAGGATGGCAGAAGGTAAAGGCACCAACAGCCACTGGCGCTGTATGATAATTAATGCAAATACACGTGGCGTATGCGTAATATATAAAAGTAGTCAAACATTTCCGCTGTCAGGCAATACAACAATGCGCATTTGACTCAAAAGCATGTTAGATAAATGGCAAAGCAAATGAACTGAGCACGACAGGAAAATGACAAACAACAGTTCTTCGCAAGACAACGGCGAATGGTGGGTTACTCTTGCATACCCTGTTTTGCGTGTATAAAAAGGGCATACCAAATAAAATACCCAATAAAATAAGAGATAGTCTATGTGCAAAATAAATAATGTTAACAACTTCAAGCATGCTTGATGAGGACCACAAGAAAATAATTTCATATACATTTCACATTGCATACTTTCAGGCTGAACTTGAACTTGTAACTTCTCGAGATAACAGAACCTTTTCCAATATGAAAGTATATGAAATACTTATAATAATTATTGCAATTGGAAGAATATTTAATTTAATAATAAAAAAAGATTATAATATAATCATATGTATAATTAACATTTATAACATTTGCTACATAAACAATGAGTGTCTCTCAGTCTTGTCGATTCGTGGGCGTATTCTTACCTTGTTTTTGTTGGCATTCGCTATTATGCGGCTACTGCATTGTTTACAAGACCTCGCGGCTACCTGCCTTGGCAACTTTGCACATTTTTTAATGGATTTCAGCTAACAAAAAACCACAACATGGCGCATTGAAGTGAAGAATTCGCACTCACGTTTTGCGCGCGGTTTTAAACGCGTATGGGCTGCAGAGCTTTCCCTTTGTCTGAGTGTCGTGCAAAATGTTGTTACCCGGACATCCTGTTGGCTGCTGTTGTCAATTTGGCGAAAGTGGTTTTTCAGTTGCTTTAGCGCGAAAAAAAGGCGCACAATCTGGGGGGGGAGTCGGGCAAATTTTAGAATGCTGGCAAAATTGCACTTGTGCGGCGTTTTAATCACTTAGGCAACGACGCCTACATTGGCCCTATCTAGGCGTCTCCTCAAGGCGTCTTCATTCATTCTGTTTACTTAATGACAGCGAAAAGTGGCAGCCCCAACGCTTCGAGAGCCACACGGCTCAGCGCCAGCTGACAAGTGGTGCTCGGGATATGTCCTTGTTGGTGGCCTGCTTTACACCAGCTGCGAGTTAAGTATAGACGTAGGGCGGCCATTTCATTAGACTAAAATGCGCAACCCACACACGTGTGTGCTCGACAAGCCTTTTGTTTAACGCTCCGAAATTTGCATTTGGCTGCTCCATTGAAGCGCTAACAATTGAAGGCAGTCAAAGTTCTGCCCAGCTGTGCCTTTTTCTACCCTGCTTTGTGCGCTTTGTTCAAGTGTTCCAAGTGCGCCAAAGGCGCGCAAATATCTTTTGATTCCTTTTGGGCTGGCGCGCCTTCCAATCGAACAAAAAGGCGCACACTTCTGAATGCTGCCTTGCTTTTGATAGCTTTTATTTATCATTAGGATATGTACTTCTGCCAGGACTAGCTGCTGCTGCCTGTCATCAATCAAAAAGTGAGCAAAATCAAAATGTCATTTGTGTGTGGACCTGCGCTTTTGTGACTGCCTTTTCGCAACGTGATTTGCAGCTTTTGTAGTCAGAGCTCAGGCAAAAAAAAAATGGGAATTGGTTTCCGAGCGGGGGGAACAGCTTTGATAAATCCTTAAGCACCCTCGCGCCAAATACGCAGCATGTATTCAGAGTCGGAGGCAGGTGCAAAGCATTTATTATTTCGCTATGAATTTGCTTGGCTTTGTGATTTGTCTTTGCCTGCACAACTAATTAATTTGTAAACTACAAACTAGCATTACAAAAGTATAACTAAGCCAATGCCATCATTGTTAGACTATAATCAAATTAAAACAACAAGCATTAAGTACAAAAATGTTGGAAATCTGCGAATACAATCGACGAGTGAACAATCTGGCAAATGTTTAATCACTGAAAATTAATTGAGTTGCAGCAGCAACCCCCAACAAGGTGCCATGCCTGAGCCTCCCTCTACCCCTGTTTGCAGTTTAAAATTTAATTTATTACAGGGCGATGCCTGGCAAACAGTTGAGCGTATGGCAACCGCAAGAATTATAACAATTTTACACGTAATAGCGGCATAAGTCAGTCCTGCGGAGGATGTCCCGGCATATGTCGCTAACTGCCGCTGGGGGTGGCTCATCCGGGAACGAGCCGGCGAACCAACAAACCGCCCACGCAATCAAATAATTCTGAATCATTAGGTTTTTTATGCCAGGGATGGGCCATTTCGTTTGCTATCCAATCGTATTCTGTCCCTGCTGCTTCGATTGAGACATTCAGTTTAACTTGATGTTCATTATAATCCACTCTAAGCTTGCAACAGGCCACTGCACGTTGCATGAATGTAAGTCGAGTATTCCCCGAAGCACTAAAGCACGAAGCACCAGCCAAGCTGCCCATGCCCGTCATCACCACCAGCACAACCCTTGGGAGGTGTCCCCCGCGCTGAGCTCTATTATTAAATGCACTTTTAATCTTGGCTGCCTCTATATCTCTGTTGCTCTCTCCCTCTCTCTCGCTTCTGATGTTCGCTTTCAATGAATTTTCCATTTTGCACCCTCAAATGCAGAACGATTATCACCCTTAAATGGTACTTTACACACACAAAGAATGTCATGCATTGAATGGAATTGAACTGCTACCCGGACAACCCGACCAGCCCCGCGACCCGAGCCAACAACCTGAACTGTTTGAAAGGTAGTCCTGGCTGCAATCCGCACTCGCAGCGATACCGGATGGACCTGGCTGGTGTCAATGTGTGTGTGCTTATGTGTGTGAGCTGTTTTTTTAGTCATGCTGATATCATTTAAAACGTGGTCAGGGATATGTAAGTACGACAATAGAACATCACGTAGATTAGTTTGCTTTGTACATATTTGCTTAACTTTCAGCAGTGATTTCTTATACCCTGAATTTATTGAAAGTGGATAAAGAGGGTATAATGTTGTTATGCTAATGCATGTAACAGGCAGAAGGAAGCATTTCCGACTCCATAAGGTATATATATTCTTGATCAGGACAAGTGGTGGGTAAATAGTGAAGCGTAAATCTCAGAAAGTACAAAAGCTGAAAAGTTGAAACCCAAAACTCCGGAGCTTAGGGTATTTCCTTGTCGAGCACGCTCTACTAGAACTGCCGTTAGTTTTAGCTTCTTCAACTGATGAATGGAACTTAAGGAATAGGAGCCAAAAAAGCACACGTATTAAGCTAATAAAGTGCATCGATGAGTTGTCTTGCTGAAACTTTGAATTGACCTTGTTCCCTTAGAAAAGAGTATGAGGTATATCTCCTGGCTAGTTAGTCTATAAGCCAGGTCCTCAACAGCCTGTCATTTCGCATTAACAGAGATATGACAATCTTGTGTTGCCATTAAATGTCAGCTAACTGGCGCGTATCCTGTCTGGTGTCGATTAAATGAACTCTCCGGCTGCACAACCCAACCCAATCAGACAATTCCCGACCCCAAAAAGCATAGGCCGCATCGACCTCGCCCCGCGCACAGCGGGCACAATTACACGCCACAGACCCTAAAACATTGCAGCAACAACAAATAACTAGAAGCACAGCACACAAAATTCTGCCTGATGGCCGTACAGAGATGGATGGGTGGATCGAAAAAAAAAAGAATATAAAAACCAACCCTGCTCCAGACCTGTGTACTATGTGGGGTTCTCTTAAAGAGCACATAATTGGTCTGTAATCTATTTTTGACAGATTGAATTTCGCTTTTATCTTGATTTTGTTTTGACTGACTTGGCTGCTGCTGCTGTTGCTGCTCCGGCTGTAGTCGTAATTGGGTTGTATGTGCCAGCGCACAACCCACCCAAACCGCGACCATCCTGAAGACCCACTTGCTGGTTGAGAGGGGTTGCTGTTGTCGTTGTTGAAGTAAAGATTTGCTAAATGGTCGACGTGGGTTTGGTGTACATAGTTTAATATGATAAGTGGGTTGCTCTTTGGGCACGGATTTGAGTTTGGGTTTGGGCTTTGGTTTGGGTTTGGGTTCTGGCGGCGCTTGGGGAGTCAACGCGATGTCTGCAATCGGTTAAATGCCAATTTATGTGTTGGAAAATTGGTAATTTTAAACCGCAAAGATTTTCATGCCTAGATAAATGCTCTTTGTGCAAAAAAAGTGTTGGCATCTTGTTTTCTTGTTGGGCCTTATTCATGACACAGCTCAAGTGTTTTCAATACTTATTATAATAAATTATATTTGCTTTAAATGGGGAAATATACCCCTAGGAATCATCCAATATCCAATATTTCGTTTTTTAGTCTGCCATGATTTGACTGTCAGATGAATATGAAAGCAGCAGCATATTTCAGATAATTTTGCATTTCAATTTCGCAGTTGGACGCGTTTGTTTACCTTAACGATCTTTTTTTTATGATAGGCGACTGCTAAATGAAGTTTTGAGCCATAGTCGGAGCTTTCTTTCTTTTCTCTTTTGACAGAGCAAATTACACACCGCATGCAACCCATTTAACTTGCCGCTTAACCCTTGTCCGACTAACCCCTTACAAAAGTCAATTTTCGAAAATTGTTCGGCATGTCGCATAACCTGTAATTTTCACACCATACCTGCCCCTAACCCCGCCCCGTATCCGATTGAACTTTTGTGTGTCATTTATTCATTTGCAATGCCATTCAATGTTTTCGTTGGGCGTTTAATGAAATGTGCGCTTGCGGCAGTTTTATATAAATAAGGTTTGTTCCTTCGCCATGGGGTGCTGCTAACGTGCTGCTATGATACCCACTTGCCGTTAACCAGCGCACCAGAGCTGACAGGGTTAACAAACAAACAACAACAACAAACATTTATTTTACTTTGCAACAAAGTACTTGCATCATGCGGCAGCAAATGATGTTTCAATCAGACGACTGCTGCGGTCCAAAACTTTGTTCAATTTTTTGCAATTAAAATGATTTTGTTCACATGACACCCAACTGGGTCTCAGCTGCTGGCCAGCACTTGCCTGGGAATGGGGACATGCAGCAGCACAGCAACTGAAATTTTTGAACGTTGGCTGGCATTTTAATGAAGCCCTTTCAGCGGTTGTCAAGGCGTCAAAACATGGGTTGAGCATGGAATTTTAAATTTGTACGATAATGAAGTTATTGAAGATCTATGGTCGCAAGTCTTAAAACTGTAAAAAAAACTTGAAAGGAGTCATAGTTTTTAGTTGTCTTTAATATGAATAAATGGTATTGTGCAGTCGAAAGCCGTAAAGATGGGGTCTATAATAGTATGGAATGTAAAAACCCTTTGTTGGTATATAAGAAAAGATACAAATTTGGACCAGGCAGGTCCTGGCAAAACTTACTTTACTGTTTTGGTGTTCCTCACGTTTAAGTAGGTCTTTTAAGTTTTCATGCTTTTATAATTGTCTGCTTAATCTCTAAGTCTTAGTTTATAAGTATACATGTTACATGTTATAAGTATACAGCCCCTAGAATGATCATTGTTTGTATTTTTTCGTTAATTCTATAAAAGGGAAGAACGTGATGACTTATAATACATATGGCAAATTCGACTGTGAGTTATTATATGATCTTGTTATCAAGCTCAAACGGATCAAATATAAAAAGAAACCGGCAGGAAACTTATATTATAGTTTGTTGTACTTTCAAGCTTTCGCCTCGGGTAGAACCAATTTCCACAAATTAACTTTAATTCGCGCTCAGTGACAAATCAAAGTGCGCACCTATGTATCTGGTCGGTACTCTCTTATCCGGTCTTTATGACAGCAGGCAGGAATAACAACTGCAACAACAACAGCAACAACAACAAGAACAGGCGAGACAATAACAACATCATATTGCATGCTGAGCTAAGTTCGTTGCGAGGACTTTCCGCAGGATTGCAGCAGGACACAAAGGGGTCTATCGTTGGTTTATTTGGCCGCAGGCTAAATGACATTAAATTACACAACGACTATAACAAAAACAGTGAGAGGTGAGCAGGGGGCAGGGGCAGGGGGCGGAGACTGGCAAACAATCGACGCACCGTGTGCAGTTCTGTGATTTTGAAAATGTTTCGCAGTAGTCGCGGGCAAAGCGTTTTACAACAGCTTGCACAGTGTATCCTGTGCACGTCCTGGCAGCGGCAGCGTAACTCGTTGCTCAACATTGTTGACTTCCTGTTTTACTCGCAACCGAGTTATGTCACAGCCTATTCGAACCCGCTGGCTGCGTAATTTGTAGGTACACTCAACGCGACGGCAAACAATGACGCGCATCAAATAACATTTGCAGCAAGGACTCACGATTCACGATCCTTGACGCCCAACTGCCAACAGCCGAGTGCATTTTTATTGTCATTCAATTGGATTCGAATTTACAACGGCACAGGCAGCGCAGTCCGTGTGACAATTGACGCCTCGCAAACAGGAAATGTTCCTGTTCCTTGCTCCTTGCTCCTGCCCAGGCGCTGATCGCCAGCGAAATTTGAGCCCTGCTCGGATTTGATTAGCCGCCGACTTGATCTTCAGCTCACAGCTCTTAGCCTCAATTCGCGCGAATTCGATTGATGTTAATTGCCATTGTGCATTCGGCCCTGCAAGTGTATGTGTTTTTGTGCTCATTGTGTAATTTGAGTTCGCTGTTTGTGCATTGTTTGTGTTATTGCATTAATTTACGACAATATGGTACGTAATGAGCCGGAATTTGATTACGACATTCTACTCCAGTTTTCTGGGCAGTACTCCTTGTACGCCTTGTCTGAGTGCCTCTTTGTGCTTAGAATTGTAATTATATGAGCATGTTAAATAGCTTACACTCATATTGCGCATTCAAAAGGAGTCATATAACTTATAATTTACGAGCAGATTAAGCCGACTTCTATTTATTTGCTAACTGCTGTAACTAGTTGGATATGAGGACTAAGTGGCAAAAGCTGTTAGACAGAAACAAATTATGAACATAGAATTCCATTTTATTTATGTATAAAAAGTGTAGGAGATGCCGTTTTTTGGATATTGATAAAGATAAGTTATAAGTATGGTTAAGTGCTCTCATAAAGGCTTAAAGAAGGTGTTATTATCTTGATCCGCAATGTGTAAAGCATAGAAGAAGACGTCTTCAAATGTTAATTTAAGCATATGCTTGCAAGTATTTTGAGTTAACATGAAGCTTGCCAAACCTAACATCCTTCCACTCGTTTAAGTGCATGCATCTATACGTATGTATAACATCCACAGAATAGTTGCATCAAACATAAAAAACAACAAGCCATAAGGTTGAAATAAACTGCTGCTAGAGCCATAAAAAATGGACCGCAGTGGACGGCAGACAGACAGGCACGGACAACAAATGCAAGTTGATTAATGCACCTCAAACACAGCAACAAAACAACAATAAAAAGCGAAATGAACAAGCCACAACGCAGCACTGATGAGTCTATTACAGACAATAACAACAACTGACGCAATTGCAATTGCCCATGCTCACAACCCAACCACCCCTCCACGCCCGAAAAGCCACGCGCTCTACGCACCAAAATATGGTCCATAAATGAAGCGCCAACCGCAATGGCTAAAAAATAAAGTACACAAAGAGGCCCTCATAAAAGGGAGCACGGCTAAAAATTGGCAACATTATCAGGCTGACCAAACACGCACACACACACACACAGATACACATAATGACAAGGATAATGTGTGAGCAGTCAGATGCGAGTTGGGAAATAAAAATAAATGTGCTAAATGGATAATAAAATACAAAGAGCGACAGTCATAATGGCCACTCAGACACTCGACAACCGACCAAATAAAATTGCACACACAAAAAAAAAAATAGAGAAAAAAGAAACAAGCGCTGCGTATTGTCCTCTACGCTTAAAAAACAGCGTAATTTAACTGGTATGGCCATTGTACTTAATTGAACTGTCAGCCAAAATAGATAAACATAATAGTCCACTGCAAAATGGCAAAAAGCAAAACAAAACCAAAAATAAATAATGAAGAAGAAAAACAGCAATGGACACTCACTATTTTTTTATTGCATGTGACATTTCGGCAAGCTCAGCCAGTTGCACAGTGGGCGATTTAGCTAAACGAAGCCGAACTTTTTGACCTTCTAAATCTTACACAATTGAACAACTAAATGAAAGTATCCCAAATAGATAGGTTTTGAATAAGCATATTGCATAAATTTGATCGCTACAGTAACATCTTTAAGATGATGTGTCATGACCTGTCAAGGTCAAAGGGGTTATGGTATTAAATTGTGATAGATATCAATAAGAATATTAACTCTTAGTTGTGACCGAATTGTCATTCTGTAGAGACATATGATTGTCTCTATGTTTTCATTTTTCATCTATATATCCAACATATCCAACATATGCAGCTGCGAGGTGCTCCCGTTCACAATGTTACCCTCTTTAGGCACCATCTAAAGTTTTAGATATGTCAGACTCAAACTCGAAGGCTAGTTACTGGCTTTTTTATTCAGTTGAAGCAAACTTCAATATTCTTTAGCTAATCAATTGCGTTCCGCTAATCAGCTAAATCGCCCACTGTCACTTGGGCAGAGATTTTCAGTCGCTTTGTAGCGAGTTACTCTGTCCGGGTCAACGTTGTTGCCGTCTGGCTCTATAACCAAATATATATATAAGCGTATATATACGTATATGTATATACAAATAAAACAATAGCCAACTTTGCGCTAAGCTGCTGCACTTCATGCCCAAAAAGGCTGCAATTAAAATAAGTACCTCGCCGTTTGGCTGCCATCGTCGTTGGCTTGCCGCTGCGGGAATATGAATGTAGATGTATATATATATGTATATATGTATATGTATATATGTATATAGAGAGAGCAACACCCAAAAAAGTAACAAAAAGTTCTTACACATGCACACAGATATTTGGATAGAAATATATGTATATGGTATATAAGCACATTGTGTTCGCAAGCTAATTAAGAAATTACTGCAGGCAAAACAGCGCCCATATAGCCATATAGCCTGTGCCAGCTTCAGCTCCAGCTCCAGCTCCCCGGCCCCGCTCAAGCCGCGTTGCCGCCTCCGCCATTACCGAAAAGCCATTCAATATAAGTATGCATGAGAACGAAAAATGATATTAACAAAAAAAGCAAGGCCAATCCGAAACGCTTACGGATAAGCCGAAGTCTCAGTCAGCTGCACTGTGAGCAATCAGCTAGCGAGAAGCACAGGAAAATGTTCATTGATTTAATTACACTCTTTAACATAAATGCTTTTTATAATTATTTATTTCACCAGCTAATGACTGAGTTTCAGTTACTTTTATGCTTTTTAATGTGAATAGAAGACAACTTTCAAACGCCTGTCTATGTTGATTTTCCTTGAAATCAGCAAGGTTTTTGATACATTAACATCAAAATCAGTATTTAAACTCATATGCTTTTCTGTAAGGAAGTCGCCCCACAAAAAGGAAGCTCACATAATCCAGCCCCAGACACACGTCGTCTCCCACTCAGACAATTCACTTTACATATGAGGCAAATGTGATCCAAAACAACCAAAAAAAAGTGGAAAAAGTGAAAAAAAACTGAAATTATGAAAAGCAGTCAAAAAGCAAGCATTCAAAGTGCCCCCCAACTCAACAGGCAATTTTCATAATTTCTCTACAATTTTCAGCCATTTTATAAAATGAATTGAAATTTTTGTTCGTTTTTTTGGGACCGCATTTCCTTCGGCAAACAAAAAAATACAAGGAACAACCAAGAGCGCTCCAGACGGGGTTGCTCGACTGGGAAATACCCTGGACCGTTTTCCATTTAATGATTTGATAAAAACCTGTACCTGGAATCCTTGGAAGGAACGCTTATTCCCTTTTTGTCCAGTTAAAGAGGAGAGAGTTGAGGGTATAATTAGGTATAGAGCATCGATCACATCACCAGTTGTTGCGCATAAAGTTATATTAAGTTGATTTCATTTAAAACTGCAAACTTTTTAATGTTCATTGATACAAACATACTCAGATAGATAAACAGTAACTAAAACGTCTAATCTATCTAATGGATAAAACTTGAATTTAAATCAAAACACAATAATTATTCCTTCTCCGAAGTTTGAACCAATCTTCTATTCCCATCTCGGAGTTTAAATAGCAAGACAGATATAGCTAAGTGGTCTGTAAATATGACTATATGTTATCTTTAATCACTTATTTGATAAAGTTTCTGCTGTAGATGTTATTCTATCAAAGAATCTTCCTAGATAGCGGCGAGGAATGTTTATGCATGTTATATATCCCATTTGGTGACTGTAGCTTCTAAAATCTGATAAATACACTCAAAACACACGATTGCGATATCGAGTATTATTGAGGAAACGGGGCAAGAAGTTGTCGATGCAATTATAAGTTAAGATCTCGATGTGTTCATACAGATGGTCGGAAGGACAGATATCCATGGCTTTGGCTGATGATGATCACCATGAATATATATACTTTATTCAGGTCGAGTCCTTCTGTATGTCACATACACTTGCGCTAACCCATTAAACTCTTTTTACCCATGCTTAGGGTATAAAAAAGCCAAAAAAAAGAAGAAAATAAGAAAAGCCATCAAATCCATTCATGCGCTTAAATAAAATGCTCAAGCACTTGACTGCACCCATAGAAAAATCTGTTGGGCATAGTAGAATGAAAATGAAATGAAATAAAAAATATGCGAGTACAACCTTAAGTAGCTATGGAAAGAGTATGCCACATAAAAGGTAGTGTAATTTGTTCTGATGGCTTCCATACATACCAAATACGAAATAGAGAAAATAGCCTTAATTCGCATAACAAATGGGACTGAGCTATTGTTGGCATTTGCTTGCATTCTTGGCTAACAAATTAACTTTTTGGATGGTTGGATGGCAAATGCAAGTGGCTTAATGGCTAACAATTAAAGTCCTTTTGAGCTGATATAGATAGATTTCAGTGCGTGAGAACTTTAAGTTGTTCGCAATTGTTCAGTTTAATAAATCATATCTAAATATTTGCATTCATGTTAAATATCCTAAAAGCCTGACACGGCTCAAATAATTAACCATTTTACGAAATATGCACAGATACATTTTATGAGACACACACATAAGCCATACTTATACATACAAATACAACTATACATTTTGCATATAGATACAATTGCACAAGTACCGCTTGTATCTATCTGGTTGAAATCGTTTGTTTCGCATAACCAAAAGCATTTTATGCATTTTTATTGCCATTTATTCACAGCGCACAATTTGCAATTTATTTTTGCAATTTAACACGCCGCGCAATGCAGCCCGGCTAGGGCCAGCGGGCTGTTGCATAGGCAAAAAACCCCACAGCAACAACAACAGCAACATCGACAACAACAACAGCAACAACAACAACAACAACAGCAACAACAACAACGACAACGACAACATTTAACGCGCTCGGTGCGAGTTAACAACAACAAAAGTGCACAATAAATTGTAACTTAAAACGCGCAACAACAACAACAACAACGACAACAACAACGACAGCATCAGTAGCTCAGCAACAACTGCAGCAATTGTTGCACACATACCAGAGCATATACAATTACATTCATATTTATATATCCACTATAAATACAATGTTGCACACACATTTGCGTTGGCAATTAAACGTAAATAAACGTTTCAGGCACATTTGTGCGCGGCTACGCGCCATCCTACTGCCAAAGCCCATTAGAAAAATGCAAAAAAAAATATATATATGGCAAAATACAGAAATGCTTATTTGAAATATGTGTACATTGCCTCGCGGAATCGAATTCGCGACTGCCGATATCATTGCAATTAGTGCTATTCCAATGGCAAGCTTAATTTTTTTTGTATGAGCCTCATGCAACAGTTGAAAGCCATGAATGTTATAGGGCTTATTGAAAATGAGTCGAATGTGATATCTATGCATAACACCTTATGTTTTTTAGAATGATATGAATTTAAGTTCTTTTAAATAGCTTTTTACTTCTAACTACGAAAGAAACCCAAACGCTGAATAACTTCTTAAGTAAAGCAAATCACAACCCATTGTTTAAGCGGGTACTGTAGTATGTATGTATGTATGTATGTACATTCAGCTAAACTTTACCAGTTTTTTTTTGTTGTGATGAAACATATTTTGCAATAACAATTGCAGTCAATTGCAATCTCAACCCGCACGAAATGCCAAGCCCTTTAGTAAGAAAAAAACACGTCTATGTGTAATTACATTATCTTTTATTGGGTTTTTATTAATTTTCTTTTTAGGTATATAAGCATGTTTTTGTGTATTTTGGTTTTTTTTTACTTACTTTAAATGTAGGTTGCGATGTGTTTAGTACATTGAAGTAATAATTTAACTAGTTATTTGGTAATTGCTTGATATAATACTTACAAAAGTGCATATGCCAGTTGTTGTTTTTTTTTCTTTGTAGCTTTGGCTTATACAGCGTACATTGAGATATTGTAATATCATTGTTTATATTTAAAAATTGTAAGTTTATGGAAACCAACTGACAATTATTGTTACGATTATCAGACATAACTATGTGAGATTAACCTACATTTGACCAGCAATCAAAAGTTAAAGCAAAATAAAACCGCATTATTTTAAGCTGCAAAAACATATTAAATATATAATATTTTATATACAGTCTAAAGTGCGAACAAATAAAGCGATAAACGGAAGCGATACATTTACAAGATACGGCTTAAAAACTATTGAGCAAGAGGCATTTACAATGAGAACAGAGAGGGACGAAAAGGGGAGAGAGATAGATAGGAGCTATTACTTGGCTGTATTAGTAGTTAATGCCAAGCTGCAGAGATTGAGGTGCCCGCATCCGCATCCGCATCCTTAAACTAAGCTAGGCGAGCACCTATATAAGTAAGTATATATACAAAAGCTTTAGGAACAAACTATTCAAAACTTTACAGCTTTTATCGATTATGTTGATGAGGCGCGGCGAGCCGTTCTCAATTTTTGGCCTTTGTGGTTAGCATTGAAACCAATTGATGTGCACTTAGCCACTGATCCTTTAGGCAAACTTTTCAATAGAAATTTACAATGCAACTGGGAGCGGGCGGCGTGGGCGGTGTGGGCGGCGTGCGTGGGGTAGGCGGCGCGGCAACTGCTCAGTAGGAGTGCGCCTTGTGGATTATCGATTTATCCCCAGCAGTAGCCTGCATTGACGAGCCCTGACTTGCACCTTCGTTGCGTTCCAGGCAATTGTTGTTTTTTGTGCGCAGCTCAAAAGTGCCGGAAGGCGGCAGGGGCGCGGCAGATGGCGTTGAACGGACGTAGACATTTGCGGTCTGCTGCTCGGCGTCGAGCTCCTCATCGGCCTCGACATCGATGGCAGCATCGTCCTCGTCTATGTACGGCACGTGTTCCTGCTCACTTTCGGAGTCCGCTTCAATGGAGCAGCGTCTCAGCTGCAGCGCAGGTAATCGCGGCGGCATTGGCGGCGGCGGCTTTAGTAGCGTCATGGGTGCCGCCAGACAGCCCACGTTCTATACCAGCGACGACAGCGGCGGCCGTGGTGGGCTGGTGTTGCGGGCAGCGGCCGCAGCATAATATTGCATGGGATGATGATGCGGCGGCGGTGGAGGCACAAAGCCAGCTGTGGTTCCATCGTGGTAGAGCACAGGCACACGCACCAAGCGCTGTGCCGCATGCGCCATGTTGGCCATGTTGGCGGCTTCTAGCTCAGCGGCCAGCTGACGTTTCCATTTGTTGCGACGATTTTGAAACCATATCTTAACTTGCGTCTCGGTCAGGCGTAGCGAGGCAGCCAGGCCGGCGCGCTCCGACGAGCTGAGATACCGCTTCAGATCGAATGTTGACTCCAGCTGAAATACCTGGGCACGCGAGAAGACTGTGCGCGTCTTCTTTTTACGCTTGGAATTATTGCCGTCACCATGTGGCGAGGAACTGTCGGATGGGCCATCGGTGCCGTCGTCTTCCTCAATGATTTCTTCGCCCTCATCATCCGACTCGTTCGAACTGGTGGGCAGCATATAACCGCCGCTCCCATGAGAGCCCGACATATGATGTCCATGATGCGAGAGACCGCCGGCGCTGCTGGTGGGTGTGCTGGGCTGATGTGGATGCTGTAAATGCTGCTGGGCAGCATGTGGATGCTGTTGCTGCTGCTGATAGAGCGGGTGATGTGAGCCATGGAGCGATCCAGCCACACCGGGCGGTGGTGATTTGTTGGCGTGGCCATTGCCCGAGTTGTTGCTACTGGCGTTGGTAGTGTTGTTGTTGTCGTTATTATTGTTGTTGTTGTTTCCGCTGCTGGGGCTCAGGGAAGTAGGTGATGGTGGATTTTCCGTAGTGTTTGTGGAGGAACTGTCTGCAAAGAGAGGACGATAGCGAGAGAGAGACAGAGAGCGCATGAGTGACAATGTTTGACAAAGAGAGAGAGAGAAAGAGAGCGTGAGCAGAGCAAGTTTTTATTATTTGATTTAACTGCCTGTATGGGTGTGTGTTTGTGTGTGTGCGTGTGTGTGCTTGTGTGAGTGTGGTGTTAGCGTATGTGCGTGTATAAGTGCTTGCGTCCGGGGGAGGTGGTCGTTCTAAGGGTTGTTTAAGATGTTATTGTAGCCCTGTATGTGCTGCTGCACAGATTTAAGCTGCAACACTTAACCTCACACTTGCCTTGGTCTTGTCTCTTCCTTTTTTATTTTTGTTGCTTTTATACCCACAAACAAGTTAGAGCGCAGACGCGGAGAGTAATTACCCTGCACCATCCCCCCAGCCTGTGCTGGGGAATATATATATTCTGTGTATGTGTCTGCGTGCGTTAAATTACCATTTAAAATGGCTGTCAGTCAGCTGAGCGATTCCAGTTTTATTGAGCTTTTAGTTTGGGTCCTATTTGAAAAGTTTAAATTGCTGTAATTTGCTTCATATGGACTTTACGTGCTGCACATTGAGCTGCCCCCTCTTCCAGGTTTCAACAGCAGGCCGCTTGCAGCTTGGGCTAAAGAACTATGCGCTGAATCGTTCAAATTCCAGAAGCCGTGCGTGGCGCAAAACTTAAGGCCAATTTACATGAGCAAATGCAATTGCAACGCCATCTAATACCAGAGGCGCAATCAAATGGGTCTTAATACTAGCTGACCAGAGAGGTAGCCGCTGTTGGGAGAGCTCTCGCACTTAATACTCGACAAAGGCGAACATGTCAAACACTTTGTATATTCCCCTTAGTCGTAACTCGATACTCGATTACAAATTGCAATTAATTGAAAATGGCGATTACTGCAGTTGTATTTGTGAACGGCGGACGGCGGACGGTGAACGGTACATGTGTTTTTGCCTGTCCACGCCATGGGGGCAGCTGTTAAAGCCTCTTCGCGTGTGTGTTTAAATAGTGTGTTGCCTGCTTCAGGGCGCACTTTGGCTGCATTGTACAAATTCTTGCGGGCATTAGGCAAGTTTGAGCCGCCAACTATGCAAATTAAATGGAATGCTTTTAAGAATGTCTAGCGTGGCACATTCTTTTCCAAAGAATTTCAGATATTCGCATTTAGTTCTTTAGACCTAAGCTAAAAAGCGGTTTCTTAGGTTTTAAGCTGCGAAAGCAGGCAGTGAAAGCAATTGAGAAGGGAACAATTTAAAGCAGATATACACAGGTAATTATACATATGTGTACAGGTAATTATACAAATGCATATGTATACTTATTTGTTGTTGGACTTGCTAATATCTAACATCTAGCTGGCATACCATCACTTATTTGATTTAGCGTCTCTCTTGCTGATCCTGAGATTGCCTGATTTATTGACATTGAATTTTCAATTTTTACGAATTCTAATATTATTTCTTCTTATGTACAGGTATATATGTATATCTCTATCGGTTTCGGGTTGAATTTTAAAATAAATCAAAAGTTCTTTCTTCCGTCTTTTCGATGCTTTTAGCCCTTATCTCCGTGCTCCGTCTTCCGATGATTATCTATATCCAACCAGTAAATGAATTACATTGGGCATAAATATAATAAATACAAATATTGAGAATTGCTATCGAAGTTTAACCGCCAGCCTCTGGCTGGTTAGCCCGAGGCTCAAACACCTAGGCTAAACAGGCTTAAACAGACAAGTTGGCAAAGCGCAATTACCTAACTGTTTTTGATGTTTTTAATAGGTCAAACTTTCTTACAAACCCATTTAACTGCTCGCCCTCGACCCTAAAGGAAGCTTCACTAATATTTTAACTTTGTAGATCATGCAGGATGTGCTTTAGTGACCGGTCATACAGGCAGTCAGCATAAACTCTTGTATATCGAGTGGTGTATATATATTTATTATGGCCAAGTTATTGAAAACGATTGATTATAGGTATTTAAAATGAACTTACCATGAGTTGGACTATGGAAGGGCATTCGCTGTGGTGCCCAGGGCCAGCCAGGTGGACACAAAGCTGCATAGCGTCCAGCCAGAGCTCCCCATTGCGAGATGAAACCCAATCTGGAAAGCAGCAAATTAAGAGAATCATTTAGTAAATTTCCATAAATAAAACAGCTTTATAATTGCTGAAATTGTAGCTGTTTGGTATCAAGATGAGCGGACATAAGCCATTTACTGGAACATTTAATCCATACAGACTAATATATGTATTCAGTCCAATGCCGACGGGCAAACATTGCTCGACATAACAAGAAAAATCAACGCAACGAACAAACTCTTAGAAAAAGCGACCCTTAAATGCTAAGCAACCCCATACCAGAAGATGGCCATAACTGACAACAGCTGCTGCGAATTTTGCTTCCCCAGAAAACATATACACACACATCGCCTTACACACATATATATATATTTAATACATATAATATAAAGATGTATATATATATATAAATGCCGGCGTCCATGTAACCTTATTAGGTTGCTTGCTTAAAAGCATCTTTATAAATACATTTATTTATTTATGTTAGACGCGGCAAAGTTTGCAAGACGAAACACTTTTTTGGCGTTTACGTTATAATGTGTTGCATATGCGTGCGTGTGTGTGCGTTCGTGTGTGTGTGTCTTGGGGTGGTTTTGGCGGCGCTGCCGTGGGGTTTATTGTGCTAAATCAAAGTTTTCAAGTCAAATCATTTAGGCAGAAGCTAATGCGAGAGGTAATTGGAGGAAAGCAGCTTTTGTTTTGTGAGGATAGCAAGGCGCGGGTAGCGGTCGGTAAGGGGGATTGGGGGGTTATTGCCTGTTTGTGGCACTTAAAAGCTTTTCGTAACCAACGCATAGCCAGCCACCACTCAAGCAGTCTGACTCGGCAATTTGATTGATTTATTGATATGTTTAAAAGTCTCTCCGGTGTTCTTAAGCTTCCCACGCACTCAATGAACTTTGCTGTTTAACAATGCTCCCGGGACAAGCCACAGCCAGAGCCAGTGCATTCCCACCAGTCTAAAATACCAATGGCGGCCACATCGAGCCCATGGGCAACCCCCCTGAGCTAGCTCCGACGCTTTTGTTGCTGATTTTGCTTCTTTGCTTTTCGTATTGTTTTTATACTTGTTAAACCCTTTGACCGTTTTGCAAGTGACCCGTGTGCAAGCAGCAGACTGTGATTTCTTTTCGACCCCAACCAGCGCCCAAATGCTGCCCAGCCACCCCCAGACAGACAATGAGCTGGCCAAGTTGTGTGTGACATTAACATTTAGCTGACCTCTTTCACAGCGGCCAAGGTGCAGGTGTGGAAATCAATAGTTGCCAAGCTCTTTCACTTACTCAACCTCACTCTATCCCCCTCGCTCTCTCCCCCTTCCACTCATTCTCTCTTTTTATCTATTTCCCTCTCAGTCTCTCCTGCTGTCTTCTTTCTCCCTGTTACGCTTTGTAAGTAATGTATTTTCAATTAAATTTACCTTTTGCCTGTGCCCGCTGCTAAATTATGAACCACTCCTTCTACAAGAGACGCTTCAAAGGCTTCCCAAACTGGCTAACTGGCTAACTGGCTACTTGGCTGCTTGGCAAACTGGCGGCTCAAATCACTTCTAATGGGCTTCATGTTTACAACGTCAATTGAGAGAAAGCCGCTTTTGCTTACGGCCAAAAGATGACGCCCTAGTATCTCCTCAAATTACAGCCAGACTGCAAAAACGAAATACGCAAAGAACAAAAAAAAAAAGAAGAAAAGAAATTACCTCAATTACTGCGCTAATTTTGGTTGCTGAAAGCTGTCAACGGAAGGGGCCGAATTGCAAACAGCTTGTAGCTATTTGCTTTACTAATTATCCAAATCAAAGGCTCGGCCCGAGTCCGAGGCATTTGTTTTCCGCCCAGCAATGAAATAAATACAACTTTCCATTGCCGGCGGCGGCCACAGTCCGCGCGGCTCCGTCTACATTTTCATTGGTGTCACTTTGTGGCGGAAGTGGATGACCATGTTTAAAATTCAGCAGTGTGGGCGTGCCGCCCCTGAAGCTGTCAGAAGTCAACGTGGAGCAATCCAGCCATACCGAAACCCCCCCTCCAAATGGCCGATGCCTCTCCCAGCTCAACTTGATGCATGGCTGTTATTTCTCGTTTAATGAATTGTTTGCGGTTCTCGCTTTGGGCTTCTTCCACGTCGCTGTCATAATTTTTCTTGGGGGTCTTTTGTGCTAGGATAAAAGTGTGCTATGCAATTGAGTTGTTCAACATGGCATTCTACATGGGTTCTACGCTTCGCTTGGCTCTTTCAGTGGATGCTGATCTTAGTGGTTATGGCCTAAAAGAGCTTTGAAGTTTTGCTTCGCTAGACTTGGGTAGGTTGCCAAAACCATGTTTCATAAAATGAGCATAAAAACTTGTAGCTGAAAAAGGTCGTCTTCGAAAAGTTTCTAAGTTTTCTTCAATCACTTTATGTAACAAATACTGATTGTCTTACATGTGATAAAGAAATGTAAATGTACAAATGATAAATGATGTAAATGCGCTTAAAAAACCAATACGGATTTCTATAAGCTACGTAAGATATTAAATTAGGTTACATTTAATCATCTTACTATTGTTAATTAAGCAGCTCGCTTTTAGGAGTAATCTATATATTATATTGTTAATATGTGAGAAGCTTCACCAGAAGCCTTTTTAATATTGTAAATTCAAAATTGTGCTCGAGCTCCTAGTATTACAATAAAATTATTTCAATAGAATCATACGTTCATCTTAGTTAATGCGACTGAAGGCAACTATTCAATTGCTTTATGAGCTTAACTTCTTGAAGTGCCCGCAGATCTCAATACTTGAATGCTTATTGAGAAGAAAATCCAAGCCAACAGCTGCCTCAACCAGGCCGCAGAAGCCACTTAAGTGAGAATCATATCATATGCAAAGCGACAATTGTCGCACGAATTACCAAAATTAATTTAAATAATAAATTTAAATGTAAGGTTAACAATGAGTCCTGCCTGAGCACAAATGGCAGGCAGGCCTAAACCGCTTAGAGCTCGGTCATGCATGCAGGATTTGCACACGCTAATTGGCTGCATGGAGGCCCGAGATCAGAAAATATGCATTGCCTAACCACATTATATTTGGGCATACTATGGGACATTTTGAACGGGTGTCGAACGGTGCGGGCATTGAAACGCACTCGAAACGACCGCAAAGTAACCAAAATATTGAACAGCAGCTCACAGTTGACTAAACAGGAGTTCACGGCGCAGTAGCTAACCCGGTTGGCTTGCTTTTGTCATTAAACGGGATTAGCATGAAAATATTGGTCTATATATACAATAATAATATTCGTTGGCATGGAGCGAGCGGCTTAGGCTAAGTCGTCCACTTCAAAAATGGTGACATTTGCGACGCGCACAAAATGAGTTTTTTGGCTGTTCGGTTGCGCCACAGGAAGTCGCACAAATGACACGCGCCCAGGCCTCCAAAAGCGAAACCAAAGTCAAGCCTCAAATCTAGATATGATATCAGTGCATGATGCACTACAAATATGGTTTCATTAAATGGAAACAATGTATGCCCAACGTTATCTAGATATAAATGTCACCAATTGCAGACCATTTCACCACTAAATGCCGCATCAAAATAATCCCTTTGTGATAGATAAGATTTGTTCGGACCGGGCGCATTGCGTTGGGACTGAAATTGGATTGTAATTACTGCAGTATATAATTATATTGTCAGTACGTCCTTTAGCGTTATCCTTACAACAACAACACACAAAAAAAAGAGCTGCACAATAGATATACACAGACATTTCCTGGACTCGGCACCCTTTCCGTTAGCCGCGTTGGTCCTTTGTTGGGCGAAACTCACAACCATATCAGGTTACAGTTACAGCGCTTAACTGCGTTCTTTGCTGCGTTATAATTAAACCGCAGTTGAATAGCAGACAGCAGCAGCAGCAGCAGCAGCAGCAGCAGCAGAACTTCAACAGTAGCTGACCACTAATTAAAAAACGCAATACCAATGTCAAAATACTCGTGTGTGGATAAAAAAAATAAAAAGTGTGGCCCAGGTGAAAGTCAGTCAACATATTTACGTATGCGTATTTGTATTAAACGATCACTCAGCGTTTTGGGTGCGCTTGAATTAATCATTCGACGGACTAACTCCGAGTTCGATGATCAAGTGATAAGCCCGTCACATAGGCAGCCACACGTCAGCTGTAAGCGCCAAACAGCAGGAGTCAACACTTGGTCAAAAGGCGAGGGCGATCCTCGCTCTTAATTGGGGTAACCAGCACGCGACCCTCGCTTAGGGACTGCGACTACGAAGCGCTTATCGCAGGATCGATCGGTGAGCGCATGCGTAAATGAAATGAAAATGATCATTATTAAAAAACACACAGGAAAGCCAAAAAAGAGGAGAATGAGGAGAACTGTCCACTTTGCATGTGTCTGACAGAAAGTCGGGTAGTCCCGCTCATAAAATAAAAGTGCAACATTTTTTTAATTCAACACATGCCTTAATCGAGCAATTCGAAACTCGATCTCTCGGCTCATGTCCTTTTTATGCGCATTTAAATGCCGGCTAAGTGGGGTTACCAGGACCCCGTTTTCTCGTTCTTTTGAACTTATTGATGAGCTGCATTGCAATATGTAGGAGGCCCTCAATGACTGTGTCCATGTCCGTACATATGTAAATACACACACACAAGCACACACACACACACACACACACATGTATGTAGGTCAGTCAGTTCAGTGAGGGTTCATTCATTCATTCAAAACAAAGTTGTATTCATAAATGTTGCATGCCGGACCATTGTCAGACGGTTATGAAATAGCATTGAATTACATTTGCAAATGTTGCGAAATTTGATATATTTGAAAAATTACATGGCCAAGTCAAAGTAGTCGATATCGATTTGTTAACATATCGAATATTTGACCAGTGGTCAGCCTGAAGCAACATTGGAATCAATTCAAAATTTCATATGGATTATCAATTTTAAAATACAACAAGAACAAAAGCATAATCAATCTTCGCCCAGTAAGAGTTCGGGTAAGCATATTAATATTAAGGGGCGGGCCCTTCATAGCGAACTTCAATGAACCATAATTGCAATAAGTATAATTATATGTAAGAATATACAACTAGAAGAACTGGCATAAATGAAGTGAGGAAGTGTAGGAAGAATAATATAAAGCATGCTTAAAGGTAATATAAGTACAAATTCAAAATGTACTACGTATATAAATGAATATGTAGAGGGTCCTTTAATTCCATTAACTCACTCTACGCACAGGCAAACCCCTCTTAGGAAAACTCTTTAGTAAATACTTCCAATTTTTAAATAGAAGGTATAACTAAAAATGCAGTTATACCCTCATTATCGCCAGCTAGACATCTTTGCACCCACTTAGGGTGTCCTATGACATTTGCTGGCCAATCTTACAGACTTTCCATTAAAGTTGTTATCTTGACAATCAGCTAAAACAACTTGTTAGACGATGCTGTACAGGATTCGTGTGTTTTTCCAGCGAATAGATTTGCGTCACCTTCAAACATCTCGAACCCAACGCCATTGTTTTCCATTTTACATTGCGTCCACAAGGATTAC
The DNA here is from genome assembly GCA_037075305.1 of Drosophila kanekoi. Lineage (NCBI taxonomy): Eukaryota > Metazoa > Arthropoda > Insecta > Diptera > Drosophilidae > Drosophila > Drosophila kanekoi. Next base: position 1,157,750 of record JBAMCE010000665.1, read on the forward strand.
ACAAAATTTGCCCAATATTTCAAGGAGCAGGGAATCTAGACTAAATCAGTTGAAATTGTAGCCGCTTAGGCTCATTGAAAAATAAGGGAACGCTTGACTTTTTGGTTTCACGTTCGGTTGCAAAACAAAGGCAAGGCTCTTGAACCTTAAGCCGGGTCTAAAAACCGCTCTGCAAGGTGCACCTAAGTAGCTGCCGGGCAGCTCACTGTATGTGGGCGAGAATATTAACAGAAGACTCACCTGGAGAGCATGGCCGCATCCTGTGGTCCGCCTGCGCCGTGCTGCGGCAACTGCGGAATAGGCGTTATCAACGTTGTGGCGCCGTTCTTTTTCGCCGGCTCGCTGCGACTCAGTATGCTGGAGATGGAGAAGCTGGTGAAGCCGTTGGAGCCGGTAGTGGCTTTGTTGCCATTGCTGCTCGCATTGCTGTCGTTGCTGTTGGCCCCAACGGAGGCTGCTGCCGCCACCGCGGCTGCTGCCACTGAGGCACATGTGCTATTGTGATTCACTGTCTTGCTGTTGTTGTTGTTCAGGCTGTGGCCGAGCTCTTCGCCAACACTGCCATTGCGCTCCAGCTCAGGTGATTTGGGCGCCATGGCAGCTAGAGCGGGCGGCGAGCCTAAACGATCGCCAAGATGTGTCGGCGCCACAGCATGCTGCAGGAGAGCGGGATGCGGCGCCGCATGGGCCGGGTGCAGATGGCCGAAACTGTGCAGCGCGTGATGCAGGGCCACGGGATGGCCACTGAGCGAGCTGAGATGATGCTGTAGATGATGATGCAACACCGCCGGCGGCACAGCTCCATTAGGGCTATGGTGATAATGTGGTACGGCCACAGCTGATGTAGATGTGGGCGTGCCGGCGGCAGTATTTGGCGTGGACCGATGCGTAGGCGTGGCTGGTGGCGAGCTTCCATCAACGGAGCGCGCCATGGGGCTATCGCGGCCGTTGCTCATGCCGGCGGCACCCAACGGACTTGGCTCCGGACTGGACACCACACTTATATCAACTTCAGCCTCGGACGAAGACATTTCATACACGCACAAAATTCTTTGCTTCACTTTATTTCCAAGTATTCTCAATAGATTCACAATGTTTAAAATGTTTCGTTAACGATTTCGATTTCTGTCACTCGACTTGACACTTGCCTCACTGGCCTTGAGGTAAACACTGAGTACAACTGTTGACGAGCATCTAGCGTTGAAAATAAAGTTCCTCAGGTGGCGACCGGGACGTCTGCACCGTTTGATCAACGATTCGCATTTAAATTCAAATGTTTTCGGTTAACAGGCGCAAAGTCCTCGGCGCGCCTGCTAGCCCGCCTGCCTATTTCTCTCTCTTGTGCTCGCTTTGACTCTCTCCCTCACTCACTCTCTGGTTGCGCGTGTGCGTGTGTATGTGTGTGTGTGTTTGTGAAAGCGATCGTTTAGTAATTTTATTGTTAAAGTCTTTTGGATTTGTAACCCCCGGTTGTTGTGTCAGAGAGCGTGTGCGCCGACTGCCTGCTGCGGCGCTCGACTGAAACTGAAACATGAAATGTGCTAAACATAACTGAGCTCAACTCGGATGGTTGGTTGGTTGTCGGCTGTGAAATTCTTTTGGTCTTTGGGCTAAATGGTTTTCCACACACACACACACACACACACGCGCGCACAGTAAGAGGGTGATGCAGTGATAGCTGTTCTACTACGGGAGGGTGTTTGTATGCATGTGTATGTGTGCGCTGAGTTGAGTCTCTGCTTTTGCAGTCTCTTTTATCATGCGCGCTCTTTCTGGCAGGGGTGGCTCGCTCAGCGCAGCTCAGCTCTTTTGCCCAGCCTGTTCCCATTTCCATTTCATTTGCAGCTGAATTTCAGTTCGTTTATTTCGACAATTGCGCTGAAACCGCATCGACATACGCCAAGGTGTATGTTCTATTTTTTGTCCGTCGTCGTCACTAAATTGTGACAATAAAACTATAGAAAAAAACCCGAGAAGCAAGTCTCGAATCTGAGCCTGAAACACTTGGCAAGCGGAACACGCCAGAGTGGGAGCGCGCTTAGCCTTCGTGCGTGCATATGTGAGTTTGTATTTGTGTTGGGCTCCCATTGAAATGCCAATATAAAATCAATCAATTGGCACCCGGCAAGGGTCAAGTGCTGCTCTGTGTGCAGTGCTATTGCTCCAAAGTGTGCAAAACATCTTAATTGATGGCAGTTGAAAGGTTCCTTTCGGGTGAAGTGAGCTGCGTATTAGAAAAGGCTTACACTTAACGCTATTGGGGCCACATATAGAGATTAAACAAAATAGCTTTCTGTGAATAATATTGTATCAATGCAGTTAACCTCACAGTAGAGCTATCATTTTTATTTCAAATTTACACGTGCATATGTCAATAATAATCATAATTTTTTTGGCTATTAAAAAATAAATCATATGAGTCACAACTTATTATCCCACAGAATATCTTTCAAACGCATGTCAAGCTTTAAAACTAGGTACACGACTAATGAAAGTCCTTTGATTAACTCGTTTAATATGTTGTTTTAAAAATGAGATTTACATATGGCATTTATTATATTCCTATGCACAAAGTCAGCTCTACTCTTTGACTCTATACGTCAAATCACAGCTCATTCACGTTCCATTCCACAACGTTTCTCAGAGTCGAACAACCCCAACGCGCTCGGAGGCAGCCATTTTAACAAAAGCTGAGCAAACTTTGCAGACATCGCGAGCAAGCGGTGGTTAGAGCGAGAAGGATAAAGCGAGAGAGATAGAGAGAAAGAGAGCGCGCAGCAAATTGAATTTTTAAATGCTTTCGACTGAGACGACCACCAGGCATTCAAAAAGTGTTGCAAGCAATTTGCACAAAACAAAAAAACGTTATGCGAGGCAATTGCACAGAGCCAACCGGCGAGAGAGACAGAGCAACAGAATGATAGAGACAGTGCATGAGAGAGTGCAGAGCAATGCTCAATGCGGCAGCATGTGCGTGCTGAGAGTGGGCGTGTCGCTGGCAAGCCAATGAGAACCATTCGGCGGCCACCACTGACGCTCAGCTGACACCGCCGGCAAATAACCAAAAACATTTGCTACCGAGACGGCAACGGCGGCACAGAAAAATGCGTAGAAATTCATGCGCAATTACATTTATCCTGTTTAGAAGATTGCTTTGCCAAAGTGCGTCTCAAAGTGCTGCCAGCCACCGCAGACTTTGGCGCCTGCTCCCCTCTCCGACATTAACATAATACATACATACACACCCATGGAGCTGTGTATGTGTGGATGTGTGCGTGCGGGGGTGTGTGGGTGCTGAGAATTCCAACTGCCGGCATTGCAGCGTAACACATTTTTATGTAATTTCCCTCTGCGCTTTGCTTGTTTTTGATTCGTTTTCATGTTAGATTTTGCAATGAGAGCAGCCCATGGAGAACCAGCCCGAAACGATTCCAGAGAGTACGGCAGCGACGCTTAGTTCAAAAGGTGTTGACACTTAGGCGCTGCCCCACTTTCATTTTAACTGAATGCACAAATGGAAATCGCGTTACTTGTGTTCGAGGGCGACGGGATTGCTGGGCCTGGGCAGAGGGCGTCGCTCGGCGTTTTGTCAATGACATTTTTGGGCGTACCCAAACCCCACCTGCACCATGTGTCTACCTTTGTGTGTGTGCGGGTGTGCGGGTGTGTTTGTAAAACAATTTCATTTTGAAATCGTGTTGACGATGCGATTTGATTGTAGTGTTTGTTGGGGCTGCCATTATTTCCAAGCATTAATTAGGCAAATTGACATTGGAAAGTCAAAAGGGTGCTAAACCAAAATTCAATGGATGCGGCAACAAAATGTATATCCAAGCTCTAAACAGGGGCTGATAACGAAAAAACTCTGTTTAAACAAACCCAGAGATAGTTATTACCAACAGTCTAAAATAGCCAACCCTAAATTTTAACTTAGGCCCTTACTGCTACCCTGCCCAAGCACATTAAGCTCAATCCCTGACCGCTGACCAGCGGGCAAAGGCAAGCCACAAAAATTCCAAAAGCAACGACCGAAGCTCTTTTACTTGGAACATTTAAAAGAAATAACAAACTGTTCAACTGTCGGACAAAACGATTCTACAACAAATTGCACTGCAATAAAAGATTATATATATATATATATTGTGTGTATGTTTGTGTGTGTCTGCGAGCGAGTGAGACAGCGCAAGCTGTGTTAGAGAGAAAGCGCCAAGTGAAACCAAAGCCAAAGCCAAAGCCAAAAGCAATGCAGACAAGCTTCAGAGCTTTTCAATGTATCTGTGCTTGCGTATTTCTATGTGTGTATATATGTAGGTATGTGTGTTTCTGTGTGTGTGTGTGTGTGTAAGGGCAAACAAGAAAAACAACTCTTAATTGACATACGAGCAAAGTGGGAGTTGCAATTTTCATTGACTCCACTTTAGCTGGCAGTTGGGCGCCTAAAAGTCGACCACAGCGCAGTGCAGAGAGCCGAGACTGACTTTGGTTGGCTGTTAGCAGAGGGGAAGAGCGTGGGGCGTGCAAGGATTTGCATGGCTATGCTAGATACTCCGGTCAGGTTCAGACACTTTTGATCGGCCCCCCTCAAATCAACTCGTTCGCTTGTATGCTTCTCTAAGTACATTCCATGCACACATCCTGGCACTGCCAATACGTACACACACACACACGTATGTACATGTATGCATGCATGCATATGCCCAAGGCTTGCCAAGTTTGCTCGACTTAACGGCAATTAATTTGGCAATTGACGTTGCTCAATATATACACAGAGAAGTGGGCATAATAACATAAATTCAAGAGTATTTCGGACGGAAGTTCTTGCGGCTCCTCTGTGGCATGTCCAATCGGACGCTCCATTTCGTTATCGGACACATTAGGCAAATGGCTACGGCTTTTGTTTGCTATTAACATTTCTATAATAGCCGAAGACCATGCTAAACAATAAACTGCATGGAATGGCAATGGCATGGCTAAAAGCAAATGGAGTTGTAGTCCCTTCATCCTTCGTTTTCGCTTGCGTCTATTTTGGATATTAGGCTGCTAAACTTGTGACGCGCATTCTGGGCTTGGCTTTTGTCTTCATTCAAATGCAAACAATGGCTGACTAAAATATATGTAACCCTTCTCCCTCCCACACACACAGCATAGGTAACAGAAAGAGCGCAAAAGGTATATATGTATGTATATGCATACATTTACGAACACACGCAACACACAGGCAACCCCTCTCGCTGCGCTCATAAATAACGCTTTAGACTTTGATTTAAATAAATTGTATTACGAACGCTAATATTTTATCATTTCAACAGTTTCGCGTGGCCCGCGATTCGATTCGAATTTCTTGCGCGTTTTACCAATGATTCCCTTTTAAGGACAACGCAACGACATCTTTCCTGATTGAGTGCCATTTTGGACGCATAAATTTTATGCCAAATAAATGTTGCAAGTCGTTAAACGGCTTTGCGGCGACAGACGACAAAATGTAGACACAGCTTTGACCCCATTTATTGTCTGGACTGCAAGATGATTTTTATGTTAATGTTCAGAGGCAAAAATGTTATTAATTTAATTCACAATCTTTGTTTTTGTAAGGGACCAATGTGAAACTGCATAGGTCGGCAAACGTTTGAAATGAAATCGCAATAAAATGGAACATTTTAAAATAATTATTGTATATTAGTACAATAGTCGGTCGATATTAAAGGTACAACAATATAAAATTACCAATTTGTAATGACCACAAAGCAAAAGCCGCAAGGAAGAGGGGCAGCAACAGCAGCGGGAGGAGAAGAGTCGCATCAGAAAATCAATTCAAACAAAGCGGACCGAAGGGATGCGCAAATGGCCACAGATTGTTGAACGAATTGAATCCTGTTTGTTAAAATGGGAGAGAGTTTGAAATATAAAGTGTGTGGAAATTTTTTTAAAAGTGAGTTAGGCCCATAAAATACGATACGTCTGTGTGCCTAGCGCAGAGTTATGTAATTAACAGTTAAGTAATTCGAAATTCGATCTGAATATGATTTCGAATAACTTCTATGTAATTTTTTTTGTTTGCATAAACAAACATATATTACAAAATGTAGAGTAATTAAAATCTGCTAACTTCATATTTTACTAACGTGGCACGCTTTGTGCTAAACATTTTTGGCATAAGGGTTTCATTAACCTTTGACTCGCACTTTTTATCGAAGAGCACCAAAACGATGATTCCGTCAATTTACCACAGTTGCGGGTGGAATTTGACTAAACTTAAAACTGGCCCCAAGGTAGCTTCTATTCTGCAAAAAGTGTGAAACATTCTGCATAAAGATAATTGAAAACTCATTTGACCACGAAACATATAACATCAAATCTTTATATATGCATATTAAGGAGGTCAATCGGACGATAAACAAAAAAGTTGGATGCAACTATTTTTCGCGAGTTTTTCATACTTGGGGGTGGAATCCAAAACCCAGTGTTAACGTGCACCTCTATCACATTAGGTAGCCACAAATTTCATCTTCCTAATTCTTACGATTTTTGCTGTGCGTTAATCACCAATCACCAATCAAATATATACAAGCCAACATGCAAACATACGAATGCACATACGAGAAGTTGTTACTTTTATTTTAAATATATTAAGATATAGTTTTTTTCCGGTTTTTAATGGCTGCCGCCTCCTCCATTGTTGAGGTTGCCGTCTCCTCCACTTAAAGTGAAGCACATGCCAGTTACTTGAACCATGAGAACCGCATAGTAGGGAATTAGTTAAAACTACGTTTTTGTTTTAGCTTGCAGCGCGGCTAAATGTAAGCTTTGTCTTGCATATAAAGACACAAAATATACGCATACATTCATTTACGTATAGAAATGCATTCATAATATAAACATATATGCAGGTATGCACACATGCATATATAAAAGCAAACATACATAAATTATTATATAAACACATACATTCACACAACTATACATACATAAACACATGCATGCACACATACATATATACACAGATACATACATACATTTATACATGCATATACACCATTATATAAACATATGCACATACATACAATCATACATACATATACACATATATATATGCACATTCATACATACATGCACACATACATAGATACATTCATACGTAATACACGTAAATCTCGTGGGTAAAGTTTCGGACATAAACTCATTTCCAAGACTCCGCATGAGATTTTTAGTTCAAAGGACTTTAAACTTATTTTGAAATATATAAGAAGAAATATAGCTTCTGACTTGTAATTCACGATAGTACGGACACTTCCTAAGGGTGGAAAATGGGTGGAAAGTTGTATAAAATGTTAAGCAAGAAACTTGGACTGGGCACTGGTAAGTAATATGATACTCTTGACATTTTTAACATATTTCCCGATATTTGCGAATAGGCATTGCTCATACGACATGTTGTCGCATTGCTTCGCAGCCATTCTTGTCCTTTGTCTCATTGTGATTTTTGAATTTTTGATTCGAGCGACTCCTCGTCCTGCCCTAACCCATCTCGACCGAGTTGGTGCGCCCTTTTGTGTGCCTCCTAATTTTGCGACTGAATGCGTCGCAGCAAAAGGATCTCAGGCTACCTATTGAAGGATCCACTTGAAAAACGATCGCGGATTAATGTGATTAACTTACAGTTGATTTAAACATAAAGGGCGCACGGAGAAGTGAGTTGAATGAAAACGAAAATAAGTAGGAAAAGTTTCAAATTCAACGGCAAGCGGACCCTTTGGCATATCAGAGACGGCGGCTGATACAAAGGCAACCCTGCAAAAATCGTGCTAAAGTCCTTAATGCCGCTAGGATGCGCGCATTCGCACAGGCATAAAGACAACAAACAAACAGCCGACAGACAACAAACAGTAGCTAAGACTTAATTATTTTATAAGGCGGCCAGAGAGAGGCAACAACAACAGCGCAGCGGGCGGGATATGGACCGCCCAGTGAGCGCGTCCTGCCGATTTGCGGTTACTGTTTACTATTAACGTCTATGTGTGTGTGTCTGTGTGTGTGTGTGTGTGAGAGTGTATCTAAATTGCCTTTGCCAGGCGCGTTCAGTCCCTGCTGAAGGAAATATCAATTTGTCGCCACATCATAAAAGGTAGCGCAATAAAATTACCCGCCACCCCATCTCCACTGACACCCCCTGCACAGCTGTGGAGCGAACGTCTATATCTTTGTCAAATCCCACATTCAATTTGGCACTGCTTTGTGCGCAAAATCCCCAAAGGAATCAGCTCGTCCTGCTCGCGGCGCCACCGCTCACATTGCCCACCCACAGAAATCCGGGCCAAGAAGCACAATAACAAAGCAGGTCTGGCAAAAACGAAACAAAGAAATACACATCGTAAATGGCAAATGCAATTCGCGTATTTTATGACGCGCCACGTTGATGGCAATGGCGATGGCGATGGCGATGGCAACGGCAACGGCAATGGCAATGGCTGAAAAGTGTTTCATATCCACCCGGTTGGAGAGGCACATTGAAACAATGAAGCCGGCCCGATGATAGTAAGTTTTTGCAATAGCTTGCCACAATGCCAGCATAAGCTGAGCGATAATAAGAGACAAGCAAAATAATAAAATAAGTAATGAAGAACAATTCAATTATTTTCGTGCGAGTGTTAAAAGCCACAAAATCACAGAAAGAGAAGCATGAACTGCTCTTGGCTAATGATGATGCATTATGATGGAATAAATGCCTTGCTACCAAGGACTCTAGACTCATTCCGAACTGCGTACATTGACCCTGTCTATGAACATTAGATGGAGCAACTCATAGGCTATTTAAGATATTTAAGTTAAGCAATTTCAAAATTAACGTTTACTTACTTTGTTAATTGAATGAAAATTCTATAATATTGATGAAAATATATATAAGATTATAAATTTATATGAATGTTCATAGAGACCCAAGACCCTGTTCTTCTGGGTAAGAGTCTTGAACTGAATTCTAAGCCTAACAGATCATTTAAAAAAGTGAACTGAAACTTGCATTAAGATGCTTTCGACATTCCATTCATTCGTATCTCTTACCTCTCTATGAAATAGAAATCTTTAATTTATCTAAGACTTTCGTTTTGTATTTTTGGTTATATTTCTTATTAAGTTAAATTATTTTAGTTTCATATTTGTCGCAACAGTAACAGTTTGGAATATCTTGGAATAGATCTTGGGTATGGTTGGAAACTATTATTTTAGATTTTCCATCTGCCTGGAATCTGGCCTGGCCTGGCCGTCATATCATCATCCCAATTATCTGGATGAATCTCAACTGGCGAGGCAAATGTGCACAGCTGGATATCGGGACGGGTCTTATCAAACTGAAAACATGGCGATTTTTAATTGAGGCCCAGCCACGCTGCCAAACAAAGCGGCATGCGGAGCGGCGTATGTAAATGCAATTTAATTGTAATCCAATTTGTAGCCAACACACACAGCAAGCAACCATGCGGCGGCCAACGGTAGCGATGCCTCTGATACCTACCTGGGGCGCATTAGATCAGCTTAAGATTAGAGAGAAGTTCAAGGCGCTGGCCAGAACAAGGCAATGCTTACCCTTCACTTTCAAGCCAAAAATTATTATTAAGAAACAGCTCACCTTTAGCCGAAGTCTGAGGCTGAGTCGGCTGGCGCCGGTTTAGGCCAAGATCACGATCAAAACTATGTAACTACCGGGCCAATAATTATGTGCTCAGTTTAGCTTAAGATTGCAACCGATCCCGATAGACCACGGCGTACCGGCCAAGTGTGCAATTGAAGGCGTGCGGTCTGTTGGCCAAACATGAAAATTGTGCACTTAGCCAAAATGCAGGAGCGGGAAATGTAGCAAATGCAAATGAAAAGAAAAAACTAAACTAAACTAAACAGAATGTATGTGAGTGCAGAGACCGCCCCTTGAGGTAGCCGTGAGATTTTTATCAATCAGAGGCGGGCAAGTTGTAATCAGGCGTAAAATTTACAGCAAACAACGCGAAATCAAAGTGGTTGAAAGCCTTCCGTCACGTGCACGCACTCCTAATGTCAAGGATACGGAGCGAATAACTGGCCAGGGCGAGGGTAAATAGTTTATGTCTGGTATTTATACACTTTATGGTTTCTGACGTGCCGTGATTTGTATGAAACTTGTTAAGCGAACCCCGTTCCCATTCCCCTAATGCAAATGCCGCCCATTCCATTAAAACGTGCCCTGTCAGTGCCGCCAGCCGCCCGACATGCCTCTCAATGCTTCATCAGCCCTTGCCACGGATTCAGTCTGGTAATAAAGTTGTTCAAGTGTATTCATTGCCATATGCTCCGGCTGGCGATGAGTGTGTGTGCGTGTGTGGCTTTTGTTATCACATAGGATTAGGCATAATGAAGTGTTTTAATGCGTTTAGGCCGCACACACACAAATCATATAAGCACAAAGCACACCGGTAGCTGAAGTTGTTACGAAAGTTGCACAATAAAAAGCCTTCAAGCTAAATGTAATTAAAATGTAAACATGTTACGGTTAAGGCTCGGCCTCGATAAAAGGGGGTCCCCCACTCGAGAACCCATAGCCAAATCTCAACAACTCTAGCAATGATATAAGAGATGTTATGAAACTTTTCTATAACCAAAAATGACTTATCATCTGTCTTCGCTCAGCGATACAATGCAGAAACAAAAAAAGAAAGTGTTTACTAACTTAAGAACCATAACTGAAGTCCTGGAATTTCTGGATTTCTAAAATTGTATTATAATAATATAATAATATAATAATATTAGATCTTCTCATAATCACATTGAAAACATGCTTCGGGTGTTTCTAGAAACCTTTATAAGCGTATTATTGATTGGCTTAGAGTAAATTGAAACAAGTATTTCCAAAAACAGGATCTTATGATTTCTAGCCAATAGTAGAAATGGAAACTACCAACAAATAATAGTCTGTAAATATACTATATATATGTAAATATACTGTAAATGTACTATATACTACATAATACGATCTTGGAGCTTCTGTTTTTAAACACAGCCTGAAATATCTCACTTGTAGTTTCGCGAAATTCGTTATGGAAACATTGTCGCCACTCGCCTCATTTTATCTATAATTTTTGCACCTTATTTGGCTTCCGTGCTGGTTTTTAGTCCACATATTTGGGGGCATTTGTCAGGTTGTGGGCGTGGTGTGGAAAACCATTAAAGAAATTACATGCTGCTAGCTCCTGGCTCCTGCCTCCTGGCTCCTGGCTTCCGTTGCGAGTGTCGAGGACGGCGCGGGGCACTGAATGCAATCGCATTGATGTTAAAAAAAGCGCTTAACTGTCGAGTTGGGCGTATAGGGGGGCGTGGCATAGCGGCAGGCGGCAGGCGGCAGGCGGTGGCATTGATGGCGGTGTCGACGCTGTTTTGTGGGCATCAAAACATCAAAGTGATTGAATTGTTGCGATTGCTTTCAGAAAAGTGTGCAATGTCTGAAAGCAATTTGAATTGAATTGAATTAAATTAAAATTGCCAGCAGTTGAGTGGGAGTTGCGTGCAGTACGAGTACGAGAGACCAGGCTATATTTAGGTAAGCCATTATCAGCTTGTTTTGCGAGAGCTACACACTTACAATATACACACACGGCATATGCAATTTGCTTGTTATTTAAATGAAATTCGAGTGTAAGCCATTTTTAATTGACATAAATATAAGTTATAAGCGAAAGCGACATAACAACAAATGCCACTGCATTTGCCTGCGACCCAATCGAACACACCTATCCACATACACACACCAGCACACATACACATTTGCAATTGCTTGCCAGCGATTGCCATTAAAATTTAAATCAGAGCAATTATTATTAATGGTCGAAAGCGCTTTTTATAAATGTACGCAAATTGTTGCGCAAATTGTGCAATGGCCACAATTACAACAAAAGCCATTCCGGCCAACAATGCTAACTGGTAAAGCAAGCATAAATCAATGGTAATCATTTTCACGCCATTTTAATGTTCAACAACAGCAGCAACAACAACAACAACAACAGCAACAACAAAAGCTGTTGCTGCCTTCGAGAGATATATATATGAATATATACTCGAATACTCGTACGTATTTTACATATATGCATGTCGATATTGCCCAGTGTGATATACAAAAAAAATACAATATTTTACAAAGAGCTGCAATATATATGGAATTTAACTATGTAGATATATATTTAACATGTGCTTGATAAAGTCAAGTAATATGAATCTAAATCGTAAGTTGATAGATGTACAAGTGGAATCAATATAAAAGGGAACTTGTCAGAAATTATCTTAAAGAAGAAGTTTGCTTTAGTAGGGTATGTCCGACCAGGAGATACCCTAAGCACAGGGCTTAGCTGTTGTTGCAACTACTTTAATCATTTTCTTTACATGTATAAATTTAAGTTTGTAAACTACTTTGTAACTATATATTTTTAAAAAAGAGAAGGCTAGCAATGGAGTCGGGGTCCATCTATACCCTATTTAGCTATTCTCCATGGATATAGCGTACAAATATGACAAACAAGTGTAAAGTAATAACTGCGAAAGTGAAATTTTCTGATGGTCACTGAAAAACCATCGCCAATACCTTTAAATGGCATTTGCAGTTGCTTTACATGCATAAACCTACTCCCACACACATGTACACACATTTGCCCGTGCAAAATGACACAGAAATTACTGTGAAGCAATAATTGCAACGAAGCTTAACAGCATTTAATGATCAGATAGTAAAAGTGCAATTCAATGTGTGTTGTTGGCTGGCAGGACGCGAGAAATTACAGCAGACAGGCCATTTTGGGATTGGTAACAAAAGGCGAATCTCACGCAACGGGGAAAAGGTACATATATCTATTTGTGTATTCATTGCGATAGTTGTGCAAGATGTAAAGGATCCACAAAAGATCGCCGCACATTCCTTTAATTAACTGCGATGTGCTCAAGTTTCAGACCAAAGTGTTAAAAGAACAGCAGCAAAAAAAAGAACCAAAGAGACAGCTATGTCCTGGTCCGATACGTATCACATTAGCCAGATTTGCATCAAGATTACGCGTTGCGGCAGAAGTAGGTGCTAAGCGGACACTCTCACCAGCTCCAGCTCAAATCTCGAAGGTACTCTGACAATTGTCACGAATCAAGAGCACGCGGAACTCGAAATCTAGGCCAATCTCGGCACTCGACCGGCAACAAAAGGTAAGCAGATTTGTGCTAATATGACGGCATCTGCTCTACAATGGGCCGCAAGCAGGCAGAATCTGAGACAGAGCGGCACCTGAGCCCGAGAGGTGCGTGTGAACGGCGACAACGCCTCAATAGAAGCCCCGGGCCCTGCACGCGATCCTTATTCGTAAGATAAACAAAGTACACACTTACGCACACACATGGGAGTCTAAGCTTCAAGTGCTGTTTGTTTAAATTATGTAAATCTACGTAAATCCAGCGGGCGGGGCCGGGGATTGTAAACGATAGGAGAATAGTTTGGCGCGCGTCGAGCAGCGAACCTCACAGACAATGCGACGTGCAATTTAATTGGTAAGCGTAGCCCGGACTTAACTGACAGAATTAGTGCAGGGCTCAGAGTTTGGCAAGCGTGTTTGGAAATTTCGTGGAAAATGCGAAGCATCAACAGTTGGACAAAATTACTTAGCCCCTCCCCACCACAAAGCTCTTAGATGCACATGGTCAGGTTAACAGCACTTCAACAGTGTGCAGTTACAGATGGAAACCGGAGAAAAGTGTAAAAGAAAAGGATAAAAACAAGCCTTTATGGAGCAAACAGTGAAGTGGGGGCATCAATAGGTGCGTTGGCGGCCGGAACTATACGCCTGGGAGCTCTCCAGTTGTAGCTGAGGGTTGAGTACACACACACGCGCACATATAAATATACATCTATAGGCAGCTTCGGTGTTGTCTCTGATCAATCTGGCAGGGCTCAACGGCTATGAATGCCTAGGAGTGAAGAGTACTGAAAATATTTTGCCAACATTTTACCATATGCAAAACAAGCGCCTTGCTGCTAGTTGCCATTGTTAATGTAGAGGACGCAAAAGTATCAAGATCAGGAATGAGTAAGGACGCTGCAGCATGGCATTGTTTTTCAGCCCGTCGACACCGTCACAACCACAAACCAAAGACAAACAAACGCCATTCTTCTTCGCTCTGCAATTCACTTTGTTGTTAGCCGTGTTCATGTGTGTGCCGAGTGAGGCTGATGCTGAGCCTGAGCCGCTTTTGGGCATTACTAGATTAAGAAACAAAACAACATCAATGCATATGCATTAAGTAGAATGTGTAGATGTATATATATATATATACAATGGCCTTATGGTTTATGCCGCTGCCGACGTTTTATAGCTCATTACCATTGTATGGCGTGCGGAGTGCGTGATAAATATTTTGCTACACTTTCCATTATCTTTTCGACTAGAATAGGACTTTGAACATGCAGTTTCAAGCAGCTATCTCCCTGCGGATCTTTGGCATTAAGACACGCGGCATGCACTTTGAACTCGATATGAAAAAACGCGATGCTCATTTTTGCACTTTTGTATTATTATATTCATATGTACTATGTACATTTGCAAACCTCTTCAAATACACCGTTTGAATTTTGGCTCCAACATTTTCGCCGCAATGCGGCGAAGTGAGTTGCCGATAGGCGCTTTCGTAAGGCTAAGCGCCGATAACTTGAACGGGGATGCCAACCGGCTGAAAAGCTTTTGTCGTTTGTTTTGCTTTTTATTGTCATTTTTCGGTTTGTCTTATGCCGGTTCATTTTTATTCCTTGCTTGTCTAAGGTTGACGACTGCTAAACAGTTAAATTTTGCGGACGAGTTAAATTTTTTACAAAAATAATATCTGAATCATGTCTTTCATCGGACGTACGCTATTGCGCAATGTAAGTGTCTTTCTAAATGCAGCCTGATTTTAAAAACATGCCATTTTAATTACGTAATTTGTGACATGCTAATTATGCATTGCAGGTGCCGCTGCTGAGCAAAGCCATTGTCGGCCAGCATAAACAAACAGCGCGTCTGCTACACCAGAGTGAGTTTGCAAAAATGTATATCTTTATGTAATTAACAATTTCAACACGTTCTTTTTCCTCCTCTATAGCTGCTGCACTGTGCTCCGTGCGTGTGCAGCAGCCGGCACCAGATTTTAAAGGCTTGGCGGTGGTCGGCAATGACTTCCAGGAGATCAAACTCGAGGACTTCAGAGGCAAATATCTGGTGCTGTTTTTCTATCCGTTAGACTTGTAAGCAAGTAATGGGCAATGAACCAAGTCAGTTCCTCAACTCTTCATTTATTTACAGCACATTTGTTTGTCCAACGGAGATTGTTGCATTTAGTGAACGCATTAAGGAGTTTCAGGACATCAACACCGAAGTTGTGGGCGTTTCTGTTGACTCGCATTTTAGCCATCTGACTTGGTGCAATGTGGATCGCAAGAATGGCGGCGTCGGCAAGCTAAAATATCCATTGCTTTCGGATCTCACCAAGAAGATATCCGCTGATTATGGTGTGCTGCTCGAGAGGGAGGGTATCTCGCTACGCGGCACTTTTATCATTGATCCCAAAGGTGTTTTGCGGCAGTACTCTATCAATGATTTGCCAGTGGGTCGCTCCGTGGATGAGGTGTTGCGTTTGATTAAAGCTTTCCAGTTTGTCGAGGAGCATGGCGAAGTGTGCCCAGCCAATTGGAATCCAAAAACAAACCCCGCTACCATCAAGCCAGACGTTGAGGAGTCCAAGCAGTACTTCAGCAAGCATGGATAAATCTCTACACTCAACATTCAACATCACAAAAAAGACTTTAATAAAGCTCTAACCTAATTTTTTGTCAATCCTTTAATGATGCATAAAATACAAATTAAATAGTTACATAATTATTTCAGGTGTGAAGTTTATAGATATTAGACGGGTGATAATAGTTCACTAGTTATAAATGTTCGGGGTATGCATAAAAGATCAGTTAGATGGCGGCGGCGGCGGTGGCGGTTGCGACAAGCTTAGCGATGGCGGTGGCGGTGCGCACGGCGGTGGAGGTGGCGGTACATAGCCTGTGCCCCAGCCAGGATAACCACTCGCCCATGGTGGCATTGGTGGTGCACTGGTACCCGGCGGCGGCGGTATTAGCGGCGGTAATGTGCCCGGTATTGGCGGATTCATGGGCTCAGAGGCCGGTGGCGGCGGCTGCGGGGCACTCATCCAAGGCATCAGCGGTGGCGGCATTGGTGGTGGTGCCTGAGCCACAGGTGGTGCTGGCACATAGGGCGACATGCCCATAGCGTGTTCCATGCCCATGCTTGGGTCCATGTTCATTTGATGCTCATGCGTCGATGCTCCCCAGCCCCCGCTCATATCGCGCTGATGATCGCGTGACGAGTTGGGTGGTGATTGTATGGCCTGCATCTGTGACGGCTTCTTATCAAAGATGCTGTAGCTAGCGCGATGCAGCTGTGGCGCGGCAGGCGTATCAGCCTTAGCAGCAGAAGGCGGCGGTCCCTCGCCCAGTTCCGCCATTAGGCTCATGTACTCCTCATCGATCTTGGCCTGGGTATCCTCACAGGCCATTCCTGGCGCACCGGAACCCGGACGCTTATTACGACAATCTTTAGTCAAGTGACCAGTGCCGCCGCATGATGTGCATACAATGGTGTTAGTTATGATCGGCTTATCGGGACATTGCCAAGACTTGTGATCCGTAGAGCCACAAGTGCAGCGCTGTATATCGTTCTCTCGCAACGTGCCGTTCAGCTGGGCCAGTTCTCGCAGCTGCATGCGGCGCAGATCATTATGGCCCTCGGGCACCTCAATGCCTTGCCGTATAACGTCTTTGATCTTATCAACGGCCTTGCGCACAGCCTCCGGATTGGGCGCTGTAATAAACGCGTGCAGTGGCTCATCTTCGCCCGGCAGAGGTTGGCCATCCTTGCGACCCACCTTGCCCTCTTTAACGGAGCCTTTACCGCGTATAATGATCTTAGCGCCGGTATCTTTTTCCATGGCCTTTAGTGTGTTGCCGCGAGGTCCAATCAGCAGGCCCACAAAGTTTATGTCCGGATGCTGCTCTTGCGGAATCAGAACCTTGTCGCTGACACGCGTAACAGGTGGCCTGAAAGTTGCAATGAAAAACCGTTTAGCATAGCAATTATAAAATTATCAATGATATAATTACTTGTAATCAGCTGGCGGCTTGAACTCTGGATTGACAGCCTGCATCTTGACTATAAGCTGATGGCGCTGCTCTTCTAGGCGCTTGCGATAGCGAAACTCGCGCGTGTTCAAACGCTTGCCATCAGAACTGTAAATGGGCTCCGGGGAAGGCGACCTGGGAATGAGCAAAGCAAACGAAAAGACGGTGTTTTTGAAATGGACGTATTCACGAGGCTAACAATATACAATTGGCTAAACTTAATGATCTTATTGTACTAGTACATTATAGTATTTCATATATTTCATTATATGGATTATCGTATATCATAAATCCTGTAATTGGCAAATCATCATTTATTAATCAACATAATTAGCAAGTTTTTGTTTGATTAGAAAAATTCGCTGAATTGAGAAAAGAAGAATTTTGATTAATTCGCTTTGATTTGATTCGATTCGATTTGTCGCACACTTGTGTCTACACATATTTATATATGCCTTTTTTTTATGTTTTGTGGCTGGTCTGTTGTTGCTTGGCAGCATGCTTCTGTAAAATGGGCTCATATTTCTGTAAGACGTGCATTAAGTATTGGACGCTCACGGCTTTGAGGAAGAGAAGAAATTGGCATTATTATAATGTAAAATCTGATTAGATTAGATTGCCAGACGCTTACATTTCACGGGAGTCGAATCTAAAACGCTGTCTGACACCAATATAAATCCCTTCAAAAGTTTTAAAATTATAAATTAAGACTAGCGTTAGTTGAAAAACAAAAAACAAAAAAGGGAATCAGATAAGAATATTGTCTAAAAACAACATTAGTTTTTCTTTCCAAACAGCCCCCATTGCCCGGGATCTGTGACCAAAACACTGGAAACTGTATAAATGTCCTTTGACCTGTTTCAACCGTAGACCGTTTGCCTTCACCCAGAAATTATTAAAGTTATTTATAGAGTTTTAAGGACGTTCACAATCGCTATCATCAACAGGAAAATTAAGTGAATATTTTAAATATTGGTTAAGTTTTGTTGCAACAAAAGGTTGCATTCTGCAAGACTGTTGATGAAAACTTTATGAAATGAATATATGTATACATAAAATATAATTATCATGATTTTCACGTTAATCATTGCAGAACATGCTGCGTAAAACCTGTACAAGTTCCATCATCATCCGTTGCTCGTGTTGCAAGCCCAAGACCTAAATTCGCATCCATATCCGGAAAGTTGCTGTGTTAGATCTCATTCGTTATTTTTTTTGGGGGGTAGATAAATGAGTGTGGTGTGAGAATAAACAGTTTCAAACCTTTCTTCCGGTGTCTGCGTAATGCCCAAATCGCCAGTGCGCAGCTTGCGGCTGATCTCCTCGATTTGAAATTGAACTGTAATTAGAAGTCGTTAGAGAAGAAGAAAGAAAATCGAGCGCAACCTCGACATTAGTAAATGTTAAATGCTAATTTTGTAGGAGAGAGAGAAAGAAACAGATATAAAATTTGTTGTATATCAATAGGTGGTGGGCTAGGGGAGACCGATAACATTATTTCTCTATGAGCCTGATAGATATTTGTGTTTCCGTTTTACAGACGACAGCGCCGACGCGTGCCTAAACTAACTGAAAATTTGTGAGCGTTACAATTAATTAGATTATTGATCGATTTATTTGATTTGTAGGTTGATTCGATTGGTTCATGTATTTCTCTTTGGGCAATAAGATAAGGTTATTATCTAGCCGTTTGGTACTCGTGTCGTTTGTGTCACACGCCGGAATCCCTTCAAAAAGAGAACGAGAGATTATTATAGTGTGCTCAATGCAATTTTGTTGTGGTTTTACGTTTGCTCGCACGTCCGGCCCTCTGACATGGACTTCTAACTCTGGTGGATAACGGTAACGCTTACTGTGATCTCCCCGCGACTATTTGTGGCTGTGTTTGTTTTTCTCATTAGTTGTCATTAGGCTTATATCTAACCTTAACACTAACTTAGTTGTTAACTAACTACAAATCATATGAATATAGCTACGTTACCTAAGTAGGCTTCTTGCTGTGCCGGATCCAACGTTGAGGGCAAAATTGTGGGCATGCCCGGTATGAATGTCTTGTCCTTTTCAGTTCCGCCCCATCGAGATTTTCGCTTTCGCTTGCGTTCCGCTGCGCTGTCCACTGAGAATTTAAATCGATAAGTATTCAATGATTATGTTTTAAATATTTTTACGCAACACCTACTTGAGTTCTCTGAGATTCCATTGCTCATGGAATCATTGCTGTTCTGGTTGCTAAATAGTGATGCAAAGCTTTTGTTGTTACCCACATTGCTCATAAGATCCTGAATGGTCTGCGAAAGATCGAAACGCGAACTGGGTTCCTCTCTAATAGACTCCAGCTGCGGTTGTTGGAGGTGCCGTTCGAACAGAGACGGTATTCGGGACTCCTGGTCATGCAGCAAGTTGCGACTGTTCGAAGTGTCAAATGGATTCACATATGTGCGCTCACGACTGCTGCGCTCCCGGCTGCTCCGCTCTCGGCTATTACGTTGCGATTCATTGCTTCGCTCATTACGACGCCGGTCATAGCTGCGACTATTTGAGCGTCGTCTGCGATTGCGATCGTAATCATCGCGGTTTCCTCCACCACGAGACCCGCTGCGTCTTGAGCGTGACTCGCGATCCCGTTCGCGTCTGCGATCACGATCCTTGCTCCGCGAGCGTTTCTTACGTCTGTCATAGTCATCATGGTTGTTTGAGCGGCTGCGGTGCGATTGGGACTCGCGATCACGACCACGTTCGCGGTCCCTGTCCCGTTCACGGCTCTCACGTCGACGGCTATCGCGATCCTTACTGCCACGTTCTCGATCTCTGCAAAGATAATGCACGATAAGCAACTAGTTAAAATTGAGAGCATTCGACACTTACCTTCGTTTTTTCTCGCGCTCTCTATCCTTTTCCTTATCCCTGCCACGATCTCTCGAACGTGAACGTTCCTTATCGCGACTTCGGTAGTCATTGTCATTTCCGCCGTTGGCTTCTTTTTCCTTACCACCCCCGATGGGCAGCTGCAGTTGCAGCAGTTCTGGTGGCGTTGCACTCATTATATAATTGTTTGAAAACCTATATTTTTCCGACGATTTTCCAAAAACTTATGTCCGGTTTACATAAAATTAAATATTTTACGAAGTGCCGCTCGTTCACGGCGGCCTCACACAGCTCACCAATACCAATGCAATTACAATTGCAAAGCAGAATTGCGTGGCAAGCGGCAATTATTTGCTGCAACTATATGTTGCAGGTTAATACTAAATATATATATCTGAGATGTTACTTGCTTTACTCAAGTATTTTCACTATTTTCATATTTTATATGCACATTTACAAATATATCCAAAGTTTTAAACGCTGGTTTTCGCCGAAAACCTCACACACAGATGTACATATCCAAACAGGGATGTTTTTGCTGGTAGAGCTGTAATCTACAGCGATGAATCGATTACATAGACGAGTTGTATCGATGAATATGTACGATATATTTTCTTATCGATATGCTATCGTGCATTGGTTTAAAAATGTTGCTTGCAGCTCTTTCCTTCTGCCCACCATGCCTTTGGACTTCCGCTTCCTTGTAATTTTTTATTTTTTATAGTTGGTTTCATAACATATACCTTAGATGTGCCACACTCTAGCATTAAGCAGAATTTTGTTTTGAAAAAAAAAACTGACAAAAAGCTGACAAGCCGGATTAAAGTTGCTTGTATTTACCTATCAATATCAAAAATATATCGATTAAGCATATCGATAGCCGTAACGCACGTGTGCTGCATTTGTTTTCATTTTCCTCATGCACTCATCTTGTTTTAAGTAGATAAGTAGAATGGGTGCAAAGAGTAAAAAGTCGAACGCCGATGCAGTGTATTCTAAGAAATCAGTTAAAAGCAGTAATCCCTTTGACACTGCAATAGCCCAAACTGCCAAGCGCTTGAACCCGTTTGACGTGCACGTGAACAAGGAAAAATTTAAGATCCTAGGTCGGATTTGCAAGCATGACCGAGGTTTGCCAGGTGTTTCCCGTGCTAAAGCCCTGCAGAAGCGCGCTGAAACACTTGGCCGGCAATATGCGGTTAAGAACAAAACCAATAAATTTGTGGACCATCGCATTGGCAGACATCTAAGCGGCGACCAGCTGACAGAGTCTGTGATGAATGCACGGTTTCTGTCTGAGAAATTGGCTCAAGTGCGCGCCTCAAACAAGGCAGAAAAGTTTAACTTGAATGACGACGAGTTGCTCACACATAGAGGTCAAACGCTTGAGGAGATTGAGCAGTACAGAGACGAGCGTTCAGATGACGAGGAGATCGACGATGAGGGTCTTAACGGTACGTATTTGCAGTATAGTAGTCATAAAATGGGTTATTTATTTTAGTTTTACAGCTGAGTTTACTTCTACCGCGCATTTCGGCGGTGACGGCGACACGCCGCAAGATCGTCAAACGGCCATAGAAGAAATGATTAGTGAGCAGAAACGTCGGAAAAATGAAATAGCGAAGGATAAGGATGAAGTCCATGATCTTACGGAAAAGTTAGATGCCAATTACAAGGAGCTATTGCCGCTGGTAGCAAAGGCAACCAAAGATGAGCAGCACGAAAAGCCTCCTCCCGATGCATATGACAAGTTGCTAAAAGAAATGATTTTTGAACCGCGTGGCAGTGTCACAGACAAGCTCATAAATCCCGAAGAGCTGGCCAAACAGGAGGCTGCTCGTCTGGACAAACTGGAAAATGAACGGCTGCGGCGCATGAAAGCGGATGGTGAAGAGCAGGAATCAAATGTACAGATCCCACATCGATCAGCTGACGATTTGGATGATGGCTACTTTGTGGCAGGCAACGAGGATGATGGCGACGATATTCTAGCCTACGATTTGGACGGCAACCTTGGCACGCATCTGAATAGCAAAAAGGAAGCGGGTGATGCAACTGGACAGAACGGTGATAAAGCTAACGAGAGTGAAGAAGATGATGAGAATGACGATGATGATGAAGATGAAACGGACAGCGATTCTGAGGTAGATAACTTAAGTGACCTGAAAGAGTCGGACAGCGAATCGGATCAAGATGAAGCACCCCAACCCAAAAATAAAACCAAACCTCAAAAGCAGAAAACTTCTGAAACGGTAGACACCAGCATACCCTACACTATCAAAATGCCTAAGACATATGAGGACTTCACCGAGCTTCTGGCCAAGTATACGCCTGCGCAACAGGTCACAATTGTGGAGCGCATCATCAAGTGCAATCATCCCAAACTGGAGGGCGTCAATCGTGAGAATGTAGTGAAACTTTACGCGTTTCTGCTTCAGTATATTAAGGACATGTTCGAGGATGCCAGCGAACACGACATTCGCTTACATTTTCAGCTGGTTGCGCAGCTTATGCCTCATCTGTATGACCTCACACATTTGAATCCGGACCGCATGTCTAATACATTGCTGGATGTGATTAAGGAAAAGTATGCTGAGTACCGGAAGAATCACAAAGTGTATCCCACTCTAGACACACTCATCTACTTTAAGATCGTCTCGAATCTGTATTCCACTTCGGACTTTCGTCATCCGTTGGCCACTCCCACGTACATTTTCATGCAGCATATACTGTCGAGAGCGCGCGTACGAACACGCCAGGACATTGCGATGGGTCTGTTTATAATAACCATTGCCCTGGAGTTCGGGTCGCATTCCAAGCGCCTACTCCCGGCAGTTTTTAACTTTTTGCTAGGCATAGTTCACATGGCCATACCCAAGCGCCAGGTTGATCAGATAGAGATTGTGCCGCCATTTGAGCGCGATGGACCCTTTAGCAAATTGTTGGCAATTCCAGCCACGAGCGAGAGTAAAACGCTTGAGTCACAGCAGCTTCAGGCTGCGGATCTGGTTACGCACACAATAACCTTGGACTTTAAGGTGCGAGCTCTGGACATAACGTTGCGCCTGGTTAAGCAAATCTTTGAGGAGCTGATAGGCGAGCACACTGGAGCCTGCTATTTGGCTAGTCCGTTTTTGCCTCTACTGGATCTTCTGCCGCTTAAGCATTACCCCAAACATGTGCAGCAACACTATGCAGAAGCAAAGTCTACGCTGGAGTGTGTAGCGACGAAGAAAATGAAGCCTCTGGCTCCACCCGACAGGAAGCCAAAGGCCTTGCGACTGCTGGAGCCTCGCTTTGAGGTGGTCTATGACGATAAGCGACGACCCAAAATGTCCAAACAGAAGGAGGAGCGCGCTAAGCTGCTGCACAAAATCAAGCGCGAGAAGAAGGGCGCCATTCGCGAAATACGTAGAGACACGGCCTTTGTGCAAGATCTGAAACTGAAACAACAGTTACAAAGGTGAGTGTATGCGACTTAAAACAAAAGACCTTTGCTAACATTTTAAAATTTTCCATTGCAGTGATAAGGAACGTCACGAAAAGGTCAAACGCATCTACCAGGAAGCCTCCGTACAGCAGGGCGAACTTAATGAACTGGCACGCGCCAAGAAGCGCAAAAAGTTCTAAGTCTCAGTTGTATAGTAAAAGTTTTAAGGCAAAATGTGTTGAGTACTTTAATTATAATGAAAACAAAATAACAAAACCTATTTATTGCGTCTACGTCTGCTCTCCCGAGATCTGCCGGCAGCGCAGCGTTGCAGCCTCCACCGCCCCAGCCACTGCCGCACGGAAACCTGCAAAGTCTAGTGATAAGCGCCTTCTCTTTATCAAGTGCGATGCTATGTACGTACCTGATTGCTCGAGATGCCTTAAGGCCGCTGCCGTTGAGCCAGCCGGACTGGTTACGTTGTCTTTCAGCTGCCCGGGATGTGTGGCGCATTCACGTACCATGTGACCGGCACCCAGCACTGTCTGTGCTGCCAAACGATAGGCCAGATCTCTTGGCATGCCCATATGCACGGCGCCGTCGGCTAGCGCTTCGATCATTACGAACACATACGCGGGCCCGCTACCACTCAGGGCTGTGACTATGTCCAGCTGCGACTCATCACAGGCTTCGCACGTGCCAACAGCCTCAAGTAGGCGCTGGGTGATCTGTGCATCTGCATCGCTCGCCTGGCTGCCGCGTACGTAGACTGAACAGCCGGAGCGGACCAAGGCCGGGGTATTTGGCATGACGCGTATAACTCGTGATTGCGATGATAAACTGGATTCGAGGCTCTTCAATGTGATACCCATGGCTACAGAAAGGAAAAGCTTATTTGCGCTTAACGGCTTAATCTCTGCTAGCACCTTGGGCACCACCTGTGGCTTTACAGAGACAAAAACAATCTCAGATTTCTCCACGACGGGTGCGTTCTCGACTATTGTTTCGATGCCCAGAGATTGAAAGGATTGCTGTGATACCTTGTCCGCCGGATGTACACTGGCTATGATGCCGCTGGGTTTGGTCAGACCTTGGTCAACAGTTTGTTGAGTTGAATAATAATGTTAATGAAAGTAATCGAAATGGGTTTACCTGCTGATAAAAAGCCTTTTGCCAAGGCTTTGGCCATGTTGCCACCGCCAAGAAACCCAATTTTTCCTATAGATCCCATTAAGTAGCTAAAAATACGACCACTGACTGCACTTTTCGCTGTTCAAGCAGCAACTGTTTTTCATCTGGCCGTCGGCAAGCCCAACGCTCTGATAAGCAATCAAGTCTTTGGTGAGTCGTAATACCCCTCCCTACCCTTTTGCAGTTCAATGTTCCAACAACAAAGTCTACATTGCTTAATCACAATAGCGGGTTATCATTTGAATGTTTGTATACACATACATACGAACGTATATATTGCATAGCCTTTATCAGTTGATCGACAACAATAATATTTGTTCTATTGTCCATGACAGGCTACTATTTTTCCAATTAAGTTTAATATATGTGATATTTTATTGATTCACTAAAGTTTATGAGATTGGGTTAAAATTAATGCTCACTTGATTTGTAAGCAAAGGTACGTTATAAAAAATTTGCATATATAAATTGGATATTTTCAAATTATATGGCAGGGTGGCAGCACCCATAAAAAATACCAAAAAAGGAATATCGAAAATAGATTTATCGAAAAGCAACCAAGCAACGTTATTAAACACTATTTTCATTCGCTTTACAACTTTATTTACCTAGAACGACGTCAAGAGAAATTTTGTACAAAATAAATTGCAGTTTTACGAACTTCAAAATAATTTGCATTGAAATATTTCATAACTATAGAATAGGCTAAGCCGAAGCAAAGACCCCACATTGGAGAAACACGAATCAAAGGCTTCGGACAACAAAGACCAAAGTCGAATGCAACTTGCATCAATCCACTGTGTTTGTGTTGTTTTCACACATTTTCGCTGGGCAGCTGTGACCTAGCTGTAAATTGCAATTACAATAGCAACAACAAGGAAACACAATTTACGAGATTGGTGAGCTAAGCAAACAACTAACAAAAGGCACGCCGCACATAAAGTAAACATACCTGGCGGCAAACAAAACGAGCGCAAATCACGCTGAGCAGGAAACATTGCATTTGGTGTGGGCTAATCTACACGGCTGCCAAGCTTAAGGAGTGCCCACCCCCAATGCAATAGGCCACGTGTAATTTTTGCACTTCCGTTCTATGCAGTGGGTGTGGATGTGGGTGTTTTAGACAAACACACACACACAATACACAAAAATACAATCTGACAATATAGCCAACTAACTTAATCGTTATCAGCACAACTGTTTAATGCTATAAAGAAATTAGTCAGTGTGCGTATGTAATATATGCCAACAAATTTTTTTATTTGTGTTGCATCAGTTTCATTTCAAGGAACAGCAAACGGGTCATAAATTATTTAACGAAAATGTCCTCGTCGACGGCGTCCGGGTCGGCCGCCCGCAAACAGCCCACGGCCGTGTCACGCATGAAACAGGATTACATGCGCTTAAAGCGCGACCCGTTGCCGTACATCACCGCTGAGCCGCTGCCAAATAACATTCTGGAATGGCACTATTGTGTCAAAGGGCCCGAGGACTCACCATATTATGGCGGATACTATCACGGCACGCTGCTCTTTCCAAGAGAGTTTCCTTTTAAGCCACCATCTATTTATATGCTAACGCCGAATGGACGCTTCAAAACAAACACCAGGCTGTGTTTAAGCATTTCAGGTAATTTTTAACTATGCTCCATTCTGGCATATAGACATGTATCCAAATGGAAAAAGATTGCCTTCACCTCAAACTGATAAAATAATTGCGTTTATGTCTTGTAGACTTTCATCCTGACACATGGAATCCGACTTGGTGTGTGGGCACTATACTCACAGGTCTGCTGAGTTTTATGGTAAGATTTCTGCATATACTTCCCTCCTCGTTGTATTTAGCCCACCTTTGTTTTCTTTACTTTGTAGCTAGAGAGTACACCCACACTGGGCTCCATAGAGTCGTCGAGCTATGACAAGCAAATGTTTGCCCAGAAATCGCTTGCATTTAACCTGCGCAACGCCAACTTCTGTGAGCTGTTTCCGGACATTGTCAACGAGATAAAGTTACGTTTACAGGGCACCCAGGCTGCAGCCAACGCTGCCAAGCCGGGCACCAGCTCATCTTCGCGCGCGAATGGTTTGGCTAACGGCAGTGCCGTTGCCATTGATAAACGTAACAGAAATGCCAGTAGTGCCAATGGTCAGCTGCCATTGCCAACGGATGGTAGCCCCAGTGACGGGCTGGCGGTAGGTGCTGCTGCAAGTGCGGATGTGGGCAGTGCTGGTGCCGCTGCGCTCAAGAATAGCGCACGGAATTCCTATTTAAATTGGCAGTCGATCTATTCGAACCTGGTGATTATAATCTGTTTTGCAATATTTGCACTCATTGTTAATTACGTGATCAAGAACCTGAATCAGGAATAGACTTAAATTGTAAGCAATCAGTACTAAATAGCCTCTATATTTATATATGAATATGTATATGCGTACGTATATTTAATATAGTTTATTTTAAATTAGACACTTTTTGCTCTGCTCGCAGTTGTCGTGTTCCATACATTTAAACGATTGAATCCAACTTACCCTCCCCCTTCTGCCACCGCACACGAAGAGCTCAAAAGAAAATTGTGCACTGCTTGAAAAGTATTTGCCGACACTGCTTACCCAGAACGCCGTTCCCGACCTCCATCGAAGTTAGTCTGAAAAACATTGGCAATAACGCATAAAATTTTTAAATTTCAACTTATTTCATAAATTGTTTTGTTATGTATTCATTAATAATAAACTAGCCTATAGTTGATAAATGAAATGATAAAAACATTCAATCGGAATATGTAAATTAATAAAAAGAGCAACACATTACACACATATACATATATACATATATTTATGTATGCATCTATTGAGAATTGAAACTTGTAGTTGAAACTTGTGGCTGTTCGCGTAGTCTGTCTGGTGCATATTTTATTGTAAACGTTTCCTGTAATTCACATTTAACCCGCTTAAATCGCCCACATAAACAAGTTTTTGTAACCTGGGACAACTTTGTTGGTTAACTTAAGCCAAATTACACACACGCGAAGATTATTCCAACGTATTGCAGCGGCTGTGTGTATGTGTGTGAGTAGGTGGCAATGTGCCTCAGTGAATTATAGCATACTTTGCGGCGTTCATGCCAGACGTCATACACACACCCACACACAGCAGCTAATAGCAAATTATGTCATGTGGCAGCACACATAAAAACCACTTTGAGCAGATTTCTTAAAACCACACAGTGCTGCACGTTTTGGCCTTGGTTGAAGGAGTCCAGTGCGACGCATTCGAAGCTCGGTCAAAATAATAATCGAAAAATGCATTTCGCTTGGAAACTTTTGGGGCAAGTCATCGCCCCGCCAAACTTGATAATTTAACTAACGTAAATTTCAAGTTCAGGCAACGTCATTGCAGACAATGGCAAAGTTTTTGGGGCTGCTGCTGCTGCTTCTGCCACTTGCAACTTTTCAAATTTTGTTGTTTGTTTTATGAACTTGCAACAGTTTAAGCCAATTTTGTCGGGAAATAAGAACTAAAGCAAAAAAGAATTACATGCAAAAAGTTAACATTAACGCCACGAAGTGCATATACTCTATTAGCTGTATAATAAAACTAATCAAAATTTATCAAATTATAGAGTGCACGTAAGGGACTATGTTTAATAATATACTTAATGTAATCTTAAGGTAAGCTTAAAGTAAACTTGAGGCTCGTGGCTTAAGTGTAGCATGGTTAATTACAATCCTTAAATACCTGTCGTATACCTGCAAACGATGAAACGTTGGCTGACCCGAACCACAACAAGACGGGCTTTATTAAGAGGGATTGTGTGTGCGTGTGTGTGTGTATCCATGTGTGAGAGATAGATGGAGCAAGTTGGATGGAGTAAGCAATATGAGTGTACATGTTTTTAGCTTGGCATTTATTTTGAGTGCCACCAAGCTGGCGACATGTTTGGACAGACCCAGTTTCCAGTGCTTGCTGTTTCCGGCACTGTCTTTGATGTTCAGGCGGAAGTTTTGCCATTTATGTGCAGTTTTTGCTCATTTGCTGATGCTGGCGACATGCACTTCAAGCTGCCAAGCTTTGACTCTGTACAGTTGGGTCAAGCAGCTTATATCCTCGAAGTTCATTGTGCCACAAAACTGGAGACCAGCTGATGAGCCCATCAATTCCAGAGCCGGCCAACATATGAAAGCGTATGCTGGCTTAAGTGCACAACAAATGGCAACAAGACATTACACAGCCATAAATACGGATACTGCTTAGGACAGTATGTAACTCCCGCGATACGAGCTAAGCCGCTTAGTAGCGAAAATATGCCCATTGTCTTCTAAATGCCAAAAGAACAAATGGACCTTACGTCCAACAACAGCAACTACATGCCCCAAAAATAACTGCTGCTGGGCTCCGCCACGTTCATGGCCATAAAAACAGTAGCCAAAACAAAAAAAGAAACCAGTAAAGAATGCTCTAGTTGGGAGTGGACGACTAGCAAATACGCTTAGCCTCGTGCGGAGCAACCTTTACATAAGTTCTAGGTTCCTTCTACGCACGCAGTTTACGCTGCGGTTCCACTGTGATCATTGATTAGCATCGGTATTTATAGTTCGATCCTTACGAAACTTTTTGGCCATAAATATAGAACCCAAATGTGTACCATCTCTACTATACCACAAGCTACACACCAATTTTGATGTGAATAGCCGTAATAATTTTTGAGTTATGCTTTTAACTCCCAGTTCGACTCATTCACACGGACATGGCTAGATTTATTCAACTCCACATCCTCATTAGACTAGGTTCCGATATGGGTCCTACTACGTGTTACATAAATTTGCACAAAAAGTTAATACCCTTTCTACCCATTTTCAACTGGTTCAGGGTATAAAAAAACAGAAGAAAAGCAGCCAACGGCGGTTAGCGAAATTTTTATGCACCCCACGGCCAACTCCAAGATAAATAAATATAAATAAAAATAAGAAATGCAATAATCATTAAACATGCCTCATTGGTGGAGCATGTGTGTAGCCATGTGTATATCCATGGGCCGTCGACTTGACCAGGCCAGGCCAGACCAGACCAGGCCAGGACGGGACGGGACGGGCAAGTAAATGCTCGCAAGACACACAAGCCCGCCAAATGAAAATGTTTGTTAAATTACGTAAGCAATATACGTTTATGCCTGTCTGTGTGCGCAATAAACGATAAAACATCTACTTAATATGCAAAGGCCTTGCAAAAATAGCAATAGCACGAATGTATGTGTGTATGAGTGTATATATGTATATGTATGTGTGTAGGTGTGTAGGTGAATTTGTGTTTTGATCAATGCATAATCAAATTAGCATCAGCTGCATGCATATCTGTAAATGTAAAGCTTTATTTTCCAGTAAATGGGACATTTTGATATAAATAAAGTGATAAAAGACGTTGAGAAGAAGATAAATCTGTTTTTTACAAATCTAATAATAGGCAGTGAATAAATAGTTAGCTATTAATGCTAAGTTATCCTGTATTAAGCCATGTTTTTGTTCTCTCAAGAATAAGACTATTTCTTAAGATATAATTAAGGAAAACATATTACAAGTTTTTCACTTATAATACATCAAATAATTTTGTGGTCAACTTATCAGCTATTCCTGTAATCTTTTTTATACATTAGCAATTCATACATATGTCAGCAGATACAGAGATACATCGATATAGTCGTAATAAAGTTAACTCTCATGATAGTTTTTAATAAGTACCTTGATGTATGGTTAAGGTAATAAATTGGCTGTGGGCTATTAAGAAATTTGAAAATAAAATATATGTGAAAGAGTAAAATATAAGCTGATAGATTTCCGAGCTATATAAATACCATGCATATACATATATGTATATAGTATGTCTGTATGTCTGACTGGTGAGCTCTTAAGAATTGTGCAACATTTTCATTGCTCGCTTTGTGGCACATAATTAGAAAAGCCGTTGGCCCGAGCTACAGCTACAGTTACTCATTCGCCCCGTTGCCTCAGTGCGGAGAGTTGTTACGGCCACGCCTACCCTACTGCAATGGTCGTTTGCTGACGGAAAGTGTGCACTTGGACTCTAATATATTGCCTCATGATGTGCTTTATGTGCTGAATTGTCGCTCTAGTCGTTGCTGGCGTTGTAAATTGTGCAATTTTCAATGCTAACGAACCTCACGCTGCAAACTGTCCTGGTTAGTCAGTTAGTCAGCTAGTCGCACCACTCCAACTACTGAACCATTGAACCACTGAACCACAACGCTATAAATTTGCATTAGGCCGGTTTGAATGTGCGTTCGTTTGCCAAATTTGAATTATGAAGTTGAGTTTTGTGTTTGCGCGACTAATTACCAACAGAGTTGGCAGCAACAACTCATCAATGACCATTTGATGATCAAGTTTTGATCCGTTCCAAAATTCTGGCCAATATATTTGCATGCACATATATGGTTTTATGCACATAGCCAAATAATGGTAATCAAAATGAGCAGCGGCAATGAACTCGGTGGGGCAGCTGTCACAAACAAGTTGTTGTTGCTACAGCAGCAAAAACTATGAGCTAAATAAAAAATGGCAAGAGCAACAAGAAAATCATCAAAAACAACAGCAATGCGCGACATATAGAACACAAGTGGCAACCTCTGTCGGGCAGCTGCTGCTGCTGTTGTTGCCTGTTTGTTGCCTGTTCTGCCCCCGCTCCAGTTGCAGCTCGACCGTGTGAGTTTTTCAAGTGCCGTGTCTGTTGCCACTTTTATGAGGCTGCCACACTATACCACACCATAGTATGTAGGTGTTTGTAAGTAGGTATGTATGCTTGAGAGACTTCGCATTGAATTAACTTGAGTGCCTGCCGAGGCAGGGGACGTGGCCAACTAGAGGTCGTTGTTGTGGTCAGCTCCTGGCATTTATGGATCAGCCTGTCAGCTTGAGTATTTGTCAAGCATTTTCATTAACTCCAATTTGACAAGACCCGCTTGCTAGTACACGACTTATGGGAAAAACTTTGCGTGGATGTTTATAATCTAACAACAATACTATGTTGCAATTTTCTGGGTTCCCCACAGAGTTTATTAAGTAAATAATTGTAAGTACGTTTAAGCGCAAAGTTCAAGCACGAGGAATTATGTTCATGAGTTCCTACTATAGAATTTGAAAGCTGCATAAGTGATTATTTAAAAGTTGCTCTACAGCGCTCGCTTTCTCTCTTGCTTAAAGTATGCAATGGCCAATGCTATGCAAACTAGGAACTGTGAAAATAGGGAAAATATGATAGAGGGAAATCCTATCCACAGACGCACTATGCACACTTGTTGCATGCCCGCTTGCCAGGCACTGTTGCTCCGTGGCTGTTTGAAAGTAAAATTATTAAAACTTTTTGAATTAACAAAGCGTCGACAAGGCGCTAAATGACGTCGACGATGCGCCAACAACCAACAACCCAGACAACGTCGACTACGTTGCCCGGCCGTTGCCAGCAACTGCATAAAAAGTGAATTAAATGCGAATAAAAAGACACAAAGTTAATTTATGCAGCGCAGCACCAACAACTGCTGCTGCTGCAACTATAATTGTATACAGTCTCAGTCGCAGTTGCAGTTGCAGTCGCAGTCGCAGTCGCAGACACAGTTGTAGCTTAGTTACGCGAGCAGCTGCGTTGGGGCCAATAGTTGAGACTGTCAGCGGGCGTGCCTCGAACACGAACTTTGTCCAGGGCCGAGCTGAAAACGGAACAGTGAACGCCATATTAGATTCAAATGCATTTCCCTGCCGGTCGACACCTCCCGCTTCCGGTTGCAGTCCGCCCAGCGAACGGAAATGAACAACAAACTTTCCAATTGAGTTTTCCGCTGCCATCTCTGCATGTTGAGGGCGGGCACGGCAAAGTTTTAACATAATTTTTGTTTATTTTGTTGCTTATCCATAAAATACAGTCGAGCAGCTCAGACCGTTGTCGCAGCTACCATTGAGGCGGTCCTTTGCTAATTAAGTCTTGTGTTGGGTATTGCAGTTAACATAAATTTGGCAAAACAAACTCAATTAATTTGCCAAATCTTTTGTAACAAAGCCGAAAAGACAACAGCAGCAACAACAACAACAACGAAAAACAATCAAAGCTCATAAATATCAAACAAATTAAGCAGTCAAATAGTAGGTCGTATGTAAGTAATTCTGAATACCGAACGGAACGTAGTTCAATCCTCCCAGCGGGTGAGCTGATGGCTTAGCTGCCCTTGTCCGGCAGCTGTCGAGATGATAATGATGCCATTTACTGGCCAGACGGAAACTGAGTAACAACAACGGCAACGAGAGGCCATGGCAATAATGAAAATTGGGCAGCGGTTTAGGCCAAAACGGAAGTCAAAGCAGGACAAAATATATGTATGCTTTCTTTTTTCTATTTTGTAAGAAAATGCCGACAAAGCAAACAGACAATCAGCACAAAGAAGCAAGCAATAAACTGTGATACCATGAAAAAATACAAAAAGCGGCTGAAAATGAGCTAGAGAGATTCTGGCTAAATGAAACGAAGCGCCAGCAAAATTGTTGCTTTTCCGCTGGGCCCAGTGTATGCTGGGGGCACTCGCTGCTGGCCATTTCAATCAATTTACTGACACACACACACACTCACACACATTCAGATAGTTACACATTCATAGCGGTATTTGCTGGATCTTCCTTTTATACCCTACACCCATTAAATTGTTTAAACAAAAGGGTATCGCATAAATGCGCTATTGTATGTAACAAGCAAACACCTTAACGAACTTTAAACTTCATAGGGATATAATACATATTCTTTATTAAGATCAACGTCAAGGAGAGTTTCCATTATAGTCAATCCTTTATAGTCAATATCGTTTATCTGTCTCTCAAATACAAAGTTGTTAACTTAATATTCCAAATAATATCTTAATATTATATAATTATAGCTGCAGGGCATCTCCTAGTCATCCTTCCATTGTAAAGGACACTCGGTTGTTTCTTTTTACAAATGGGCACGTGAGCAGCTCCCCAGAATTCGTTAGCCGGAAATGGCAGCCATGACGGAAACGAAGACACATTGTTGCCCTGTTAGGACCCTGTGCGGCAATCGTGTGTGTGCGTGTGTGTGTGTGCCTTTGTGTCTGTGTATAAAACTGTGCAGTGCACTGAAGCAACCTAAACAGTTATTTGTCATCTAGCAAACGTTGAAAATGCCTCTTGCCCACACAGATGAATGCTTGTGTCTGTGTGGGGTTGTACCACAACAATACTCCGGAAGTCGAAAAAGTATTCAATTTCGTATGAGATGCCATCTCGCTAGTACTATAGTCCTCTATTCACCCAAAAGCTGAGACGGAAACGGAATCGTTCATCATGTTATCGATAACAGGCCATCGATTAATTAACTTTCCCCATCATGATGAAAGACTATTATAGTCATCATGGTGTGTGTTAACATTCATGATTGATATGAATGAAATTCAAAACAAGATAGATTCACCTGGAAGTTATTTTTCTTTTTTAAATCTTAAAATTCTGCGACAAAGTATTGTTTCGTATGTTTATTTGTGTTTGTGAGCATAAACATTTATTATTATTATTTATTATTATCATTACTATTATTTCTCTTATTCACTCGATGATGCCAGATAATTTCACACAGAAGGCACACGAGACAGACTCCAACACACAGAACATAAATCTTTAGAAGTACTTCAATACTTTTCACATTCAAGGTTGCATATGGCGGCTCCACATCCTTATAGATCTTAAGTAAACCCAATTTCACGGCCTCCGTAATACTCAATCGCTTCCATTTCTGGTAAAAGCCAGAGTAAAGGGAGGCAATAGAAAACCGCAACAAATTTTCAATAAATGGTGAGTTACGTTGCACGGGAATCTGTCTAAAATAAGTCGATGTGCAGAGGTTTGCCTCGAGACGGCGAAAGAGCGGATGACTCAGTCGAGCCTGCTGTCGCCGAACAAGCTCCCAACGTTTAGAGGTGACGCAGTAGGCGTAGCTGGTATTAAGGTTATCGCGGTGCTCCGACAATGTGGACGCATTGACCACCAGCAGACGCGGTTGCAACGCTGGCGGCAGCAATTCGCGTGTAAAGTACATTGCGACTTCAGTTTCCGTGACCATAATGCGCAGTGGTGATCGCAGGAAATCTTCAAGATTATTAATCTGTGGCGGTATGAGCTTCACGCTTAGCGCCGCCGATAGATATCCCATCCTCACATTCCATAGTATGAAAGAACTGAGTAGAAAAGTCACATGCACGATTTTGCATGCGTTAGTAAAACGTCTGAAGATACATTCGTTCACCGACTGCAAATGGAAAACGACCAATGCTAAATAAAAGCCCTTACTGGCAACGCGGGCGTACAGGTGCCAGCCGAGCGTCAACGATAGAACCAGCGTTAGAAATAACATTCCATTGTAACGGACAGTGAAGCGTATGAATCTGTTAAGAGCCTGCTCCTTCTGCCAGGGCACCATGAGGCAGGTTTTCGTATAAGAAGTTACCAAGCCGACCTCTGCCTGCTCCGATCTGAGTGTCATCTGCGTATATGAATGCACACCAATATCGATAATACCACGTGTCGCCGACATCAGCGTGTAAGAGTGGTAGTTGTGCTCGTTAACATGAGGTGTTTCCTCCACACGCAATCGCCCATTGATATGGATTATGAAGTTGCTAAGCATCAAACCGAGAACTCCGTATAGCTGTCCATCGGGTAACTGCGGGGTAACCATATAAAAGTAAGAACGTAAACCGTGACAGACTGTTTAAATATATTTGTCTTGACTCCCTTACCACATAAGCTTGAGCCACATCCTGAAAGACGGGTACCCGAAACTCATAGCCTTGTACATTATTGACATCAAGGGCTTCCCAGTCAAAAGTAACGCCAAGGCCAGTCACATTAAGTAGTCTCAATTTGGGAAAGGGCGTATAGCTGAAGAGCTCATCATGCACATCGTAGCTGCCATTGATAAATGTGATCCGCTGATAGGTCAAGGCAACATTGATGAAGTTCCGCTGCCAGCACCAAGCAAATAATTCATATATCTGCTCTATTAAGGGAGTCGGCATTTCCCAAGTTTTGAGGATGAAGAGAACGCGTAGATCATGACAACCGTCCAACGTTTTGTCGACCACTTCCAGCATGGGCTCTTGCTCTGGCGACAAGTTGTTGATGATAACAAGGACCAAGCTCTGGAAAGTTAATATGCCGCTCAGTGTAACGTTGCTTTGCAGACCCCAGGTGACATGCGGTATGTTGAGATCCTCTACCAGTATACGGTCCAGTGAGCGGGCAATCGACTGACCTGGTAATGGGTTCATCGGCATGCGATTTGCGGCAAAAGTGATGAAGCACTCAAGCTTGTGGCGCAAATACAAATGCTTCGTTAGCTTGTGAACAAATCCAAAATTGTAATATTCCTGATTTTTGGCTAACACAAATGCGGGCAGGAATACTCCATTCAACAGGCATATTGCCAGCAAACCTGGCCAGCCAGGAAAACGTCCTTGCGCTAGCATTGCACTAATTTGACTGAATTCCCAACTTGGTTGAGCAACAAACAATTTGGTTGATTTCTGTGTTCCTGAGACCATTTATGAAAGTCACGACCTTTAATGCGGCGGTTACCTATTACAATTGGAAATACTCGTGAAATTTTCATTTTACTTCGAACTAATTGCCTTATTATCATAATTAATGAGAATTTAGAATTCATGATCAAATTCGAAACGTTGCTAAGCATGACTTTTAATCAAGCTAATTGGGAAATGTTTTTATATTATTCTTTTTTAGTTTAAGTTTCCCTACTGAAATATAATTGATTCAAAATAAAAAGTAAAACAATAAACATTTTCTTTCCTTTTTTTTTATTGCTACAATTCTCGAAAAAACATCGTGTAGATGATCAAGTGAGAACTTTAAATTGACTTTCTTATAAAAGTACTAAATATCAAAATAAATTTTCCGTTTAATCAAATCTCAGCTTATTAACGAACACGAAAGAATGATACTCGAAGCATAGGAAATAGCTTAAAACACAACAGGATATAATTATATATAATTTGTTAAGGAATGCGCTCTAAGTGAAAAAGATATTTTAAACACATATGCATATTCAAATATAAAAACTTAATGTCTTGTTTTAAAAGTACTTCTGATAGAATCTCAACAGTTTCTAAGAGCAAAGTTATACAATTTTAATGGTAAATAGCTTATAATGAATAATATATCCTTTATACCGTTCACGACGATTACATGCACAGTTAGCATTGATTTCGCAAGGCTTGCAAAAGTTTTTGGGTTGAAGGAATTAACAGTATGAAAGATGTTTACATTTACTAGCTGCAATCTATAATACAATATTTGTGCATAAGCTGCAAGTTACATGCTGCAGCTGCAGATGGACAGCCAGGACGAAGCAGCAACAATACCCATGCTGCAGACGCTGCCTTTTGCCAAACAAGCAGAAACCAATGAAAACAGAGGTAGAAAGGCAAACATGCTGCCATATTTACCTTATAATAAGGATGCCTAACAATGCCAATGCTGTGATTTGAGTATGTATAATGTATATATATAATGAATACATGTATATACATATATACTTATAAATGGATTTGTAGCTCTGTTCATGCGTGTTAAATAATATTCTGGACTGTTGCAACAAACAACAAAACATATCGAGATGCTGTCAAACAAACCCAATGCATATATGTACATAGTATGTACATACACTGTCAATCTGTAATAAATGTAAGACAATTCGAACATCTTGAGTCATATTCTAATATACATTATGATTTATTTGTACTGTTCTGTCTATGTCCTGATTAATTCTGAGCTGCTTACATGTGAGCGAGCTGAGTTTCATGAAATTCTAAGCTGGTTGACGAAATGAATGTATTGTTATTAAGCTGAGGGGCAAAAGCAACTACATCGAGCTACTCGTGTGCTATAAATAACGCCACGATAAATGTCCGACTGTTTTGGGGGCCACCACTGCGTATGTGTGATCTGCGTGTGTCAGTGTCTATGTCGCGTAGAATGAGAGAAACGTGCGGCTCGTTTGTCACGTGCCGAGTCAGTAAATTGCAATAAACTCAACCAACATGCGTCCTGTCGACATTTAATAGAAATAAGTGCGAAAAGAAAGAGCGCATCGCAGCATCAAATATATTTTATACACTTGAAATTGTATCCTTTGTTTTAGTGTTTCCTCTGCTTTGCTCAAGGGAAGAAGACTTTTAAATAAACTTGTATATCTTGTTGCAGATTATATGTTCCATATATGTTCCCTTTTATTTTTGTCTATGCCACAAATAAACGAATGTTAGTCAAAGAATTGTTAGTTTCAGCTTTTTGGGGCTCTCTCTCTCTGTCTATTTTTACGCTAATAGTTTTAACTGCAAAACCCGATTTAAATTATCAGAAAAGTTTGTTTTTTATTATTTGATCTATCCAGGTGACTTTTTGGTAACTGACATTGAAAGCAATTTGTGGAGCCATTGGAAAACATTTTACATCATCCATTGACACTCCGTGGTTTTTAACTGCCGGAATGCGAGCGAAATCAAAAAATCCAATTATGTAGAAGCACGTATTTTCCATTAAGCAAACAGCAGTTAACCGAGAGACGCCAGGAAGAGCGAAGAGTAGGCTGGATCATGGCCTGATGGCACCACGGGCATATTATGGGCATAAGGTGAATCGGTTAAAGGTTTTCTCTCACGAATAATTGTTTATTTTTATTTATTTATTTCTTTTTGACAATTAAGCGCATTAATACCGGCGAATGTTGACCAACACCTGAGTTTCCTTGCTCCGTTCGCTCACACATGGCAGCACACTTGACATTTCAATTTCCGTGTGGAGCAACTACTTGCACCAAAGACAATGGTAACAACAACAGCCGCAGAAGGAGCAACAAGAACAAAAGTAACAAATAAGAGAAAATAAAAAAGTATGTAGCCAATTTCATGCGGGCAAAGTCGCAAAGTTGCTTTCAATTATCCAGTCAGGACACGCTTGGTGCTTTTGTTTTTGGTTTTTTGTTTTTTGCATGCCCGACACGCCCCCGACTTGAACTTTTTCATAGTCCAGCTACAGTCATGGAGTCTATTCACATTTTACGCTTTGTTGCTGGCCCGAAACCCTCGACGAGGGCTGCTTGTCTGCCAGCCTGGTTGACTGCTGCACTTTATTATGCTCACAAAAATGTAAGACGCACTGCAGCGACAAGTAGCGCATGATGTCAGGCAAGGGTAGGAGGCCACTGGACGGGGGCGGGGGGATCTGCAGTAGCTCGGTGCAGGTGCAGCGACCACTTGAGCTGAAGTGGACGAGCAAAGCTGCCAAGTGGCATTAATAACAAAAGACAGTTGAGCCGGGCATAAGGATAACCAGGCAGGTAAGAGTGGATTAAAGATGGAATATACAGCTGTACATATTACATATATACATATACATTTACGACAATTGGATTGGCAAGTCTTTAAGTTATGCTAATTTACTTTTATCGCATCGTCGGTAAAGTCAATTTAATTGTAATTTTCCACGCGCAGCGCATTTTAGTTTTATTTCCGTCAACGCTTTTCAATTTGGCCGACGTCGTTGCTTGTCGCCGCCGTTGCCGCATTTCCATGAGAAATAATTTAATTTGCCTTTTCCACTTCGACGTCCACTTTCCAAACTTTGCTTTGCCTTATTTCCTTTGCGACTGTAGTTGTCTGCCGACTCGCCTAAGCATCCCCGCGCTGCCGCACGTCATCCACGTCTGTATCATTTGAAAATTCAAAGCTCGTACATTTTTTCATTATTGAAAAGGCGCGCAAAGAACAGTCGACTTGGACGCATAAAACTGCCATTGAAAGTAGCTGCTGCCCAGGCGCTTGGAAATAATGCGGCTTGGGTGCGAACTGCTGCGTCCTTCCGCCAGCCCCACTTTCAGCGTCCCTCGGCGGTTCAAGCCGAGTGGCCTTTAAGTGGAAAAAAGGTTTTGTCATGGCTAAGCACTTTTCAAATTCACAAGGGTCGCCGGCCGAGCCGCCGGCAGATGTTTTCCACTGGCCACAAGCCGCATAACGTCTACGACAATGGGAATAACAATAATTCTTAGCCTTAAATTAAAAAACTAGCTCTTCTTGGCCCAACTATGGGTACAGAAACACAAGCCACATTTGTGCCAATAAATATGAATATGAAGCATTTAGATAACTTAAATTATATAACGAACTTTTGTCCAATTTTCTTCTTAACAGGGTATTTTATGGTAGCCTACTTTTTCACTACATGCGTTATGATTATTCATGGAAAGTTTTTAACACAATAATTTACCGAAACTTTCAGATTGTGGCCGCTGAAATGCGTAGAATTTAAGGGCAAAGATTTTCTGATTGGATAATGTAATGTATTAGCCATGGGGGAATATGCTTAAACAGAATATGATTCAAAGCGGCTTTGGTCTGCACCAACGAACTTTCACTTGAATTAATGATAATTTTGCTACCCCTATTTATATCGCAGGCACTTGATCAACCGCAAGTGCTACTTGAACCTATTTAGATGAATATTATGATGCTAGGCTGCCTACCTATATTTCAATCCCTTTGGTCTCGTCAACTCCTACGGACTTTTTATCTGTTTATGAAGACTGCAAATGAAAGCACCCAAATGACAGTTGTATGTAAAAGTTTGACATGCAAACTAAGCAGACAGAGAGAGAGGGAGAGAGTGAGAGATAGAGAGGGAGAGAGAGCAGGAAGGAGAGTAGCTAACTGTAATAGCAATGAAAGCAACGCATGAAGTTTGATATCATTAAAGGCCACTTATGTGTCAACTGCAACAACCGCAGACGACACAGGACAGGCGAAGCCGACAGACGACGACGACACACTTAAACGCCATTGAAATTGAAGCTCTCTTGACAAGTAATGCTGGCTACACACACACGCACACACATACACACACACAGCTCTCTTTCTCTCCCTCTACTTGCAGGCTCAAGTCAACTACAACTTGACGCACAAAAGCCACATCATCAGCCGTTGACATCTGAAGACTGGCATGGTTTTCTCCATTATCAAGCTATGCATTTTTTGTGTGTGTGTGTGTGCTAAGCCCCTACGCCTGACATTATCTGTGCGGCTGACTGATTTGCGCAGGCAATAGTAGAGGACGGGCAGGTCCTGGCTGAACGTCACACAGGATACAGGCGCATAATTTTCATAATTGCATTGCCACGCATCAACGGAAATTGCGTGGCGCCAACAAGTCGTTGTCAATAATTGCCACACCATGACAGACAGCGCCTGCCGCGCAGTACCTACAGCACCATCATCTCGTCTCCCCTTGCTAGCCATGTGTGTGTAATGAAAAGTGGGCTTGCAAAATGTTAAAGCCACAGCAATGAATTAAAATCAGCGTCTGCATAAATTATGGCACTTTTATTAACAAACAATTGCCGCTGCCCCAAAACCCTAAAGCCGACTTAATGCAATTTAATTAAGCTCCGCGTTGTGGCTGCAGTTGTTGTTGTTGCTTTAAGACTTCGCATGAATGATTTATGAGCCGCACAATTTGCCGACTGCCATGTGGGCCAGGTAAATGTGCTGCCCAGCCACAATAATTAAAGTGCTCTCGCAATAAAAGCTAATGAAGCGTGTGCCAAGCATGCGGCCAAAAATGCCAGTGCCTCGCTTAGGAGACCACGAGAATCATAGAACCACTTGAACTAGTGCCCGTCCGCAAAATGTGTCAAATGCTATGCTCAGCAAAATAATGTTGACTAAATTGAAACCGAATCGGGGATACTCTGTGCAAAGCGCCGTTACAATCATTATATGGTGATAACTCTTTTGGGAGGACACCGATCTTGAGGCAATTTATAGAACCTATGTTTTGGCACTAGCCGAGATGTGGTCAATATACCGATATCGTTTTCTTATCAATATCGTGAAAACGGAGCCAGTTTTCGATAATTTAAAAGTACTTCGATCTAAGAGCCTATGATCAGACGGACAGGTAGACAGACATTCAGATCCAGGGATACCATGCAGACAGACTCGGTTAATGATGATGATCAAGTATATCTACACTAAATGTTACCGGATAAGTCTATTGCAGCTGTTACATACAAATTCAAAAAACTGTTATACTCCTTTTGCCGATTTCAGAGTATAATAAATAAAAAGGTGCCAGTTTTCGCTTGAAATTGCCAGTTTTGCTGATGCGGCACACAATTTGCCAGCTCAACGCGCCAAAAATCTGCCAAAAATCTAATAGTATAATTATAACGAGCGGGCTGCGGCTGTGGCTGTGGGGGTTGGGGTGCGGGTGGCGAGTTTTCGAGCTGAAAACTTTTCGCACCGACAAGCAAAAGTTGAAAGTGCACGCCCAAAAATTATGCTACACAAATTTTACCTTAAGCAATTAACACTTTAGCTGGCTAACGGGCAGACGGCACAAGTGTGAGAGCGCGAACAGGAGCGACGGCAGGATCAACAAGTGTCCGGTTCGGCTTGCCAGCGAACTTTACCGTATGATTCCCAGGCTGTGTGTGGTAATTGTCCTTGTTCTTATTGTTGTTGTTATAATAAAATAAAGCGCTTATTAAAATTTGTGCCAGCATTGATATAACAAGCGGTGCGGGCAGCCCACAAAATTGCTGTCCTGGGTTGGCCACAGCCAAACACTTCCTGTTCCGTGCCGTTTACATCCTCTATTTCTTCTTCTTCTTAACCGCTGCTCTATTTCTTGCGTTCATGATAATGATGCGGTTTTGCAAGAGCATTTTGTTGGCCACCAGTTCGGGCCAGACCCTGCACAGCCTGCTGCTGTGGTTGCAGCGCTCAACTTCGCATGCCAGACACCCACAAGCGCCTCTCTGCCCCTTCCCTTCCCTTCTCTAGCCAACCAATTTTACCAGGCAAAAGTTTTCGTGTACAGGCAACACTTTCTCCCATGTTGTTATCGCTCGAGCTGGCCTTGTTTTTGTAGTTCCCAGCAGAAAGGCAGTTCGTTGGTTGAAAGTTGTGCGTATCCCTGCGAGACCGAAGAGGCAAGGCCAAATTTAATAATATGTCAATTGCGACTCTCGAGAGGCATATTTAAATTATTAAAGCATATTTGGCTTAATCCGTAAGCTGTAATCAATTCACTGTAAGTTGCAATGCCATATGATAAACTTTATAATGATAATGAGCTTGAAGCTGTAATTAATGCTATTATAACAACTTATAGATTATAGTCATTAACTTACTTATCTTTGGCTATTTGAATTGTTTGACAGGTCAGAACACAAGTTGGGGCTATAATGTACTGTCAAGCAAATATATTTGAATAAATATGTTATGAATATGATGATATATTTACTCAATATTTTGCGAATTTCACTTAACTACTTAGAATAGGGATGAGATTTGAGAGTACCACACTGCTTCTTGCTCACTTCCTTGAGTCCTGCAAATGAAATACCATAATAACATTTAGCAGCCATATAAGGCTCAGTTGTTAAAATAGATGCTTACGCGGCAGTCGATTATTGTGGCGTTTGCAGCTGGCGACGGCCAGGAAGCACGGATTGACGAACTCGTAGCACCTGTCACCGTCGCTGCCATATGTTGTATGGGAAAATTTGGGGCATTTGATGATGTGACAGTTGCGTTTGGCTGTGTGTAAGGCGGGTAGGCGTTGAATTGGGGCAGTCGGTGTGGTAACTGGATATACTGTAAGAAGCTCCGCATCAGCTGAGGGGTTTTGTGTTCCGTAGTTGCCATGGTAGTCGGTGGCTATTTGATTATTGATTTCCAGGCCATTTTGGCTGAAATC
Organism: Drosophila kanekoi; assembly: GCA_037075305.1. Taxonomy (NCBI): domain Eukaryota; kingdom Metazoa; phylum Arthropoda; class Insecta; order Diptera; family Drosophilidae; genus Drosophila; species Drosophila kanekoi. The sequence continues at coordinate 1,201,277 of JBAMCE010000665.1, forward strand.
ATCCACAGAGGCAAAAGAAACGCGACGGTCTGCATTGAATTCGGTTGTTGGTTTTGATATTCCAGGAATTTGGCCAACTCCATACAAGCATGAAAACAATTGTACCGATGCACCAGATGTGGGATCCTCTAGTCCACCTATTTCCGGGCCTTGAGTTAGTGTCTCCTCGGCCTGTGGCAAGTACATAGGTCCTGAGGGTTGCACAATTAGGCCACGCACAAGACAGTTGTATAGTATCACAAAACTGACTGCCATATTCCAAGCTTAACTAAAACTGATGCTCAAGATGAAACTGCGGCTCTTCTGGCCAAAACCTGACGCTTTTATAGCTCCAGGTCCGTAAAGTGTCATAAAGCTTAGTTAGATGGCTCTCGCATGCTTACAATTTATTCTAAGTACTTAAATTACGTTAAAATAATTAGCCGCTGTAGATTAAATAGATTCGCTTACTTTGAAGCAAAGATAAACAGTTGAAGAGTTGAGAAGTATTTGCAGTGCCGCGATTTGGATTCTTTCACTGTTTCCACTGCTGCTACTTGATGTAAGCTAATAAAACGCTGGAGCTTTAGTTCATTCCTTCATTTTAGTTGTTAGACTATCCCATTCCATCTTCTTAGATATCCACGTCTAAAGAACATTATTTAGTTAAATCTTACCGGAAGCAATGGGAACACCGGGTACATATTATCTCAATGATCTTTAAGCTATTGGCCACTCTAGTCCGTTACAGCCAGGTCTGTCTTGCCATAATTAGAGTGCGGTGGGAAAGTGATAATGATTGCTTGAAAGTTGTTTCATTTGATCACACAGTCGAGGTAATTGTTTGTATAATTCTTAGTTGTAGTAAGCCCTACTTAATCTAGGGCAAAGTTAGTTTGGCCCAAACTGTGTTCATACCGCAGTTTCATGCTTTTTGTCAACGTCGCAACAGACTTCTGTGGTGGAAATGATGCCGGTACCTATTTATATGCTGCTGATGCAAAGCTTTATCTTAATAGCCTATTACGAATCAAGTTCAGGTTTTGCCAGAACTAAGATGTCCAAAAAGCTGGCTAAATTGAAGTACTATGTGCTGTAGCGGCATGTGTTAAGCATTGCTTACCAACAATTAAAAGCAATTGTAAGCTTAATTTTAATTAATAACCAGACGACGCTTATTAAACCTGAATGAACCTGTATGAATAAGCTGTGTATTTAACAATATAATATTTTATATCATTTTGTGCAAAGACAGCAAATGTAAAAATAGAAAGAGATTGGCACACATCTAAGCAGAGCACTTGGATCATGTATTGTTTAACATATGTTCAGTATTTAAGTTAGGTCTTGGATAGTTTTATACTGGATTCACCATAAGGCAAACTCGGAGTACATGTAGGTTTTATATTAGAATTTTAAACTAATTTTTTAATTTTGTTTATATATTCATGTTTATTGATTGTTTTTAGATATGGAGTTAAAGATATTACGGCTAGATTAAAGGTTTCCAAGGGCGGAAAATTTGGGGTAAAAGTTATCTTATTTCTCGTGTTTTATTTGTAACCTGACCAATTTCTTAGCATATAAAGATATAGTAAAAGGATTGTTTGAGCTCTAATGAATCAAACAATATATATTACATTATAGTTTGCATATTCAACTTAATTTATGTGTGGAAGATCTAGTAGGAGTAATCCTTATAATCGTTCTGCGTCCATACTACAGTCTAAGAGACCCAGAGCCAAGTTATTTTTGTGATTGTATAACCTATTTATTTACCTCACAGCACATCTACTTATTTGACTTCTGACAAAAGGCATGTTTAAGTCTTAATGTATATCATAGTTGCTCATATACCAAGGAATTAGAAACACAAAACTTGCCACGAGCAATGCCGGGGAATACCCGCTTGTATATAATATATAACACTTTATTATAAGTGTTTATAATCGATGCACAAAATGCTAAAATTAGCTTCTGATTTGTTAATAAATGTGCCCATTAGAAACATTTTTGCCGTTATAAAATGTTCGCATAGCAACTTAAATGGCACTCGGCAACGAAAAGCGCAAAGGAAAAGCCGTAAATCTAAAATTAAATGGCAAGATAAGCGAGTTGCGTAAATTATACCATTTGGTGTTGGCCAAGTTCACACAATACAAATTGTAGAGGAGCCGTCGAGCCACCAAAAGGCAGCCCAGAAAGCAACAGGACGGATACACTGATATGCTTATACAGTGTGCGTGTGTGTGTGTGTGCGTATTCGCTTGCTTGTATTTGTGCGGCTGAGAGGACTTCAATAGCCTTATTGTGTGCCCGGCAGGACGCCTCATCCTGTTTTGCGGCTCCGTCGCTGATGTGCACGGTAAATTATTACAATTTTGTAATTTATTAAAGAGCTTTGCATAAATGGACCGAGTCATTTGTTGAAGGCCCGTGACCCGTGCCCCGTGCCGCAAGACCCTACACTACAACTGACAAGATGGGCCCAGTCGTTGTATTGTCAGCTCATGTGTGATAGATGGATGTGAATATCGCCTCTCATCCTTGTTTTTGTTCCATTTTTTGAGTTGTGCTGTGTTGCCCAAAATGCCATTAAATATAATTAAAAAGCGTATGCATAAACCAGGCTTTGTTCAGCTGAAAAGTGTAAAGCCCCTTTACGTGTATTTAAGTTATTAATGACTCGACAAATATCTTTTACCTGCCAATTGAGTTATGCAACATCTAAATTACAAGCTGTTGTGATTTATTTGCCTGCCTACTGTCTGCTACCTGTTTGCCCACCTGCATGCCAGGAAATATGATGAAATCTGAGTTGATTCATCTATCTACGCAAAAGCCTTTCACTCAAGTATTTGGCAATTTTGGTTACTACGCAGAATTGTGGCCACACACACACTCGCACACACACAGACACACACACAGTTAATATATATGTACTTATTTAGTGTTCTGATGATGGGAGCGAACAAACTAAATGAAAATATCATCCCGCATTAAGCATGATATATGAAAATGATAATGCGCTTTGACAGGTCTAGGCTATGCAATGCTCCCTCTCTTTCCAGCTCATGAACAACCATTCACACACACACTAACACACACGCAAATCACATACTTATGTATCTTTTTAGTCGACGTTCAATACATTCATTGGTTCGTTTGGTTGTCGTAGGTCAGGCCTTAAACTTTTCAGTGCTCTGGCAGCGCTGCCGACGCGCTGCTCGCTGCTGGCGTCGAAAGAGCGCGCAGGCGCAGTTGTTTTGTTGACAGCAGAGAGCCACCTTGGAGAAGCAACACGTGCTACTGCATATGTTTGCCACGAATAAAAATAAACAGCTACAGCCAACGCTGTCCGCGAATAGTGAATGACATTTTACGCTAAAAGTTGCGTAGTAAGCGTCGGGCTGGCGTACATGGAGCAAGGGTAACTGCCACGCGGGTCGTGTTTTATGTAGCATATCTTTTGGCGCCAATGCGACACTTGAGCGTTGCACATTCGCGTGATTTATGTTTGCAGCTGCCCATAGAGGTGATGAAGTGTTGCTGCCTCAAGCCATGACCAGAGGCGATGCTGATGTAGGGGGTACTGTGTCCCATTTACTTGATAATGGTTAAACATAGTTTTACAAAAGTTTAATAAGAAAAGTTTTGTAATATTTCTGTTTCTGCTTGCGCTTAACATATGTACAATTTAGTTATATTTTTTATGCAGATATGCATTTTTATTAACATTCAATCATAAAATAAAAGTTCTTAAGATGTGCATACTTATTTACCAACTATATATACATTTAATAATGATAGCAATTGATTCAACTAAGCGTAAATCTGGCTAATGCACTTGCAACAGACGATAATTAAAATTTTAACGCTTCTTTCTTCAGCTTTCATTTTAACTCTCATTAATAATTTAGAACTTCATAATTCAATCAGAACAGCGGTCAGGAATAACCGAGACAGCGTTATCTCTCGATTTGGCTCCGTCTCTCCCTCTCAGTCTCTCTCTGCCTTTCTGCTCAGTCGTCAGAGTAATTCGTTTGCCCTCTGGTCCTAATGCAAGAGAGCGTAAGTAATGAAAGCGCAGTATGCAAGTAACAACAATTCAAGCAATAGTTACATTACTCAGATAGATAGCAAAGAGAATAAAATGTAAAAAAAAGAGAGGATGCGTTCACATCGCAGCTGGCAGCGCAGCGCGCGCCGTTCAATCATGTCGCAACGTTTGGCTACAGTTACAGCCATGAGCCGAAGGGCAATAGCCGACGGAGATAATCTCAACCGACTGGCGTTGACGCCGACGTCGCTGTCGACGTTGCTGCTCAGTCTGTCTGGCAATCGAGGATGCTACAGTCGGCGACGCTGGCAGAATAGGACGGTAGAGCAGGCAAATTCAAAGTTCAGTTCAGTCATTGCCGGCATTTCGAACTGTTTGGACGTGTGAAGCGGACAAAATTGAAACTGTTGCGTGTTAGTGGCTTGGCCGTGGCCAAGTGTATTAATATTAGTTAAGCACACACACACACACATACACGTATATAGGTAATGCTCGGACTATGTGAGCCTGTGTGAGTTAGGCACTATTTGGGGATTTAATGGAAAAAGCATTAATGGATGCTGGCGTTGTCGACGCCTCGGGGCCGGAAAGGGCCCATCGGTGATAGTGGCCAGGCATAAGTGTGCATGTGTGTTCTTATGTGTGTGTGTGGGAGCTTGTACCGTTATGTGTGGCAGTGTATTGTGTGTGTTTCTATATATGCGGCAGCCTAAAACTATGCAGCAGCGTTTCGTTTGCTGACACTTTATCCATCCACTGTATGTGTGAGTGTGTGTGTGTGTGCGCTTTTCGGTTTTATCGTGGATTTGACTGACTTTACGGGTTATTTGTCCCAGCGAATGTGTTCATAAAAAATGTAACAAAAGTGGATTTTGCTGGCCCCCCAAACCGTTCTCAGTGTATGTGTGTGTGGGTTGTGTGTGTGGCTGACGATCCACGGACTCCGGAAGTGGCGACTGCTGTTGCAACCACATACACACACACACACACATACACACGCTCACACAGTAATGCACAATGTTGACTTACATTAGTGTCACGTTTGGTGGATAAAGTAAATTGAATAAAAGGTGAAATAATTTGCGCGCTAAGCGCAGTAGCCAAATCGGCAAAGCGACGCTTAATGGAAAAAGTGTGAAAAAGGTCGCACAATAAAGTGTCGAGTGACCAAAATAAAAAGAAGAAAATGAAAATGAAATTGCAAACAAAAAAAAAAGCCAAAGAAAATGTATGCAAATTTTTGGCAGCAGCAGCAGCAGCAACTAAGCCGCGCGATAAGTGACTAAAGCACTTTGTTGAAATTTATCGAGTGTAAAACTGCGAGCGACGCGCAAATTGAATCGAATGGCAACGTGGTCGGGGCCGCTGACGTGTCGTGAAGCATGTGCCACACGATTATCAAAGTGTGATAAAATTGCGGCAACAATGCCAAAAGCCAATGCTGAAAAAAAAAGACACAAACCGAACAGAAATGGAGCCCCCGTAGCTAGGCGCGCCCCAGTCACAGTCCATAAAAATTTCCGTCTATACACTGCGTATAATTTATGGTCGCGGTTCATTTTTTGCTTTTTTCTTCTTCTCCTATTTTTTGTTTTCGGCCACCTTTTGGCAATTGTTGAATGCAGCCGCAAGCTGTTTTTTTTTCACTTCCAGCAGTTATCGTTGCATGTGAAAGCTGCCAGCATATATGAGACTCTTAGTGTGTGTGTGTGTGTGTGTGCTTGCGCGACAAAGCAATTGCAAAGCGCCGCATTCTGGGCGCACTGCCAAAAATAATAAAATCACAATTTTATGCCAGGCAACTCAATGTAACTGCGGCCTGGCCAGGATCCCAGGATCGTCCCGCTGCCCACACCGAGCTGTCGCTCGCTCGCTCGCCGCGCTCTGTGGCCAAAGATAACGAGGTAATTTCATTGAATGATTTACAATTTTCATTTTGCAGTCCTCGATTTTAGTTTGTTTGTTGTCTATCCCGAATTAGTTTGAACCAGTTGAGTTTTTGGCTTTGCCTTTGCTTTGCTTTGCTTTGCTATAGCCACAAATCGCCGAATTTCAATGGATATTTCGGGTTTGCTGCGGTCCTTGCAATTCCGGGCTATGGTATGTGTGTGTGTGCCTTTTGCCAGCCAAACTGTTGAATTATGCATAGAGCAGAGATAAGCTAAAATGTTGCATAAGCTTGGCACAAGAATCGCACAAGCAAATGTTGCGGTGCAGGCTTTGAGGCTAGATTGCTAAACTTTAATCTTTCAAAACCTTATTTGTTCTTAGAAAGGTTGGCAATTGATCTGTGCCTGAAAAAGAATACATAGAAAACATACACACAGCTGAGACTACGCAAAAATCAAATCATAGACTAAATCCTATAGATTTCTCAAGGCAAGTTTTCATAGAACTATGATGGTAATAAAGAGATACCAAGACTCTAGCTCTTATTATTTACTAAGATTGCTCAAAAAACAGGATTTCGATAAAGTTTTTTATCGATTACTTGAAAACGGGGAAGATTATCGAATATCGCAAGCAAACTCCATCTGCGTGGGCATTAAGAGGACCTACAGCTTCAATTTCTAGTCTCTAGCTCTTATAGGTTCTGATATCCTTGGTTCATAGATACGGAAGGACAGACGGACAGACAGACAGACGGACATGGCAAGATCGACTTGGCTATCGATGCTGATCAAGAATATAAATACCTCATAAGGTGGTCAGAGATGCATCCTTCTGCCTGATACAAACATTTACATTTTGCACAAAAACAATGTCCTTTTACCCATTTTTTATGGGTTCAGGATTTAAGAAAAAACCTTAGTTACGAAAACGGTGGCTGGAACCCAAATTGAATATAAATGTTATTGTACAATTTATACAATTTGAAAGGAACATAAGCTTGCAATATTGATATGAAATCCGTACAAATATGCTTGTATTTCAATATTTAAAAGCAAAAGATATAAAAAAGTTACTTTTGCGCGTTAAAAAACTTTACGCATCAAAATATTTCTATAAAGTGCATAGCTTTAAACAAACTATTTGTATAAATCTCAACACATTATTACAGCTTTGCAAGAAGTACAACAAATACTCTGCAAGTGCTTTTACTTACACTAATATATGAGCTGCTATTAAAATAAGTCACCTGCCCGGCGCAATCGGATCGGATAAAAATGAGAAAATTTAAAAACGGCTTTGCGGTCCTAGTACCAATTAAATTTATTTGTCAGACAGTCGGGCGATGTCAGTAACAGTCAGTCGCCAGCTTTGTCGCAGCAATACACTCAAGTCAGCTTTATTCAAAGCTACAACAACAGCAACGGCAACAACAACAACAACAACAACAACAACAACAACAATAACAATAAAAAGAGGAAGAAGCAGCAACAAAACAAAGGCACTCCAAAGCGCCAGAGGCCCCCTTATGGAGGCCGTGATAAAATGGGAAACGAGAGTCGCGTCGGTCGAGCGTTAGTCAATGTGACAATGCAGTCCCCCCTCCACACCATGAAACCCGCTTGGTCCCTGCGGCGGGGTTGGCGTTGCAGCAGCAACAATGGAAGATTCTCATGGCTTAGAAAAAATATGCGCGACCATTACAGTGGCTGGTCCGCAACAATTTTCTTTACACAATCGTTGCGCCTGAATTGATGTAATATAAAAGGTGGCCAAACATTTGTTGGAACACGCGAAACGCTGCTGCCACAGCCAGATGGGTATAATATTTGCCCGCTGCTTATGTAGCTGGAGATGGAAAATGTTATTAGGTGGCTCGTCGCCTCTGCATTTCCGCTAGCCGTCAGACGCCAGGCAACAGTCAGCAGTCAGCAGTGAGCAGCCGGCGTTAGGTTTGAGCCCGATTCCGATTCCGATTCCGACTCTTGTCATTGTTCCAGTGGCCGCTTTTGTGCAAAATCGCTGCCATTTACGAGTGCGTTGTCACCGCGCCCAACGCCCGCCACGGATGCTCTTTGACTTTCGACCCGACCCATTGTGCTCCGGGTTCGCCAAAGAGTTGCACTTCAGCCTGTGTGGGTGTGCAAATGGATCCATTGTTTTAGACGTTTCACATTAGAGCAGCGCCAGCTTGAAGCGGTTGGGGCAAACAGGAAATTGTCGAGGCTCCGCTTAAAGTTGCCTTTAAATTCACGTCCAGGAAGTCGGCCACATAAATTGCCAAGCTGTCAACCTGCGCTAAACGCAAACACATCCGTTTTACCCCAAGCACAGCAGCAGAGTAGGCAAAATACGTATTCTTATTCACATTCAGGTGCAAGAAAATAGCAAAAATAAACATAAAAAACAACAAAAAGGGTTTTATTGATGGACATAAAAAATACACCCTATATGCTTATAAGTACATTCATAATGCAATTAACTTCGATAATTATTTTAAAACTTTGTTTAAATAATAAATGTTTGGCAAATGCTGTTGCCTTCAACATCAGCAGATGCGTTTCAGTGATTCGCCAGGAAGATATTGAGGCGATTCTTTAAGGCAGAGTTGCAATATTCAAATATTATCTCCTTAGCATCGCATTTTTCCCTTAGGCAGGGCTCCTGTAAGGAGCATGGGAGCATGTGTAAGGAGCATGGGTAGACTTTGAAATGTTAAGCTTTGTTAAAATATCTGAAAAATAAGCTGATCGATCCTTTGAC